>JAYKKI010000068.1:3930000-4665000 GCA_039881145.1 Druceiella hillmani
GGTATTGCCGACCACTCTTTCATTAAAGCTTCTTTTAAGGTTTCTTTATTATAACATTGTCGTCCATCTGTATATAATTTTCACGTTAACCAGCCCCATAATTTTTTTATAATATAAGATCAGGTGGTACCGAATAGGTGCATTATCGTGCTGAAATATCAAAAGTCCATCTTCTAATTCTGATTTTATAATTTTCTTCTATTGTTTTAGTAATTGAATGTGTTTTGCTGCATTTTGTTTACCTTCGAGCACAACTAGATCTAGCACACCCTCACAACAAATAGCACCCCACACCATGCCACTAATAAATACACTTCCTAAAGCGATGTGTCGACGGTACAAAAATTTTTCTTCCTTTCTAAGATCATGAAAATAATATGCATAGCCATCTGGACCATCCAAATTAAATACTTTTTTGTCCGTTAATATTACTTTATACCATTCTAACTTCCTTGTCATATGCTGTCGTGCAAATTCCAAACAAGGAATAATTTCGGAAATTTAAAGCAGGTCGTTTTTTAATTTCCAAAGGTTTTAATGTAGAACACTTGTTTATAATACGTCGCTCTGTATGTATAGATGCTTCCATTCCAACCTTCAGCGCTAAGTATACGTCGCTTTTCTCGTTCTATTGTGGCTCCTTTTGTTCTTCCTTTATATCTCTTACCATAGTTTTCCGGGTCTTCTAAATATTTAATTATTGCATAATGCGATCTATCCAATCCTCGAGCTATTTTAAGCAAATGATATTATTCTTTTAATATATCGATTCTTATGATTTCTTCTGAAGTTAACATCTTCCCACTTCTCATTTTATTTTAGATTCGTTATGCTTTGTTATAGAGACTTATTATTCAGAGTTAAGAAGACGTTTGTTTGTAAATTCAAACGTCTGTTCGCGTCGAAGACTCAACGTAAACTGACTGGTTCTATTCACGTGACCGCGCGTTCGGTCGCTAACATCGTTAATTTTAGAATGATCTCTTTCGAGGTGCACGAATTGGGTTATATATAGTTTTCACATAGGGCGATAAATTAACATGCAATCATAGAATACTTGTATCCTTTCAAAATAGAACTAATCGTGACACTTTCGTACTGGTTTTATTCAAGTGCCCGGAACTGTATATATATATATATATATATATATATATATATATATATATATATATATATATATATATATGATAAAAACAATGAATGCTTAATTCAAATGGCTATATGTGTATATGAGTATAAGCTGTCAAAAGAAATTAAAATAATATATAAAAGAAGTTAATTTAAAATATAATTATAATAATAATATTGAGGTGTATAAATTACACCTCAATAATATAAATTTAACTAAGTCAATTCCATAAACGGTGTGCGACCTATACTAATTCAAACTTAGACCACATTTTGGATATGCTACACCACACGCTTCAACTACAACATTAAATTACTTAGACAGTATCCGGGTTAGAGCAACAAAAATAATTATTGGCGATGTTTCCTCTACAAAAAACAAGAAAGTTTTGCAGGAGTATAGCCATATTTCTGTAGAAAACCGGAGAAATTATCAAACCATAATTTTTGTGAAGAAAGCCAGAAGTCAATCTACGGATCACATTTCACAAAAAAACTTTATTGAATTGGCCCAAAAATAAAAGAATTAAGAAGTCGCCTACCATGAAATACTGCTCTGAAAGCAAAAGAGAAATTGGTATTAGTCCCAACAACTAACAATGACTATTTTCTAACAAAAAACATATATATATATTTTACAAAGGTGAATGGTTTTGTACCAGCTCGACTGACGTTAAAATGCAATTGAATTTGATACTTACCGAATACAGATACAGAAATTATATCTAAATCTCTATATGCGAAGTGTGTATCCACTTCTCAGATTTTAACATCCTTAGTTTTCATGGTGTTTCGCATGATAGGATGATTCAGTTGTCCTCGATGTACCAATCCTGCTTATTTATGTTTCGAAAAAGTTATAGCTGTAGAATTTCAACACATTTTCTGTTGAAAAATTTAGACTTGGATTAGTCTATGATAAATTAAAAAGATATTTCCATGTCTTAAAATTTCTTTATTGGAAATATAAAACTCTAAAAACCGTCTATGTATGCGTTAGACATTCACACACTTATGGTTCTGTAGCCATACATTCGTAGGTAATGAGACCGATTGAAACTTGCAGTTAAAGGAACGATAGCCGCGCATCATATATAATATAATATTTCTTAAATAATATGTACTACGAACGTGATTACTTTCAAAAATGTGGTTGCATGTATCTCTTTAATTTACTAATTAAATTTTAACGGGATCATTTTGCATTTAGCTATTAAGTAAAACCAAAAAAAAATTTAACCAGACATGTAACGTTAACCAATAAATTAACTAATTTTACTACCACTTCTATCACCCAATTTCATAATATTCAATCCTTATGATTGTTATAAGTTTATCTGTTGGTTTTGTGAATAATACAAAACACGTAGAACAAATATATAAAAAAATGTAATATTAACATATAGTCACATTTGTTTATATCAATATTGGCGCGCGGCTTGGAAACTCGTTTTTACTAATACGTAAAGACAAATAAAGTGCAATATATATTAGGCCAAAAAATAAAATCATTGGTCGAAGTCGCATGCTGAGTGCTCTGTCAAAATAAACTACATTATTTTCGAAATGAAGCTTGAAATTTATTGAGGTTGACTTTATTAAAGAGCTTGCTTAAGGTATAAAAACGTATTGTAAATTATTTCACTAAAGTGTTAACTTTCTACATGGGTTACGGAGTGATAAAGCAACAATATTTCTCCATTGTTTTTCCAAAGTAGAAAAATAATTTTTACCAGATGTGGCATAATTTTAGTACCTATTATTGCTAAGATAAAAATAAAATCAAGTACAGATGAAAATTAATATTATGAAAAGAATTATATGAATATATTAAGCTCTATAATATGTCTATCGTGGAGTTTAACTCGTTGATAATAGTAAAGAAATTACGTAATATATAATAACTTCATAACGGATTCACAAATTGAATTTGAAATTATAAAATAGCCAAACGTGCTATGCAACACTTTATTCTGTCTTCCTGATTATCTCTTAGAGAATAGTATAAACGGCAGATAACACGAATGTTATTATAGAAATGATCTAAATATTAAGATAGTGGTAAAACGCCTATGAACTGGAAATCTTCGGAAATAGATTTCTTTTTCATCGGCAATTTTTGTCCCACTTAAATGTACAAGAAATGTTATTGAATATAAATTAAAAAGTTTACAATAAGGATATTCTCTTACCATCATTAAATATGGTAATAGAGAATATCCTTATTGCAAAAATTAGCAATAAGGATATTCTCTTACCATCATTCAGTATATATTCCGATATTCTCTTACCATAATGTACAGACTAAAGTATATAAGTTAGAGTGCTAATATTAGTTTTCTTTCCAAAAAATTACCTAGTCATTTAAAGGACAGCCTAAATCCTTCAAAAGCGAGTAGAAAATATAATTTCGAATGTACTAGGTCTAGGGAAGTAAATGTCAGTTGGCCAATTTTTAATGGCTCTAGCGGTAGTTTAGTTTTCCATTGGTCCAGAGTCCACCTGGAAAATAATTTTTTTTAATTATCTTCTGTGTGCTTGTATACTTTATTCTTACTTGAAGTTACAAAATAACGTTTTAATGGGAAAATAATTATTTGCCCGTACAAGTGTTGTTGGTCGTTTTAACTCTGGTGTCTATAAATATACACTTCAAAACATTTAAAAAACGCACGAATTTCAAAAACGTTCCTAATGTATTTATATATCCATATATGGAAAAAATGAATATTTTTGAATGGAAATTTTATGAAAATTGGCATTGCATAGTGCAATTAAAAACTTTGAAATATTTAAATACCATAGTTTATCCGAGTTACTGATAAAATTAATTGCGTCAACTTAATTTCGTAGATATCTATATTCGATGCTGCTTTAGAGTATATAAATTGCACTTGCAAATATAATCATAAATGCTATAAAATACCAAGAGAATGAGTATAAAGGATTGATGATAGTTTATTGAGAAATCTTAAAAAGCATCAGCGTCCGGCACCTGAAAATTTAATACAAATGGTTGTTTGCGCCTGAAAGATCGGATGTGGCTCGGCTAATGAATGCAGAAGAAATTATTTAAATTACTCTGTGTATTTTGACGAAGTTGATAAAGGCCTTAAAGAAAATAATACTTTTGTATAATTTACTTTTTAAATAATAAAAATTTTTGGTTTTATAATTGTTTTGCTCTCTATAATTTTTTATCAAATTATTTTACATTATAAAATTGTAATATTTTTTTTATTTTCTGTAATATTTACACATATTTATTTTTAATTTAATATGTTTACATATTATATGGTGGCCGCCATATATCAGATTTATAATTAGCGTCACCAAAAATAGTTCCAATTTCATTTTTCTTCATAAAACTTGAATTATTTGTAAAAATAAGTTTTTTAATTATTTACAATTTTTCCAAAAAATGTTCTGGAATTTTTGACCAAGCGGATATTTCTAAAAGGAGAACATTTTAATATCTGGTCTTAAGGATTAGATAAAAAATCATGACCCTATTCAATGTAACTGTGTTCCAAGGTTCATTTTTTCGTAATAAGGGCGTATCTTCGTCTAAAAATTTTACTTATTAAAATTCTATTATTTTCTAATTAAAATTCATCAATATTTTTAACTGAAATCAAAAAAAAATGTTGGAGCATTATGTCATATTATAAATTACTACTACAATATACAGCAAATAACAATATACTAATCAAAATCTTAAACAACGTTATGGAAATTTTTTAAGTCTTTAATGTAATTTACGAATGAAAATAAGACGCAGCAAAAAAAGCAATAAAAAGGTCGTAATTACGAAAAAATTAATTTTAGTAAAAATGGATAGTTTATTGTTCTCTTTTATCAATATTTTATTGAAAGAATATTTATAATAAAATCTGCTTTGGACGGCTACAACGACTGTTCGCAGTTTTTGTTTTAAATTGCACTTTAAAAACTCATTAATTTATTCAGTTTTTTATATTCAACCATTTTTTCTGGAGTTAAACAATTAATATTTAGACAAGATGACAAACTTTCAAATGTGAAACATGAAAAAAATAAACAAAAAAAATTGAAAAAAGTGTGGAAAAGTTAAACATTTTACTCATGACAGTTTGTTAGTATCTAAAGCATATCCTACATCAAAATTGTTTTGGGAAACTAATCTAACCTGTTTACATAAATTTTAAAAACTTTTTTTGTGGGTATTTTTGATAAAAAAGAAAAGTAACACAACCGAAATAAAATTTGGTGAAGTGCAGTTATTCGTGTAGCCCACAGGACACATAAATATGAGTAAACGTACAACATTCGGAGAAATAAAAATTTTACTTTTAGAGATAAATTACGTAATTACAATTTTTCCTATCTCTCAGCTTTGAAGTTTCAGGTGACGCATTAATTAGCAACCATACCACTGCTCTATGGTGAAAAAGTTAATAATTATTTTTTCTGTTCACAATCAGGATCTTTAAGTTTATCAGTTTCAGAGACGTAGAAGTAAACCGGCAATTCAAATATTTTATAAGAAATTATCAGCACAATAAAATATAGGCTTGCGCACCCCTAATAAACCAGTACATACATATATATAATATATATATATATATATATATATATATATATATATATATATATATATATATATATATAATACATTTCTTATTCGACTGGCATGTTAAACCAAGATTTCAATCTGTTTTGTCAGCCAAAGTATCCTACAAAGATTTCTGCTTTTCGAAATTATATAAAAACATGTATGAAAGCATCTCGCTTTACATAGAATTTACTAGCATTTTGTGAAATATTAATTTTGCCTATCTACTGATGAAGTAGACCAATTGCGATGAAATAAAAACTAAATGCTACTTCTAGGAAAATACAGGGATCAACCCTGTACCCTAGAAGTAGCATTTAGTTTTTATTTTTTACAACCCTTTCCTAAACCATTACTTAAATTAATTCAGTAGTTCTTCCATGATATTCGCAAGTAGACAGTAGACAATAATTACAATAGACAATAATTATAAAAATCATATAACAAATAGACAATAATCATAAAGCAATATTTTTGATTTCTGTTATTTTTTTAAATTCCATTAAAGAATTTTGTCTTAATAGCCCTTGTTGTACTTATTAGCCCTTTCCACAGTTTTATTATATGCATGGAAAATAAAATACGTAACAACCAAATTTATACACTCTAATGCTAAACCTTGCAAAGTAACTAAGATTAAATTATTGACAAACGATTCATATTTTAAAGAAACTGAGGAAAAAAATAAACTTATGTCGAAAACATACATTGCGAAAAATTTAATGTTCGTAAGACGATCAACAACAACGTTTGCCTTCATGGGTCTGCCCGCGTTTAGAATGCTTACTTAAACATCTGCCCCTCCTGCATTCTTCACATATGGCCACGTGATTTTGGCAATGTATGTCCAAGTGGAAAATTTCTTCGCATGATTTAAATTCCACGTAACGCCGTACACTAAAATTATTACGTACACTAAATTTCGGTCCTCAAATTGCTAGGCAATCCTTCTTTCTTGTCTCAATACGATGTAAACGAATTTTTGAAAATATTAAGTTTGCATATCTTCTAAGTGCACAGGTTCCGAAGAAGTAAAAATAAATGATACTTGAAGCCATTCTTCTAAAATTTCACCTTATTTGGGTTATGTTGAGTTGGGTCTCGTTATGTTGATTTATGTTGGATTGTGTTATTTATGTTGGGCTATGTCGAGTTATGTAGAATTTTATTGAGTTGAGTTGGGTTAAGTTGTTTTGGATTATGTTAAGTTGGGTTGGGTTATGTTAGTCCCGGGTAAGTAAAATTGAATTAGGTTGAGTTAGGTTATGTCGTGTTGGGTTTTGTTATTTTGGATTAGGTTGGGTTGTAAACCTGCCTACTGTTATATTAATTACTTAAACAGGTATCCTTCCTGCAACACTTTACATTTCACCTAGTGTGGCCTAGGGGCAATGTACGTTCGGGTAAAAAATTTCATTATACGACTTAAAACACAGGTGGTATGTTTTATATTTTTATTTTTTATACTGTTTATATTTTTTTATACTGTTTCTTTATTACGTCCTCTAAATCTTTCTTTTGTTAAGTGACTTTAGTGTACAGACACGTCAATTATCTCAATTTATTATATAACTAGTTGTAGCGAATTTAAGATCATATTATAAAATTTTTCACGGAGATTAATTTACGTAATGTGATGTAAGTCATAACAAAATAAAAATATGATTTTTGATATTTATCAGAAGAATATATAAAATTTAAATACCCAATAGTGACATCGAGAAAAAGTAACTTCAAAATCATTCGATATGATGGTCATTATATAAAATCTTTCCAAACAGGAAATTGCACACGATATTGTGTTCAGTTATGAAGTTCTACCACTAAGCTCCGTCGGCATAATTTGAGGTAAGATGTGATAAAGAAAAAAAAAGCTTTTCACATATATTCGATGGACAATCAATTTAAAAATAACTGATACCGCAGGTTGAAATTCCTTAATCATCGCAAAACATCTCTAATCCTAAAAACCCGTATGGTTCAGACGGGATCTACTGGCATCAAGTAAAACAATCTTGGCCACCCGTGTGGTAGTCGGAGTGTTACAGCAACAGGAGGCAAGAGAAACTCCAAGAAATTTTTACAAGGATAAATTATTAATAATTTAAAAATTAATGTTATGGTTCAAATTAACTTTTCTTTAATCGATCAATAATTTTCGTAACAGAAATCTGCAACGGACAGTTAAAATTTTGATAAATGAATGAGTGGGACTTCCGAAAAAAGAATGAAATTATCAGAATCCATTACAAAATGATAATATAAAAGAATATAAATAATAAAGTAGAATATAAAGTAGAAAATGTCTTTCCAATATATCTGAAACTTTTGAGAAAAAGTAATTATATTAAAGTTGGCTTCCAAAAGTTCATATCAAATATGAATACCTTTCAAAAATAAAATTGCTTTCAAAAATTACATATAAATAACGTTCACATCATTACAAGATTTTTTTACTTTTTACGAAGAAAGTTATAAGTGGGGATTAAGATATAAAACAGTGATCTCAAACTAGATGTACGTAGTTACATTTTCAAGGTAATAATTACATGTAAGTTATAATAAATAAAAACATGATAAATTGGCTTTAAGGAAACAAAGAATGGCATCTTCGAAAAAAGTAAATTATAATTAATTGTTTTCTTTTATTAAAAAATAAGCAAGTTTCATTTACGGGGGGTACGCTATTTTAAATAAAAATATGATATTTGACATTTATTAACTGAAGGCATCTGTAATAAATAATCAATGGATCGAAACTTTCTCTTTTAAGATTTGGATATTAAAACGGAATAAACCTAGCATAACTTATTTAAAAATGTTAAGATTTTAAATTTTAGTGTATATTTTCAAAATATTCAGTCATTTAATTATACTATTCCTGGTTAAATAAAAGTTAACTTGCAACTTATTTCACAAAAGTTACTGAAGAGATTTTCATGAAATATACCATTTACTTACGCGAATATGTATCGTTCGTCGAGGGTGACAAAATGTAATATTGTTATAATATTGGCCACAAAGTCTTTATATTATCTCAAGGTCTGATTATCCCTGTATGAGCAGTAGTTGATGCACGTACATGAAAAGGTTTAAATGTTAAAATTTCCTGCTCTCTAGTTTAAAATTACTTTTCGTAATCTAACGACCAACTTGCGTCACGTATACTTCATAAAGTTGGCTGCAATGAGGACATAAACCGTAAAAGATCAAAGCGTTTTTATTAGTAATAAAGCTTAACTAAGTTGTCTACAAAGACAATTTATTTTATGAAATTTTGTAAATCTGATTAATTTCTCGTAGAATATCCCGAACAACTTGTACTATTGAATCAACTGTGGTTTTAGTCGGGAAGTTTATACGAAAATTCCCGAGCTTTTGTAAATATAGTCCAATAGATATTATTAATTAGATAAATTTCCATTATAATCTGAAAATAACGTAGAATCAAGCAAGAAAAAAGATGAAGCCACCTGGTTTGAAGGCTTTTATTCTCTCAACTTCTGGAAATGCTATAATTATTTAATGAGTATATTCCAAAACATGCGTCGGTATCGCTGATATATTCGACCATATCCATATATTTGAATGGAAATTAAATATTCTTCCATTTTTGACATCTACCTAGCCGTTTACCCTTCCTAGAAAACAAAACCAAAACATAATAAACTCTATTTCCGTTATGAACACATATTTCCTTTTCGCAACAATTGTCTTGTGCTGCGCTATTTATTTACCGCGCTACTTTATAAATTTAGCGACTTTTTATTTATTTTTAAACCTTTTCATGGAGGATTATCTACACATATTAAGTTATAATAAGCATGATTTTTGACATTTATAGAAATAATAAATAAGCTTTAAATAACTGATAGTAATTTCGGGGGAAAGCAGGTTCAAGGTCATCCTAAGTAATTGACAGAACTTGTGCACGATATTTTTTCTGTTACGGAATTCTGCCAGGAAATTCCTTATGCATAAACTAGGGTTAGTTACAATAAACATAATACTATTTTTTTAGGAATTGGGAAATAACCAATACCACTGGCAGGTATTTCTCTTTACATAATTAAGGAAATAACATGTAAAAACGAAGCTATTTCTACTTGTAAAGTTGCTTATAATATAATGAATTGCTCAAACTTAGCTCTGAGTACCAGTTGCAATGACTATCTCGACAATAATCGTAGAACGTTTATATTATATTTACGTTTTTATTCATTATAATTAGTAGGTGTCAGAACGTAAGAATAGAACAATTTCTAAATAGTTAAAAAAAATAGAGAAATTTTCTAAATAGTTTTATTAACTTCTTAAAATGCCTCGATACTTACAAAGATTGAAAATGGCTGAAGCTTACTCACCTAGTCTAGATTTTTCATTAAGTCTTGACCATATCGCTAATTACCCAGTTCACATAAAAAGTTTTTAACTTGGTAATTCTCCTTGATGTAAGACTTTCGAATGCTTCCTTTAATTGAATTTTTCTGGGAGACATTTGTTTTATATACCTAATTTTCTTGTTCTTTATAACATGTACTAAAAAAAATCTGTGTGGCTTATTATATACTATTTGGTTGTGTACTTATTTCAATATGATTTTTTATTTTGAAACTGTATTTCATATAGCAATTCAACTTTCTAATAAAAATCGTAATATTTTTTAAAATTTGTATTATTACAAATAAATTTATGTAATGTAAAGAGCTGTAAATTGTATGAAAACCTTACTTACTAAATGTAGAATAAAACTTTTTGTTACAAAGTTTATTGGTGTATTTGTTCAAAACTAACTAGAGAATCGTGCTGAGATTTAATGAAAAATTGTTTCTTTGGCACTTTAGTAGATATTAAACATCTAATCAATCATTTTATATTTAATTATAATTAACCTACTTTCCGCTTACTTCCGTTTAACATGTAGATAAATGTGGTTAGATATTTATTCTATCCGCTTATATTTGTATATACGCCGTCAATCAATGTTATCTTCACCAATGGAATAACATCTGGCCTATGACCTGAGTTTGAAGCTGCTTCGGTTGGCAAACAAAACCTCTTACATTATTATCGAAATATGTAATACTAGGATGATGGTGATATTTTTCTAAAACTAAAACCCCGCTTGTGACGAAAAAAAAAAATGTATGTCATATAAATCTACGTTTCATTTTTTTTTTGCATATGTAACATTAATCTTTATAAGGGAACTTGTTCGACAAGTTCCTTTTTATAAATGGGGAAAATATATGGGTTAATAAAGAAAGAACAATATACTTAAATGTATGATTTATGCAAATAAGTTATTAGGCACGTCAAGGCGAAGCAGTAAAAAATTAGCAAGTGTGTATTATATGAAATATTTGACGGTTCCTTCAAGTTTCACTATTTGATAAAATCGTTAATGACGTTTATTAAACAGAAAACTAGCTATGGTATTAGGTCCAATATATATATATATATATATATATATATATATATATATATATATATATATATATGTATGTGTGTATATAAAAAGAGATGATTGCAGTATAATAGGCACATTTTATTTTAACATTAATTTTTTAATGAAATAAATTTTTCTTTAAATTTTATACTTATATCTTTAACCAGAAAACCTGTAATTTTTTATTCGATAGGATAGTCAGAGATAACATAACATCTAAGAAAGAATGTCATTTATAACACACGTTTTACACACGTTTTTTTTATTCCAACCGTCATAGATTTTTATTTATCTACATTATTCATCCTTACTATATGAATCCTTATGACCATAAGATGATTGTGACAATGAGATGGACCACCTAAGCATTCATAAGATGATTGTGACAATGTGATGGATCGTCTGGTATTCAGCTTTGTAGAGGTCTGTGAACTCTGTTGAATATTTAAGCATTTTGCTCGTGCTTGAACAAATGTGAACTTAAATTTAATTTTAGTAAGCACAATTTAAACCTGTGCTGCAGCGTGAAGGTAACCTCTTTTGGTAAAGAAATATGCGAAGTTTTATATTAAATAAATTATTAAATTGTTCTTTTGTTGCGGTTGATATTTATTTCCACAATAGAGAAAACATACAGTTGTCACCGATACCTAGTTCAGCTCATGATACCATTCCAAATCTTGCTTCAAGGTATGTGAGATAAGATGTATCTCTAATGATGAGTCCCGTTCTTTTAAGCATGTTTATCTCTGTATATGTGAGCCTCAAATATTAGGACAATATTTGTTCTGCGATACAGTATATTAAAGTATTTAATTTGTTAGCATTTCACATAAAGTAAGCTTGAATATTTATCTGACTGTGTTATCCCGAAGGCTTCCTCTTAATTCATCTTAATCGTTTCCTTTTGTAGAGTACCGAATAATTATATGTGAAGGTAGTTGAATGTAGACGAAAGCACATTGAAAAATCACTTTGAAAAAAGTTACTTTAAGGACGGGTAGCTAATTTTAAGTAAGAGCCATAGTAAAAACCAGATCAGCTAGGTCAACCTGGTCAACCTAGCAAATGAAGCTAATTGCAGATTTGTCATAAGGTGTGACAATGGTATACAAACAAAGGTAGAAATGAAGCGACTGTGAATTTTAAAAAAATCATCAAAAGTACATTGGTCATTTTTATAAAGATTGTTTGCTTTGAATGTGACTTGGTTTAATCACGGCATCCATTTATTAAGAAATTCAAGTTATTAAGAAATCCCTAATATAGTGTGGTAGTATAAATGCCTCTGTTTATAATAAAACTACATTTGTGACATTAACGTACTACTGCTGATTGTTAACACTCGAATATAAATCAATAGTAATTATTTACAAATTATTTTATCACGTAAACTTCGAGCGGTGCGTGGAAGAAAGACCGTGCATTCACAAATGTGAACCTGAATAAAGTTTTCGTAATTGTCCCCAGGTAACCATCTGAAGAATTGTCGCAAAACAACTAAATATTTTCGATTCTGAACAAAGGAAAAATCACCAGTTTTTCTAAACTTTCTGTTTTGGAGAGTTTATAGATCGCTAATGCTTATGTTATTTAGGATTGAAGGAATTATTATATAGTATTATTTTACGTTTGATACAAAATACAATATTGCATATACCAATTATTGAAATTAATAAGTCTGAATCGGTGTATTAGGTAATTGTTAAAATTAAATATATTTATTGAATATTTAAATAATTAGTCATTTTTTTTCATGTTTTTATTAAAAGTACAATGTTGTTAATATAGTATTGCTTTTGAATAATTGCATGTGAGAACGTATGAATGCATATGGTAAAAACTAATTGAAGGAAACCATTAAATAATAGAAAACAAATAGATCGATTACTGTCTGCCCTCCCTGATCTTTTCCATGCTATGCCTTCTGCTGACACCACATCAGGGTTGCATAAATGCTACATGATAAATATCTGTGGCACCAGTTTGGTACCGCTTGAAAGTCATCAGACAAATGCTGGTTATACCACATAATAACTTAAATCATACATTTATTTTCAAATATTCTCGAAATTTTAAGAAAATAATAGCAGAAGATTAGAATCTACTGGAGATTTTCTAATCTTCTGTTATTGTAATGTTTTATTATTAATGTTTAACGATTTCAAAAAAGCGCCGGCCAAATGGAACCTGATTTAGACGAGCCGGCGCCAAATAAAATACTATTTGTCTCACTTGCGATCGTTGCAGTGTTAATATTGCGATATGCAAGAACTTCCAAGGAAACATGATGAGGAATCAATAAAAAATTCGAAATTTATTATTAAGGTTCATATAAATTTTGCCTTAATGATTAATAAGTTTAAAAATATTAAACTATTTCTAGAGCATTAAGTATTTTATATAACATTAATAAATTGTAAAACTGCATTTGGGATTAAAAAGTTTTGATGAATGAATGCATCACGTTTTAGAAGAAAAAAAGAAAAGGAAAGAAGATTCAGGGTCTGTTAGAGAATTATATTATGAGGATACACCAGATAATGCAGAGAATACCTGCCCCATAAAATATTTGTAGAAGAAAGAATTATTTTCAAAGATTACATATGAATTTCCCACCTATTTACGTCTAATATTATCATGCAATTCATGTTATTTTATAGCTAGCAAAAATAAAGTTATTGTATTTTAATACTGTGTACTGACAAAGTTCACTATGCAGTTTAAGAAGCAAAACAATAATATCAAATTAAATGATCGTAATTCTAGACCAAAGTCACTTCCAATTGAAAAACCGTGACGTGGTTCAGTATTTCTAGTGGGTAGTGATTCATAAATTCTATTTTTTTTAATTCATGCTTTTCCAATTTTATTTTTTTCCTGTGATCGTAATATATAAATTGTTCATTCACTATTATATTTTCGAATACACATCATAGATAAAACCTTCTTTTAACGAAACCACAAATTTTGTCAGTCAGTATATGAGTCATATTAAAAAACACAGCAATAATTAATATTTAAATAAATGTTAAAGGAATATTTCAACGTCAGTTAAAATTTCTGTGCAGTATACTGATTAAATATAGCAGAAACACATCGAAAAACAACCCATCTTAGGTTAAAAACCTCCTAAATCATTCATCTCCTATAGATATAAATAATTTAGATGTTATTTATACCACTATAATTTTTTAAATAAAATTCTATTAAATAATAATAATATAATTAGTAATAGAAAGAAGATTAGAAAACTGAAAACATGTATCAAACAATAAACTTTAACAGTTGTGTTTATATTAAATGCAGTGTTTTTAACTGAATATGTTAAATGATAATTAAATAAACTGATATGATTTACAAACCCAACATTTAAAAATTAATCTGTGACTACTGTGAATTGCTTAATGAGCTGATAAATCGCATTCAATTAAAATCTAGATGTATATCTCATACTAGCGCTTCCAATCGGTAATTATTGTAATAGGTTAAATCAAGTTTGTACCCTTAGTCATTGTACTTGAACTTTAGTGATTTAATCACTGGTTTGGAAAGAATAGCTACTTACAGCACCAGACGTGTTTACGTAAAATTTCTGCGTAAAGTACCGTAAAATTAATATATGATATTACATATAATGTTATAAAAACATTTATAACTGTTTAATTATAATTTTTTTGCTAATTCCTATCTTATTTTGAACATAAAGATGTGCATATATATATATATATATATATATATATATATATATATATATATATATATATGTGTGTGTGTGTGTGTATATATATGTATATATATATATATATATATATATATATATATATATATATATATATATATATATACGTATAAATGTTAGATTCCAAAAAAAACATACTTTGGCGAAAGTGTATAAGAACATATCATGAAATATACGTTTATAAAACAATGTGGTCACTGAGGTTCTGCGGCGTATTCGGTACTAGAACTGAAAAATCTATATAAATCACCTGTTGCGTACCTCATACCTAAAACAGACGCCTTTACTACGAGTATGTCTGACTACTACCAGCCATCTACGTCGAATGTAACCAAACGAACGTGCCCGCGCTTTAAGTGGCTTTAAGTAGTACTATGTTTTAGTGTAGTCTTTATAGCCATAGCTCAATGTGGACCGGGTAGAGTTGGCTAATTACAAAGTTGACTTATATTTTCGATAAATTATTTTAACGTTATGGTCAAATTTTCCCTTGGAAAAATTTTAACATTTTTTTAACGTCAATAATGGTGTGTATATTTTTTGAGAACCGTTTTTTTAATTGACTTTAATTTTTAAAAGACAAAATACATAAAGATGGAATAGAATATAATTAGTAACTTCCTCATTAAAGAGGAGGTGAAGTAAATATTACTTTCTTAAAATTAAATGCATAAGGAGTGCGCTCTGCGAAAACTGTACATGGCAATACATAGTTAACGAGTAACGATATAAGCAATTATTGTATTTTATTTTATTATTTGTAATTAGTTAAGATAATTCAGCTTTTAGATACATCTCTACATGCTTTATAGAGAAAATGCTATATATGTATATTTATATATATAGCACTAATATCACAATTTATTCATTAACATAACTGTTATGTCTAATAGGCTATCTCTTTAAATATATATTACAATCTACAAACATTTCTATTTTTTCGCAATCGAAGTACACATATGTTTCTATATTTCTGTAAATCGTCCTTATGTAATATTATTTTAAAAAAAAACAAAATTAATAGGATATTTTTTATGCTAGGCTACATATTAAATTCCATTAACTCATTGCCTCCAAGTCTCATTAGTAGCACAATGAATTCAGGTAACGTCGAAACACTTCACTTTAAAATACGGTACTTTTGTTATATTAGTTAAAATCATAGACTTAATGTTCTAGAAATAGACAAAACAATATATTCTTTGTGACATTACTGCAAGTGGAAAATAGATAACGAGTTAAACTATTTTGACAGATAACAGTGTCCGATAGTTTCCTGCTTCGATAGCGTCTCGCTGTATTCTAATATTTTCTAGTATTATAAATAATATTTCCACAATATTCTTTTAGAATAAGCAATGGTGTCTTGCCCAATACTACATTGTGAAGTAACATATATGAATAATCCAAATAAAAAGTCATTTCCTACTTACTTCTTTATCATTTATTTTCCCCTAAAATATCGTTTAACTAGACTTGGTCAAATATATATATATATATATACATATATATATATCTATATATATATATATATATGTATATAAATATCATAGTAGATATTACTTTGTGTTATTTGCTTTTATATTTTGTGTGTAACAACGAGATATTGTATCTGTGAAAAATGACATTTTAAAGATTGGCATTATTTTATCGGTAAGTCATATCAGTATTTTTCTATAATGAAAATAAACGTAAATTGCGATACACATTTTTAGAAAATAATTATTAATTTTATTTAAAATGTAAGCGCTTAGTGATATAAGTGACCAAAAATGGCGTTGGTTCAAATTACACGCAGTTCAGAAATATATTTTCAGACTCAAAACAATTGAGTTTATCTAAATGCTCAGTACTTAAAATAGGAGCCGGTCTTATATAATATTGGTTTATAAAAAAATCAAAACAAAGCTGGAAATTTGTGAAAAAGTGAAATTTGCATTCGAAACTTTAATAATGGTTTCCATATTATTATTCGAAATAACAGTGAAAAATCTTTTTTTTAAGCTTCCAATGAATTACATACGACGAAAAAATTAGACAAGAATTCCTAATTAAAAAAAAATATTTATTTTATTTTATATAAAAAGGACTCAGTGCCTACAGAATTCGTACCGATTTTATCGTCAGCATCCTAATTGATATTTTATCAAAGTTTAATATTTTCACAAAGATTGGACCAGCTACATACCGCTAAGTAAGCGCGCGTTTACCCTATTCCGTGTCCGAATAACGTCACGACTCTAGAGAAAATTCATGTCATATATATATTTTTAATTAAAGCTGAAAATAACTTTTTATTTAGTTTAAAATATTAATATAAATATTTACCTATTTTCTATGACATAACAATGAAGTATTTGTAATAAAATTGGTAGCTGTCTTTCAAATTAACTTATTTTTTTTGTTTTCAGGTAAATCTAGAGAAAGTGTTACTTTGTCATGCAAAGTGAAAATTGTGTGAAAGTGGAAACTGCTTGGAAATTTAAAAAAATTATCATTACTTCCGGTACATTTTCCACCAAAAAACTCAATAATACTGTAATATTATATGACAAAATTTTAAAAGAATTTCTATTGAGAAAAAAAACGAAAAAGTGTTTATATTGTGAAGTGTGTATAGATTCCCTGGTACAATCACAAACTAATGAGTCATTTATAAGTCGTATAGATTTCGCAGAACAATATAAGAGCTTTTTGACTTATCCATCAAAATATGTATTTGGTACATGCTTAAAATGCCAATATTATTTTAGGGAACATTTAAAATCTAATTATAACATTGCTAAGACCACTTTTAAGAAAACAGTTTCAGAAATTATTAAATATATTTGCACTGACATTTTTTGATAATTTAATTAAACATTCATTTGAGCCGGACCTTCTCAATAGCCACATATATCTATTAATAAAATACATAATTGCAAATTATTTGACAGTAAGTTTAAGATATGAAACAATTTTAAAATACTTATCAAAATAAACTTTAAACCGTTTGGATTAGATTATTTTATTTAAAGGTCAATGATTTTTATAACTAACAAAAGGCTTATTTAGAATCTTAGAAATACATTTGTAAGTGCCATAATATCATTATATGAGGAACTGTAATGAAAATTCCTTTCTTCATATTGAATTGTATCATTTTTTCTCGTGTCATTGTATGAGGAACTTGTTGGTTATTTTTTAAATTTTAAAAACTAATATTATTTGCTTATAGTTAGTACTCGTATTTAAAAGATTGTTTATGTAATATGAATATAAAGTCAATAATATAAACATTATGTTTAAATTTAAATATCTGTACATATTTTTCAACTTTTTTACATTCAAACTTTTTTTTTTTTTTTTTTTTTTATATCCTGCTACTTAGCGATCTGTTTGTTTCAAACAATAATCTAATGTGTTGTCAGATTTTCATCAGCTAAATTATTCTTAGCAAAGACATGCACCCAACGGTGCAATCCTCATATTTTGTCCGCGAATCTTGTCGCAAGTTCAGATACGCTATTCCTCTTAAGGCGGGAGAATCTTAGACTGCCCTCTCCTTGAAGTTCAGCAGCTAGTTCGTTCATATGTTGGTCCAGTCTGAGTTGATATTTCTTGCTGTTTATTTCAATTTCGTCCTTCACAGTTCTCAGATTTAAATCTAGGTTCACATATTGTTCACATATCTAGGTTCACATATTTGTCAAACTGCGTATATTTTCTACATTGAATTTATTTTATTCGATACATAGTTTATTTCATTTTTGGACTAAAGTTAAGTACTTTTGCGGCATTTCTGGCTGCGATATTTATTTTTTTATACGAATACGCTCGGATTTAATTTTTTTTGAGTACATATAATGCACCCAAAGTTTTTAAAGTAAAAATTATGGGAGGGAATACCTCATACGAGGTATTGCATAAACATTTTTGAGACGGAGGTTACTTTTATAGAATTTAAACATTCCGAAAAATATGTTAAATTAGAAGCGAGTTCATAAATATGGGCTCTGGGAAATAAATCGTTAACAAAATTTGACCAAATACGTGCCCCTTTATTTTTATGTTATCGATATAATATCGTTAGTAAAAATCCATCACTAAAACTCACACATATATATAATTAAACACACAAAAAAAATTCAATTTCGGCGATGCAAGGCATTTCGATTGTGTTATCTATTCCTACTAAATTAAGCCTATGATTAAAATTATATTAGTCATAAATTAGTTATAGACACTTTTTGTTGCTATAGTGAGATCTTACCAGTTGGGCTTTGAATAACTAGCCATTTATACCTAATAAAAATATAGAATAACTTTTTATGATTAATTGAATTTGTTTTTTCTTTTACTGTCAACAGTCAGTTGAAAAATTTGCATTAGGTATTTGAAGATATGAATTTGTTTATAAATTAAAACTACATTAATACTTTCAATATAAAAACAATAGAAAGAATATTCAAATTAAAATTGAATTTGATTTTAAAATTTTTTTGCTAAAATTGTCAATTTAGCATTAAATACAAAAATAAATTACAAAATTTTGAAAACTCAATAGCGTAAGAAATATTCAATGATATTATAGATAACCAAACTTTAAAGTTTTATTGGTAAATAACACTTATTAGAATAATATTTTCAGTAAGGCACCTATGAAATCAATATTGAATTGTACTGTCCTACAAGTAATAACGTGTTTTGTTATTTTATGTGATTGTTTTATATTCAATCATTATAAGATTACTACTGTTTATTGTTAGCCATTAAATGACAATTTAATAAATCTACTCTATTTTAAAATAAATATTGCGTTAATGGATGAAAAATGAATTACAGGAATAATGTAAACACCAATTAATTAAGGAAATGAATGATTTTGTTTTCTTTTTGGATATTGAATAGATATATTGACTAGAAAAAAATTTACGTATTAAAAGTTAAATGGGAAAGGACACTAAATAAAATTATATACTTGAATGCAAAATAAGACATTTATCAGACTAATACTTAAGTTGGTGTAATAAATACAATTCATGACTCGTAAAATAAATTAAATGCAAAATAGTCAATAAAACAATGACTTCTTCGTATTTTTATTGTTTCTATTTCTATGTCAAATGCTTTAATTTAACTTTAATATTTGCTATTAAGAGTTCCATCGTCATTATAAAGCGCTTATGCATTTCTGAGAATCGCACTTATAAAAAAATATCAAATTAATTTTTTGTAACGTCCAAAGGGTCAATAGAAAACAAATATAAATGAGATGTTTATAGAATATTCCTATAAGTAATTGTTAGTATCAGTTTACAGCTTGCAATGTAAATATTAATAAATTTGAAGAATTATTTATATAATTCAATAACGATAATTGTACAATTATATCTTGCTTTAATAATAATCTATATATATATATATATATATATATATATATATATATATATATATATTTATATATACATGTATATACGCATGTAACATTACACAATGACCCATCGTAATAACGCATACAATATTTACTTTTGATTAAACCTCCATTATTAACCTACGTATGTAGAAAAAGGCATACCATTTAGATACCAATTAATCTAATATTCAAGTTATAAGTATATAAGATAATAGATAGAAATATGCTAAAAATGTCGAACTGAGGAAAATTAAATATAAAAATGATCTTCATTGGCTTGATAAAATTGTTCTATATCTTTACCAGAAAACGATATGTACTTCTAATATTATTATTAATTTGATACGGATAAATAATTTTAAAATATAGCGATTTCTATATATGATTAATCGATTTGCCACAGCATTATAAATTCTAACTCTGCTCTGAGAATATTTATTACAAAATGTGGCGTCCGGTAATTGTAGCATACACATATATATATATATATATATATATATATATATATATATATATATATATGTATATATGTATATATATATATATATATATATATATGTATATATGTATATATATATATATATATATATGTATATATATATATATACATATATGTATATATATATATATATATATATATATATATACACAAAATGTGGCGTCCGGTAATTGTTTCAAGCTTAAAAGTGACCATACAGAAGAAAACTTATGAAACGAGACAGTAACAACTTTGTACATATAATAATAGAAAATATTATATATACATATTCATACCATGCGTTTATAAGCGTAAGAAAATCGACATTGTATATATGAATGGCTTAAGAGATATTAAAGCCGACGCTAAAGTTATTCTAAAGCTTAAAAATGACGATAAAAAAGAAAACTTATGAAACGAGACAGTAACAACTTTGTACGTATAATAATAGAAAACTAATCATATGACTTTTATTTTAATATAAAATATATTGATTAAAAAATTTAATTTCAGGATAATTTTCACACGTTATAAATTGTTTGCTAAAATTTTCTTGATGAAATATATGTCGTTTGTAATTTTAGATTTTATTAGATACATGTAAAATTTTCAAATTGCATTTCGCAGCTAATATTCAAATTTTAAAACCGATTTATTTAAACTGTATTGAAATATTAAAAAACTTGCACACATAATATAATAATGAGGTGTTTGTCGTACACGTAAAATTTAATATCTCTAGCCGAAATTTAAAGAAGATTTATAATTGTTTTCTTTAAAAGATTAGTTAACATCAAGAAATAGTCAAGATTATTATCTTTCGCTGCAAGTTAAGTTTTAAACCGATTAATGATTAGTTCATTGACTACGACATCTTTTTCTTTTACAAGCCAATATTAAAATTAAGTGCTTTTATAATATTCGAGGAGATGACCGAAATAGTTTTATTTTTTATGTATATTTTAATTAAATAACACAAATTAACGTTAATTAGTAAATACAAAATGATCACCGTACATTATATTCTAGGACGTCCAATTTGACCCATCTCACAGGGAGATAGTTTGAATATCTAGAGATGTGTAATACAAAATAAGTTTTCCGGGAAATATCAGTTACTAATGTTGGCAGTAATGATAGAAATAATCGTAGTTGTAGTATAATGAAACGTATCGCATTGAAAATAAAATAAACTCGAAGCAAACATTTTTCCGCCTCTTGAGATGACCATACTTTAAATTTAATCTTGTTCAATCGTTAAAAAAATATAGAGATATGATATGGATATCTTATCTAAATCCCATGAATAAAATATACTTACGTCATATACTTTATAAAAGTATTACATTAGTAAATTTTACTTAATATTATTTGGTTGAGTACTAAGTTATCAGCGTTAATTAATGTTATAATTTTTTATCAAAGTGTCAATTTAAAATTATTTAATCGTCGATATAATAAGTAACATGGTTTTGTACCATATGCCTTTATCGTACTGGCAGGGATTGGATAGCATCTGCGTGAAATTCCGGTGGTTTGGAATTAAAGAAATGGCCTATGAACTGTCGCAGGTGGCTTCATCACCAAAGTTATTTTGCATAAATTATTGCTAAGCGATCTAAACAAACAATAATCTATAGGTGAAAGGTCTAGAGATAATGGCGGGTGCGGGATTTGTGTCGAACTAAACTCGAAAACTTTAAAGTGGGTCTGTTTGGCTATATAAGGACTGGGTTATGGCTACGGCTGGTCCGAGCTAAGCTCATGTGATACCCGCGCACCGTATTTGAAGCTTTTTTGCAAGCGGTGTAAATGACCGCCAGAATTCCGTTTAGCATCCGAACTCGTTTGCTAACCAGTCGGCTATCTTCTTCAGTTTATAATTTTATCCTGTCGCTATAAATAGCGAAATATTCCACCGGTCGATCACAGCGTAGTTGATCACTGAGGGAATAATCATCTCTTTGAAATCTTTGGAACCAACCTTTTGCAGTAGCTTCAGGAGCTACACGTTAGTATATGTTACGCCTAACCAGATTGATACTCGTAGAATAGACAGTGTCTCATATGCGTCTTAATGTCGTCCATATTTCATGCGTGTAACAGTGCAACGTCGTGTATATATCTTTTGGTAATGGAAGCTTTTAGAACGTACCAATATTTTCTAGATCACTTTGAAAAAAAAAACGCTTATTAATTATTAGTCAAGCCGATACTTTATACATAACTATTAATATTATACGGCTATGCTTTCATAGTGTAGTATTTATAGAGTAACAATATGTAAATTAAGATAAACCCAAAGTATAACTACGAATGACTGTTATCTTTAACCATAATATTATCAATGTGCATATTAAAAAAGGAATTTTATTTTCCAATGAAAAATGTATGACAAAATAAATGTAAGTTTTACACTGTGCATTGATAATTTACGCACATTAATAAATGTCAAAATTTAATCTAGGATAATAAAAGAGACATAAAACAAAAAAGAAGAAGCAATAAAAGAGACTCATAAAGCAAAATTGATCAAACCTTCCGATGCCTAGTCATCACTTGGCTACTCTAGTAATATAAGATGGAAGGAAGTTTATTCTATCTTTACACGGGCACGTGTGAGGGTGGAATAAACTTCCTTCTCTCTTCACCGTCCCTCTCTCAACCCCTAAGTGCCCCTATATTTGTTAAACCCTCTTGCAGGTAACACGTAAATATATTACGGTCGCTTTTTTTCCAACACAAATCTGTTTCACGCAGATTTTTATCTACGTCCTAAACTGCACGTAAAAACGCACGGTTCAATGATTAAATGCGGTGAAAGAATATTTCATGTGTGTCAAAATTAAATGCGCATGTAGAAATTGTAGGTACAAATATAATAGCTGAGATTAAAGGTCACGGACTTGAAGAAGAAGTATTGCCAAATAATTGTATGGATGTTATACCATATTAAGATTGATAAATTGTACACAGCTGCTCTGCTTAGCACTACTGATGTCAAAATTAATTTATTTCATTCTTATTAATTTACGTAAGTTGGTACCATATTTTCACAAAGTATATGTACCGAGGAACAAGCAGAATATTCTACGCGATACAAAGTGAAATTATCGTATTTCATTACACTACTACTACTAGCCAACGCCCACCCTTGACATGTCTGCCATTCGGTGGCGCGCCGACCAGTAGAGAAAAGCTGTTTTGTAGGCAGGGTGATCATCAGGGGGCGCCCTCCTCTCCCAATCATCAAGGTAGGGCTTCATCTTCCGGCAAACGTGAGATGTTCAAAAGACATTCCTGGACGTCCACAGAGCAGGCAGGCATCGCTCCCCAGGACACCAATACGTTTCAGGTGGCACGCCAGGTAGTCGTGGCCCGTGGCACACCGGAAAGCTGCGACACTGACAGCTCTGGGTAGGTCGCGTCGAATAGGCGAATCAATTAGACAAGCCCAGTTCTTTCCTACGGCGGACTGTGTGCGCCGAGACTTGATCCAGGCATGTATCGCTCTGCAGACGGCCGACTTAGAGGATGAAAATGACGGAGAGCAGATGGGCTGCTGTAGAGTCGTTCCGTGTTTTGCCAGTACGTCGGCTTTTTCGTTCCCCTCTATCCCGACGTGGCTCGGAATCCACTGCAGAGTAAGTCGAAAGCCAGCATTCACCAGGTTGGACAGTCTGGCACGACAGAGTTGGGTTTTGGAACAATCTGTGTAGCGGTTGGTGGAGAGTGCCAGAATAGCTGTCTGGCAGTCGATGAGAAAAACCACGCTTTGTGATGTTGTAAGACGCTCCAGTTCCCCGGCGGCCTCGTATATCGCTGCAATCTCTCCATCGTAATTGGTAAGCGGGGAACCGACGGCAACAGAGCCCTCAAATACTGTAGATGTGAAGCCTGCTCCGGTATTCCCTGTGTTTGGCATCGACGAGCCGTCACAGTAAATATGCAACCAGTCCTGGGAGGGATACCTGGTGTGGATAGTCTCCAGGGCAGCCATTCTCAGGGCAACATCAATTGATTGGTGTTTCGGCAAGTTGTGGTTCATGAGTCGAAGCTCCACAAGGGGCAAGCAGGACACAGTATCTGACCTCTGAGGAAAAGGTGCTGGCTCTGGTAGTGGTATTTTATATTTTTCTCTGATAGAGTCAGTTATCGTGAGAGGCGTTTTCTGTGTTTTCAGTCGGGAGAAAGCTTGTTTGTATTGTTTCCATTTACATGGAAGTATTCGTCTTTGTCTTTCCCAGAAAAAAAGTGCAGATCTGTCTCGCCGGCACTGTATAGGCTCAATGTTAGTTTGACTTACCATAGCGGCGATAGGTGTTGATTTCGGGGCTCCGGTTATGATTCTCAGTGCTGTATTTTGTGCGAGTTCCAGGGGGGAGACAGTACTTTCACTTGCTGTTATGGTAGCTTCGCCCCCATACTCAAGGACAGGACGAATGTAGGTTTTGTACGTCGTTAGGAGTACGTCTTGGGTAGCACCCCATTTCGTTGCTGTTAGGCGTTTGAGCAGACGACATCTTTTGATGGCCTTTTCGGCAGAGCTGCTAATATGGGCTTTCCATGTCATTTTGTTGTCGATGTACACGCCTAGGTATTTACTAACATCTTGTTTTTCAAGATTCATACCCTTGTAAGTCAGATTTATATCTGGCTGTTTTGTCGATAGGCTGAGGACTTGGAATACTGTTTTTTCCGTGCTGACTGTGAGGCAATTTTCATCCCCCCATCTTTCGAGATCTTCGAGGGTCTTATTCAGCGCTGACTCGATGGAAAGAAGAGAGCTACTGCTGGCCCAAATGAACAGATCGTCAGCATACAGTAGTGCCTCCACACCTGGGTTGGTTTTGATAGCATCAAGCACGTCATTAATCATGAGGTTGAAGAGTTGGCAGCTGATAACGGCTCCTTGAGGGAGCCCCTGTCTTTGGATACGGAATTTGGAGCACTGGCCTTGGAATTTTACTCTTTGGAAGCGCTCTCCAAGAAAGGACTTTGTCCAGTGGAAAAGCTTTCCCGACAATCCGGCCTTGGCCATCTTGTGCAAAAGCATACCGCGCCACACGGTGTCGTAAGCTGCATTGAGGTCCACGAGGACTGCTACCGTGGATATCTTCCGGTGAAAACCGTCTTTAACGCACTGAGAGAAAGCCACAACTTGATCCATGGTGTTCCTATGCTTACGAAAGCCAGCCTGCGCATCGTCGATGAGATCCAGATAGCTTGTGGCGAGCTGTAACCTGTTTAGGACCATCCTCTCAGCCACCTTGCACAGGGAACTAGTTAGAGTGAGGGGACGATAGCCGTCGATTCTACACAGATCTTTTCCCTTTTTCAAGATTGGTATAACTTCACCTTTTCTCCATTTGCCGGGTACTCCACTGTTCCAGGTGAGATTCACGAGTCTCAGTAGCACATCCTTTGCTGTTTTTCCAAGATGAATCAGCATCTCAGGAAAGATTTGGTCTAGACCAGCTGCTTTTTTCTTTTGACACTGGGAGAGGGCTGTTTCAAGGTCAGTCATAAGGAAGTCCTCTGTACAGATTCCACTCAGTGTCTGATCCAGGCATGTCTGGGGAGGAGTCCGAAGGAGGCATGGCTTTACTTTTTTGTTGATCTTAACATTGCTGACACTTTTAAAATGTCTGCAGAGTGCTTCTGCGATTTCAGCATGAGAAGTGAGCTCTTTGTTGTTGTGTAGAATAGGATGTTGTTGCTGTTTATTTTCGTAGTTATTTAAAGTGGACAGGAATTTGTGGGCTCTGGGACCATCTTTTCTGAAATCTAGCCCACCCACAAAGGTTCTAAAAACTTCTCTTTTCCCTGTTTTTATAGCCCGCGTAAAAGCAGCCTGTCTTCCACGAAGCTCCTCACAGTCTCGATGTGATTTAGATCCTTCTGCTTTACGCCTGGCCCTATTTCGGGCATTTTTAAGATGTTCAAGGGCTGCATTCCAAAAGGGTTTATATCGCTTGACTTGTCCACGTGGTATACATTTTCTTGCGCACTCGAGGATGCAATTCGTGATGTCTCTTGTGGTTTTCTCTGGGTCTGTTATTGGCACATCTGAAAGCACCTCGTCTGTACGTCGCCGGTATTCATCCCACTTTGCCTTACGAAAGTTCCACCTTGGCGCCCTGTTTGGCATTCTTTCTTCCCCTTTCAACTTGCAATTGATAAGCATAGCTCTGTGTCCATAGCCTCCAGCGTCATCAAGTAGGCTGACACGAATTTTTTCCCTTATGTGGGGGTGGGAGATGACGAATTCTGGCCTTGTGGGACTTCCCGAAAAGGACAGGAATGTCGGCGGTGTGTCCAGTACATCCAGAAGGTTGTCGTCGATAAAATCTTCAAGGTGTTTACCCGTGTCTGATGTTCTATTATAATCCCATCTAGTTGACGGGCTGTTGAAGTCGCCGATAATGATACAATTTGGCTGGATTCGTCGTTCCAGAATTTCTAAGCCCGGGATGTTTTCAGGTGGGTTGTAGAGAAAGAAAAGTGTGAAGTACTGGGACTCCTTCCAGGCTTCAATCTGAAAAGCCTCCAGTTTGTCTTGATCTTCCATTTTATGGATTACTTCAGTTTTGCAAATAAGAGTTGTCTTTATTCCCATAATTATGCCTGAGGCCACTTGCCTGCTTCTTTTCAGAATGTGGTTCGTGTATCCTGTAGTTGTGTAGAACTGGGAACTCTCGGTGGAGGGACCTGCCTCAACAATGACATATAAATCCGCATCCGTTTTCAGGACGTTTCGTTTTAGTTCTAAGAACTTGTTGCTTAGACCTCCGGCATTCCAAAAAATTACTTTGAGGCCTGCGTTCTGGCGCTTAGAAGTGCCGTTTGATAATTGTTTTCTTTGCATGGTCTGCGCGCAAAGTGGCGAATCGCTGTTGCTCATTTAGCGTTACCCAGGGGACACGTGTGAAGATCACGGACGCGAGCAACTTTGTCCCCCATATATATTTCATTACAAGAAAGATCTACAATAATATAATAATAGTAAACATTATTCATCGTGTAAATATAACGTTTTGTTATCCTGGTATTTTTTAATATTTAATTGTAGGTACAAATATCATAGATGAGATTAAAGGTCACTGACTTGAAGAAGAAATATTGCCAAATAAACGGAGGCCTTGTATGGATGTTATACCATATTAAGATTGATAAATTGTACACAGCTGCTCTGCTTAGCACTGCTGATGTCAAAATTAATTTATTTCATTCTTATTAATTTACGTATGTTGATACCATATTTTCACAAAAGTATATGTACCGAGGAACAAGCAGAATATTCTACGCGATACAAAGTGAAATTATCATATTTCATTACAAGAAAGATCTACAATAATATAAAAATAGTAAACATTATTCATCGTGTAAATATAACGTTTTGTTATCCTGGTATTTTTTATGTCCTTGTCATTACAATATAAAGGTATCTAATTAAAGTGAGGTGAACGCCTTTGAGGTTGTGAAAAGAGGCTGATAGATGAAGGCATCAAAATTGCCTCTTTCTTGTTTATTTGTTCTTAATATGTTGCAAGAATTTGTTTTACTTATAAAAGGTAAAAAACAATGAAACTAGTGTTCATTTAAATCTTGTCACATTTTAGTTCCGTAGTAGAAAATTAGAAACACAGTCATTATGGGATTGTCAGCTCATATCTAATGACAACCAAACACTTTCACTTCAAGACGAATTGTGATGGAAATTTTCAGAAAATTCTATTTAAATTCTATTTAATTTTTAATACAAAAAACTAACATAAATATTTTGATATCGATGTATGTATCGAACTTGGGGATTAAATATTTTTTACCACTGACCTATCAAGTAACATACCACTGAATAGGTATTTAAAATGCAATGAAAAATACATGTGGTCTCTACGAAATATGAGCCTCCAATGTGTATTGTAGCGTCTCCAATAAATTTTAACCATGCACCTAGAAAGTTAAAAAAAAATACGGCATTCCCTAATTATATAGTTCAAAATATTCCGGTCCACTGGAATTAATAAATTAAAGAGATATGGCAGCCAGTTACGTTTGTTATTCCTATGAAATATGTATTATGCACTACATTCTATTAGTGAAAAATTATATTAATAACCGTTTAGTAAAATTATTACGAAAACTTAATTATTTAAATTTAATATGCTCCTAAGTAAGAGGCTATCTTAGCGTTTCATTTGTGCTTAACATGTATTTTACATCCATGTTTCCATGTTTCATTTGTGCTTAACATGTATTTTACATGTTTACACCAATTAATTGTAAAAAAGTGATATGGGAATATTTTTGCTTTTGCTTTATTTTTATTGTGAGGCGACAAAAACATAGAAGATGCTGCATTTTAAAATTAATTAGATTTTAGTTTACAGAATATTGTAATTATGACAGAATTGTCGAAACCTGAGTACAACTCGTACTTAAGGTACAAATAAATGTAAAAATAATAAAGAAAATTTTATCCGAAATAAGCAAAGAGAACACAATATGATAACAGGATTGACTTCAGCCAATTCAACTTCATTTGAAATTGTCCCGTATTTAACCTTAGTGTCGTACACTCAGAATTTTTTTCATTTTAGGTTTGAAAAAAAAAATTAATTTTTTTATGGTATAATTGAAAAAGATTTCTAAAGTATCTATAAAATATTATTTCTAATGTTATGTAAAAACGCGAATGTTATGTACCTATTTACTTTTTAAAATGATCTTGAAATATTTCAATGACCAGGCGAATCTCAAAAATGTTTCTTTTGCTGAGAGTTGAGTTAGTTTTATAATCTGATATAAATAATTAAAACGTGAATTGTTGAATTTTTAAAGTATTACCAAATAATTCTAAATCGCTCAATTAGAGCAATTGTAGGCAAATAATATTTAAAATCCTCTTAAGTGAATTGTTTTACAGATACGAATAATTTAAACGTCCAATCTTTCATGTAAATATAAATAAATAAAAAATAATTCTAAACTTTTAAATTTAAATTTACCCTGTCGAAAATGGAGATATAATATTATGTTTATATATATATATATATATATATATATATATATATATATATATATATATATATATATGTATATATGTATACATGATCTCATTATGAGACGTCTAATTTTATATTTAATTGAATTCTTAATCAAATTCGCTTTGCCTCAGATAAGCGAGTTACACACACATAATATTGGAGTCAGTTGGATTGTACTCGTATTATTTGTATTTGTTAAGTATTTATGAAGTAATGTATGTTTTTTCCAAAGAAAATACTAGAAAGTTTTAACATTGCAGAATTGTTTTAAATTAAACGATGAAAAATTTCCGGCCTATAACTTTCCTTGTACAGTTCCAATTAATTGAAGGAACAAACAATATTGCTTATATTAATTTATAAATATGCTAAAATATTCATGAATAATTTTTGTGTGTTGTAAAGTTAAAGGTATGGACGTTCTTTTCACAATTATTAAAAAAAAATCTGATTAATTTCAGATTTTTGACATTTCAATTTTTATTTTCCTTTTGTCCTTATTTAAGTAAACGGTATGACTTTTAATAAATTTTCAAGGTGATTGATGTATACAAGGCTACAATAAGTTACAATAAAGTCATACAACCTGCATCTGTCCCTGCGTAAGAAAATAATTTATTTTATTTTTTGTTTTTCGTGACAATCGAGGATTCTTTTGCTAAAATATAATTTAACAAAAATTTTACTTTAAGCAACAAACATTAGTACATATACAATATCTTTTCCATCGTATAGGCTATTTATTTTTGAATTTTTTTGTTTGTATTACGATTACGACCTATATTATTATTTATTACGCCCGTCCCGGAATACGGGCAATTAGGAAGCTCCATAAATGGCGAAGACAGTGGCGGCGAAAGAGGAGATGTCATCCTAGCGCTAAAGTGTAACATAATAATTACCACGTAAACAGAGTTGTGATTAAAGACAAGTATTAGTTAATAGTTATATAAAACTGGCCAAGTGCGAGTCGGACTCGTACACGGTAGGTTCCGTAGCACCGAACTATATAAATTGTATAAATTTGTATTTCTCAAAAACTTTGAAAAAATATTATTGCTGGGGTCGGTGCCAAAAATATATCATATCTCACAAACTACACAACATATATATTCAAACCAATTTTCCCTGAAAGTGTTTTTTTAAGTTCTACTACCTTAATTTTTTTCAGAATTTTACACACCTAGTTGAAATATTACAATGATACACTTCTTAATATTAAAAGCGCATATCTAACCAACTATTGATTTAAATTAAAAGTTATTTTTGAAATCCTAAATTATTTTTAAGGCCTATCTAATGATAACCCATACGCATATGTGTACTAGATTTTCTTCTTTGATCCGTCAGTTACCTGTATGGAGTGCCACCCCTAATATTATTTGTTTTTTCTTTATTACAGACTTTACTTTCCATTGTAAAGCATTTCAAAGAATACCAATGCCATCCAAATTTCATCTATATAGTGCCAACGCTCTCCAAGTAAAATCGCTTTGACATACGATCAACAGGCGGACAGACAGACAGATTGAAATCCCAGAGAGGCAAGAAAGAAAATTATATATTCTTTTGTAACGCGTTAATCTAAAGTATTCCAGAAAATAAGGGTAAATTGTTGCTTTTTCATTGTTAATTTTTTCCTAAAGCATTTTCTTAGTATAGGCCGGAATTAAATTCCTTTTTAGAATTAAAAAGGTGTTTAAAGAAAAAATAATGATCTTATCGTAATTATAATACTTTCTGTTTTAAGAACAATGTCTAGTATTTGAATATTTACCTTAAAAATGTAATCAAAATGAATATAATTCCTAAACAAAGAAGAAAATACTTCAATAAATCTGTGTAATGTTTCTAGAAGCAGAAACGTTATTCCAATTTAACGGTTAGGTTGAGAGGATCGTTCTGGTGCCACAAATTTAATTTGAAATTGTAAAAGTAACCAAGTGTGTAACACAAAACTTCATTCTTTTGTATTTTTTACTTCTTAGAAAATAGGATAAATGATAAAAAGTACGCTCCGTCTTTGTTATAAATAGATATTGCAGATATAAATACCCAGTTACACGGGTATTTCGTTTTCTGTATTTATTACAAGATAAATCTATACATGCTTTAAAGAAACTTAAAATTCTAAGTAAACACCACAACGTATATACGAAACATATTATATAAATATAAGTTAATATAAACTTAATATGTTGAACGATATGACATCTAAAAATAACGGTGAAATTGTTCTTCGTCATGCACTTCATATGTGCACGTGTGAACGTCCATCAAAACTGGAATGGTAAAGATATAATATTATAGTGGATTGATTTTCTTTATTCGGTCTTCGATTTTCCACGTTTTCTTGATCTGTTCTCTGACTGTACATTTTTTATCTCAAAATATCCTAAATATCAAATAACACGCTATATCAATGGAGGTACCAATATTTGTGTTCGCGACTACTCTTACTCCAAGTTATATTTTTAATTTGTTTACTCCATCAAATAAACTATTTGATGATGTGTGTAACATATCTCAAATTTAAATACTATGCCAATTGATTTCATTATATATAAAAGTAGTTAATGTTTTTATTAAAATATAATTTACCCCTTGTATTTTTATTAAAAGTAATGTTTTTATTAAAATTTTACATTAAGTATATAATAGAGCGTACTCTTGATATTTTAATTTATTTTTCGCTCAGTCGCCCAGTCAGTTAATTTGTTATGTATTTTTTTGTTCAAAAAATCAAACAAAAATATATGAATCAACCGTATTTCTTAATTATACACAATACAGTTATATTCATAGTTGCAATGACCGACAACTGTTAACCTGCCAGAATGGAAATTTATCTAAACTCACCATCACGGATGCAAGGAACTAAACGAACAGAAAGTGGAAAATGGGAAAACATTTTTAAAAATTTTTATTCATAGAGAGTAATTACAACAGGTACATTACTTGTACATACATATTCTTAATTTTAATTTAATGGAACCTTTCCTTTTCAGAATCACCACTTTCTAATATTATTCAATTATTGTTAATTTTTTTATAAAATTACTTTACAATTTAGTGTTGCCAATAGTAAATGATTTACTGGACTATATTTTCACATTTATTTTACTTAGAAATTTAAAAAGTGTTACATCCGGAAGGCTTTCCGAAAGTTCACAAATCCAGAGGTCGCCAAGAAAAAAACATTCGTATCTCTTTTCGTGTCCTACTTCGTCAAAGAAACTTATTTAGTGCGAGTAAACGTCACACTCTGTGGGAGCCTATATAAACATTTATGACTGTAATACTGATAATATTTTTTCATCATAATTAAATTGTTACGGGCCTAAAAATATCATAAGTTTTGCAAAAGCTGTGAGATACAAGATTGTTATTACATTCCCGGTAAGTTTTAGATAAAGTTCTAGTTGCACTATTTTAGTTTTACAGATAGGAGAAATATATTTTTAATGAACATTATCAATAATATCTCCAAAATTATCTTGTATAAACTTCTTTTAATAAATTTTGCTCGCAATAATATTCCACACAATATTCGTAATTTATTAAAAATTTCATTACGTCATGTGCCACCTTTTTCGTAATATATTTTGAAATACGATTTTTTTGGGATATGAATATATGCAGATAAGTAGACTCTCTCGTTTTTTCGAATTCAAAATGTCTACTTCAAACGACCTCCATAAAAAGACGTCTGTTACTAACAACTAGATAGATGTATACGTAAGTTATCCTGTTGGGAATTCCCTTTTTATTTATGGAAGTACAAACACCAATGAAAAAGAGTTATACAAAATAGTAACTCTACTTCAAATTGTAACTCTAATGCATCCACTTTTATTTTTTACTCCACGCCTCCTAAAAGAACCGGCTGTGACAGACGGATAAACAAAGGCTAAAAGAAGATCATATAAGGTTTCTGCTTTTTCCTTTTGACGAATGGAACGAAAAAAGGTATAAAATGGGAGAGTAGCCATACTTATACTGAAGATTTTAACTCTACTACATACCACTTATATATTTTTTCTCTCTACATACCATTTTATATGAAATAAAGTTTATTTGAGGAATAGATGAAACTAATTTCCCGTGATATCATTTTACTTTTTGTCACAGAACATGGAACAAATAATGTTGTGTAGTGGTATTAGATTCTTAAGACTAAATTTGTTTCTTATATGTATTTTAGAACCCAGCTTACAAAATAGTGTCAAAAGTTTTGTTTGCTAAGTTAAGAATTAAAACTGTTTAAAAGCAAATTATATGATGACATATTTCAATAATTTTAAGGATATTCGTTTTAAAGGAACAATTGCTTAAAATCTTTATATGTATAAAATTGCGAACATTGTATGTATGTACGTTAATAATATTTGCAAAAAGAAACAAGCGCTAAAAATCTTTATATATATAAAACTGTAAACTTCGCCTGTTTGTACGTTAATAACATTTGCAAAAAGAAACAAGCGCTTAAAATGTTTACATATATAAAACTTTAAACATTGCATGTACGTACGTTAATAATATTTGCAAAAAGAAACAAGCCCTTAAAATATTTACATATATAAAACTTTAAACTTTGCCTGTATCTACGTTAATATTATTTGCAAAAATAAACAAGCGCTTAAAATCTTTACATATAAAAACCTGTAAATGTTGCCTGTATGTACGTTAATAATATTTGAAAGAGAAACAAGCGGTTGAAATCTTTTCATATATAACATTGTAAACTTTGCCAGTATGCACGTAAATAATATTTGCAATTAGAGACAAGCGCTTAAAATTGGTACATATAAAAAATTATAACTTTGCCTGTACGTACGTTGAAAATTTTACATAAAACAATGGGGGAATGAAGGATAAACTAAAGAGAGCATTAAGATCTTTACCTGATTTTCCGTTGTGTTTGTTTGTGCACGTATCGGGTAAAAGCTACTTGCCTAATTTACGTAAAGATATTTCGGTTAAAGTAACCTAAAATTTAATTTAGTGTTGTAGCCGATCCACTCAATCAAAAAACTTGTGAAATTAGTATTTTCAAAAATTAATTTACATCGCCTTAGCATAATACAACAAAGAAATGCCTAATCTTTCAACACGTAGTAATTACCCAATATATATTAGACCTATGTACTTCAGTAGATGACACTTTATATATTTTAAATCGTGGAATGGTATTTTCTACTCAGATATAGGTTGGGGAAATGGGCATGGCCAGCGATTATGCTTGGAAGTACACTCATAAGATGCGCATATTGCGCGCACGATGTAGCGAGGATAACTAGTGCGACATATTTTCTTTCTAATCTACACCAGAAGTGATCTGCGTCTAATATTGGGAAAGATATTATGCTATGCCAAAATACTATGCAGCTACTCTTAACGGACAAACCCGAGAGTATTTCTACCTCAAGGTTTAATGATCGGGTAATTCCTTAAATAAAACCAGTATTAAATATTCGTAGAAGTAACATAACAATAAAATAATAATTAACGTGCAAAACAACTCTAAATAAACAAAACATTATTCAGAGATATGTAGTATAAACACTATTTCACAAAAGTTTATTTCACAAATTACAAAGACTTCCTGAAAGTTATCAGACATTGAACGAAGATTGTTCAAACTCTATACTCCAAATTGTTTGAAGAATATAAGGTCGCAATTACAATAATTGCTTTTAAAATATTTAAACCGTTTTTAAAATAAACTCAATAAGAAATTAGACAAAAGCGAAAAGAAAATAGTCAAGAGTTGTTCATGAATCAGTAATGGACTTAGTTAGTCGTTCAAGTATTTCCACTTAAGTCGAAGAGAAAGTTGTAGTTTAAATTAATGGCAAGTCGCAGGGTTTTTATTTATTCCTCAGCTTTAACTACAGTATAAAATCTTAAGGTAAAGAGTGGAGAACAATTTCTTTTCGGCAATTTTGTCCTGAATATTTTTTTTGTTTTTTTATTGTAATGTTTTATTGCCGGAGTTACTAAAGCGATGTAGATAGGTTACCAAAAAAACGAAAAGATGTCCTGAGATTTTGAATTGAGTGCAATGATACAAAATGTAAAAATAAAAATAATGAATTTATAATAAAAATCATGTTAGTTATTGTATCTATTATCACATATTTATACATCAAGCATATAAATATATTCAGTAGATATAATACCTCTAACAATTCCATATTTAGTTATATCTATTAAATGGTTAGTTGGCAACTGTACTTTTAAAATTTCAAATAAGCCTTTTCATATCAAAAATTTTGAAGTTTTGGACCTTATTTTCAATCTTTTTCGTATCTAGAATTAGTAGCCTATATATTAGAATAAGAAGTAATATAGGAATATACCTTTCTTTTACAAAAGTACAATTACTATGCTTATCAATTATACGATTTGAATATTTGAGTACTATAGTCTAGGGTTGTAGAATATGTGTAATCGACTATGTGTGTTATCAACCCTGATTATATTAAAGGACATTAATTTCTAAAAAGTGATAAAAAAATCGTTGAATAATCTAAACGTTTTACACGGCCCTAAATTCATAAATGTTAATATTTTATTTGAATTAATTAAAAAAGTTGACGAATGTTGGAAATACAAACAACGGATATGTTATTTGAAATAAACAATTATTTATTCCGTTTGACTAAAGGATTTTTTTTAAAGGGGAAAATATATAGAATTGTTATCATCGAATCGAACCCGCACTTCATAATATTTCGTATCGCATATGAAATCGTTAATCAGTATCATCGTTAATTTCTGTGGGCGCTCATAACCTTTAACCTCGGACATTAACTATTAATATAGGTGTATTTAAGCAAAAATAAATATGAAATTTCATTAAAAGATCTTCTGACTATACATAATTTTTAATCTGGAGTTGCACAAATATCTTATTGTCTTTGAGTCAGAAGTTGTATAAATATATTCATTACACTCACGTACTCACGCATTAATTTGTATTGTCTAATAATTTTAGTGGACGCTCATGACATTTAACCTCGTACTTCAACTATTAATATAGGTGTATTTAAATATAAATAAATATGTAAAATAACTAAAGGATATAGATTTTAATTACACATAGTTTAAAATATATAGCTGCACAAATATCTCCAATGCTCTCTTTGTGCCTGGAATTATATAAATTTGTTACACTCACGCACGAATTATTTTATTAATACCTAGTAATGTTTCTGTGGGCGCTCATTATATTTAACTTTGCATTTCAACTATAAATACAGGTGTATTTAAACAAAATAAGATATGTAAATGGCATGATTTTTTAACCGTAGGTAACTTCGAATTTAAAATTGAACAAATATATCAGATGTTTCCTTCGAGACTAGGATTGTACAAATATATTTATTGAATTCAGGCTCCCACGCTTTGCTTTATTAGGGTTGGTCAAACTTCCGACGATATCTACAAAATTTTGAACAAAAAGTGTTTTTTTTTTATTTAGCTGTAAACCTGAACATCGGTTAAAAAAGGTAGATCATTTTAAATTTATACAACGTGTTAGTACAAATTTATATTTTCGATGTCGAGTGATTAAAGAAGTGCGAAGATGGTCACCATGATAGTTCCTTTAATTCCACAATGCGTGCGAGTATCACTATTCACTCTCAGTTCATTTTAGTAGAAAACGACATACACCTAGAAATACCCAAAATAACGAACAATTTTTTTTTCAGTCCCCCTAAATAGACCATTTTCATTTTATATTTATTCAGCAAATTTTGCTTTTAAGTTCAATTTCTAGTTTAAAAATAAATAGGTCTAACATAAATAATACACTATAAGAACAAGGAAACAACAATTTTAAACAGAAAAATGAAATAAATCATACGTTTATCTTAGCAAACAATAGAATAAAAATAATCGAACCAAGTGTATATTTAATGAGTCAATTTACAAAATTCTTCAGAAAATTTCAAAGACAAAACATTGCGTTAAATTTTAATTATGGTTATCTTTTTTCAAAACCACAACCTATTTGTAACATAAAAATACTCGCAGTTTCATTCAAAAGTTAACTGAAATAACTTATTATTTCCACGAAATGTACGGAACAAAAGGAAATATTCGTTTATTAGAATTAAATATTCATCTGCATTACAAAAGAGATACAACGGAAATATAATACATAATTTAGACATATAGAAACGCAACACTTATCTGATTACTTTATGATTATGGCGGGATAAAGTTTACCTTGAAGCAACATGTAGAGTATGTCTCATATTTTATCTTTAATCTTTATTTTAATGAGAAGTAATTGCTTTCTTCGTTACTTTTACACCATTATAATTAGTTTTGGTTACATGGAACAAGATCCTAGATAATTCCAGTTGATTTCACTAACAAGACCTCTTTTGCTTACCATCTACTTAATCTAATTTCTTAACGAAGGAGATTCGTTTGTTTATTTTTATGCTCTGACAAAAAAATTATTATATAGTATCTTTTCACAACAATTCAGTGATGAGCAATCGATATTTAAGCGGAAGAATTTGAAGTTTGTTACATTTTTGAAGATATTTTAGATACATGAAATCTACAGAAAACGTTATCTGCATATATTATTAACTTGCTATTTCTGTGACTTCATTCGATCTTCAGAAAATATAAGATTAATAAACGAAACGACATCTATGATATTAATAAAAAAATTAACTTTCTTAAATAAATGTGGTAGATGGTCAACAACAACGTTCACCTCATGCGTCTGTCCGCATTCCAGTTTTCTCAGCACTCATTTTTGCGGCGCTCCGTTCGCCAATTAACGTTCAGATGGAACATTTCGTTATGCGTTTACTATTGTCAAGTAATTAACCTGGATACTTGTATAATGACTAAATATTGAGTAGCTAGGACCTTTTTTATTAATGTTTCTGTACTAATGCTATGTGATTACATTTTTGAAAATATTAAAGTCGCATGTCTTTTTCGAGTGAACATATCGGGACAAAGTAATTACTAAATATTACTTCTAGTTAAAATATTTATTTTTCCTAACTCTGCATTTTAAATTTTTAATAAACTTGTTGCAAATTCGGCCAGTAGTTTTTACGTAACGCAGAAATAAAGACACAAATAGACTAACAAACACAAACTATCTTAATACATAATTGATATATTTTTAATATTTTCAATGAAAATATTTTCAACATACGAATAGAAAAATTTTACAGTTTTTTCTCTACGTAAGGATGTGCGAATACGTATTAATACAGATTGTTCAATATCGAAATAGAAAACGAATTATATATATATATATATATATATATATATATATATATATATAATATTCTGTATTATTTACATAATCGACCACAGAAATGTTTGAGACTCAAAAATATAAACCATTACAGCTATATTAAAATATTGTTCTAAAGAATTGTACAAGACAATAATTTCATATGGTTTGTACTCAACTAAAACAGAGAATAAATAAACAAACCATTGAAATATTCATAAATAACTAATTATGAAATAAAAAAAGCGATTGAAAGAAAATATAGTCAGGACCCTTTTTTTTTAAAGTCGAGATGGCAATTAATAACTATGATAAGCCTTTCTTTAATAACAATAATTATAATAAGCCTTCTTTTTATAACAAGGCTTTCCCTCCAACACAAGTGCTAGTAAGGAAAATATTCCCATAAAGTTTAGAAATCGAATGAATAAAATATTAAAAGAAATGCGTTCTATTCAAAGATAAAACCTTTACACTAATTTTTGATCAATGTTTTAATAAAAATGCAATCGAATATAAGATGATGTTTGTCTTTAGTTGGAAGTGTAATCTCTACTGCGTTCAAGGAACATGATGTATGTGATAGGGCGTTCAAAGATGGTGTTGAAATGAGGAAAACTTACAAATAAAATCCTCTATTCAATTTTTGTTCTCAAAGTTTTATATCGCGCTACAAACTGCTCGTAGTTTTAATAACGTTATTATGAATTTAGAAGTTAGCATTTTGCGTAATAACCAGGAAATAGTATTCGGTAACTTTCTCTTAAAGTCAGAAGTTTATAAATTGGAAAGAAAATACGTTTTAATAAATTTTAGGTTTATTATTGTTTAAAATGAAAAAAAAAGAATAAAAGAACGGTGATGATAATAATATTGAGTTCTTCAAATTTATACATTTTTCTTAATCTGTTTCTAGTTTTATGGCTTTATTTGCGCAGTTGTTGTAAACTTTCTTTAATAATATTCTTAGGAGCTGAAATTATTAAATTATAAGTATGTATTTTTACTTATATGAATAAAAAATAATGTCGAAACACGGAAAATTTGGTGGTAATTATAGCTTCACAAATTCGTAGCAATTATCGTGCTTCACACGAATCAGACAAGAGTGTTTTAATTTAAAAGGCTGTAAGCTCATTTTCTTCAATATGTTCCTGTAGAGAACTCAATTTAAACAATTTTCATTTAATTTTTCTGCTTGAAGCCGATTCGCATTTCATGCTTTGTAGAATTTTGTTTTGTACATCTAAAAAGGAGGGAGAATGAAGTTTGCCCATTTTTTAAAATTGAATACTTTTTTCTGTCTCTCTCTGTCTATATGTTCAACGTGATTCTAAACCTGAACATTAATTAATTTATCTTCGAAGTCACAATAATCTTTAATCGATTATTCCCGTCGAATATGTTCCCCATTGATCTCATTTCAATTGTATTCAGTTTACCTTTGACCCTCGGCCATATATAATTGTTGACATTTATAGGTCATCACGTGAAACAATGTTTACTTTTTTTATTTGCAGACTTATTTAAATACCATAATATGTAACTTCAATTCTAAAGTTTTAACAATTAAGTAAGTTAGCAATTGAAATAAATATACGCTAATATCAAAATCTGCATAATATCAAAAAGATTCTCAATTTAATTCTGTTTAAAAATTTTACAATATTATGACTCTATTATTTTACTACCTTAGACTCGTTATTCATTAAGCAATGATTACACACAATTTATTTCTAAAACAGAGAATAATATTATTTATGTGTATTAAATTTACTTCTATTATTTACAAATCATTAAAAATAATCTTTAAATATCGGATTTGTAATAATAAAGAAAAGTCAATACGCTTGAAATCAAATAACTTTATATTGTGTTTATTTGAGCAATCAAAGCAAAATCGATAGATTATTCATGAGACAACAATATTAAAACACTTCATGAAAATATTATTATCCGGTTACCGACAACAGATAATAAATATCTCAAATAACTCGATTCTCTTTAAATTATTTTTATTTAATGAACAGATTTTATCTTCGAATGGTTATGTTATAAGATTTTACAAGTTCCTTATTGAATTAAAAAATATAATACAACCAGTGTTGACTTAAGTGTACTTTATTAATGTGCAGATTTTGATATAACCTTTTCTTTTGCAAAAATAAAATAGCGTTAGTAGCTGATAGCGTTTGATATCACAAAATATGTCAATGGTTTATTCATTGCAATTATAATGAATAGGGTATTTTAAGTAATCTTATAGGGACCACGACTTGCTTCTTTGTTCTTTTCATCAGAGCTAACCAGCAAACTTATTTATAAGACCGCTTCAAAATTATAAAAGTACTATGCCTGTCTATACACCTATGTATGTTATTACTTTGAGTTTGTCAAAAGAAGACGTGAAAACTTACTTTAAAAAAATATAAAAAGCTATATAAAATTCTTTTTTTCCTTTTTTCTGCAGAGTTCAAAACTTTTTAAAATGAATATAAACAATTTAAACCAGTTGAATAGGTTTGGAGAAGACAGGTTTTGAAAACATTTACTATCATGAAATTATTTTATTTGATAAAATGTTTTTGACCCCATCATCGTCAGTTGACAAACTGCTGGATATAAAGTTCTCCAGCGCGCGCACCATTGGATGTAACGACCTGGGCTGATGGATTGGTGAACGCAGAGCCTAGCTCTTAGCACCGATGACACTGCCGCACACCACTGGTTTGTAGCATTTAGCTACGTTATTACGAATACCAGTTCAATCCTCTTCGACGAGCAGCCATAAAAAGACCCTATACCCAAACTGATCTACTATTATTGTTGTTACTCTACTATTTTCTTGTTTAATCCACTTGTATTAATATTTTTGTTATTAATATATACAAATTACGCATATTTGGAGGCCACAATGAAATGTTATCAAATAGTCTTCGGTTTCATCATGATTTTTTCTTTTGCGATAATTTGTATATGATTCTCTAACATGTATATGCCATTACCAGATAGTTTTTTATTTTTATTATGTTTAATATCTTTACGTTGATTTTAATTTATTTATTGTAATAGAAATTGAAAGGAGCTTGAAACAAGCTATTGGAAAATGCGAATGCGAAGTTGCATGGCGCAAAACTTTAAAATATTATAAAATACCGGCTTAAAGAGATTTTTAGTCATAAATTAAAATCTAAAGATATTTTTATTATTACACTGCCATTTTTTACAAATGAGGTATTAATGTAGTCGACTTAAAGTATTTGTCCGTAAGAAAAATAAGTAAAAAAAGGCACCACGATATCTCTTGGAGACAATCTGAAGTGGTGTTAAAATATCATTATACTAATATTTTTGGCACTTTTGAATACCGCTGACAAGCTTTTAAAGTAATTTAAAGGAAATAAATTTTTGTGTCAAGACTAATTATTTATTTTTAAATTCGTAATTTGACACTTAGATTTCCACTCAAGTTTCATTTTATTTTATTTCTACGATCGGAAAGTAAATAATATTGAAAACTCTATTCAACACAATTGCGCGCATAAATAAACCAACATACATGAACATAGACAACAATTATCTGACGTATAACGTCAAGATAATAACCATCTTATTTTGCCCTGGAGACTCTAACAGGTAAACTTTTGAAAAATTTATTAAAAAAATTAATACTTTCATGATAATATGTATAAACAAACAAAAGCTATAAACACAGACAATGATTTCTTGACATTGAATCAAGACAATTCTTTTATTCTTGATACCTTCACATGTACACTTCTGAAAATTTCGTTAAAAATTTTAAGAGTTCGATGTAATTTCGTGCAACATTAACAAAAAAGCGTGAACACAGACAAAACTTGTTGACGTACTATATTTTATATATGACATATACTATATTTTATGACACCCTAGTTCGTATATGTTTGAATTAGATAAAATACGTTTCACAGTTTATATAATTGCTTACATATGTAAACAAATATTTTCTGCAATTTTATCAAGGTGATTTGTAACTTATTTCACTCCTGAGATCCGTTTTTGAAAGGTTTATCAAATTTTGTTTAATATTTACGTAATACGTAACTAACGGATAAGCACAAAAACAAACATTCCATAATGGTTTATGCCTAACCTATAATTTACTTTTAGTTCACCGAAAACATTTTTTTAATATCTTTGACGAATATTTTATTTTTCATTATACGATAACATGAAGACTATACCAGCCCTAGTGTTGTTTGACTAGGGCAACTATAGATAAAACGCACAGTACAAACAGTTTTTAGATTATAAAAAATTACAAACAAATCACTTCAGAGTTTTCTAAATGAATAACTTAAAAATGACCATTATTAAATATAATATTTAAACAGTCACCCTAAGCAAATTTTCACCCGTTCAAGACGTTACTCCATTTATGTTAATATTATATTCAATACAGACACAAATAGGTCAGATGGTAGCTTACTTTGGTCCTGTTTGAATAATTAATCCATTCAATTTACCAAGGGTTTATGAATTCATAATTTAACAAGATTAATTGAGAAATTTAATAAAGCGGACAAAATTTCCAGCACATTACCTCAAGGTATTTACTTTAGAATCAGATAGAAAATTTTGTTTATTAGCTAGCAGAGGTGCATATAAAACCTTTTAACCGAGATTAAATAATCTTTAATTTTATAATTTATCAGACTAGTATAATATGTTCTATGTGCTAAGAGTATTATTTCTATATCAGAAGAATATAAAACAATGAGACGAGATGAAAAACTTCACATAAAATACATTATATTTGAATTTTACCTTCCATTTTTTTTAACTGAAGCCTCTTTTTGTTGCTTAAGAACGGCTTTCTTGTTAATATCATAATACGATGTTACGTTAAATGTGTATCAAAAAAGGACAAGAACGAAATTTAGTGGTAAATTATCTAAACTCCTCAACATTAACTTACGTATTATTCACTTTATTCTTTGGAAGAATTCAGATCGCAATATCGTATTTATTATCTTTAAACAAATTCAATTTTATCGCTTTATTATAATAAGAGATATAAGTGAATTATAAATTTAATAAAAAATATATTAATTACCCGCATCTCGAATGTTCCGTATCCATTTAAGTGCATATAAAAGTTTAAGAAAGTAAGAATATACAGCATTTCAATTACACTATTAGATATATTGTAATTTTTCATTGTGTAAACATATTGCCTAATATATATTTCATATGTGTGAAGAAAATAAATTTATTAAGTATGAAATAAGTTTATAAGTTAACCAAAACTATTTTCTTTATAAAAATAAATTGTATTGAGTCTTTCTTGTAGTGTTTATTAAATGCCGCTATTTCTCAAAGTACAGTTAAAAGTTTGAGGGTAATATAGTTTTTGATATTTCGAAGACTATTATCTGGAGGAGACACCGTAACACAAAATGCACATAAAAATATTGGTCACATTTTAAAAAACCTTTTCACTGACACCTCACTCGATGACGTCCGCCAAAAAAATGCTTCTCCAAGTCTGTTGTAATAGAAGGTCCATAAAAAAAATTAATAGTAAAAATTCTTTGTTTTGATGAAATGGATCAATTAATATCAAAGTTACTGTAAAAATCGCGGTGTGTTGGATTGATCACAAGGTATACTTCGTTTGACGGTACGGCGCACCGCCGTTAATTAAATTCGATTCTGGTGCTACGGTTGGTTGTAAGATATTGCTCTCCTAGCAATAAGTCAGCCATATGTATCAATTGGATTAATTAAAGCAGATAAATAAATAAAAGTTTTTATGATCGGACTTTGATGCAATGATATTTATATAGAAAGACAGACATGATGGAATACGAGACACGAAAGAAACAAAAATCTTAACCGGGTTTCGTTTTTCATCATTCGGCTAGTGAGGGCTGTAAAATAGATATTAACAAACGTTTATTCTCTTCATGACAACCATAGAAACTGAATGTTTATTTAAGAAGTAAAATTCGATTCTGTGGCTAAATTTATTATTTGATGCGTACTTTACTTTCAAATCGAAACATGTAATACAACAATGCGTGTGTGCAAAGATTTTTCTAATAAGCAATAAGAGCAACTTAACCATTCCATCAAAAATCTCATTAAGAATAATATTTGAAAATGTTACATGCACAGAAATTCGATTCTTCGTCGAATCTTAATTAAGGGCTAGCTAAAATAACTAGAGACTCAAAATAAACTAGAAGAGAATACATGGAAAAAATATTGAGGTGTCAGGATCTAGAAAATATCCAATTTTCCAAATATTTAAAGTCCGCTCCGTCTGGTGTTTTTTTTGGTGGAGATAGGATAAATAAAGAAAAACATGTTCTTAGGTTGCTTTTTCTCACAGTAAAGAAATTAACCCTTTGACATAAAAACTTTAAATTTGATATAGCAATAAAGCGCATAATCGTGAAGATCATATGCTTTATCTCTCCATCTCTGAAATTGCTTAAGGTAAAAATTATGAAAAAACAAGGATACTTACATACACACATATGTACTTATATATATATATATATATATATATATATATATATATATATATATGTATAAATATATGCTGAATTTTTGACAATATCCTGATATACTGTTGTCTACGTCTGTGATATATATACGTACTAGGCAATACATTTACATAACAATAATGTAGAATATTTAGTCTTGCTAAAAATGACAACTTAACTCTGAATTATCAATGTTTATAGGTATAAACAATAAAATATAAGTATTAATTATCTATGTTTTGAAAACTAAAGAAAATCATGAAAAATATCTACGGGGAAACTGTATGAAAAATCTATGTATTTACATGTATAAATAATACGATGTATTAGAGGTTATAATTTTATAAATGATAATTCATTTACCAAACTGATACAGAAATATAATATCAAGTCGTAATATCAAACAAAGCCTAAGGCAAAAATAGTAACTGTTGAAATATGAAAATAGTTTGTAATTTTATATATGCATATTTGTTATCCCTAATATAAACTTAATACAGCTCTGGCATTTAGTTATATTTAATACTTTCCATGACGGAGAGTAATACAGTTAATTAGCTGACTTCTAAAATGCTTAATCAATTCAAGGAAATTTTTTTATATTTATAGGTCGCTCGTATAACTACCCACCCACATCGTTCTATTCAAACAACGTATGTAGTTGCAAATGCATTTCCTTGCAATGCAATTTACCAGATTCCATTACAAATCGTTATGTATAACGCGAGCAGTAAATGAGCTTCTCTACTTATATAAGCAGCAGAAAATGTATATTCCTATGAAGCAACAGACAGAATTGGCTATGAATCGATAAGTAAAAATATTAGTATAATTATGTAAGGTTGTGTTGAAGTCACAATTTTTATCATTATGTACGTTGCTTGCAAAAAATGAGTACTAAAAATTAACTTCATATACTAGCAATACATAAGCAATTTCGTAATATATTTACTAGCTATTGCCACAAACTTCGTTCGCTAAGAGTGAGAGTAAGCGAGTCATATATATAAAGTTTAATCACATCGTAATGTTTTCTATCCTTTTTAACGTGTAAATAATTCAAAAGTGAAAACTCCATTCAAATCCATCTTATACTTTTTGGGTGATGCACTTTTAAATGGGGATACAGACAGACAAATATTCAGACAGTCATGGCATTCTATTTTGTAGTCTCTTGGGTAATTTTGCACAATAAATGTTTCTCGTACAGCCTTTATCGTCTCTATTATTTTGTTATCCGCGCTCTAACAGAGAAGAGCGTTTTTAAATGCATTTTATTAATTGAAATAAACAAGTTTCGAATATTAATGAAACTTTCTTCAGTAAAGAGTTTCAAAAAATAAGATAGTAGTAATAAAATACAGCTATATACTATCACATCACATCTTCGCTTCAACAGCTCCAACGCTACATCCAATATGATAACGCGTAAATTGGACTCGTTCTGTTCGAAATACTCGATATTCACGTTAGCATAAAATATTGCAATTATCCAATGTCCAATTTTAAGAAAAAAACAAGTGAAACCACAAAGTTATATTTTCTCTTAATTCTACCAAAAAAATTTTCTGTGACAGTCTGTAATAAAAATAAACAGATTAAAACTGTTAAAAACGTATTTCCATTTATTACCTCACAATCTCGTTCTTTTCGAAATACTCGATGTTTACGTTATCATAGAATGTTGCGATTACCCAATACAAAAAAAAGAACAAGGGAAACAACCAAATTATATTTTCGTTTAATTTTAACACAAAAGTTTCCTCTGAGAGTCTGTAATAAAAATAAACAGAATGAAAATATTAGCAACCTATTTCCATTTATTACCTCATAATCTCGTTCTTTTCGAAATACACGAAATTTACGTTATCACAGAATGCTGCGATTACCCACTACAAAGAAAAGAACAAGTGAAACAACCAAATAATATTTTCGTTTAATTCTAACAAAAAAGTTTCCTATGAGAGTCTGTAATAAAAATAAACAGAATGAAAATATTATCAACCTATTTCCATTTATTACCTCATAATCTCGTTCTTTTCGAAATACACGAAGTTTACGTTATCATAGAATGTTGCGATTACCCAATACAAAAAAAAAGAACAAGTGAAACAACCAAATTATATTTTCGTTTAATTCTAACAAGAAAGTTTCCTTTGAGAGTCTGTAATAAAAATAAACAGAATGAAAATATTAGCAACCTATTTCCATTTTTTACCTCATAATCTCGTTCTTTTCGAAGTACCCGATGTTTACGTTATCATAGAATGTTGCGATTACCCACTACAAAGAAAAGAACAAGTGAATTCCATTTCAATGAAAAGAACGAAATAAGCGACCTAGTTATATTTTCTATTAATTTGAAAAAAAAAAATTTCTACGACTGTCTGTAAATATAATAAACAAATTAGAATTGTTAGCAGTGTCTTATAATTTATTAACGCACAATCTAGTTCACTTCGAAATACCCGATGTTCACGTTAGCATAGAATGTTGCAAAATTTCCAATACAAAGAAGTGAACAAGGGAAACAATTTTATATTCTTTATAACATAAAAGTTTTCTATGACAGTAGGTAAAAATCATAAAAAGTAGAAAAATATTCTATGACAGTAGGTAAAAATCATAAAAAGTAGAAAAATATTCTATGACAGTAGGTAAAAATCATAAAAAATAGAAAAATATTCTATGACAGTAGGTAAAAATAATAAAAAATTGGAAGTGTAAGAAATGTCTTTTCATTAGTTACCTCACAACCTCGTTCCATTCGCAATATTTGATGTTCATGTTAGCATAGAAAGTCGCAATTCTTCAATACAAATAAAATAATAAGTGAAACGACCAAGTTATATTTTCCATTAATTCTAACAAAAAACTTTTCTATCGCAGTTGTAATAATAATAAACAAATTAGAACTGTTAGCAACGTCATTTCATTTAAGTAGCAAACGCTGGACTACTGTACATTTACGACTGTCTCTAAAATGAATAGTCTATGTTGCACATTCGATACTTTAAAAGATCAATCTAACAGATACGGAAATAGCAAATTTTCAAAATAAAGTAAAACGCATTTCCGGTAATTTACTCTTTTCTTCGAAATATAAGATCAGTTGCAATCCATGTTTGATTTTTTTTAATCGGTGCACACTAATAACTCCGAACATTCCTGTAAAAACGGCTAAGTGCGAGTCTGGCTCGCTCATCGAAAGTTCCGTATCTCCTTTTAATATTGGCTACACCATTTTCTTATATAAAATTAAAACCATACCACTATATATATGGATTCAGTTTGCCTTCCGCAGTGATAGTTTTGACTCATTTCACTTTTGTAAACATCTTTGCTTTTTTTTTCAAAACACAATAAATAAAAGAATCAAGACACATTCGTTACGTAAATATTATTCAAAAAAACAGTAAAATATATTGCTGTAACGACCCTGCCAATCCACACGCCTTATACACGAAACGCCTACATTCACACGAATGCACACATGCATATGTGTAACCTGAAAATCGCGCACATCATGTGCACCTAACTTCATATACACGCACACGCGTCTACACGTACATTTACAGATTGCTCTCTGTTATGTAAAACCACCTCGTATCGGTGCATTCCACGTCACGCACCTATGATTTTATTTCTTGTTACATCCGAACACCCAAGCACACTTTGCGATCGCACGCAATGCGCACATACTTATATGTGCTTGCACATGTATAATTCTCTTCACCTTCAATTTGCACACATATACACGAACACATTGGCTAGCGACTGTCTCACACCGTTACTCAGCTCTGCCGCAAACCTGGAAACCTGGAGCTAGGTCGCTGATGACGCCTTCGAGTTTTCTTGAAGGTTATTTGCCGTCTCGCTCGTTGTGAGTAGGGATGGGGTAAAGTATAATTATCGATAAAGTTTTGGTTTGAAAAACGTTTTGTATAATTCAATCTTATATAATTTTGATTCAATGTTATTTCAAAATATTTGTTACTTGTTTTTTTTTAAGTGTTTTTCTTTATTCCATCCTAATTATTTAAATAACTGCAACGCACATTTGATAACGCACTTTTATTTTTTTTATAAATTTAATTTTAAATTATATTACATTTTCAAATATTAATATAAGCGTATTTACTAGGTTTAAAAAAATATTATTACATATTAAATACTTTACACTCATGACTCTGAATAACATAATAATTAAAAACTCATGTGAAGTTTTAAAAAATTAAATATTTCCAAAGTGAGACATGATTTTTTTTAACTTTAATTAAACGTAATTTTAAATATCGGTTAAGATACATCCAAATTAGTAGTGCAATTAATGTTGACTGAGTGGATATCTATTTTAATTAGGATCATGATTCCAAATAATATCCATCTCTCAGAATGTTATGTCGCCAAAATTCTGAGCTGAAATATATCATTTTGTATGTAAAATTAACATTCGTAATTTATTCAATTATAAAAATAAATCTTCCTAATTCTTGAGTAAATCTGTTAACTAATTTTTAGATACCCGTAATTTTAGAAATAACCTCTCAATTTCTACTTGCATTTGAAATACATTTTCACATTATTCAGAAAAAAATATAATTTATACTTGAACACGCAAGTTGTTTACCCTATTCCTTTCGCACAAATATCATTACCCATCCTCACAGCGCCACCTGTTACCCGAGTCTGTGCTCACTCGCCCCTTCAGTGAACGAGGCACGCTCACCCCTCTTACGCACGTGTTGCATTCTACTCATTACACTTTGTAGCGGTACTACGAGATTAAAGTTAATGGAGTATGATTTACATCACAATATGTACTTGTCATATTACGGTAAATTTATAAATACCAACAATTGGTACTCATAATGCTAAGGAACAATCCATATTATGAATCTCCTCACGGTCCCCCAAAACGTTATTATAATCGTACTTTTCAATACACTTTGAACCTACTGAGTAATGAATTGTAAATTAGTACTTGTTGTTTTCTTTAAACAATTTTTATACTCCATTACATTTTACACAATTTTTATATATATTTTAGATGAAGATAAAAAGCACAAAAAAGCCAGTACATCAAAGTTTAATGACCCGGAAAAACTAAAGAGACTATAATACGCTTTATTTCCATTTCCATGTTATGGAAACAAATTGGTCACCCACCAATAAATTAAGGTTTTTGGTCGCTGCGTGATCGGATAGCAGTTTGAAAGTTATGCGTTTTGAATATATTTATATATTAATGATTTATGCAAATTTTATTTGCGTTTCTTAAAAGGCTTTGATGCAAATATAGAGTTGACACTTGTGGTGGACGTATTGCGACGAAAAAAATGTCTTATAGCCAATAATATACTAGTAAAACAATAAATAGTAGTACACGGGACCAACAGCAAATCTGGAACGGAAAAAAAAATGCCCGTGTACAGCACTTTAAACGGGTACTTGACCTTCAGATCTGACGATTTAACCCAGTCTGGGAAAAATCCGCCCCTTCATGTCGTCAGCCAGCGAAGAGGCGGCAAAAACCCAGACCCTCGCTTGGCCCAACGGGCGGCACCGAGTCCGCCCGCCCAACCACAGCCTAGTTAGGCCCGGCCTAAAGCCCTAAAAACTACGGCAAATGTAGCTATACTCTTGAAAATACCATTCGTAAATTAATAGAAAACTAGTAGTCGCCGTAGTAGTGGTCGAAATTCGAGCGCAATTCATTAAATGTTTAAGTTTGAACGTAACTAAGGTTATATTGTCAAAGAGAACCACTACAATAATTGCAAATAATATTTTTCAAAATTTTATTCCATTACGTCAGGTAGGAGCGTGTACAAATACATTATTAGAGTGTATTGCATGCTTTAATTCCCTTCGATGCCTATTAAATTTCACTTTTAACGTTAATATAAATTTGTTTAAGAGAACCTCTATAATCATTGCAAATAATATTGAATATATTTGGCGTTAATTTTGTAGAAATTCATTATTCACAATTAAATGAAACTACGTGATGTAGTATTATTTCTACTTTCTTTAATTTCTTTACCACGACCTAGGTTTCGTTGTATTACAACATCTTCAGGTGGGATATTAGCAAAGATGTTGTAATACAACGAAACCTAGGTCGTGGTAAAGAAATTAAAGAAAGTAGAAATAATACTACATCACGTAGTTTCATTTAATTGTGAATTGCAAATAATATTTTTTAAATTTTGTTCTGGTACGTCAGCTTGGAGTGTGTTGAAATACATCATTAGCGCGAGTTGCATGCTTTAATTGCTTTCGATACGTATTAAATTTCAATTTTAATGTTGATAATTGTTGAAAAAAAATAAACTTTAACTATGATATACTTTAACTGTACAAGCAATACGCTTAAAAATGTATACAAAATTTTCTATTCACGTATTAATATATAGATAAAAAAAATAATCATAGTCAATTTTCTATCCGAATAATGCAGAGAAGTATATTTAATACACACACACATACACACACACACACACACACACACACACACATACATAAATATATATATATATATATATAATGTTAATAGTGAACTTAAAAAAATTCTTGAGAATTTATACGTAAATAATTTTATATATCAGAGCCCAATTTACTTCACAACTTGTGAATGGGAGAGTTAAAAAGCATTTGCAACAATAATTCGCGGAGACGAGAATCAAACTCAGTCAATATTTAACTGTATTTAGATGAATAATTAAATACATAAAGAAAATTATTTCAATTTTGCTAGTTACTGTTTTCATCTAATTTTCCAGACAAAAACTTTAACTTCCACTTGTGTTATTTTTGGTGAGAGTTAGTTGATATACTTCACATACTTCATCATAGCTAAGCAATGACAAAAAATGTAAAGTAATTGTAAGTAAACTTAAGTATTACATTATAAAATGTAAATCCTACTAGAATTAATATATTAGACATATATTAATTCTAGTTAGTCAATGTTACATTGTAGCGATGCTCTTACAATATTATGACCATCACTCTGAATTATGTTACGTGCACTTCACATACTTCACCACAGCTAAGCAATGACAAAAATGTAAAGTACATTATTGTAAGTAAACTTAAGTATTACATTATACAATATAAATCATACTAGAATGAATATATTACACACATATGTAAGTTACATTGTAGCGATGCTGTTACAATATCACCACTTTGAATTATGCTACATGCACACAGTGATAAGCAAACTTCCGGCACCGACCCCGACATTTCCTCATTTCAGTTTCCATTAAAGCTAATAGGTTATGGTAAACGAAGTGGAAATTCAACCATTACATTTCAATCATATTGCCACTACGATGGAGTTGCATACAATTTTACTATGTTTTCATACATGTATGTACTATGTAAATACGCATTTTACCCGCATTTACCTCCTATATATATAAATTTTTTACCTCCTATGTAAATACGCATTTTACCCGCATTTTACCTCCTATATATTTATGTAAATAACTAGATGCTCATATTTATTTTTTATTTATAAAAGTCGACGGAAATCGTTTTGTTTTTAACTGCTCATTAAAGTGTTAATTTTTTAATTTGCCGATTGCGTTAAGTGAGGTGAAGGAAGGAGCACAGAAAAATTATTTGAATGTTCCTATCTCCTGAAAAAGAGGCAGTATCACAAAATAGAACAAGATTTTTAGGTGCGTTTTTTAAAATAACTGCAGTTCAAATTCAATGCATAAGTAGTTTACTAAAAAAAAACTTTAAAACATTTTTTTCTTTGTTTTTTATAATCGAACAAGTTAATTAAGTCTTCATGTAAATTTCATCAGAACCAGTATTAAATTTAAAGATTTTAGATGACCTATTTAACGTAACAGAAATAATTAAATAAGTTATAAGGAAAAATATGTATATAAATTAAAGCAATTTATAAATATATTAAATATAATATTTATGCTGACATATCGTTTATTAGCGTATTGAACCAAAACGCTGGTTGATTATAATTGGCTAACTATAAATAATTTTTTTTTGGAGTACTTATAAAAGATAATTCATTTCAAGATATCTACTTCACTTAACGAACAACGCTATGATATAAGATATTTGGTAAACTTTGCAATGGCTTGGTATAGTATTTCTTTCTTAAGTTCAATGTATAGAAGTGTCGTTTATGACAAACTTTGATATTAAGCAATTTCGTACGTCTAATCACTTTTACTCGTATTTATAAAATAATAGATAATATTTTAACAAACTTGTTTATTATTATTTACCAAAATTATTTATTTATTACACATTTATCTATATATTACAGAAACCAATACGTTATTAAGAAGTAATTAATTATACGAGAATTGAAAAATATAACGGTGACACATTTTAACAAATTTACTATCATTCATCATGAATAGATCACATTTTAATGTGATTGCCATCAAGTGGTTTAGCAGTTGAATATTGTGGGAACTGGAGAATTTCGGTAAAATATTGTTCCAGAACGCAATATAACAAAAGATCGATAACAGCTTACGCGTTGGAGATAGTCGTGTAATTCGAAATGAAAGTTTACTCAATAATATGGTACATATCATATCCTTTTAACAGTTGAAATATAATGCTCAAAAGCACAATGATTTTGCCGATTTGCAAAGAATGGAAAGCTGACATAGCCAGGAGAAAATAGGTGAGAAATAAAACAGGAAAGTTACAATGCATTATGAATTAATCCAAAAACACATTAATTTTTGGACAAGTATTTCTTTTATAAACGTGCACCATATGGAAATTAATAAAAAATAAGTTAGCTTTGTTAATATTTGGTGCATAAACGGCTCACTTGACTAACGGGGAATTTTCATCGTCCTATGATTTATTATATTCGAATGTACAGAGAATATGTAAAATATTTTTAGAACTATGAACGAAACAAAATAACGAATTAAGCAAAGAAATATAAGTCTGCCGGTTGCGTTTTTCAGCTAAACTTTTAAACCGCCACGGCTCAATTAAAATAATAGACCAAAATATTGCAGACGACTTGTTCGTTGCTCATAATAAAATATTTTTTGTTGTGACCCTTTCTTTGTTGCAAAAGTAGACTACAAAATTATATGGATTCAAGAGACTATACCTTTATTGATGAATCAAATTTATTTTTGAAAGTAATTTACAAAGCAATTAAATCTGCAAAAAAATCCAGAATATACAATTGTAGCTAATTACACAAAGCGAAATTGTTTTTCCACACTAACCCTGACGAGTTTAAAGTCGAATAAACATGAGCGCAAAGACGTTTTAAAATGCAGTGCAAAAGTATATCAATCAATAATAATTATCTCAAAGTTTTTAAGCGTAATATGGACAATATTTATACGGGTTAGGTGACTAGTCAGTTAAAGTTTTAAATAATAGCACATGTAATTTAAGACACTTATACAAATATGTGTGATATAAAAAAAATATCGGTACATTGATTTCACTTTTGCATTTATATATATATATATATATATATATATATATATATATATATATATATATATATATATATATATATATACATATTAAACTATTTGCAGCTGCAGATATTACTTTTCACTATATAAATACACATTTTGCCTTCCGTATCTGTCACAGACATAAGACAAATAAATGTATGCCTGTTTCTTTTTTTTTACTAATCAAATTCCACGGAAATAGTTTTGCATTTAATGACTTATCAACATTTTTTTTAGATTTTTGGTGAGGGGAGGAAAACATAAAAGAGAATCCATGCCACAAAATATTACAAGATATTTTTGATTGCGTTTTAAAAAGTTTTTCAATGACTATGATGATGAATTCGACGAATTAGTAGTAGTTTAAAAAATATTAAAACTTTTTTGTTTATTTCTTTATAATTAAACAATTTAACTAGTCTTTAGACTATTAGTGTTAAACTCAAACAGCAATGATACTCTAACATACATAACGAAATTATAAGGATTTTGTGTTTGCCGTTTGGCAAAACAGAACTCTTACAATTAATTATAAAACCCTAAAATATAACACATTTTTCATTTCATTTACATAACATATTTTTCATAACAGGAAGAATGAATGAAAAGAAAAATGTGTATGTAAATTAAAACAACTTACAAATTTAACAATAATTCAAACTAAATAATTTAAATATAATGTTCATCAACAATCAACAATCACTTAACAGAAATATTTTGTTAAGTTCACTAATAAAATATTAGGTAACTCCCAATTGTTTTAAAACTACACATATACGAGTATCCTTGACAAAGATATTAAAAATAACATGAAAATAAAGATTTATAATTGTTTAGAAAATGTATTGAATTAAGCTCCTTTTCAATTACGTGAGTGTGATAAACATATTCATTCTCGCAAGTTGGTAGCACTTCTAGTTAATGGGGATAGTTTTTTCTTCTTTTAATGAAAATTAGTTTTTCTAAAGCCTTGTCGAGATCCTAATAACTGTTAACACTAATTAGAATTCCGTACTAGTAAAATTTTGTCTTAATTTTTTATATTTTCATTTAATTTATTGTTAATTTTATATTTAGATGGTATAATTTGTATTTTCTTTCTTCGTTGAAATTATAACCTAGTGCTGTTCGGTATGATGAGACAAATTTATATTATAGACATTAAATATTCACATTTTGGCGTGACGTCACAATTTTTGTTCGGAAAAGCAAGGAAAATTTTTAAACTGTAGAAAAAAGTTAAATTCAGCTATTTTTATTAAATATAAAAATGGAAAATTTTGTTCTTATCATAAGGACACCTTATTTTTGATAAGAAATTTTCACGATCATATTTATAGATGTATGGATTATTTGCAATAACGTTTACGGCATATGGAGTCGAAGCGTACCTGGTGCATTTTTCAGTTAAACTATGTAATCAATTTAACTACAGTGAAATAATGTGTGATAATGTCCAAAAAAGGTTTAAAAAGTGTAGCGGTATCATATCTTGGTAGTTGTTGTATATTGATTGTTGAGAATACTAATACACATTACCGGCAAATAATTATTATAATAAAAGACGACTAAAATATAGTGTACAGTCATGATGCTTATTGCTCGGAGAAAAGTTGGACGAGTGTCTAGTAAAAGATGAACTGACGATATTACATTGAAAACTTATCATCAGTTTTTAATTTCCAATTCGAATGATGTTTACATTCTGTTATATTGTGTAATTTTTTTCATTTTCCACATTAAAAATCAAACAATAAACTCTAATAGAATTCCATGTTTGCCCTCCTCTCCTTTTTCCGAACATCCAGTTATAATTACTGAGTTCTATTATAATGTTTATTTTGGTGTAAAAGGATTTTTTTTTTATTTTCAAAAAATATTAAGGTCATTTTACTAAATATTGTTCTTATAAATCAAAAATATATTTTGCTCTTATTGCGCAAATCTGACTCAAAATTTTCTAATAATATTTAATATAAAAAAACATTCTTAAAATAACTATAGTTTTAATTACAAAGAACTGTCACTCTGGTTTAAAAGGGTGATAGATAGAAACCGGAAAAACAGTTTAAAAAAAATTCAGTTTAGTACAGCGGTATCCAAGAAAAACTTCTTTTCGTTTATATGCAAATTATCCACTCTATAGCAATTCAAAATTTTAAAATACTCTTCTACTTTGTTATATTTTAATAACTTTAAGGGCTGATTTCTTGGCTTATGACCAAGTACATATTATAAGCAGATACGTCCAATAATATACTAGCTCGTAATAGTTCTAAATATTTTCGAAGAAAATAGAATAAGTCAGCATATAATATTGATACAAGGCATTTTCTTACTTTTCCTCAATCGGTATAAAGCAAATGTTTTATTTTAAAATTGATACCAAAATTCATTAAAAATAATAAAATTGCATTATATTTTAACTAAATACTTTGGAAAATAACTTATCAATAAAAAATAATTCACGTCTTCAATTTAATTTCCTTACTAACTCCCAAAAATTCATAAAATACCTATTCTTCATTAACCTATAACTCGAAAACTGTAAGAGACATAGATATATCTTGCATGATTAAAAGATAAATTACATATTGATTTTGACACATGGTTCAATTCATTTAACATTTTAAATTGTTAGTAATATATAGTCGAAAAAGTAAGATCGGCTGCCATCTCGGAAAATGGTCATGTAATTTGAATAATTGAAGTTTTAATTGAATTTAGGTTTGTTTTAACTTTAATCCTAGCTAACTATATTTCTTATTAACTATTAAGATAAACTATATTTATTAAAGCAGTAATGTCAAAATATTTTTATAATTGTTATCGAATTTAGAATAATAAAATTTAATTATCACCTTCACAAAATACCATCAATGATTTTCACCTCCATTTTCCTGGAAGGTTCGTTACGTTACCCGACATTTTGCTATAAGTCCGTATCATTTTGCTAGAAGTTCATTTAGTTCAATACGCACAGTTGTGTGTATAAGTTCATTTAGTTCAATAAACCGCTGCTGGCCGATATTTTGCGTTGTGTTCACATTCTTCAACAGAATGGTGAACGTTAAATTATGGAAAAAGTAATACTTGTTACCAAGACTGATTTTACTTAAACCGATACATTGGTAAACTAAAAACTGACGTTATAATACAATTAGAAAATGATCAAGGTAAACTCAACACCAGAAAATAATTTTTGGAGCTAATTATCTCTGACACAGTTAAAATAATTCTGAGATCGTATGTTAGCAGTAATATCAAAGCAAGTTATTACTGTAATAAAATTATATAAAGCAATTTAATACGAAGTAGGACTCAGTAAATTTGCTAGACTTAATAACATTCTCGAGTAATCTGAATAACCTCGAGGAACTTAGCGACAGTATCAGATCTCAAACGAGTTTCTCTGTGCGGGAAAATAGTTTACTTAGCATTTAGAGTGAGTTAAATAGAAATGTTCAATTTAAGTTTGAAAATCGTACTAGGTTTATAATGGCATGTTAAATGTACGTAGATAAATACTATATAGGTTGCAGATATTAACCTTTTCATCGAAATTCTTCTTATTTAACAAGTCTTGATCTTTAGTGTTCCAATAAAATTGTACAAATATCATTCAAACTCGACTCCGATACCTGTGCTGTTCAGTTCGAGGAATTCTATGGTATATCTTCAATCTTATTGTCAATTTCAAACTAAATTTCCATGGAATCATGCTGAGTGAATATTATTCATTGGATTGAATTTTTTATTACTATAACTGTCATAATGATGTAAACCAATAAAAATCTAAAATCCGTTGTTGTTTTTCGTTATCAAAAATGTATAATTGTAACGTTTTTTCAACAATATTTCGAAAATGATTTTAACTTCCATATATATCTTTTGCATTAGTAGTTTTCTTAATTACATTTAGCAATTTTGCGCTAAATTAAGAACTTTGGATTTTGCGTAAAGCAACGCACATACATGGTACAAACCATATATGGTACAAATTTTTCCAACAGTTAACAGTTGCATACCGTAATTATGGTGCCATATTTCATTAAATATTCATAATTATTATCAGCCTGACCACTGACGTTGTACCATGACACTCGTCAGTATCGCTCTCACCAGTTTACTTCCGTATATTTTATTCATGGTGAACCGCACATAAAGAAATTTCAATTCAAATAATATATGCACTATAAAATTTCTCTTAAACTAGAATAAATACCAACATAAGATTTACCTATTAGATGGTTTATCTGTTTATTTTTTATTTGATTGAACCTACATTACAAAAACTGAAAGTTTCACTGTCGCCTAACTCTATGGTTAACTATTGAATATATTTGGCGTTAATTTTGTAGAAATTCATTATTCACAATTAAATGAAACTACGTGATGTAGTATTATTTCTACTTTCTTTAAATTTCTTTAACCACGACCTAGGTTTCGTTGTATTACAACATCTTCAGGTGGATATTGGTGGGATATTGGCAAAGATTTTATCTTTGCCAATATCCCACCTGAAGATGTTGTAATACAACGAAACTTAGGTCGTGGTTAAAGAAATTTAAAGAAAGTAGAAATAATACTACATCACGTAGTTTCATTTAATTGTGAATCTCTGGTTAACAGTTGCCTTGTAACGCTACCATATCATAATTATTAGTTTTGAAATAAATGCTTTCGAAATTCAATAATTGCTTCATAAACTCTATTAGCAAAAAAAATTATACATTATTAATATTTAAAATAAAATAACCAATTTTTATAATACCTAAAAACATTTTCAAGTTCGTTTTATAAAAGTTGTTTATAAAATAATTTCGTTACAGGAACGTATTTTCAGGTTTTGGCTTAAAAACGAACACATGATTCAAAAGCTTTGCCAAACACCATACAATTTACCTCATGGCCTTAATAAATAATTGCTTGTGCCTATTGACTAAGCTCTATGTATATATGTCAGAGCTTAGCAACGAAATACTTACGTGTAAAGAAAATAAAATGTTTCCTCGTACACATTGTGTGTACGACCTCGTCGGTATCCTTGGCAAAGGATAAGGTGACTGTGAAGCCTGTTTCCAAACAAACAAACATTATTCCCGAACTAGACCAAAATGCACTTGATTCTCAATGCAATATTAATCCTGTTGTACATATACATTAGATTAGAAATGTTTCCTTTAGTGTCTAGGGGAAAGCGAAAAGTATATTTGCCTTCTGTATTTAGTTGAATGATGCATACTTGATTCACGTATACATATATTAATGTAAGATACATACAAGGTCTACAACGTCATTATTACGTGCACAGGAGAACTAATGTTCATTTTCGTGACGAATAATTTAATTTTAATTATTTGGACATGCCATAAAGGGAATGAAATCTTAATTCGACTTAATAAGTTATTCTCATAAATTTAAATTGTTGTAATTGGAACGAAGAGAAAAAAAGCAAAGAGACCACTTAGAACCGGAACATCGATTAATAAAATTAAGTAAGGGTGACTAACGATCTCATGGATTCATGATTCAAAAATGTTCTATCTAATCCATACATCATAAAACCCATCCAGTACGAGTGCACTACGAGATTTCCTTACACCTTTAGGCCCTACATTTAATGGTACGTAGTATTTCCATTAAACTATTTACAAATATTACTTTTTCCCAACGTAAATATATTGCTTACTATTTCTTTAACATGCGTTAAAATATGGTGCATATATAAATATTTATGTTTCTTACCATATAAGTAAATAAATATATTGGCTACCATATTTTTTCGAAACATAATAAATATACATTTTAAAATACAATTTATTTGGCACTGGATTTAAGTCAGTTATATGGAGTTTCTGTGAATGTTTTACGGACCCAACTATATGTCATAAAGTATATTAGATCCCCGTATCAAAAAAGTGTTTCTAACACAATTCAAAGACAATCCAAAGATCCATTCAATGATATCCTACACAAAGCGGCTTGTGAAAAAATACCCCCTTACTTTACTTATAAAAGGGGCACACTAAAATTTTTTATAAAGAAATTGTACTGACTTCAAAGAACCAACAAATAAGATATGCAGTGAAAAGTATAAAGTCATGAAAATAAGTTATTACTTAGTTTGAACTTTTGCGGTACACTATCTTTTCCTTTATTATTAGAGAATCATTAGACTCATATCATCGAACTCGATAAGAGTTCCTGTGCACTTAATTATCGACGTAAAATTCCATTATTACCAATCTTTGTGATACTGCGCTGGGGCCATTCAAATTAAAAAAATCATCCTCATTGGTTAATTGACATAGGAAATATTACTTACCATATACAAAACAAGATGTACCACTGCAACCTTAGGCTGAGGAAACAGAGGCCGAATTTCATTGAGAGAGTTTTTGTGTAAAAACCACCAGATCTAATTCAATAGTAGCAGTTTCTCAAATATTACCCTTTATGCAGGCAGTATCCCACCAGAATTATGATCAAGGAGTTTGAATCTGGACTACAATGACAAGGTATTTGCTTGAGACTCATATCACGAATTCAAACACAGCAAATCCTCAAATCTTATGATTAAGAATGAGGAATTGGACCCGGAGCTAGGAGACGGAGTTTTTGTTTGAGACCTACAACACTAATTTAAAAAATCAGATTGTCATGTCTCACGGTTTAAGCATGCACCGATCCTGCAATATCAGGACTGAGGAATTGGAACCCACTTCCTTGCTTCAAATCTATAATACTGAAGTCTCATAGCAAATCCTTAAATTTCATAGTTTCGGCTGCCAATATCTCTTTCGCATCACGGGTAAGAAGTAGAAACTTGAATTTCAATGACACATTTTCTACTTAAAACCCCCAAATACTAATTTTAAAACAGCAGATCTTCAAGTGTCACGGTTCAAGTAATCAGTACATCTGCAGCATTAGGATTTATGGATCAAAGGTTAAAACTACCATATTATATTGTCATAGGGATTAATTACATATATAAAGTTTTATGAGAATTGGTTAAGAAGTTGTTAAAAAATCGCACGAAAGACTGATTTATCAATATGCACCAGTACACATTTGCTTGCTGTAGTAAAATACGGTCAAGTTTCACAAATCCAAACTCGGTGAGTCCTTGTCACCAAAAAGTTCCTGTCTTCAACTTTTACCTCCATCATTACACCCCCACTTTGCTAAAGAGCAAATTTATATCTTCGCTCGTCACGATTACCGTTAGACCTATATCATATAAACTCGATCACGACACCTGTGCTGTTGAGTGTTGAGGAATTATGTTGCATTTCTAACAAAATTTTTATGAGACCTTACGTGGAGTATATTCTTCTAAATAAAAAATAGTAATTAATATAATTTTATAAATACGAGAAATTTCAAGTTATATACACAAAAAATACTTATCACACACGGATACACGAAATGTTTTACACTCGTGGGCTAGTTTTATTAAATATTCTACAAAGCAGAGGGCGTACTAATATACTCACCATAGATTAGTAACATAATATATTTACTACGCTGAGAGTTTTTCATGTCGTAATGTGCTAAGGTTATAGAAGAATTTCCAACGGTATCAATAACACATTCATATGGCAGTGTACGTTGCCAGCAACTCTGACTGTATTTGAAATAATTCATGAGTAGAAAATAATATACATGAAAGCTTTTAAATTGGAAATGGCCGTAATTAATCGTTTTTAATTTATTTAACAAAAATAAATAACAAACATGAATATTAAAAAAATTGTCGAAATATTTCATTGCAAAAAATTAAAGATTTATATGGACCACCTTTTTGGGGAAAGTAAAATAAATTTCAAAGAAATATTCCTCAAAATCTTAAAAAAACTGATCGTGTCGATAAACTTTCCTGAAATAAGTGATGAAATTATAATTCGTTTCGATGAAATTATAATTCGTATAATTCGTATATTCGTATAATTCGTATATATATATATAATTCGTATAATTCGTATCGTTATCAAATCTTTAACCTTAAGATGATTATATGAGAGTACATTTCTTATAACAAACATTTAGCCTTAAAGTATTACCAAAATAAATCTTTGATTACGATACTCTGTTGAAATTAAAAGATAGTCATTTACTTCGTAATTCTGGTAGCGATTTGCTGGTAATTATGTATTTGTGGAAATGAAAATTTAACTAAAAATAATTTTCTTGTGAAAATTTTTTATGATTGTGTGTATTTTTAATTAACATAAAAGTTTCGACAAATATGGTTTGACATTTTATAATGAAATTGTAAGGCACACTATTGTTTACAGCTGTCTCAAGCTATTATTTACAGCTTTTATCACTTTAGATGTTTGAATAGAAATCTTGGGATGGAAGTTAACAAAAGTAAATCCAATGCAAGGCAGCTCGTCTTTAATATAATTAAATGAATTTTAATTATGAAGATCTACTTATAAACTGATTTAAGCTTCTTCAAGGATTAGTATAAGTACGTATCATCCTAAATATATGCATCGGACATTTTAGAATTTAAACAAAGTGCAAAAATATCATAGTACAGAGTGATCATACCCTATGTTTAAAAAAATGTTACACTGAGAAGTTCGGTATATTATAATTATAAATCAAAAGAAACTATAAGCACAGTGGCTATTTGCCGACATTGACCGGTGAAAGTAAAGAAGTTGAGAATAATCTCTAATTTCCTCACGACATTGCTTCAGCCCTGCCGCTAAACTATATTAGAAATTAAGTTATTGGGGGAAAGTTTGTGAATTAATGAAAAAATTGTCAAGTAAAAAACTTTAGAAAGTGACTTTAAATTAAAATAATGATTTTATATAATATAAAAACATCAATTCCAAATGTCTTATTTCGAATTTGCGCCTATTATAGAAATTGGCAACATTTAAATCTTTAACTTTTTTATTACTGAATCTACCGATGGAGAAGAACTTTAGTTTTTTTTATATTATTGGTAAGACTTAATCTTATTTGATACGCTACAAATAAGTTTAATCCGTAATAAGAAAGTTATTAGAATTTGTTTTTTGTTTATTTTTTCTTTTTTCTCTCAACACTCTATGAGCATAAAGTTTACTAAAAACGCTAGCAAAAGGTGTTGGCAGCCAAATCGATTCCGCCGATTCTGTTATTAGTATGTACAACAAATTTAAATTAAAAATTAAGGTATCATTTTTATTTGTGAATTGATTGAAGTGAGACTCAGTCTAAATATTAGCCCGAGCTAATTTAAATATATCACTGTAAACTGCATCTAAATTGGTTGGGCCTATACTGCTATAATTGTGCATTATCAAAGTCCGGACACAAACAGACAAAAATTTCAAAAACTACTGTTTTAGGATAAATAATGTGTACATTGAATATTTTACTTAAAAATATTCAATGTATACTCTCAGTATGTTCACGATTTTATTATATATATATATATATATATATATATATATATATATATATATGTGTGTGTGTGTGTGTAAATATATATGAATATTTCGATGCGACGTCATAAAACATGTCTTATTTTTGAACAAATCACGATAGTAGAGATAAGTACAATCGTAACGTATTTTTTATGAAATGAACAGTACTATTATTCAGTGGTATTACCAATCATGCAAGTGGGGTAGCACTTGATTTAAAATGGACAGCCTTTCAGTATGCTAATCGATGGCTCTATGTCGTATCGATATAGATATGGCGTCGTCAGTTAGTAGATCCTCATGAAATGTATTTATTATATGGTTTTATAAATGATCGCTGGGTTATAAGTAAATGTACATATAGGTATATATACATTATGTAAATAAACTAATGTCCACCATTTCCTTATATATATTTATATATACATATATATATATATATATATATATATATATATATATATATGATTTTCTAACAACATTTGCGTAGGCTTCTAAAATATTTGTTTTTTTTCAAGATTAAGGATTCAGTATTTTCAAAAATAAGGGATAGAGCATTTTTTTTATGTAAAATTAAAACGATACCATTTGACTTTCGCAATGATATTTTTGCGTCATTTCATTTTTGTACACAACTTTGCATTTATTTCAGCCCATAATAAATTAATAAATAAAACACTAAATGAATAATGAATACAAACAACATTAAAAACAGTAAAATATTTTGCGGTGACAACCCTACCAATCCGCACGCCTCATTTATGAAAGGACTACATTCGCACAAACGAACGCACTTATATAAATCGACTAACTTGAAAATTGCGCTCAGCATGCACATCGAACTTTTTATACACGCGCGCACGTCTACACACATTTACAGTCTTAAATGTGTGTAGACGTTACTATTACATAACACCACTTTGTATAGATGTATTCCACGTAACGTGCACTTTATTTTTTGTTACATCCGAAAACACAAGTACAGTTTGGGGTTGCAATCCCACGCACATATATATATATATATATATATATATATATATATATATATATATATATATATGTATATATACACATACACAGGTCTCCACACCTTCAATTTACACCCATGGATAGACTGGCGGTTGTTTCATACCATCATTAAGTCATGCCACTAACTTGGAACCTTGGAGCTAGGTCGCTGATGACGTCATCGAGCTTTCTTGAAAGTTATTTGCTATCTCACTCGGATTGAGTAGAGATGCAGCGAAATAAAATTATAGATAAAGTATTGGTTTTGAAAAACGTTTTGTATAATTTAATCTTATTTAAATTTGACACAATATTATATCAAATTATGTATAAGTTTCGACCGTGTTCGAAAAATACGGGCTGCGCATCTCTTATTTTATTTGTGTTTTTGGTTATTCCATCGTAATTCTTTAAACATTCAAGGCAATTTTTTTTTTCTAATCTAATATTACACTATATTAATTTTTTTAGATTTTAACGCAAGCTTAATCACTAAGTTAAAACAAAAAAAAGGTATTTCATAATATATTAATGCGTAACTCTGCGCATGTAATTCTGAATAACATAATAATTGAAAATTGATGTGAAGTTTTAATAGAATTAAATATTCCAAAGTGACATTTTAATGCGGATCATGGTTCCAAATTTTATCGATTATCGTGACATTAAGGGAAATCGATAAAATTTGGAGCATATCTAAGCTGAAATAAGTCATTTTATATCTAAATTAACGTTCTTAATTTACACTTAATTTTCATTAAAAACCTTATGAAATATTATATACTTAATAGAATAACATCAATTTAATTTATTATCCACAATAAAATACTTGTACATTGTATAACATTTGAAAATATAATAAAATCTATTAACGTAAAAATTGGGAAAATCCACTCAAACTCCCCCTCCGCTATTGTTTTGTATAAAATTTAAATGCTGTTGAAAGTGTATACGAGTTAATCTCTTCAAACTGTCCGCCTGAAGATATTGTTATACAAGGTAACCTAGGTCGTGGTTAATAAATTAAATGAAGTAGATATAGTACTACAACACGTAGTTTTATTTAGTTGTGAATAAAAATAAAGTCATAATGAATTTCAGCAAAAGAAACGCCAAATATATTTAAAAATAAACCTTCCTAATTCTTGAGTAAATCTGTTAATTAATTTTTAAATAACCGTAATTTGGAAATACCCTTTTATTTCCATTTGAACTAGAAATACATTTTTACGTTGTTCAAAAAAAGTATAATTTATACTCTTATACGCAAATTTTACTCCATCCCTTCTGCACAAATATCATTACCCATATTCCCAATGCCACCCGTCACCCTAGGTTGTGTTCGCCCGCCCCTTCAGTGAGTGAGGCAAGTTCTTATCTCGTACCCACGTGTTGCTTTCTACTCGTTACAACTAGCAGCGGTTCTACGAGATTAAAGTTAACGGGGTATGATTTATATCACAATATTTATTTGTTATATTATGGTACATTTATAAATACCAACAATTGATACGTAAAATACTAAGGACCAATCCATATGATGAAGTTGCTCTTGGTTTGTCAAAACTTTCGTTATAATCGTAATTTTTAATGCACTTCATACACACTGAATTGGTATTGAATTGTACTTGTCAAAAAACCGACAAGAATATCTGAGTTTAATGACCTGACAAATTTAATGACAACATAATACGCTTTTTCGAAAAAAATTTTTAGGGAAAAATTTGATCACTCTCCAATAAAATATTGTTTGTGATTGACAGGTCTCACAGCGTGATAGAATGGTAGCTTGAAAGTTGCGCATTGTGAATATGCTAACATGTGAACCATTTACGAAATTTTAATATTGGCTTTAATGTACACAGTTGATTTACGGAGGACATATTGCTACAAAATAAATATCTTATGGGTGACACGAATACTAGTAAAAGGATAAATAGTATACTTACCAAAAGCGAAACAAGGGCATACACTGACTTCAATAGTGTGATTGTTTTAACTAATGTGCTAAAATAATGTGTTTTTAAAAAAAAAGCTCCTGGAAATAAAAATGGGCTAAAATAAAAATAAAAATGGAAAAAATTGGTTTGGAGTTCTGAAAAAGATAATTTGTTTCGAGATATATATTTCAATCAACTAACAATACTGTAACAAAACGCTGTAACCGAACAAATCACATTTTAATGCGACAGCGATCAAATTATTTAGTTGTTAAATATTCCGCGAAACTGGATAATTCCGCTACAATTTTGTTCCAGAGCGTGATAAATGAAAAACTAATGACGCCTAGGAAATGGTCAAGCACATAGTAATGAAAGTTTATTCTATAATACGGAGCATAGAATATCATTATAATATTTAAAATAAAAAGGTGATAAGTCTGTTCTGATTTACAAAGAATGGATAGCTATCCAGGAGGAATACCGAGGGAAATAAAAATTGAAAATAACCATGGGTAACAATAAACTCTTTATGTGTAGTCAATTAAATTATTCGTTAATTATATAAGCACTGTCGGTATCTAATACTTGTCGTCAATGTGTAGGCAGAGCTAAAGTTCCATCTTGTAGAAATTTTTGGGCCTTTTACTGAAAAACCGGTGAAATTCGATTTTCATATGACTTTCGTCGTTAAATTTTTAGACAGAGAATGAAACTGATGGTAATTAGATGGCGAAAGATCTGAAGAATCCGGTGGATGAAGTAGCATACTCCATCAAGCATTATTTTGTTACGTGGGATAAGCAATGTCATGTAAAAAATAAATTTTGCTTTGATTTGAGGAAAGTTTTGCGGTTTGCTCATATGTTCACAATAAATCTTAGCTGTAACTGTATTGTTAATTTAAAAGAGTTCGCAATCAATAGCTTCATTTATAGCCCACCTACACTTAAAAGTGTATTTTTAATGCCACATTTTGTTGTCGGTACACCTTTTTCTCCAGCTCCTAGCCACTAGCGGTTACGCTAAAATTAACATAAGCCACCCACTTTTCCTTGACTATAACCAGATAATTTAGCCTCTCGTTTATACGATGGGAACTCAGCAGCTCAAGCACACGTTAACTCTCCTCCGAAATCAGAAGGGTTATTAGCTCATATGGTAGCCATACGGAATATTTCCATTTCTTACTCAAAGCATAAAGTTGTTTTTCCATTGCAGTATAAGAGCATGAGAATAGCCCTGCGAAACAACGAATTTAATCTGGGATCTGCTTCAATAAGACTTTTAAGCTATTCTAACTTAATTCTAGGAGGTCGCTATGGATGACGTTTATCGGACAGATCAAAATTCCCTTTTTTGAATCGTTGTAGACAGTGCTTGACTATGTTGTAAGAGTAAAGGGTTCTCTAAGTTCAGTTCGAAATCTTTCGATTTTTAATTTATTCTTTACTCGCCGATCGCCGAAACTGAACAGAAGTCTCAATGCCACACTCTTTATTTACCCTACAAAAAAAATTTTAGAAGCATCCATATCTTTCCAAAAATTGGTCGAAATAAGTAGCGGTTTATAAGTGGCCAATCTAATATAATAAATAAAAGTTATGTTTGTGAGTTTTTGGTGCAAAAACGGCACGTCTGTTTGACATGATATTTTCACCGTCCTATAATTTATTATATTCAAATGTATATAGTATGGGTAAAACTTATGAGCAATTAACAATAAAGATTTAAGTCAAATTAATAACACTTAGCGCACAAATAAACTTCTAAACAATTATAGTAAATGTGCTAGTAACTGTTTTCATCTAATTTTTCCACAACATAAACTTTCATTAACGTTATGTTTGGTGAGATTTAATTGATATATTTCACCATAGCTAAGCAATATAAAAAATGTGGTTTATCTTATATATTATGTTATACAATGTGAAACACGTTACATTGTTACACGTTACCACGTTACATTGTGGTGATACTTTGCAATCACTTTGAATTGTACATAGGTACAAACAATAATAAGCAACTTTCCTGAAAAAGACACCGTATCACAAAATAATACAAGATATTTTTGATTGGATTTTCAAAAAAAAAAATTCAATGACGTCGACGAGGTGCACGGTAAAAAGAACTGCACTCCAAAATTGATGTATGAGTAGGTTTTTAAAAAATTAAAATATTTTTTGTTTATTTCTTTATAATCGAATAATATAACTAAGTCTTTTGAAAATTTAATCACAGTTTGTGTTAAAATTATATTCTAGAGCGATTTTACTGTGATATACAATCTAACGGATGGAGATAATTAAATTATAAGGGATTTGTTTAAATTTAGCAAAATCGACCTCTTACAATTGATTATAAAACTAAAAATACTTATTTAAAGGTAGATAAACAATTTATGGTAACAGAACAGTTACATATCTCACAAGGAAAAATATGTATATCAGTTTACAATTTTAACAATAATTGTATAGCCTTTCTTTATTAAATTACGACATTTGGTTATAATTCTTCTTATGATGAGGAAATTTTATATTATAGACATTAACTATTCACATATATTCGTGACGTGAAAAGTTTTGCGAGGAAAAGCAAGGTAAAATTTGCAAATTGTCGAAAAAATTCAAAAGCTATTCTTAGTAAATTAAAAAATTGAACATTTTGTTTTTTCTCAAGGATTTGGCGTAAGAATACCTTATCTTTTAGTAGGAAATTTTCACCATGGTATTTACACAAGCGTCGATAATTTGCGATATTGATTACAGTGAAGGAAATTGAATAGCACCCGCTGCATTTGTGAGCGAAAGTGTTGAACCATTTTAGCTGCAGTAAAATAATGTACGATGGTACCAATAATAGAAAATACATAAAAAGTTTAGTGGTATCATAAATTTGTAATTTTTGCATATCGTTTGTTGAGAATACTAATACAAATGACCGGCAAATAATTATTATATCAAAAAACGATTGTTGATTGTTGATTGAAACGACCACAGTGATGTTGCTTATTGCTCGAAGAAAACTTAGACGGCCGTCTAGCAAAAGATCAACTAAAAATATTTAATTGAAATCTTATCATTAGTTTTTAATTTCCAATTCGAGTTATACTTCTATTTTGTTATATTGTGAATTTTTTTAATTTTTCACAATCAAAAAGCCAACAAGAAACACTGATAGAATTCCTTGTTTGCCCCCCTTTCGTTTTTCAAAACGTTCGGTAAAATATGAAATAATGGCTGAGTTTTATTATGATTTGTATTTCAGTTTAGAATAACAGCTAAGGAAGATGTTTAGTTTTAAAAATCGTTAAGGTATATCTCATTTAACTAAATACTTTTATTATAAATTAGAAATATATTTTGATTGCAATAAAAATATATGGAGTTCTCAGTGTGGAAATCTTAATTAAATTATACTAATATTTTTAATGTAACTCCAGAGAATAATATAAAAAATATTTCCATGCATCATCAATATTGTTAAGATATATGTAGTTCTAATGACAAAAAAACTTTCACTTTGAAAACAATGGAAGGAAGAAGCCGGAAAATGAGTTTTAAAAATTTTCACTTGAGTATAACTGTACCCGAGAAAAACTTAATTTCGTTTATATGTAAATTATCCACTCCATAGCGATTAAAAATTTAAAATGCTTTTCTATTTTTTTAGATGTTCATTACCTTAAGTGCTAATTTCTTATCTTATGACCAAGTGTATATTACAAACAGATATGTCTTTTAACGTACCACATCATAATAGTGCTACATGATTTCTGCCTTACTAAATCGAGGCTCTATGTATATTTTGTTATATGTTTTATAGTTAAGTTCGGCTGATACAAAAGAAAATCACGTTACAAAACACATTGCATATAATTCAACACCCACTTTGTAAAATATTTTTAATTATCAACTCTTCATAAAAATGTTTAGACTAAATTAAAATAGAGTATTAAAAAAGCAAATAATTATCATTGCGTAATAAAAAATGTTAATGAATACCATTAAAAAAATATATTCAATAAAACTATAATCCAGTATCTAACGGTAATATTTATGGGAATAGTCCTAAGCATTTATTCATACCGGTCAAATACGGAAAAATATTGGAACTCGAATAAAAGAGGTTTGTAGTTGTCCATTTGTCTTGAAAATTCTGATGCCAGTGAACTAAAATAATTTTTGTAAAAATTCCTTATCATTTACTAGTTCTAATCCATTACCTTGGAGCGTTAATATCCAATTCGTTTAAAATTCGTGTGGCCATTGGAAGCTTCATATTTGATAAATACAATTTCAAGAAAAAATACGTTAAAATGAAGTTCATTTAAACGTATTTTTTCTTGAAATTGTATAATTTAATTTTGAAAGTCTTTTTTAATAATATTCTGTTCTGTGGTGTGAAAGTTCAATTAAACATAAAAAAAATTCTATAAAACGGAAATCTAAGAAAAGTACCCTTCCATTTTTTTTAACTTATTAAATTGAGAGTGTATTGTCAAGTTATAAATCATTGGCAAAACAAAAGTAGTCATTCCGTGTTTTATTATAAGAAAAATTAAAAACAAAAAAGAGTCGAAAACAGCCGGGAGCAGAGAGAATTGTCCAGAAGAATTATATAAAACGGAGGCCAAAAAGAGTCGCTGAGTACAAATTAACAGGCCAAGTGCGAGTTGGACTCACACACGAAGTATTCTGTAGCACCAAACAATATTAAACTTGTAAGTTCGGTACCGAAAATATCCCATATCTCAAAAATTAAACAATTTCTTGAAGATCCTATATTTGACAACAATGCACCGCAGAGTCCAGTTCGGTTCTTGACCTCATGTCGAAAAGGGCTGGAATGTTGTTTAAAAGCGCGTAGGTATAATGCACAAACCAGTAACGGGCCGCAGCGCCACTGGTACCATAAGGTACGCACTGTAATTGCCAAGTCATCCGTTCACCGTGACGATTAAGAGCATCACCTAAAATAAATTCTCATTGAAGACGAATTGAATTTGATTTGTAATAAATTCACCTAATACATGAGAGCATTAGTTAGCTTATTTCAACGAAGATTTCATTATTTGAAAAATTATTTTTCAGTTTATACTTTGTATGTACAATATTAGGTACAGCGGCCAGTTATACACTAAAAGAGGAGTATATAAGCAGGTCATAATTATTTCATTTCATTTACTCAAAATAATACCAAATTAAGAAATTTACATGAATTGAGCACAAAGATAATTAAAAATATATTAACTTTGCTATCTGTTTGTACGTATCTCTATTCTACCTATATTAGAAAGTTTTAGCTTTAAAATGGTTAAACCACTTCATTAAAAATTACATGAGTTGTAGTAAAGATGATACAATTAATAATTATATCGAATGTGTATTTCATTATTATGAAAGGTTCATTTAAAATTTAAAGACCAAAATATTTTTTAAAATTCTCAAAAGAAAGTAAATACCGAATTTCCTGATGTTCATCGTTTGAATATATTAGTTTGATTTCCCGAATACGTCTAAAAATGAAAAATATTAAATATGAAAATCTACTTTGTAATAAATATTATTGGAAAATTTTCTACGCAATCTAAGATAAAATGTCCATTTGTAAAATACCTACTTCTGAAATGCAATTTTTAAAATATTTTTTATAAATCAGATCACACATTTTTTAATATTAATTTAACAGTTAGATTTATGAAAAATAGACTTGATGTAAATTAATATTTACATTGTAGTTTTAGCTATGTTCAAAGTTATTTATTCACTCTGTATATGAGTTTATTTTAACGCTAGTGCCCTGGTGATATCATGTTGGTAACAAGTGAAAACGATCAAATAAATGGCAGTACACCATATCAAAGTTGTCAATAAAATACTGATGATTACACTTACCGACAAAAATCGATTATCGTTAAGAAAATTTACATTTAAAAAATTTCGAAAACCTATATATATATGCGAGTATTACAGGTTCTCAAAATTTCTTCGAAATGCAAAACAAGATAAAAACATTGGAGATTTTTATATTTACGTAAGTATTTTAAAAAAAAACATCGGTCTCACTTAATACGATCTACGCGACACTTACCAGGCCCCGAAAAAAGAGAATTTTGGTTACAGGTACGGACATCAAAATGTAAATATTGGTGCCTAATCAATTTCTCGTTAAAAATTCATAAAATATTTTATTAGAGCAACCTTAACATTTTATGGTTTAAATAAATTTCAACAGAATATTCCAGGAGAGGTGTTTGTTTATCAATTTTATTTTGATTTTTCATCCTGCAATAAAATCAAAGACAATAAAATCAAAGACGTGAGATAGGCTTTATTCAGACCATCGGTATCTGACATTTAAATGTAAGTAATTAACGTGTTACAATATATTAACAATCTTTTGGACATCAGTTTAACTTGAATTTAAAGTAAATACAGAGATAATTCCCGTGATACGACAAAAAAATATTTACTACGTTCCACTGAAGAGACAGGATATTATGAAAAAAGGTAAATAAATCAAGGATAGCATTTCGTAATTGCGTCTGACAGCAATAAAATTCAATTGTATTTAATTATCATTACGGTATTTATCTTTCACACCGTTAAGTTATAATCATTTGCCAGAAACATTAAGTACACCTGTAATATTCAAACAAGTAATTATGGAAATTAATTATACAAAAAATATTTATCTTAAATAAGACTCAGTAGGTAGAAGGTGTAATAATGCTCTCGAGTAATGGAACAAGCTCAAAGGACATCCCCGTTGTACCGGTTCTATAATATATTTAACTCATTAAAAATTGTAACTTTGTAGTGGGATAAAAATATTATTTACTATTAATTGTTTAGAAACGGCTAAATGTGTACGGAACTCTGGGAGTGCGAGTTCTTCACGTGCTTGACAAATTTTCTTTGTGCTCATTTTATTAAAACATCTACAAATAATGCAAATTTACAACATAAATGAAAAGAGATTATTGAACAAATTATTATTGACACTACCTACACTACAATGTAATTAAATTCACTTCCCACAATGTTTCTCATAATGGAAAATCAATAATTAAAATGGTATTTGAACTCATTTTTTTTTCGAAGAAAATAGAATAAATCAGCATATAATATTAATACAAAATATTTCTCTATTTCCTCTTACTAATTAGAAAGCAAATGTTTTCCTTGAACTTTATCTTACATTTAAAAAAAAATAAATATTTTTAAAAATATTTTGTCATAAAAAATAGTTCTCATCTTCAAGTTCGTTTCCATATTTAACTCTCAAAATGCATAAAATACCATTTTCAGAAGGTCACTTCAAACTATTACTGGAAAATTTTAAGAGACAGAAATATTTGATATTCACGATATAATAGAAATATTTTGTATGACAAAAAAATAAATTCCATATTGATTTTATTTTGGTTCAAATTTTTTGTCATTTTCAATCGTTACAAAAATATGGTCGAAAAGTGAAATCAGCTGCCATTTTGGATTCACCATATTACACATTATGCTTCTAAATTCTAGTACTAAACACACGCAAACTATTCATTTTAAAGAATTTTTTTCCACGTTAAATAGAAATAAAATCACATAAATTTAGTTTTTTAAGTAAATGGATTCAAAAACTACTTAACGAATATTTTTAAAATGAACATGAATAATACAATAATTTTGAACTAGCTTTACTTATCATGCTCCTGATAATAAAATTAGGTATTAATTAATATCATTGCTGAGGTGCACGTTAATTTATAAAACGCGTGCCATTGAAAATGTAAATTAGGTTTGTTTTAATTTTAACCCCAGCTGACTATATTTCTTAATAACTTTGAAAATAAATCAATTTTATGAAAGCGTAAGAACTAAATTAATAACAGCTATATTCAAAAATGTTAAAGCATTTATAATAATAATACTTAATTACTACTTACTATTTAACTTTACTATTGAAAATCATTGATAATATTTAATTAATTAGGTATATAAGACTTAATTATTTACCTAATTAATTAAATATTATCAAGGATTTTCTCCTCCGTATTCATGGAAGGATCATTATCTTACCCGTATCATTTTACTCTAGGTAGTTCAATACGTTTAGTCGTGTGTGCTTTCCAAAGGCGCTGCCGACTGATGTTTTGTGCCGCGAGCGTTTATATTATATAACATTTTGGTAGACTTTAAATTACGGAAAACCTAATACTTTCCACCAAAACTGATTGTACTTTAAGCGATATTAGTACGTGAAAGAAAGAACCTCTGTTTATATTGGTGAAATAAGAACTGACGTTATGATACAAGTAGATATTAATAAGACTGTAATTTCATTCGAGTGTACTGTAAACTCAATAACAGCAAATTCTTTTCGGAGTTAATTATCTTGTACACAGTTAACATTATTCAGAGGACCTATTAAATAAAGGAGAAATTATGGTAATAAAATTATAATAATTATGGTAATAAAATATAAGCAAGTAATTATGGTAATAAAATTACATAAAACAATTTAAAGTGAAGTAAGACTCAGTAAATTTGGTAGATTTGATTATATACTCGCGTAATCTGAATAAAGCCGAGGAACTTAGCGGTAGTATCAGATATCATACGAGTTTCCCTGTGCGGGAAAGTTTAATTAGCATTTAAATTGTGTTTGTTGTTTTATGTTGAAAAGAAAAATGTGTAAATTTATTATACATATCTACACTTCACCAAAGAGCTTAAAGGATAGTAAAATTTATCTGATAACGGGTTTAAATAATTTTCATGAAATTAATTTCCTTCAAATAAATTTCTAAGATTATCTTGCGTCGAGTCACTAAAATGGTTCTAATTTTATTAATGAAAAAAAGAGTACTTTTATCTACTATATATCCACTTATTAGTATCCTTATTATTTCATGGTTTATGTATTTTTCTGTACGTACCTTGTTAACTGTTTTCTAATATTCTAGTGGCTATATGTATTCTATGTACATGTGAGCACTTACTTACCTTCCTACCTACACACTAATGTTTAGTTACTTCAAGAATTTGTGTATACCTGTACTTACTAGCTCATTTACCTACAAATTCAGTCCTTTGTATATATCTGCATAAACTTACCTATTTAATTTCTTATTTTCCTGTTGAAGTCAATATAAGTCAAACGAATCCTGTCACCACCTTACGGCTCGATCAATGTACTCTGATTTAGCAAAAGGGTAGATTTATGCTGCTCCAAGTCGAATCGAAATTTTAGAGACTTTATTATTATATTATTGTCAGACCTACATAATTCAAACTCAACCACGGTACTTGTGCTATTCGTTGTTGAGGAATTATATGGTACCTCAATTATTCAATTCGATTCTAATTATAAGGTACCCCACCTTCAATTTCCTTAGTATGTGTTGTATACACTGGCTATTAAAAAAATAATTGTCCAAATTCATTGACTACTGCCAGAGATATTAGTCACGGTTACAAAACAGGTGACACCGGTTCAGAATCAGGTAAGGAATTGGTATTCGGAATTTTATGTCAGAAATTTCGCTTAGGACTCACAACACTAATTTAAAAACAATAAATTAAAAACCAAAAAGGTCGTCTAGTCTCACAATTTCAGCAACCCCCTTCTTTCCAGTGTTCTGCAGAATGAGGACGGAGGGGTAGGAATCAGGAGTTCAACAGCAGAGTCTCTGCTTGAGGCGCACAGTACTCATTTAAGAATAGTAGATTCTCAAGTAACAAGATTAAGGCAGGCAGTATCCCTGCATTGCTGAGGAGTAACAACCCGGAGTTCGATATCAAATTGTTGCTTGAGACTTAAAATATCAATTTCAAACAGTTAATAATCTAGTCTCACGATTTAAGTAGGCAGTACCACTACAACGTTAAGACTGAGAGATGGAAATCTGGAATTCATTGGCAGAGTCTGTTTGCGATCCATAATTTTAATTTAAAAATAGTTCAAGTCTCATGATTTAAGTAGACAATACCTCTAAAATAAAAGTACATATAAGTTGGAACTTGAAGTACATTGAAAAAGTAAAGTATTAAAACTAAATTTAAAAACAACAAATTCTCATTTCTTAGAGTTTAGGAAGGCAATACCCTTGTAGCATCAGGACTGAGGACTTGAAATCCGAAGTTCAGTGATAGAGCTTCTACTTGAGACGTACAATACCAATTTAAAAACAGTGGATCTTCAAATCTCACAGTTTAGGCAAACGGTATTTCTGCAAAATTAGGAGTTGCAACCTAGAGTTTAATGACAGAATTTCTGCTTAAGATCAGCAATTCATGCAGTTTAGACAGACAGTACACATACAACATTAAAATTTATGAGTCAAAGGTTGAATTTATATTGTATATATCCGTATATACTTACCTACCTATTTATCCTATTATTATCTCGTTACGTCGAGACATGTCAAACGAGTTTAAACTCGGTGAGTTTACTCTTCATTACTGAAGTGCTCCTGTCACCAAGTTTCAAATTCAGCATTGCATCCTGATAAGCCCTGATGAACCTTTTGATAAAGATAAAATGTATGTCACCCTTTATAGCATGTTATTATATTATCCTTAGACCTATATCATACAAACTCAATTACTGCAACTGAGCTGTTGAGGAATTTTGTCACATGTCTTCAATTCAATGATGAGATGCTAACCAAGCCTGGAAGAGATCATGCTGAGAGAATATTTTGTATTGAAATGGTTTTTATGGTGTTTTAATATTATAACTGGCATAATAATATAAACCAATAAAAAGTATTACCCATCATTATTAAAAATATAAATTTAAACAATTTTTTAACAATACTTTAAAAAATAATTTTTAGTCGTTTATTAACTGTATTTAACTAAAATTCTACTAGTTACGTGATAAATTAAGGACTCTTTATTTTGAGAAATGCAACTCATGTGGTGTATACTTTTTCAAAGGGTTCGGTAGAAATTAAAATATTATTTTGTAGATTATTTCATCCTGGGGTTGTGACAAAATATTTTGATAAATGTATACAAATATAAATTAGCAATTCTTAATTCATGAAAGCATAGGTTCTAGACAGCGAAATGATAAAAATCCGAGAGTGGTATATACCAGTGTTTCAAAGTTCCTTTGTTAAAAAATTTAAGCATTAGATTCTGATAAATTATAATTTGACAAGTAGTCGGAAGGAGTAATATGGAAAAATATTATTAAAATCCTGAAAACCCGACTAATAAACGAAAAGAAAGAAAATAACACCACAAACACTAATTTAAACAATGATTTGCATTCGAGTTCCAACAGCGATGTGTGTATATATATATATATATATATATATATATATATATATATATATATATATATACACACGCACACTCACAACACCCATATATGTGTGTGTTTGTGTATATGTGCATGCCTGTGTGTAAATGTGTGTATATATTATTTGTATTCGAAGCCGGACTGCTGTGTACACCATATTAATCCCAAGTACCATCATATGACATTCATACATTTATGAAGCCAAGATGAATCCAGAGACATACCAGATATGAAAATCCATGAAGGCATTCAGGGCAATAAGAAAATTAAGACCCAGGCTTAAATACTTATGTTCGAAAAACATTACGAAAAATATTACGGTAATACTTTTTATCACTTTACGCGAACCGATAAAAATTTAACGTAATACCAAATTTACAAATATTTAGATCAAAAGTACATTTAATTTAATTATAAATTTGAAAAATATCGCCAAGTTAATACATACCAGTCATTCAATTATTATAAATATTTAGAATGACGACTATAAAATATAATTGGACTCTAGATATGGGAAGTACTGTGAAAAATCAGGGATGTGTTAATGTAATTACTATGAAAAGCGAGAACTTTTCTCATAGATTTCAGTAAATAAATTCTTTCCCAGATCGAAAAAGTGAAAATGTAGAAAGGGGGTAAAATCTACTAAAAATTTCAATTGAAAATTATAGCAACGTCCCATCCACAGGTGAAGTGAAAATAAATTTTTATAATCTAGATAAATTCTACTAACATTACAAAATAGACACTAAAAATAAATATTTATTTGTCAATTTATTCTTTATTTAATAACTCTGCCATCAAACAACGATCGCTCCTTAATTAAGCAAATGTGTAGTGTGTGGCGGACTAAGCAAGACAAATCCACATTTTCAATCGTATGGAATAGCAATGCCACAAAAAGTGTATTCGAATGTTTATTACTAAATCACATCTAAATTATTTCACAAACTTCCACGAAACATCGTCAGACTAAATTTGGTTTTAAAACGAAAACTTGCAATATAAGGCGCGGATAAACTTCGAGCTTATTCAGCTTTGCGCGAAAGTGTCTCGTCGTACAAGCATATGAAAATGTCACCAGCGATTAATGCAGTAGTCCTGTATTAATCGTACTTCGTCTAAAACACCTTTATAATTTTAGAAATATAATTTTAATTTTTATTATCACTACGTTTCAGTAATGTGGATATGCAAAAAATTTACTAATTAACACTTAATGGACGTTCACAACACAAGCCATGATTAGAAACTCACACTAAAAATATGATCATCATTTTTTTGCATTTGTAAATGTAGAAATACTCTGAATAAATGTAAAATATATCGATTATAAATATTTGTGAACAATTTCAATTTCATTAAGTTATATTGCATTTAAGGTAAGGAGAATATTGCATTTAAACTTAAAAATCCCGCTCCCCCCCTTTCCCCCCCTCATACCGTACTCAAGGAGGATAATAATTTAATGAATTTTTTGATAGATTATAATACTTATAAGGATAAAAACAATATAAAAATATACCATTAGACGCTGAGGCCGTTTTCATTTGCTTACATTTTGTACATTTTGAGATTTGTTACATATATTTTCAGTTTTTATATATATATATATATATATATATATATATATATATATATATATATATATATATATTATAATATTTTCTTTCGCCCACTTTAAATTTTTACCAAATCAAATTCTTTTTTATTCCCTCTAATATTTTTAATTACATTTAAAAAAAGAACTATGTTGACCATTATTTTCACGAAACAAAGTATGTTTTTAATTTTGATAAACATCGGTAGATAAAGGTTATCGCAATATTTTTAACATTAATAAAGTAAATTGAATCGTTATAACTGTGTAAGTCTGGAAATAATAACTGAAGGCATATAAAACATCTAACAGAAAAAAATTATAATTCTTAGCTTCCTACGATATCCTAAGATTTTATTTAATAGTGAAACGTATTCATGAAATGTATGTATATGCCATCAATGAAGCCTAAATATCCTGCGTAATCAATAATCAAGACTGAAAAATAAAATATAAACATTTAAAAAAAAGGGAAAACAAAGAACGCGCCACAGAAGTGTAACTTATTTTGTTTTTAAAACTTCTTACAGAAAAAATGTACTTTGAAAATTAGCGTTACAAGAAGAGAAATAAAATAATGGAAACATTAACAAAAAAAAGAAATCGAAGTCATACGTGTGTTGAAAACATAGAAAGAGACTCACATAAAAAACAGTATTTATTAGACGGTTTATATGCATCTGTTTATTATAATAAAATTTATTGTTTTGTATGTTTGAGTCTGCATTACAAAAACGGCTAAAATATTTTATTGGAAATTTCACGGTCACCTCTTTGGTTAATAGTTGCGTCGTGAAACTACGATATCATGGAAAGATCAACAATTGCTTGATAAAGTCTATTAACAAAAATAAATTATATATTCCTAGTATTCAAAATGAAATATTTGTATAAAAAGTTTTTTTATAAAAGCATATTATATAAACATAATATTTTAGTCAAGGGAACATGTTTTCAGGCTTTTGTCTAAAAGCGAATACATGACTCGGAAGCTTTGTCAAACACCCCATGCCTTACCTCACATCGTTAATAAATAATCGCTTGTACCTGTTGTCTAAACTTAATGTGTTTAAGGCGAATTATAATAGCGAAATACTTACGTGTAAAGAAATTAATGTTTCCTAGTGTGCACGGGAAATGCACATTGTATATACGACCTCATCGACATCGTTAACAAAGGATGAGGTGACTGTGAAGCTTGTTGTTCAACAAACAAACCTTGTTCCCGACCCCGACCAAAGCGCACTTCATTGTTATTGATTTGTAAATCCCAATGTCCAGAATTAAATGAAACTACGTGATGTAGTATTATTTCTACTTTCTTTAAGAAAGAAGAAATAATACTACATCACGTAGTTTCATTTAATTGTGAATAATGAATTTCTACAAAATTAACGCCAAATATATTCAATAACAAAACCCTAATGTATTAAATATGCATCGAAGCAGATGTGTACCTTTTAGTTTGTAGTGGAAATCATGAAGTATTGTTGTCTTTCATATTTATACAAATACTGTAGTATACCTCTCGTAAATGTATATTTATTTAAGATACATCGTTTAATTCGTGAGTAATTTGCAAAGTAACTTTTGAAATTGATACTACTACAAGACAATTATAGCCAACTCAGAGAAATTAATTGCATTTTCGTAATTAATATCTTGCTTTTAATTATTTGGATTTGTTATAAAAGAAATAAAATCATAATTCGACTGATTAAGTCATTCCGAAGAATTTCATTTTTCTCAAAAACTAAGAAAAAAAGGGACCAGTTAGAAATGCTGATTAATTCAAAAAAATTATTAATAAAATGAAGCAAGCATGACCAAGCACGTCTTTGATCCACGATTCTAATATTCTCTATCTATTCCTTTTACAATAGACACGTACTAGATTCAACAAGTACGAGTAGCGCTACGAAGTTTCCATGCATACTTATGTAAATATTTTTATAATTGTATTCCTATTAAAATAGTTACAATACTTATTTATGTGCAACTTAAATATATTGCTTGTTTTTATTAATCATGCAAAAAATATGGTGCATAGTTAAATAATTTTATTTCTCACCTAGTAAATAAGTAAATATATTACGTAATATGTCTTTTAGAGACAAAAAATATACGTTTTAAAATACGAAGTTATTTTGGTAATTTTAAATCAGTTGTATGGAGTTTCGGTGAACTACTTACGGAACTAAATATATGTCATAAGATAGGTTATTGGACTGGTCATATATATAGACTATCAGTCGTAAACTAATAAGTCTATGTAGCTGTGCTAATTTTCCTATTTATTTTGTTATGTATGCTACTATCTTGAATATTTTTTAATTATTCAAAAATTGCAGTTAAGTTGGTAAGAGGTACATGCAACTTCAACAGAAAATGCCATTTTAATGGTTAATATTTCGTAAACATATTTCTGTATCGAAAAAAGGGTTTTCAACACACCTCCAGTATTCTTCAAAAACCTATTCAACGGTATCTTCTACAAAGGGTTTATGAAAAATAAGCCATCATATTATATGTAGGAGGGGCACATTAAGAAATTTTTATGTAAAAAAATTTTTAAAAAAAATTGCACTATCTTCAAATAAGCTCCAAATAAGAAACGCACTGAAAAGTATAAAATAATGAAGATGCGTTATTACTTAGTTGGAATTTTTGCGTTACAGTATTGTTTCATTAGATTATCTTTACACTTATAACATCTGACCTCGATCACAGCTCCTCTGTGGTGAATCTTCAATTTCTATTGTCAAGTGATACCAAATTTTTATGGTTTTCCGCTAGGACCATTCAAATTTAAAAAAAAAGAATAATCGAAATTGATTGGTTAATTCCAGAAATGTCATTTACCATACGCAAAACAGCTCTTATACTTCGCCTTAAACATTGTGATATTAGGCTGAAAAATTGGATTTTAAAGTTCAAGTAGGAAGTTTCTGCTCGAGATCCACCAAAAAAAGTTTAAAACAGCAGTTTCTCAAGTCTTCCTATTTAGGGAGACACCCAAGTCACTAATTTGAAAATAGTTAATCTTAAAAATCCAAAAGTTTTATGATTCAGGTAGACAATACCTTGACAGCATTATGACTAAGGAATCCAAACTCGAAGTTCAATAACATAATATTTTTTTTGAGACCCACAATACTTGTTTACAAACAGCAGAGTCTCAAGTCTCACGGTTTAGGCAAGCAGTACCTCATTAGGTTACAGTACCTCATTAGGGACAGCATTAGGACTGAGAAATTGGAACCCACAACTCAATGACTGAGTATCAGCCTGAAACGCATGCTAACGCATACTAATTTAAAAACAGCAAATCCACAGTTTACGTAGACAGTATCTCTACCATATCAGGGTTGAGAAGATTGAATCCGAAATTCATTAACATAGTCTCTACTTTAAGGATTTCCTGATAATTTTCTTATGGTCATGATAAGTTAAAACTTTGTTTTAAGTCAAGAGTTGCTCTAAATTAGACTCCATTTTAATTTTATCAATAATCAATTATCCCTCTCTATACAACTATTTTCCATCCGAAAAAAATTGCAGTTTCATATCTCTCGAATAAGACCCAGTTTTCTACGATTTAATACATAGCACTCTTTTCGATGTTAACTTTTCCTTTCATTTGCTTTAATCCGCCATGAAAACAATTATGGGACTCGTGAATGGTGCAGCGATATTATGTTTCTTCATGCGATTTCTACAAGCTAGTTAAGCTTGTAATATTGTTCTAAAGTTATAACATATACTTAAGTCATAACTACTATTTTGAGTACTCTATATTACGTAGCGACGATAAGAGAAGAAAAGCAGCAAAGAAAAATATACGCGTATTTCTAAACTGGATAACAAAAACACATCAATTCTATTAGAGTTACAGGTTTGATTTTTTACCTCACGAATAAAACTAATTTATTGAAATTTGTCTTTACGATTAACGAGTGCAGTGTCAACAGAAATATCTTGTCTTCAGTATCAGATATATTTTAGCTTCACTGTATTTTATCTTAAGCCGTGAAATACAACGGAGCGTAATTGCAATATTTTTAATCATATTTAAGTAAAAAGATATGTGCGCTATTAAGATAATTGTATTGTCCATACTTTCAAAACCCCAAACATTCTCTAACTCATACCTTTTCCATCTTCAGACTTTATCGTATTATCGAATTATCAGAAAATTGTTAGTCACGTGTATGTTACGACCAATGTTACGAGTGAATAAGACTTCATTTATTGAAGAAGTAACCAAAATTTAAATAATTTATCAGCAGCTGGCATTTGAACATCTTACAAAGTCCCTATGGGATAATAAGAAATTAGAACATAAACTATATCAGTACCATACCATCCCATATAATCTCGAATAGAATAACAAGGAAACAATACACTAATTTAAATCATCGTCCCGAAAGAATTCTTGACATTTTTATTGTTCTTTTATCTTGCTATTGTAACGTTTGTACTTGTGGGTGTGTCTTGTATTGTTTTACACGTAGTTCTTCATCATTGTGTCCAATTAAGTTCCATTTTTGTAATTATTCAAACAAATATTCTTTAGTTAATCATTATTCATCATTTTTAAGGGGCGTTTTTACGCTCGGTGGTAACGACAGATTTGGCGGAAATTATTTTCCATAGGTCATTACGACCACTGTGTACCGCCGCCATACTATCCTATTCTAAATTTGAATACTTGATTCTCAAATAAAACAAGAATCACAATATTTATTATTATGACGAAACTCGCCATGAAATTTACTGAACATTTTACCACATCACTTATATTTTACAACTTCAGTAATGATATTCTAATGTTGAATACATTAGAATATCATTTTATGTGTTTCTAAATGAAAAATTATTTTTCGTCTGAATGCAATTCCAATCCTTACTGAGTATCGCTCGGTTACAGTGAATATATATGTGTATGTATATATGAGTATATAACCCATACAAATCTTTAAACGTAAATAGTTCTCTAATATCAATAAAAAATAATAATATAAAACTAATGCAAGCGTAACAAAATAACGGAAACCTCGTTCTCATCTGTTCGTATTTTTGCTACGTGTACTTAGAGTTACAAACACGTATCAGAATAATACGGATATCTTAGAATTCGCGGTAATAACAAATTAATAATTTAAACAGAGCATCTATATACATACGTTATAATTTCCATATCTAAATGAAAGAAAGCCATCGTCCCAGTCTTGCTTTAAAGGAGTTGACAACGAAGACACAACGTGTCTTCGCAGTTGTTGCATGGCTATATTACAGTTGATACAATTCATAAAGAGATAAGAAGGTGTGGATGAGTAGTCAGTGTAGAACACCAAGCGCAAATAAAAATTACACAGCACCCAACGAACGAAAACATCAGGAGAAGAAAGCAAAGATGATAAAAGTAAACCGACGTTTGCCGTTATTTGTGTTATCAACGGTAACATACTACTATACAATGCGTAATTATTTTGAAATAATAATGTTTTCGCGTTTTATTCCGTGGTTCAGGTAATATTTATATTATAATTATTGTATTTTAATTTTGAAAATTTACATTATTTTAATATAAAAATACATAACCTTAAATTATTCCGTTTACTTTCTATCCATAGAATGGAAAGTTAAAATGTTGATGAAAAATAAACGTCAAAACAATTCCTTTTTTATTTCACGTTACTAGTTACTCCCTTGATTTATCGATGTAAAAATTCACCATAATTCATTAATTGATGTTTAGCTTTTCGTATCTGTTTTACTTTTCGGCACGTTACTAGACACAATCAAGCAGAAAGTGGCCATTTCCTTTAATACCCAGTCTTTCATGACTTTAAAAACTTCGCCAAATGTTTATATTCACGACAATAGAAGATCAGATCCGTCTTACTTATTTCAATAAGCAAAGAGTATTTCAATTTTATATTGTTTTCAAAAAGGTTTGGAAGAATAATTATTCTGAAAGAAGGACGGATATTTTCTATGTTTTCAACAATATATTACCAACGTGTTCTTAACCACCTAATAAACTGGATAAGTAATGATATACACTATTGGAAAATATACTGGACAAGTGAATGGATGTATAATTTTTTACAATGTACAATTAACCAATTACTTGATAATTGAGTATACTCATTACAGACACCCAGCCAAACGGGTATTTGTGTGAGCGTGTTTAATATTTATAATTTCAATTGCTAAATTGGAAAAAATATAAATTAATTTGGGCAAAAGTTACATTTATGTGAACCAAAAGTACACCTTCGATAAAAATTACATCAAGAAATAAATGAGCACATAAATATTTCCTGTTGTTGTCATTGCAATAGGAATATTTTTATTTGACATGCGCCTCATGTGAATTTTTTTTTATTTTTCATTTTCTTTGGACATTGCTTTTTCTAAATGGTTGTTGTCCCTAACTTATTTTTAGTAAGTTAAACTTTTTTCATTCATATAAAGGATCCATTTTGAAAAGGCGCAGATAGATAAACAATACTAACAACTTATTATTATTAGAGATCGATATATGTTTTGTACGATACAAATGGACAGAATGGAATTAAAATATCTTAATACAAATACGTTAATGTATATAATATCCGTGATACCTAAACGTTTGTACATTATGGGAGTTACGAAAGGCACTACAATAATAAAACATATAAGCAAATAGCTTAATAAGGTCTCATAGGTAAAGCTAATTTTATTTCTAGAAGCGAAGCCAATTTGCCTCCGTACAACTTTGTAAATAAAATGATATTTAGTTACCAAAGGCAGAAGAAAGCTTTCTGACCCTAGAGGCAAGTATTAGTGGTTCTAAATAATGAAAGTAATTTTCCCTTGTTTCAGTTCAAACTGACTATTTTACATGCCTCTTAAAGCTTTTGAATGGATAAAATTTTACGATAACAGTAATTCATTGGTATCATGTTTTAGTTAAATTTTTCAAATAAAATAATCGATTAATATAATAATCCAAGATAAATTAATATTTAACTTTTTCTTGACATTTGTAAGTAAAATTGAATTCATGCTGTTGAAATTGTTTTTTAATAGGTCCATTTGTCAGCTACAGCTATCAAATTTCTCATGCTACCTTCTTTCGGAAAAAAAGGTTTGTTATATTACGTAACTAAGCCATAATATACATAGTCGATATGTTAGTCAAACAATTAGGCATATTTAATAATCAGTCATGGTGGATATAATTCAAAAATATATTAGCGCACCTTATTATCTTACTCAAAAATTTTATACTCATAATTCATGTACTCACATCCATTTACGAAATTTTATCTAACAATGCACATAAATAGACTAATAAGTTTATTGCATGAGACTTACGTACATGGTATTTTATGTCAAATATTAAATATATATTATGCCGAAAATATTAATTTAACTATATATATTAATATTCTATGTTATAAGTGAGCATACGAATTATAATATGACAATGGAGATAATTCACTTTTTTATTTCAATTACAGCTAATTAAATACTGATTGTTTTTGTAAATGTTTAGCAATACATGTATCGGTTATTTTCTGTTAATTTTAATATAAAATTCGTTTACTTACGTAATTACATTATCAAATATTCGGATAGTGATGTATCCCAATAAATCGGACAAAAACTAGATTGTTGAAGATTTGAATTTAATAACTTTTTTGCAGCAATTTTTTTGCAGAAGTACGTGAACCCGAATCGGATGTTATCGACTTGACAGTTGTTCAAAACTGAGTGATCATATTCTCACGTACTTTATGTAAAACAGGAGGATAAGTTAATAAGCTTGTGGCTCGTGAGTATTGTGTATCCACAAGTAATAATCAAATTTTCTAGAATTAGCTGATTCATTTAGTGTGGTAACGATATTGTGTTTAATTCTTCGTTTACGAGGCGAATCGATTTCATTTTTGAATTTTACATCTAATTTAAACTCAAAGTTTACTACAGAACTGGTAAGTAAATAACCATCACATTTTTCTATTCAATTTTTGTAAAGTCGCGCTACGATATTTAGCAATTAATACTAGTAAATAATTTAGAAATTAAGAAAAAATACTTAATAATTTTGTGTCATAAATATTAAAATTTGTAAATATACATATTTCAAATCATAATTTTATAAACGTTCAAATTATACGTAGAAGATGTAGTCATTTTGTTTTATTATTTGGTATAAATATAAGTAGATGACTGGTCAAAAGAGGGCGAAGTCGAATGGAGAGAGCCGTAAAATAATTAGTATTATATTTATCAAAAACATTAATTATAGGTATTATAAGTATCATTTTCAGAGCCACACTGGTGTATATTAAAAGAAATGAAAATATGAAATTCTAATATGGGCTTAAATAATTAGAACAGAAAAAAAACCTTTCCATTAAAATTCACCATTTTTGTATTTGTCTACTATGAAAACAGAATAACCTCTAGAGGGCATTTTGCCATCTACATGTTGTTTACTCGTGACATTAATCCAAAGAGAAAATAAAAAATAACCGTAAGAAACATTTTGACAAGTTGTGTTCGCTTCATAAGTACTAGATAAACATAAAAGCGATTTTAAAAAAGGGACGAAGATTTCTGGTAAATATTAATTAACCACAACTTACTTCACAATTATCGCCATTATATTGTAAGCTAAATAATAATAGAAAGCAAAGATATTCCTCATTATTATAAGAATTTTTCTTTCTAAGTACGGCTTAAAAGTACGTCGACAAAGACATATTGGGCGATATCATGTTTTATTTATTTACATCAGATAAATACTTTATTTACTTAAGGTATTAGAATAAGTAAAGTTATGGAATATGTTTATATATATATATATATATATATATATATATATATATGTATATATATATATATATATATATATATATATATGTATATATATATATATATATATATATATATATATAGTATATAAATATACCCATATATTATTCCTTACTGGTGAATTCAGAATAAACGTAAGAAAACAAGTTACACTAACAGGGATACTTTCTACCGTAAATAATTTTATTATATATCGTTATGCTTACCTCCATGATACGCACTTATAAAAAGGTTATTTGTGTAATAATTATTTACTGAACAAATTTTAAGGGAAATCATTAAATACGTTTTCCCAGAATTATATCATTTTTCTCGATTTTCTTCACTAAAACAGAGTTATTATATAAAGATTTTTAAATTAAAAGCTAACCTCGAGAGGTATTCATAAGGGCAGTTCCAATATCAAATATGGATAAAATTGTTCTATTACCTACTTTCCTAGTGCTTGACTTATATCAATATTTTTTTTAAATCTCTTCCTCAATACCCAGAAAAAATTAAAGAAAAATATGATGAAAACTCGAAATAATATTTTTGAAAAGTAATAGGTTTTTCAGTCCTGATGTGAGTCGAAAGTAAATATGATTCTGGAAATCTTGTTATTTTAAATTGAGAGGTATACACTAATAGAACTAAATAACGTAATTGGAAATAATATAAACTTGTTTGTCCTGAATAATTTTCACAGTAACTTTGACTTAAAACAATTTGTTCAGAACAATTGTATTTAAATAAAAGAAAACTGTATTTTTTGTCTTAGACTGTGTAATAGTTTTTATTATTTGTTAAATAAATTGCGGAGTCCGAATAATCGCCAAATAGAAAATATATTCTAACTTATCTCCACTGAATACTCGAGTCACTTGTTATTTTAATTAAGACCTTGTGGAACTATCGACCTGCAACCAAATTTCAATGTTCTTTGTAAATCATATTGTATTCTTTTCGCTCAAAAACATAAAAAGCTAAAAAGGGGCCCAGTCAAATGCAAATAATGTATGGTTTGTTGGCTTTTAAATGGGTTTCAAATTCTGCTAAATTTCCTTCATCTCATTTAGAGAATATTTATTTTAGATGAAGTTTAAATTATTAAAAAAAAATTATCGCTTGCTTGTTATATGCTTCCACATTACAAACTTTCAAGCTTTATATTATAAATAGATCATCTATAAAAATAGAGAAGTAATAACTTTAAAAATGTTCGGTCAGTTTCTGCCCTCCTTTTTCTGTGAACATTGCTTGCACTATCGTATGAAGAGAAAATAAAACAATTCAACAGGTATTCAATAAATTACTATCGAATTATGCAATTTTGGATTACTAACTGTTTACTTTTTATTTCGATAATATCATAACGTAATTTCAGGAACTTCGCATCGGATTTCAAAAATTCTCCCACCAATATTTAGAATTAATCTTTACTGTGGACTTAGCTTGGATAATATGCAACCTATATTCACCGTAAAGATGAAAATACAAAAGACGAAACAACAGTCGATCGAATGCGTTTCTTAAGAACGCTGCCTTATCTTAATATATTTATGAATGCTTTCTACAGAAAAGATGTAGAGCTTATAAAGGTTATCAGTGATGGCATTTATGTTTATGTTAAGTTATTTCACAAATTAATGAAATATGACTAAAAGATAAATTTAAGATTAATTTTAATCTGTCGGCAATAATTTAAGTGGGTAATGGTAAATTGTTATGAAAATAGATTTGCTTATCGTCAGGGAAATTATATGTGGACAAAAATTGCTTTCACAACATTATATAGACGATTAGTTTAGAATTTATAATAAAATTTAAAATTTATTTGGAACATAAATGCACTTTTTATATATAGAAAAAGAAAAAATAAAAATGACATTTTGTTATTTTCTAATCATTTATTTTTTTAACACTGATTATCATATTGAACGTTTTTTTTAAATAAAACGTAATATATTTAAAAGAGTTACTGTGATTTATTCAAAATAACATTTCTATCCATAATTTTAAGACTTACAATTTTTCCTTCATAAGTAAAATAATTGTCACTGTTTCAATACTATTTTTAATTGTTAATAATTCATTGTATTTAATTGGTTTAAATTTAATCCATTGTAGAAATATGTTAAGAGATATGTAATAAAAATGTCATTTCAAACTTGAGTTTGTCGATTCTATGACGTGATAACAAGGTTAACCACTAACTTTAATAGAAAGAAAGAGAAATTAACCTATTAGATTTAACCTTCATTTTTTCGACTCGGGTCAAAAAGATAAAAAACTTTTAATTAAAAATATTTTGCGCACACTTACGTACATGTTAGCGTTTAAGGGTATATAGTACTTCTATTAATATATTTAGAAATATCAATATTAATTTTCGGCATGTTAATTTATTGCCAAGCATATATTTGTAGATATAAAATGTCAGAAATATTGCAAAAGCTCTGAAATTTTGAATCATCGCTGTATATTTATTATAAACTTAACGTAAATATTTACAAATATTGCATATTTAATAATTTTGACCTAAGAAATTCTGTCATGGGAAAATTTATTTTTTCAAAATTGTCTCTAAGGTTAGGTAAATTAATGAATTTACAATTATTTCGTTTTTCCTTCATATTTTATTTCCTTTAATTAAAATTTAATTTACGGAAGATATGCAAGGAAATATTATTTATGTGACACTACAATTTTCAATACTGCATCATTTAATATATTAACAATCGAAATAAAATTTAACTTTCTACATTTCAAACAAATTTCTTCTACCTTTTTTTCAATCTTCTTTCAGTCTTAGCCTCTTTTATGTTTTAGAACATTCGTATATTGAAATATGCTCAAAATATTGTAATCTATTTATTGTCGGTTTGTTTCGCTCACTGCAACCGTAGCTTTTTAATTCGTAAAATTAATAATCTGTGACTGCTATGAAGTACAATATAAATACAGAACTTCTTAAATAAATTTTGGCCTAAAGAAGAAAAGAGGCAAAATGTAATTAAAAACGATTTAATTTGCCTAAGAAAAGAGGTCTGTATAAAGTATTGTATTAAATTTACAACTTGGAATTTCTAAGGCATTCAAATGTTATAAAGTTCACATGAAAATTTTGCTAATTAAATGGTAAATTGTTAAATTGAATTATAAATTACTGAAGAAATCCAATAGGAGTAATAATGGTGACTGTCGTGGCAGACAATAAAACGAACCGAAAAAAATGTGCCTTTTCTTGTATATTTATTTCTTGAATTCTTTTTCAATGTCCACTTTAACTTATTATAATCTTTAAATCTGAATCCGTCTTAAATAAATGTAAAAAAATTAACTAGAGCCAAATTTAAATGAGTGACAGAACTTATTTTGAATGAAAAAAATTTTCATTTCTGTATTAAACATAATGTTTTAGCTACCAATGTTAGAAAAGCGTACAAGTTTAGATTTCAATTATAGGTCTATGCATGTACATGTTTAATCTACATAGCTTTTTCCAGATGAAAATTAAATATTACACTAATATGGTGCGAATTTTTTTATTAAAATCACTGAACCAAGTGAAATGGGATGATAACATCATCTCGCAAAGCTAAACCGGGTTGAAGCTTTCACTGAATTATATTTATTTGATATCATTGAATCATTGATTATAAAAATTATGTTGTTGAATTTCAGTACTAGAATGATTTCCCTCCAGATCACTGTCTTCGTCATTCATAGTACTTCCTGCTTGTTCAAACTCTAAGGCACGACTCATAAAATTAAAATTGTTCCCTAACCTCAACACTTACACTAATGTTTAATACACAACAATTTTTCAGAATAAATAACACAAGTACACATACACGCATTTTAATTATATGGAATATTTCCACGAAAACCCTTTAGAAATCCAAAAATGCAAATAACTAACATTATACATGCGAAAGTATCTTTGTTTGTTGCTCTTTTGTGAAGTTAGATACTTCACAAAAGAGCAACAAATCAACGTGATTTTTGTCCGTGTCCAGAGACAGTTAGCGGACCGTAAAATTATATAGGTTATTTTTTATTTTGGCCAATCTTATTCCTTTAAGAGGATTCTTATTCAAGAGTGGAAAAGTTTAAAATTGGAATAAAGAAGCCACATCGCAACGGGGCAACGGATTGACGTGATTATTAGAATCCCGGCTGTATTATAATATTTGATAAATCCGTGCTTCTGACATGGCATAGATCTACTATGTCGCATGTTTGAGTGTATACAATGGCGAAAACCTCCACGAATTAAACCACCCTCTCTACTTCCAAATGAAAAGACCTACGTCATTTACCGTAGCGTCATAAAATAGTACCTGTCCTGTGTCCATGGTCGGTATTTGTCTAATGACTAATAACCTGCAATTTATCCCTATATGTTTGTAAATGCGGTTAAGCCCTGCGAGCTAAGCTATGAGTAAAAGCTTATGAATTCATGTAAAATAAAAAAGAAGAATGTAAACAAGCGAGCTCAGAAAAGGTGCAAATTACGTGAAAAATAGGAGGAGGAAATTGATATAAGGAAATTATGCTGAAAACAAAAATTATGGAAAATTGAACGAAAAAAAACAAAATGTCGCCCATAAATACATTATTCACATACAGAAAAACACGGTTGCGCCTATCTTCTTCGGAAATGTTTCAAACATTTACATACTGCATATTATACGCTCGCACTTTCTTTCTAACGTGACAATGTGGAAACATGGCAACATGGCAAATATTACCATGTCCTAGTTTTGGTGGAAATATTTGGAAAATATATATGTAAAATTGTCTTTAATAAATAATGAGAAACGAGAACAGTCTATTGTATGGTTAAATAATATGTTCGAAGTACTCGTTCCTTGTCTGCCAACACAACGCGTGGGCAGAGGCACATTTACGTCGAGGCATGACACTGTACATATGAGTTATATTTAGAATGTAAACAATGAGACCTGGAACTGAATAACGGTAAAGACCCTTTTAGCGTAACTGTCTGTTGGGCTGTATTTCGATTGTTGCATAACATTATGTAATTTAAAAAAAATAATTATGAGAGAAAATTGTCATGTCTTAGTAATATATTTACTGAAGGATATCAAAATAAAATAATACATAGAATAATAAAGTTGATGACAGTAACAGGTTTTGTTGTCGAAAATGTCTTCTCTGTTCATTATTATCAATGAAATTTAAGATTCAAACTCTGATAAAAAGACTTTTAACTTAAAATACGCAGCATACAACTTCATTTACTAGCTACAGACACCCTTCTGAACTGAATTGTTTTCGACCTCGTAATTTATAACTTATTTCGAGTACTGTTACTACTTAAATTTAACTAGTAGAAGGAAAAAAATATTCAAATCCTCTTACACTTTTAAAGCATCCAGCAGAATTAAGCTTGTAAAACGCAGGCATTTTGCAAATGCAAAGAAAAAATCATTTAGGAGATTTAGACTTGTATGGAGAAAACCCTTCTCCAGTTAATTTACTGTACACATAAGGATATAATAAACAACAAGTTTCAACTATGTGGAGTCTACGAGAAATCAAATACAATTTGGTGATTAACGTTTCTAAGCATTTTTGAGTATATATTCATGACCGAAATTTTAAACTCTTTGCAATTTTTAACACGTTTCATAACAAATATCAATAAATAAAACCTTACAGACATATTTCATTGAAAGTTAAAATAAGTCTATACCAAGTTGTACAAATACGAGACCTTATAAAATATCTAAATGATTGCTATATCTTAAAGTTACTAAAACTGTTTTGTTACAACTCTTTAACTTATTTAAGAAAAACATGTTAAAATACGGGACTATCCTCATATCGTTTGAGGACAAATTAAATTAAGTCAGCGTGGGAAATAAAGAAATCGCAAAGGGATATTAATGTAAATAAGAAACGCATTAAATTATTTATGTAGTAATTTGGAACCTAAGAAATTATTTAAATTCCAACAACTACAAATTTATCAGAAAAACCAAGTAATCAATAAAATAAATGCAAAGCTAGATCAAGCTTTTTTCTTACCTGCAATACCGTGTTTTGGCTGTGTTTAATGAACAAATAAATTTTGGCCCTTTTTCTGAAATATATAGATGTAGGAAATTTTATTAGAATTTATTCATACTTTACTAAAAACACAAACATTAATACAAACATTAAACAGAACTCCCAGAAACGTCCCATGATTACCTTTACCTGCCTTACTACTAATACCCAAATCTTAAGATATTCCATGTTAATAAGTTAACATAGAAACTACGAATAAAACTATAACGAAAGCATCAGCATACGTTCCACAAAAAGCGGAAAAGAGAAAGTTACGTCTTTATGGCACACGGTTCTTATCGGAGGTGCTTCGAAAAAAATGGTTTAAGTTCTAGTCAAATATGGAAAAAGGTGTTCAAATTTTGGAGTTCGACGGCGATTCTATCCGGGAAAGCAGTACACGCAATACCGCATAACAAGCCTATGAAGTCGAAGCGCGCAGGCACAGAGCTCGAAGACGTCCACTCAGTGCGACAATCGGTATTAGAGAAGGGCAAGCGAGGTTAACGTGGCTTTATTTATAGGTGAGGCCACAATAGGCTGACCATGTACTAACATTCAACGATTGCATTATCTACAATGTACCATTTTCTGTCTCCATTTAGATGGTTTGTCCTTTTTTTAGCTAAAACAAATTGCAACTTTAAAATACGTTCACAAATAGTATCTATGAGCAAAGAGTTAAGACTAACTAATCTTTCTACACAGTACAGGAGAATATAAAAAATAATATTCGGCTTACTTTTATGTGTTTACTATTTATTACATACATATAACATCTATTCCAGGATGGACTAGGATAACATTTTTAATGAGAGTAGGATCGATATCAGTGGAGAGTAATTAAAAATTGTACAGAGATCTGTCACAAAGTTGTTTCAACAACTAATGTATTTTGTAAAGTTAACATTGTTTCTGTAAGGACAGCCGCTGCATATTATTTATTAATATCCATATTTGCTTATGTAGCCATTACATTTGATCTATGTAATAGGTACATAAATAACAGTTAACTCTAAGTGTTCGATTATTTTTAAATTGCTTCTAAAATAAACCAGTTCATCTATTTATTCTTGATCAAAGCAGTTTTTTAATATGCTCAGCGATTTTTATTTAGTAAAATTTAGTCTAAAACTAGCGTATATCTTGTACAAAAGCTTTCTTTTTTGTGTAAAATGTTACAAACAAATCTTTTTAAAAGTTTTGTAACCAAATGGCGAAATCAGGACCCTCATAATTTCATCACTTCTGTCCACCCTTTCATATCTCCTTACGATACTTCCTTTGTTTAAGACCGAATATTATGAAATACAACAGAAAGACGCAATTGAATTACATGAAACGTATAAAATAAACGTGAAATGTATAAAAAACGTATGAATTGCGTGAAACGTATAAAATAGGATATTTTCATTATTTTTCTTTACAAATTTCCCCTTATGTCGAACTTGGGGAAGAAATTTCTGTTATCACCCCATCGAGTATCATTTTTCCCTGCCCACACATTCGACCTATTTAAATTAATTTAACATTTCTTTCATACTTTTTTGGCGTTATAATCTCGACCATTTGCAAATTTAATTTATATATCGATCACTTAAATGTTTTTCACGTTAATCTCAATTTCATTATTTTTAATAATTTTGTTTTGTTAATTTTCTTGTTTGTTATAAGCCTGCATGGTTTATTTTCTTTGCTTGCAGCTTTGAAGATTTGAGGACATTTGACTCTTTTCGCATTTTTTCACATTTTCCCTCGATACAAACATCCTTGTTGTGTGTGTGTGTGTGCGTGTGGGTATACGTGTGATTCTGGCTGTGCGTGTGCGTGTGCGTATGAGCACGTGAGGGGGCGCGCGAGTGCGCGCGTGCGTGTGTGCGTGTGTGACAAACAAAACGATGGACATATTTAAAAATTAAGAAATATTGTTTCTTTACAAATTTTATAACTTAACACTTAACCTTTTATGTGAATCCATTTCTCCTTTTTTCTGATATTGCTGAATTAAGAAAAAAGTTTTACCTTCTCAAAACTGTTTAGTTTTAACTTTGACGATAAATCATGTTAAAACTATTTTTTACAAAAACATATTTATTTCTGACTTGAAATAAGTATAGGCATTTCAGTATGTACCATGTGTAAAATATTGAAATCTGTGCAGAAATACAATTTTAAAAAAATTATACGAAAAAGTTAAGTAATATTGGAAATCGATATTTTTTGTTTCGATTAATCCTCTAATAGGATACTAGGGTAATTAAATCGGTTATAGGATAATTAAATTCATTATTCCTTTATATGGACATATTTAAATAACTAAATATATAAAAAAAATAAGAAATAATGGGCCAAAAGTTAGAAAATTTAAAAATCACAGTATGAAAAATAATAAAATGATTTTGAACGAAACAGACAATTATCTCTCCCGTTTACCGGTAAATTTATCTCACCTCTGAACTGCCTATGCGTATCCATGTAAATTAATATAACCGATGGCGTTTCCATATGCCGGCGAATTGGTTAAACCTCTTTGGTTATTGATACAAATTTTATGGAACCCACCAATTTAGTGGAATTTATCTCGGGCACCTTGGGTGCATAACAACTAATAACTACATAAAATTTATTTCACATAATTAATTAGTCATTGATGTTATAAATATTTTGTGACATAAAAGAAGGAAATGGAAAATATATGTTCTCATATTTTATAGGAAGTTAGAAATTATTTTGAACAATATTAGAAAGGTACAGGACTTAACACAATGGAGTCAATACGAGGTATGATGATAAATTTTGGGGTACAAAATCTACTATCATATTTAATTTATATGTACACAAATCAGCTTCAAAATTGGAATTGGTTTGCATTAAATTTCTAGAGTCCGTTTAGATATAAGTGATAAGATATAGTATGTTTTGTACAACACAGAAATATCTGGTTTAAACGTGATTCAACTTTTTTTTTTCTTCAATATTTTGAGCAGTAAACAACTGAATTGTCACAATACAGGTACCATCATTTATTTCTGCTACTATATTAATGTGCTTAAATAATAATATATAATTAAAAAATCTTTAAAATTTCACATTAATTTCAAATTTTAAACGACGTTAACGAATGTGCACGATATTCGTGTATTCTTCGATAATACTGTCGTATTCTCGAAGTTTTTGAAAAAGTCAAGATTTTTTTATAAAAACGATCATAATTTATTAACCAGCCTAGTTGGTTAATAAACTATGAAACAAAGAGTTTTGGCAGTAAAATTGCCTAATTTTGAGAATAATTTTTTTTACAAAATGAAACCGATCGTGTAAAATCCTTCCAAATTTTTATTTGGGGAAAATAACGCTACGAAACATTAAAAAAACTAAATATATGATTCATAAGTCTGACAGTTCGCTTGAAAATCAAAATATGTTCTAAATTAAGAGAAAAATTCACGCATTCCCTTAATATAAGCACACATTAGTAGAAATATTGGATGGTAAATGGAGAATTGTATGCAATAAAACTTTCGAAATAAATAGCCTAAATCATTATAACTCGAACAAAATCAACACGCAATTTTTAAGACTTACTCAAAAAACAAGTAAACAAATAAACGGTCATTACTACCTAATATGGTTCTCCTTTTATGACATGTTTAATATGACATTCATTACCTATTTTGGACTATCCATAAATACTTGTCGTGTATCGATATTTTATTTTTCGCTATATAGGAATCGATATATAGTTTTCACATTTTCACAAAACATATATGAAAATAAATTATATTTTTACTCTGATTACGACCGATCCCATAATATTAAAAAAGAAAATAATAACGAACCGTAGACAAAATTCAATTTTATTTTGAAAATTAAAGAGATTTGAGATTAAAATTCGAAAATTGCCTGTGATTCTGTATGCGCCTTTTTTTTATTTATACGTTATGATACAATCTTGTTCAAAACAAAATCCCGTGTTTTATTATTACGTATTTTTAAGTAATTTCAGCTTTATTTACCATTGCTACAATGCAATCAGTGAGACAAATAACAAAAGTATACAATGCTGTATATATAGTTAGAAATATAGTAAAAAGATATTAGTATGTAAATCTCACTCGATCATGTCAATTTATACATAATAAATGCAAAATAAAGTAAAAAACCAAAAAAAAACAAAATAAATTCCGAAAATAAAATAAAATGAAACATAAATAATTAGGGTCACTGCCGATGGCTGAGCGAGGAAATCCAGATTAGTTAAAAACCAAATTTATCTCAATTTTGTTTCAAAATAATTCAGTTAACATCGAATTATAAATATATTTCATAAATTTTATAACCAGCAATAGAATCCTTATGTTATCCTTATGTAAATTTAAGATATATACAAAAATACAGCCAAGCAGACCAAATATTAAAAATAATAACATTTTAAATGATAAACATCAACTAAACCAAGTACAATATTTTAAAGAAAAAATTAGAAAAATATGAAATATTAAAAGTACCAGTAATAATACAAACGATAATAGTAGAATTAACAAAAATAATAATTTTAAAATATTTATTTATCAGCTAATGATTCGTTCACTGTATAACAAGACTTTTCTATAAGCATGTTCCCCCCTATGCTCTGTAAACGCCTTCGAAAAACTTCCATAATTTCAAGCAGTTTTGGTAACTATTGCATACAAATAATTTTGTTATCCTGGATAATCTGTGTGTAATTATTCTAATGACATGCCTGTACCTAGTACTATACTCGTGTCCACTAGAGTTTAATGAAGCATTGTTAATATTTTTTTGATATATTTAATATTTTCCTCTACGTAAGCACTCGGCTCATAATCTTCATGCTTCGAAATGCATCCTTCCACCAGTTTCTTAATCTTAGAATTGCTAAATATCGAATTGCGAGTTTTTGAAGAATAAATATTTTATTTCTATGAAAGTACCTACAAGTCATCATACTATGGAAATAGACAATATAAACCGCCTTTGCGGCGTCCATTCCACGCAGTTCTATGAACTTCTTTTAGCAAATGTGGCGGATCTAAAAGTACCTGTATACATATGTCAAATCTAAAGTAAAATCTATTGTGATACGTTCACCACTAAAAGTATAATAGTTACATAAATCCAATAACTCACAAAATACTTGGGCAATTTTTAAATGAATCTCTCGTTTAATAAATCTGTAAAGTATGGGACCTTTCCTATATGTTGGAAAAAGACGCACATTACAGCTGTGCATAAAAGTGGATCTAAACAAAACATCGTTAACTATAGACCCATATCAATCTTATTAGTAATTCCCAAAGTTTTAGAGAGATTAGTACATGGTCGAGTATATCCAATACTCCATAATTATATTATACACGAACAACACGGCTTTGTTCGTTGTGGATCTACCACCACTAACCTACTACTTCACTCTCAGCACTTGTTTGAGTATTTAGATTCCGGACAGCAAGTTGACGTGATATATACAGATTTTAACAAAGCAATGGTTGATCACTCAATATTTATGCGAAAATTGGAATTTAACGGTATCAGGGTCAACTTGCTTACATCATATATTTTGTATTTAACTAATAACTAAAGTAAATGGGTTCTTATCATCATATATCCAGCTGACTTCTGGTGTACCACAGGGATCTATATAAGGCCCTTTCTTATTTTTGTTTTATTTATGAACGATATAAGTACTTGTTTTTTTTAACAATAGTAATTTCCTAACGTATGTAGACGATCTAAAGGTATTTATTCTTGTGAAAGACATCCATGACTGTTCGAATATGCGCAGCTGATTTCGATAGACTACTACTTGGGCAATTTTTAAATGAATGTTAGCATTTTATTAGTTGAAATAATCCAGTTGAGTTAGAATCAATTTCTCAGCATTTTATTGTTTTATTTCTTTTAACTACGGCAGTATTTGAAACTCTTTTCAAAAAAATTCTTTCTCTTCAGTCTCAAAAATTATTTCTTCCCAATTTTCTTTATTTAAATATTTTCCCCCTAGTAACGATGACTTTAGATTTATTGAATTTAATGTTGGATATTTCTGAATTATTCAGTTATTTAAATAACATTCACTTGCAAGGCTAAACTAATTTTTAGTTTGATATGTTATATCGCATGTAACCACATTTTATTTAATTTTTTTAATTTTGTTTACCAAATCTGGTGCATAATTAATGACTAATCCCCTAATTAGAAAATTTATACATCATACACATATCAATGAACGTAATAAATGTATTAAATCAAGCTAGAAATATTTGAAATAAATATCTGCATTTTTGTACATTGTTATGGAAGTAATAATATTACATTTTTTAAAATTTATTATCATGTCGTGTAGCAGAAATGATTTAATAATCATAAGTAATTATTTATGTAAAAAAATTATATTTTTTATAATAACAAAAAAATAATAGATTTGTCATGGATCTTCTAAAAAGAATTGTTTAGTTTTTTTATCTCATTATCAATAAAGAATTAAATAGGTAATTATTCATTCGTCAATATAAATATTTTGATAATAATTTAGTGTTATTAAATTTCATATATATTTTCTTACAATCCAACTTCAAACCCAGCAACTAAATAATGATATGTTAATCGTAACGTCCTCATTCCTTATTTTTTTATTGATTGTAAGTCAAATTTATAACGAATATTTAAGCATAAAATATTATATCGCTATGAGTAAAGAAATAAATAAAAGAAACGATCATATATAATGTCAACTTATTACAATTAAAATCTTATTCAAATAATTTGAGAGTAAATTACATAGTTTAGTTATAATGTCAACTTATTACAATTAAAATCTTATTCAAATAATTTGGGAGCAAATTATATACTAAGAAGGTAATCTGGATCATGGTAAAATAGAAATATGAAAAATAATATGGAATATTATGTGAGATATTATATATTGCTCTGCAACTATAAAAACAATTCTTACTTACCTGAAATAATTTAATTCAACAAACGAAATAATACATAAAAAAGGTAGTTGGTTAAAAATTGGTGATGAGAAAACCATTGAATTTTTCTGTATTAAAATTGAATTGAAAATTGATTTAAATAATAAAAATACTTACGGCATATCCTGTTTTGGATATTTACAGTCTGTCCCGGTTTATTTAAAAAAATATAATCGATGTGATATATTCTCCTTAAATAAGTTTTACTTTTACTATTTATTACAGTTTTCCTAGTTTACAAGAATGTTTTTTAATCATGCACTAATTATATAAAAAGAAGACAATATTCAAACACTAAACATGAAAAAATACTCAAAATATTCAAAACTTAAATCAAAAAAGAAATACACTTAATCTATAATAACGATTCATTTTCCTAACAATTGGCTAATTTCTCATTTGAAAAGCTATCTGAACTCCTCTAACAAAATTCTGCGGGAACTTAGCTGCTCTTTTTTCACTACGTTTTACGGCTACTTTCTTAAAAAATATTTTTATAGTAAAGTATTGACAAAATTTCACAGTTTTAATCAGTTTTTAAAATGTAATAACAGATAATATTAATATTTTGTGTCAGTTGTAGTATCAAATTTTATTACGTTGTTCCTTTTTCGTTTTTTCAGATCCTTCAGCACGTTGAATTTAATCAATAGTAAAATCGAAGGATCTTCCGATGATTTGCTGTGTTAACATTATATTTAATCAGACACTAAGAGTGTACTCAGTATTTCTGTAAAGATAAATAAGAAATAGAATAAAATAGACATGATCTATAGTCTGCTGGGTGGATTATGATAATGGTCACAGCTGACGTGTGAATACTTCCTTTCGTCCTGAAAAAAATTTCATAATAGGTGCACATTTTTTTTATCATACACACCTACTTATACACTACAATGAAAAAACAATTGTTTCCTTGAAGATAAATTTTCGTTCAACGAAAGCAAGATCGTTATTAAATACTTTATCATATAATTAATTTTCCTAAACCTAACTAAATAATGTAATTAATTTTCCAATTTCAAAGAAAATCGGCTTTTCAAAATCAAAGAATTTATTTACGAAAATCAAATTGTTTTTGCCCAAAGGAATCATCTGTACAAAGTGATGTAAAAAACACTAATTAGCGGATTAAAATAATTTGGCATTGTTAATGAAAAGGGTTCGAGAGAGTTCAACATAATCGTCTAATTGAACTCTTCAGCAATATCGGACTGAACGAGAAAGACATCAATTCAATACTTTGATTTCCAAAAGAACGTACCGTCATTGTCTACCGTCATCGGCATCGTCATCTAGTTGGCTTCTACTAGAAAGTAATTTGACGATTAATTTTCTTTTACGCTATTACATAGGCATCTAATTTCAATAGCGTATCTACTTAAGTCAAAGGAGAAAACAAATATTTATTGATTAATTAACGACAAATTGATTAAATAATGCCACAGAATATAAAATGAAATACGAATACACACTTTCTCAAAGAAACTTCGGTTGAAAAAATTAAATGACTTTAAGTGGAAATAGCGTAAGAATAATGGATGTATATTTTGTAAAAGACTAAGGCGTCTTTCCTGTTTCTATTACGTAATGAAGAAAGCATTTTTAAGGCAAATGTATAGCGTTTTAAACATTCTTCTCAATAATATATTAATTCGTATATCTTTCTCTCAAGGTGAATATAAGCGAATTCTTTACGTTTTTAACCGTGCCCATTTTGAAAATATTGGACTAATCTTGACAAGAAACTCAATAGTCGATTACGATATAAGCTATTTTTATACAAATTTTCATAAATAAATATATATATATATATATATATATATATATATATTTATTTATTTATATTAACTGTAAAAATTATACTAGATCTGTTGTATTGTAAAGTACAGAAACCATACCCAAATTCAAATATTTAAAAAAAAAGACTGTTTTTCTTTATTTTTAATAATATATAGTTATTAATATGTGTTATGTAGAATACGTTATAATGTTACATAGCTACCAGTCGACCAACTTGAGATTCGGGTATAAATATGATAAAGCCTCTTGATTGAGCACTCGTTTAATAAAATAAATATTAAATATCGGTGGAAATTATTAAACGGCGTTGACAAAATCATAAAATATTTAAAGTAATAAATTAAGTCTAAATAAACTAAATTTAACATAGAATAGGGAAATCTGCTCTTTGCCTAAAAAGCTCTTTAAAAATTTATTTCACAAAACATATAAATTTCCTGAAAGACATCAGAACTTTACTGAAAGGTCGAACAAACTTTACATTGTGAATCGAAAGCTGAAGTGAAAACGTATATTGTGATTGCTTATAAAACATTTAAACAGTCGTTGAAAGAAACTTCAAAGAAATCTGGTAAAGCGAGTAGAAAATGCAAAGTAATGTTTTATTAAAATGAAACGCTACATATTTTGCTTGGCGCAGGCAGTACGCTTTCAGTCAAGAGTTATTTATGAATCAACAATTGACTTATTTTGTTATACATGTATTTTCACCGAAAAAAAGTTTTAGTTTGAATTGACGGGAAGTTGCAGAATTCTGATTTGTTACTCGATTTCCAATTTAGTATAAAATTATTTTCCGCTTTCTTTTTTAATTATTTCCGTGTACAATAATGGAAATCTGTGTAGCTGTGTTAATTGAAAAATGTCCTTATATTTTATCATAAAATGTGTATAATTTTTGAAAATTACCTTTAATAAATAATATAAGAAGACCATATATATTGAAGAATTAGGTTATATCTTGCACAAATTCTAGTTAACATACACATCAAACACATTTCGACGTATAATTAAGAGACGCAGTAAAACCAACAATTAAAAATGTAATTAATTAGTCCATGTATTTTTGAAGTTATAAACAAGCTTTTCCATACGATACAATTTTACATTTTCCGAGTGCTTCTTTACAAAATGGTATGTGCCTTTAAACGTCTTCGTATATACTAACAGAAGTTTATACGTCAGAGTCAAGGGTATTGGATAAATAACATACATAATTAAATGTCACTTGACTATTCGAATATCATAGCTTAGTGTTACAGAATTCCCAATACGTATCATCAACGCCGTTTATATATTAAATGATTTAAACTGTTAAGTAAGAGTGAAACTCGTATTACGATAAATACGTATATACATACGTAAATTTAAAAAATTAAATGCTTAAAGGTAGAAAGTGTCTATTTTATACTGCAGTGATAATATTATTTTTCATCGTATAAATATATTACCTTGTTTATTATTCAGAAGCATAATAATATTGTGAATTATTCAAGTGTTTCTTTACAAAATGGTATGTGCCTTTAAACGTCTTCGTATCTACTAACATCAGTTTATACGTCAGAGTCAAGACTATTGAATGTATAATATACGTGTACAATTAAATGTCACTTGAATATTCGAATATCATAGTTTAGTGTTACAGAATTCTCAATACGTATCATCAACGGCGATTATATATTACATGACTTAAACTGTTAAATAAGAATGAAACTCGCATTACGTTAAAGGCGCAACGTGTTTTTTTTTTAATATTACATTGATAATATTATTTTTCAGCGTATTAATACATCACCTTCTTTATTTCTCACAAGCGTAATAATATTGTGAATTCATCTAGTATTTCTTTACAAAATAGTATGTGTGTTTAAACGTCTTCGTATATACTAACAGCAATTTATACATCAGAGTCAAGGCTATTAATTGAATATTATACGTGTACAACTAAATGTCACTTAAATATTCGAATATCATAGTTTAGTGTTACAGAATTTCTAATACGTATCATCAGCGCCGATTATATATTACATGACTTAAACTGTTAAGTAAGAGTGAAACTCGCATTACGAGAATTATATACATACATAAGTGCATTAAACAAATTAAATGCTTAAAGGTGCAAAGTGTCTATTTTATACTAGAGTGATAATATTATTTTTCATCGCATAAATATATTACCTTGTTTATTTTCACAAGCGCAATAATATTGTGAATTAGTCAAAAGCTTCTTTACAAAATAGTATGTGTCTTTAACGTCTTCGTATATACTAACAGCAGTTTATGCGTCAGGGTAAAGGCTGTTGAATGAATATTATACGTGTACAATTAAAGGTCACTTGAATATTCGAATATCATAGTTTAGTGTTATAGAATTTCCAATACGTATCATCAACGCCGATTATATATTACATGACTTAAACTGTTAAGTAAGAGTGAAACTCGTATTACGAGAATTACGTACATACATGAGTGCATTAAACAAATCAAATGCTTAAAGCTGCAAAGTGTCTATTTTATATTATTGCAGTGATAATATTATTTTTCATCATATAAATTTATTACCTTGTTTATTTTTCACAAGCGTAATAATGTTGTGAATTAGGCAAGTGCTTCTTTACAAAATAGTACATGCTTTAAAACGTCTCCGTATATACTAACAGCACTTTATACGTCAGAGTCAAGGCTATTGAATGAATAATATACGTGTACAATTAAATGTCACTTGAATATTCGAATATCATAGTTTAGTGTTACAGAATACCCAATCGTATCATCAACGCCGATTATATATTACATGATTTAAACTGTTAAGTAAGATGGAAACTCGCATTACGAGAATTACGTGCATACATATGTGCATTTAAAAATTAAATACTTAAAGGTGCAAAGTGTCTATTTTATACTGCAGTGATAATATTATTTTTCATCGTATAAATATATTACCTTGTTTATTTTTCACAAGCGTAATAATATTGTGAATTAGTCAAGCGCTTCTTTACAAAATGGTATGTTCCTTTAAACGTCTTCGTATTTACTAACAACAGTTTATACGTCAAAGTCAAGGCTATTGAACTAATAATGAATATACGTGTACAATTAAATGTCACTGGAATGTTCGAATATCATAGTTTAGTTGTACAGAATTCTCAATACATATCATCAACGCCGATTATATATTACATGATTTAAACTGTTAAGTAAGAGTGAAACTCGAATTACGAGAATTACGTACATACATACGTAAATTAAAAAAACTATATGCTTAAAGGTGCAAAGTGTCTATAATATACTATTGCAGTGATAATCATATTTTTCATCGTATAAATATATTACCTTGTTTATTTTTCGGAAGCGTAATAATATTGTGAATTATTCAAGTGCTTCTTTACAAAATAGTATGTCTTTAAACGTCTTCGTATATACTAACAGCAGTTTTTACGTCAGGGTAAAGGCTATTGAATGAATAATATACGTGTACAATGATATGTGACTTGAATGTTCAAATATCATAGTCTAGGGTTATAGAATTCTCAATACGTACCATCAACGGCGATTATATATTTAATGACTTAAACTGTTAAGTAAGAGAAAAACTCGCACTAGGGTTAGTTATAAATGAAAAAATAAATGTTTAAAGGTGCGAAGTGTATATTTTACACTCTTGCAATGATAATATTATTTGTCATCGTATTAATATATTACCTTGTTTATTTTTCACATACTTAATAATATTGTGAAGTCGTCAAAAACTATACCACCAAGATATATGCACCATTACAGTTTTCCCGTTATCTTCTAGTCAGATTCTATCAGCCTTGTCTTTTGTTTGTAGGGATTCACTTTTAAGTATATTTTGAGACATACAACTGAAGGTAAATCACTTAAAATTTTATAAATACGTTTTTAAATTCCTTTCAAATGACATTTTCAAACGATATATGATCTATGAAAATTAAAAATATAAAAGCTTGATTTTTTCGTTGTAAAATTATTAAATGTAACAAAATATTTACACTTTTTCATAGAAAAACTTAAAGCTTCAGGAAATTGTTCAATGAGAAAGTATAAATATATTGTTATATAAAATAATTTGTTTTATAAGCTCATTAGGTAAAGTTTAAATTTTAAGAATTCAGTTAAAAAAGTGAGTAGCAACGCACTTTTGTCCGTCCAAAAATAAAAAAAATATATGTATTTGCAAACAACATTACAGGTTACAAATACCTAATTAAAATCAACAGATACAATATAATCAGCGGCTCAAAATGGTTCAAAATCTAATTTTTTTCAGATATCTTAAAACCATAATTGAACGATTAAAAGCGGAGGATACATTGTAGATTACTTCGAAGTCTAATATTTCACAAATGATGCTTAAAACTTAAAAATGATAAATTAACAATAGGTTTATTTTGAAACACGAGTCTAATGATAACCACTCGATAGCGCGCACAATTTACCACCATTTTGAATTTAGGGTGAAATTCGTTAAATATCTGTCTTTTTTCAATATTTTGAAAGCTTTGTCATTAAAGGAGATCTCTATTCCTCTAACTTGTGAAATTTCATATACATGAGTCTAAATATGTCCAAACTTTGATGCTACGAGCATTTATAAATATTTTAGAGTAAAATAAAAATATTAATAAATTATATGTAAATATTTTAGTCTAAATGTTATTTCTATTAAACTATTTGCAAATGTTGTTTTTAAATGCAAAAATATTACCTACTACAACTTTAACAGGTGTAATATATGGTGTTTATTTCAAGATATATAGGATCTAGGATAATTTCTATAATTTTCCTACTACCTTAGCGTAGGCATTGACGCTTTATATAATTAGGTTCGTTTTCAAAACTTTTAGTTTCCACATTAAGAACTATCTGAAAAAGATACACTCGGACACATAGATAAGGTTTTTTTTAAAAAACACGTTATAAGGTTTTTTTTCTTTTGAAGCAAAACAAAACCTTAAGAATGATTTTATTGTTTTAAATTATGATAATATGCAATCCTTATTACCCAAATCCAAAAGGATCTTTATAACACTTGTTACTTAGAAATTTTCTGAAAATTATAACGTGCAAATGTTGCCTAGAAATTTTTCGCAGGTTCCAATGTATCTTATTTCTTATTCCAGTTATGAATTTTAACACATCTTCGTAGATATATTCAAATAAATAATTAATATATCAATAAGATAAAATATGTTAAGCTTTAAATATATTAAGTTTTTAAAAATATTAAGTTTCACTGAGCATTGCCCTATACGATTGCGACAAAAATGTGTCAAATAAAGTGAATATCGTTAAGGTTCCAAAAAAATCCAACTACGGCTCCACACAACTAGTAAGCCACACAATAGACAAGCAAAACGAATCTAACGAGAACTAAGTTATAATATGCCCAAAATTTAGTTTCAATGAAGACTCAATTTAAATTAAATAAAAAGATGCGTTTATTTCACTACGGACCCTAAAAAGAAATGTGTATTTATTTTCATCCATTATAATGTCATTTGAGGTCCCACAATGTCAAATAATTTTTTAAAAAGCTAACGGTTATAATGTTCAATATATATGTCATTTAATTATTTTAAAATTAAACCCTCTCTACACATTTACATAAGGTATGAAGACGTAATGGTTTACATTATATAATAGCAACTATGTAATCGATGCGATTGCTGACACATAATGTAATATTTGCTAAAACTTATAAAAAATATTTGATAAACAAATGGTAATATTAATTTAATATAATACTGCCAAAAATCATCACAACAACTAAATGAGATTGACATGCACATAAAAATAATTTCACAAAACGGGCCTGAGCATCGGTCAGAATTAAAACGCTGGCCGAAAATTTGAAATGATAAATAAATTATATGTTTAAACTACAATGTATGCATAATATAAATAAAGTTACAATTAAATAGATGCTCCGTTTATATGAGATGGTTATAACACAGTTAACAATACATATATTTATACACTCTTTTATATTTATATAAAGATTTACTTCATATACAAGTCAATATACTTATTTATATAAAGATTTATTTCTTAAAAATATCAACGTATTTATATCTGTACTAGACGAGACTTAAATTTTAGTATCTCTCAGTATAGTGAATCGTTTGTCTCATGTTATTTCCAAAATAACTAAAATTTATTATTCTAAAAGGGTATATTACAGACTAATATATAGAATGGTTTTGTTCAAAAACAACTTCTCTATCAAATCTACCGTCTGAAAAAAACTGCCAAATTCAATAATATTAACATTCATGTAAACAAAGTCACGCGTAACAACTACTGAATAATAAACCAAAATAATAAATACATAATTAATTAAACTATTACTCTATCATCATCACGTACGACCTCATTGTTATGACATGAGTATTAGCAGCAACACGAAATCTCCTCGTTATCATCCTAAAAGGACAGTTCGCATCATATGTGTACCAAATCATATTACAGTCCCTTTTAGCATCAAAAACTTATTAACCTAATGATGAAATACAAAGCGATCAGCTTAAAATACTGAGATGTTCCTTTAAGTAGCTTTCAAAGAAAGTTCTCACGCAACTCATTTAGCCCATCAATTACCTTACAACCACGCATCGATGCTGATATTTATTACGATACATTCGATATAAAATTTGCATCGGTTATTTCAGTTACATGGGCTCAAAAAGGTTAGGTAGGTAGCTGGGATAGAAAGGGTTAAGATATTACATTCAACTCTCAAATTGAAATATAAAGGAGAGTAAGTTACACATTATTGTAGTGACGATCTTATATTTTAAATCAAAATTTTAAATAATTTAAAATTAAAATTAATAAAAAGTTTTTATTTTAAGATTTGTAAATATAATTATAATTAAGTCACGTTAAAAATTTAAAATATTATTCGTAATTCAGTCACAATAAGTAACTGTTTATCTTGATTATATTCTCTGTTCAACTTGAAAATTATTAAGATCGTGATAATAACCTATTGCTTCAAAATCGGTAGGAATGGATTTAAAAATAGTATGATTTTTAGATAGAATAAAGATTATTTATTGAAACACTTCTATTTCCCATTTCTACATGTGTTCCCAAAATATGAAATGGGAATTTTTTTCTTAAAAATGTAAAACATTCTACAATAACTCATTTGCGTGAAGTGGTAGTGATTGGCATGTACATATTTTTTTCTATAAATAATAGAAAGGCATTAAAATAACATGTGAAATTTCAAAGTTTTTTCACCTACCCCACATGCGACATTTGTTGAAAAATATAACGTTTTCCAAAAATTTTCAGTTTTTTTATGCAGAGTCGATCGTAAAGAATTACATACAATTTTGGTTACTTATTCTTTATAGAAGATGAACTTGACATCTACAAAACGCTAGTTTACTAGATTTAGGTTTAGGGTGCCAGGATAAGTTTAAAATTCCTAGAAAGGGATGAAAAATATGTTTTCAAAAAGGTACCATATTGGAGTTTGAAGTTTTAAAAAATTTCTAACAATATGCACACACACACACACACACACGTATATATATATATATATATATATATATATGTATGTGTGTGTGTGTGTGTGTATATATATATATATATATATATAAATATGTGTATATATATATATATATACACATATATATGTATATATATATATATATTACAAAAATATTTTAATGAATAATCATGTTAGAATCCATAAATTAGAGCCTTTCAATATTTTGCCAGCTGCAATTCAAAACATGTGTAAATAGTGTAGTGTAAATAGTGTGACCCGCTATGGGACGCCTGGCAGGTGTAAAACGTTGAAATTGGAATGAAGTAGTTCATAACTCTAAACAAATCAAAAGACCGGAAAGAACCGACAAGAGGCGACACTGGCCGAACTAATTCGGAAAAAACCAACAAGATGCGAAGCTGGCCCAATTAATACGGAAAGAGACGATAAGACGCGATGCTTACACTATAACATTTTGAAATGAACGTATAATAATAATAATCATTGTATCACATGGAGTGGTTCAACCAAACGCGCCATTACATTTTTCCTACCAAACATTAATTTATGGTAACTTTATTTTTTATCATCTAATGTAATAGTTATAACTAGTTTAACAAAAACGAAAAGGACGATAGAGCTTCAGCCATTTTATGATTTCCATCATGACACGTGTAAGTATTCCTTAGACTCTAAACAATTAAGTACATAGAAGTGATACGTACATACAATAACGACTAAAATATTAAAAAAAAATTATTGAACAAAACTGAAGTACAATCCTAAAGCACCTACAAGGACCATGTTTACAATGCGAACTTTGAACTTATTTATAATATCTCCGTAGATAGACTTTAATTTTCTATTCGGTGACTTTTATTTTATTAAACTATCTTTAAATTTTTCATATTTAGTTAATATAGAGTAAGTGATAAATTATTTTTCACTTTACGTTGAAGGAAACTAAGTTGTAAAAAACCGATAGTAACTTCAATAGAAAGTAACTACTAGATTCTTCGACATTATTGTCATAAAATGGAAACTTTAAAAACAAGATCATAACAATAATATTTCATAATTTTCTTTTTTCAGGAGTTATTAAAATATTACTTCTGTCATTAGATTGTCACAATTAGTACCGTCTACTAATGTGGGGTAAGTTATTACATAAAAGCATAACATTTTACATTTGTTATATATTATATACGATTATTTTTTCAGTTATCAACGAATCTCTAGTTTTGTAGACTTAAAAAAGGGTAACGCTTAATCTAAAGTAGACTTTAGTTTTCCATCTGTGCCCACTGTATACAAAGAAATTTGTGCGCACTTTAAGGGGCCATTCGTAGCAATATATTTTAGTAAGGCATTATTTTTAAGGGAATGGATCGAGATTGATAGAGGTAATTATAGGGCAGAGCTTGCTGATGGGAAAATTATCTTCTTTCTATTTTCGGTTAAACTTAATTGCGCGTTATTCCTCAGAAAAATATGTTTTTTCTCTTTAACGACAATGATATTGACAATGTGGTTTTGAGAATCCTCATTTCTTTAAAACAAAATATTTAAAGTCAAGATGAAAATAAAAAAACCAGCATATGATTAGTTAATTAAGTTCTTCGTTAGATAAAAGAAGGAGATAAAGCAAATAATATTTGGCCGAAATTAATTGAAAACGGCTGAGTTTTGAAACAAACCATGAATGCCACCACGAAGGGAATACAACCAATTACAGTATATTAAAACGAAAGCAAAGTTAGTTAGATATAATTATATACATGCAAGCTGTATACGAAAATAAATAAAATGGTGTCCCCAAACACATTTCAAATATTTTATAGCCAAGATATGACTAGTAAAATTATTTAAGAAAGTTTTAAATCCTTTCCAGTAAAAACTATATATTGCAATTTAATACACTGAGAAAAATTCTTCTGACAACTTGTTTTCTCAGAATCATGTCTTGTGCTGTTCTCTTATATTGATATAAAATAGGATATTCCTTCTAGCAATCATTTAAGACGATTAATTCAATCGATAGAGAAAATGCTAAAAAAGCACTAATATCACACTTTATTCACTAATATAACTGCTTCAGATTTAGTAACAATGATCTATATTGGGTTCACGTTTCACTAGTATTAACCTTTATCATCTTTATAGGTCAGTAATATTTCTTTACTCATATAATAAATTTATTTCTTGCAACTGCAACTGCATTTTCCATCCTATTCGCGACTAAGTTATTTCCATGTTTTATATTGCAGCTTATAATAAGTAGTTTCTCCGTAAGTATTCTTAACTTAATTTGCTTTGCATTCAACTTATTTGCTTTCTCCTTTGGGAGCAATAAAAATTTGTTCCTGAAAGAGACTGTCTTGAAAATAGTACCCTTGTGTATCTTCGTATCGTCGTAATACCGATCTTTCCTTGTTACTTCGTAAATGAATTTTTATTTTATTCGCTGCAAGCGACTACTCGTTTGTGCAGTTTTTAATATGAAAATCATTTATTTTATCCATAGCTTTAACTTTACCCCTTACTTATCCTTTTTTAGAAATAGAATTACAGAAACAATAATGTCATGAAGGTCAAATTTGAGCTTCCGCTGGCCATGATAATTATTCGATAAAATTTCGGTAGTTTTCTTACAATGCCTACATATGTTGTTAAGGTAATTAGATAAAAGAATTCTTGAATATACTTGAGTGCCACTTACACATTGTCAGAACCTAAAATGAGCTACCTAACATTATCCAATAATAAAATTAAATTAATACTAACTTTCTTGCCAGGTTTTTTATTATAAACTATTGGCTCATTCACACGAAGTATGATTAACGGCACAACGCTAATAACTGGAAATTTAGAATGAACATGCAATAAAGAGGGAAAACATTTACGTCAAGTATTTTGTTGTTTTTTAATCCAAAACTTTAACTGAATTTACCTGATATGGAGAAATTCCAAATGAAGATACGGTATAGAAAATTGAAATTATATTTCCCAGAAATCAACTACCAATATTTTTTGTTACCACATTAATATATACAGAAAAATATACTACGTTTTTCGGTTAATATTAGATTAACTTACTTTTTTTGGAATAATGTAGATTTTCAGATTTAATGATTATTTTCATAAGTTTTTTTTTCGTTCACTGTTAATTGTTAGCTAAAAAGACGTATCACATAGGCAAAGATTCAGAATTTTAAACCGAGTTATGGCATAAGTTGTAACTAGATTAAAGGGTTTATATGTAAATGACATTAATTGATTAATCAAACAAAAATGTAATAACATTTTATAGTTTTTTCAAATACTGATTCAACAATAAAAATCAAAATAAATTATAAAAGTTGAGAAACGAAATAGCGCAAGATTTATATCATAATAATCTCGTTCACCAAGCTTTTAATGATCTATAAACTTTTTCACTATGATTAAGTTTCATTTCACTTGATTTTACGATTTTTAAAAGAAAAAAAATTACGTGCCAGTACATGTTCGTAAGTTAAGTTTCACAAAAATATTCCTTTATATCTATAAATAATATTTTGTTCTTATCTAAAGTCATATTTTCCTTATATAATAATATAAAATCAATACTTATAAATTTATGAAATCAATACTGTATCACACTGTATTTTGAAAATAATAATGTTTATATTTATTGTTCTATATTTATTGACTATTATTATTAGACTACTACTTAATAACAATAATGATACCACTTAATAACGATAATAATTGTACTGTGTTAAGTAATGAGTACTGCATTAGAGCGTGTTTATAAGACGACGAGACGCTTCAATTTTCAAAAAAAATTAAATATTAAATATTGCATACCTGTATTACGTAACGAAACGAAAGTGGAAAAGAAAAAAATAAATAAATTTTTGGAAGAAAAAAACTTATTCTGTGTCTCTGAAAATATATTTCGAATATTTTTAAAGTATCAAATATAGACAGATGAAATATAAATATTTATATTTCGTTTATTGACTTATTTTGAAAAATTAATATTTGCTATATTTTTTAAATTATTAATGAGGAAAATTACTAAAACTAATTGTTTTTCTGTAGTATTTTCATTGACCACTTTATACTTGACTTAGATTCTTTCTTAATTTACTCTTGTCACCTCATAAGAAAACAAAACTTCTGTATTGATCAAAACGAGAAGTAATGTTCATTCAAAATTGGCGTAGAAGTTACATTAAATAATGCAATTTACACCAGTAGGTTGCAATCAGACTGCAACTTTAGACGCTGGAACAAACAAATTAATATTTGTGCAGCGCCAGAGGTGCTTTATTTAACTTATGGTCTAATGAATTAAGTTACTGTGAATCAGCCCATGCTATAGAGCGCTGCGCGCCTTGCGGTGCGCTTTATATACGCCAGCGGCGCCCGACTAACCCGCGAAGAACCAGTAAGCTGATCCCTATTTGATATATGGTCGACCATATTGATTAGAGTTCAAGTTAAATTGGACATGTCTATATTTCCGAAACCATGCATTATTTTTTAACTTTGTGTTCATATAATGTTTTTACAAACTACAGTTAACAAAAGTTTCAGCTAAATCGACCGAAGCACGTTTTTAGAATATCGCGTATTATTTAAAATAATATAATTTTTTTGTTTGTGAACCGATTGAAATGAAACCAAATAAATATCACGAGAAGCTTGCCGCAATATATCAGTGGAAACCGCGTTCAAATTGGTTAAGCTGTTTCTGAGATTAGGGTGCACAAAGACACAGACGAACAAACGTTCTAAGAACTATTTTTCGGCCTCGCTAACATAAGTACGAGAACTAATTGTTTTTTTTTTAATATTTAATGTACAGACATGGCTCGTTTACGATTTTATTATATGTATAGATTAAATGGTCGGAATAAATTATTTGTAAAATCAATTTATTTCTAAAATTAACCTTTTCATTATTCAATTGTATTATTTGCAAAATAAGCTCGTGATTGAATTGTTATTTCAGTGATCGTATCTTTCAAAGTTACAATGAGACATCCAACTGGGAAATATTTTGATGCATGACGCTTGGTTCTATATTTACATACCAATTAACTGACAAATTGAATTAGTTTATGTCTTTTATGTACATGGAAAAATATGGTTTTACACGACATTGTTGTTAATAACTAAGTTTAAAAGCTTAATGAAATTGCCATGTATGTGTACAATAAAATTATTAGTAAAATAATTCAATTAATATAACAAGTAGGATAAAAATCACGACTCGTAAAGCGAAGTACAGGATTGTAAATTTAATATCCGAATTTTTCCGAATTTCTACTTTTATCTCAGTTTCAATGTTTTAATTTAATTATAATACTAATCATTCCTTCACCAGGTTTGTCTTCATTGATAAGCGCTTCTGTAATACTGAAAAACGAACTTATAAAAAATATGAAGTTAATCTTTGGTAACGTCAAAAAAATATTAAACAGCACATGTAAATGGGATTTATACAGAATATTAGCCCATGTATTATTGAAACTTATTATTGTGTATTTTTAATTACAAAAAAATTTGTTTTATAAAATTAAAAAGAAGTGTTTATGTAGTTTATTTAACATTCACAGTTTTACAAACATGTATTGTTTTTAATATTTCTATTATCTATTTATATACATGTATGAGACATTAAACAATTCTCTTCTATAATATTTCTTGTTTATAAAATTATCAATACTTATCAGAATATATAGAGATATTATTTTAATGTAAACTAATGAAATTTTTAATTTTCTCTGATATTTCTCAATTCATATGTATTTTTCTAAATGTTGTTAACACTTCAAAAAAAGTTCGTAAAAGTTCACAGGCATATAGATCTAGAAAATATATTGAACGGAACGTAGTATAATTAAAGTGCGGCTTAATAAAATTCATGTTTATCTTTAGTAAAAAACAGCATACATATGTGTGCTGTTCACTAAACTCAGTGTATCGATATAAAGCGTGTCCTTCAAATATGTATAATACGATATAATAAAATTAATCTATGACCACTAGTAAATTATCATAAGTTGAATTACTTAAAAGGTATAAATCTAAACACTGAAATAATTAGGAAGCTTAAAAGTGACATAAGAGATTACTTGTGAAACAAAACAATAAAAACTTTATGGGTATTAGTAGTAATATAAAATTCGTCATAAAATATTTGTAAAAAATAAAAAAGTGCTTTTCAACAAAATTAACTTCAGGGTAGTTCTTGCTCACAAGACATTTTACACGAAATAAACTCTTAAAACTATTTACATTAAACCTGTTTGGGTGCAGTTGTACAGTTGCACTTTTTCACCAAAAAAACAATCAATTAGGTCAATCAATTTATTCTTAATTTTATTCAAAAATCAAGTCAGACTGGGTAGTGGGACATTCTTTCGTTCTTGACCAAAATCTTTACATTTACAGATTATTTTTAATATTTTAGTGCATTCTACTATGAAAGCGTAATTTTTAATTTTTTTTAAACTATAATTTCATTGTAAGTGTTGGTAGTAATAAATACGTAAATAGACAATGACCAATCCGCTGATTTAATGTGACCGTGTGTATCCTCTTGGATTCCAACCTCATTTCTCGGTAAAAATGTCATCAATTTTGATCTAGTAATATTCTTCAGATTACTTACCATTTAAAATTTATAAATAAATCTTTACGTACATGTAAAATTTTAAATGGTATTGTTTTACCGTATGTGTAGATAAAAAGATCATGATATGATCGTAGTCAACATATTGTGCAACTAATAAAACGTTTTCATTATATCTCATTTCGAAATTATATTATTGACGATAGTATGAATAGAGTAACTTGTCTAAAGTTATAAGCAGAACGAGAGCTTTCTTTCGTTCATAGCTTGACCATCATAAAACTGATTTTTTAAGAAATATATTTATACAATGATACAGAATATAAAATTAACAGCCTGTTATATTCAATTATAAAATAGATAAAAATCAGTTTAATGTTCCGGGAAAGTATCATTTACCATTATTAGCAACAATAATGGTCATTTATAAAACTATAATACCTTAATATATCTGATTTACAATATATAAAATACATTACATAATTTTTCTATATTTTGTTAGTAGCTCAGTAACGTTCCAACCAAAAATAAATTTTCGTATCTCTAGACAACCATCCTTTATATTAAACCTCGTTCCATCATTAAACAAAAAATAAGATTGAGACGTAACATGGATTTAACCTCCAAATTCATTGAACAAAGTATCCTACGTTATTTATTTTTTACAACTACTACTTTGATATAGTTAATTGACGATTATATTACACATAACTAAACGATGCCTGTTTTGCTGCCATGGTCATAAGGTATTATATACTAAATAATAACAAATTAACTAATAAAAACTCAAACTAATGGTTAAAAATGAGCAATTTCTTTATATCTATTTTCTTTCAATTCAACTTGGTAAAGAAATAAAAAGAAGTTCTGTGCTACGCTTTGATAATAAACTTTACCAAAGTCACGATTCCATCTGCGCGAATAAAGCAAACACAAGGTCTCATCCCTCATAAAGTAAACTATCTGAAACTTTACGTCCCAACGCACTTCTCTGTACAAGGCACTATTCCGACTACTTATATTACCACAGGCACGTGTAGTGGCGGAATAAACTCTCTTGAGCCATACCTGTTGTACTAAACAATAACAAATTAAATAACATGAACTCAAACTAATGACTACAAATGACCACTTCTTTCTGTCTAATATTTTCCAATTCAAATTGGTATGGAAATGAAAGAAATTCTGCACTACGCTTTGATAATAAACTTATTTATAAAAGTCATGATTCAATCTATGCCAATAAAATAAAGACAAGATCCTATCCCTCATAAAGTAAACTATCTGAAGCTTTACGTCCCAAAGCACTTCTCTTTACAAGGCACTATTCTGACTACTTATATTACCACAGGCACGTGTAGTGGCAAAATAAACTCCCTTGAGCCATACCTGTTCGCCCGTCAATCCCTGTAGTGCGCTGGAGTTGGTCAAATCCTCTCGCAGGTAATAGATAAATATCGTTCGTATTCGATCCATAACAAATCTGTTTCACACTCTTTTTCTGTATACTAAGTCGGGCATTAAAATCGGTTGGGTGATTAAATACGATGAGATAAACATTTGAGCCTGACGTTTTATGGTATCAAAATTCAACGATTTAATGTCTAATGTGTATTGTACCAAGGTTACTGTTTAGATGTTACAGAATGTTAAAGACGATAACCTTTATAAAGGTAAGCTGTAAAGTGCTTTCGATATCACGATCAATCTAATTTGATATAATTTGTTTAAGTAGATAGATCATATTTTCCTACAATATGCACCCTTAGAAATATTTTTTTCTAAGGGCGTACATATTACGAAAATACAAACTAAAACTTAGTTGATACAAAAAAAATACTGAATAGGTTTTTTAAAACGGAATAAAAAATTAGTTGCAAAAAAAAATTATTTTTCCTTGCCGCCTTCAAACTCTTTTACAGTGTTTCTCCCACCTCCTAAATTTTAACCGTGTATAAAGAAAATTTAAAAAAAATTGGAATTATGGCCTTTACTGTATTTCAAAAAAAAAATTTTCCTTCAGCTTGACTTAAAAAATTAGAGAGTTATGCCGAACAATCACTATCCTCACGCGTCTGAATTTTATACTGGGTAATTCATTCAAATGAGAGAAAATAATATTATTTCATGAAGCATAAAATATTTAAACTATAATATGCACCTACACTCCATTCAATTTCGAAGGAGAATTTTCTAAACAACGTAATTTGACAGTGGTTGGCTCAAGTATATATTCAATCAGTTGACAACTTTTTACGACATTCATTAAACTTCACTGACAATATTATTAAACGATATATTATACATCATAATATTAAGTTGGTGAACTATTACGATAAATAATGTGAAACGTATCAGTATTCCATTAATATTTTAATAAAATCAATTGCGAAATTTAAAGAGAAAAATGGGTAACCCTTGTACTTGAGCAAGTAAAACCAGTGAAGTATAAAACTTTTCGGGAAAATACTCAAAATTTTGACGCACAATACGTTTAGACATATATACTCCTTAGTCATTTTATATACTCCTTAGTCATTTTATTACATATTCAAGTGAAGTAGCTACAATAAGTCGACTTCGATTGCAAGTAGAACGATCTTAGATTGCTCTTTATATAAATATACGTATATATACGATATTTCACGCAAGGATAGTTAAAAGAAAAACATTGTAACGTGCTCTTTCCCTTTTAAATAAATATTGTTAGTATATTGTGGAGTAGGATACATATACTGCAGTGTTTTTTTTTAGAATAGCTCTTCGGCATTATAAATAATGATACGCAGTCATTGGTTAAGACGCTAACGCTCGTCTGAAAGGCTGAGTGTTCTATTCTAGGCAGAGTATTTGAACATTCCTAAATTATTTATAAAATTGGGAATAATTTTTTACACCCTGAGTTAAACTGAGACGTTAAGTATATATATATATATATATATATATATATATATATATATATATATATATATATATATATATATATATATATTAAGGCTCAAGGTAAAATGAGCCCAGTACATATAGGCACTGCTGCAGTGTATGTACTGGATTCATATTTAAAAAATCTTCTAAGCACAAGTAGAAATCGCACAAAGAGGGTTCCGTATGCGTTTAAGCATTTATAAACATTCAATACATAATATTTCTATTAAACTATTTACAAAATTTTAGTTTTTTGAAACGAAAATATGTTGCTCACTGTATCTTTCACAAACGCATATTTAATAAGAATATTTTTTTAAATGATGTAACTATAAATTAATGATTTACAGATTTTTCCATTACTTGTGCTGTGGAAACTTACTTTTTGCAAAATTTCAAAATTCTAAGTCAACAAGTAGCACCCTATAGGTTTATTGCGAGTTCCTTGCGAATGTGTTTTGGTTTATTTGCGAATGTCAAAATACGCGGTATGAATGGCCGTATCTTTAAGTTTTTTTAATTGTATTTATTTTGAAGCTTGATTTTTTACATCTATAAAGAAATTAAATATATGAAATATTTTACATTAATTGAAACTTGATACGTCCACACGTTCCTGAGCAACAGGGTCTTGACAGACCAATGGACAAGGAAGTGATTTAATTAGGGTTCCTTTTACCTTTTTAAGGTTTTGGTTATATTTCAATGTACACTTAAGAATACAACAAGAGCTACTTAAAATATATTTTAATGAGGTAGCAAGTAAAACAGTATGACAATTTATCGAGTTTGTAACCTTTCTCCGGTTTGATATTCATCCATTGCAAACCCCGGTTAGTGTTCGGTTTATATTTAATTGATATCTTCATGTGAAACCTAGATAACTGTCTAAGTAGAGAAATCATACTGTCTCGAACTATGTTTAATATATTTCAATTTTTACATGATGAAATTTCCCGTATATTACGACGTTTAGATATATTACGACCATGTAACTTCCTGTTTTTCAATAATCATCTAAACTGACTGTGTCTGAAAATAGATAGCAAGGTTCAGAGAAGAAACCCATCCAAAGCTAATAAAACTTATAAAAGTAATATTATCACCTTCACAGTCAGTATCCTAGACCACTTTACTTGTTTTCCTCACATTTTTATTCCTCCTTAAAATAACAATGTTACATAATTAATTGCTCACACCTGACTGATTTCGGGTAACTATATTCTCTCACTTTTATTGTATTTCCTCCAAAAAAAAAACTATTTTCGAAATCCTTGGAGTATTTATGCGTCAGCAATTTGCCAACAAGTTTTTTGTTGGGGATGTCCTTTAGTATTGATTAAGTCACATTGCTTATTGCAGAAGACGCAAACAATTCATGCAAAATGGTTCTAGCTTGTAATATTGCAAAATGGATTTAAATGATTCTCATGCAGTCCTTAGTAGAAACTTAAACAACATTGCTTACGTTATATTATATACTAAAGTATTCAACAAACTAAATTTACATAAAGTTAAACTTAAGATATTTCATTCTATTCGTGAATGGTTAAGTAAAAAATGTGCTTCAGCTAATAATTCATACGAATTGTTGGGTACGAGTTCCATCTTATGCTGATGTAATGCATAGATAAAATAAGCTGAAATAAATACATAAAAAAAATTTCATTCTAACTGAATTATTACTCAGAAATCCATTAATTCTAACATACTACGTAAGAAGGCAATCTTTTCCATCTGTTGATTGCCGAAAATATATACAAACACACACCCACACCCACGCGCGCACACACACACACACTCTTCGTTATAACTTGATTTCTGGTAGAATGGTTTAGGGTTTGATTGGTTCTTCGTCATATAGGTTATGTATTCTTGAATATTTTTGGCGCATAAAATGTTATAGTAGATATATAAGTTATGAAGTTATATTAATGTTTGTCTGACATGTCTTGTAGAGCGGGCAAACAGTAATCGTTATGAACGTCGAAGATCGCGGCGGTGTTGAGCTGAAAGACGGGTAGTCAATCTGTTTCTAAGTTTAACATCACAATTTCCACGCTAGCGAAGCAGCGAGTAAAAGTTAGTACAGTTACATAGCAATCGTAAACATAACGCAAATTCAAAAAACTGTCAAATGCGCGTCGGAAAAGGCACGAAGTAGAGATCCATAATTATCTGTGTTACTGTTAACGATTTTTCTTTTTCCTGCACAGTATTACCTGCATAAGATAATATAATTTACTACTTCTGCACAGGTAAAGGAAGGCTTTTGATATACTATCTCTTTGGATGTCCTACACCTTTTCCAAAGGTCGAAAACCCTTGATACCATCAATGGTAGAAAACCGTTCATTGTAGCACGGATTAGACAGGAGACAAATATTAGACTAGATAATAGACAGTAATCTATTACAGAACACTTCAAAGTTTAATAGTATACAAATAAGGCTTTAAATTGAAAAAAAAATAAATAGAACCTTAAATTTATGTGACCTAATCAGTGATACTCCACTCGAATATTATTAAAATAGGTCTAAAACTACAGGAAATCCCGCACAGGTGGATAAGTGGATGAATGAATATGAGGAAATTTATTTTACGAATATATGTTATTTCCTGGTGTTTTCATCCAAAATTTCTAGAGTAGAAGGACAAAAAGTATTTATATTAAAAAGTTAATTATCTTTTTTGGCAAATATATTTGCAATGAATATAAGAGTGGTTTACGGTTTTTTTAATAGCCGATAACATATCTAAATCATTGCGATACCATATCTTTTCCTGTGGGGATATGTGAAGTCGCTAGTCCATGCTGATAAACCACAGACTTTGTTTCTCTTGGAAGACAACATTCGCTGCGTTATTGTCAATATACGACTCAAGCTGCTTGTAAAAGTGGTTGAGAATCAGACTTTCAGACTACGTTTCATTCGAGCCAACCGCGGCCCCATATGCCTGAAATTGTATTTAAAAATAAACGCATAACTTACGTTTTCAATAGAACCAATACCATAGCCATTATTTTAATTTTTGAAAAAACAAGCTTTATTGGCATTTATTTATAATAATTAGTTACATATGCTACTTCCTGTTTATTTCTAAGCCAAAATAAACTTTTTTCATTGTTTCTACTATATAAATTTCAATGTTGTTACTATTAAATAAAGGTCACTGTTTTTTTTAGTTTAATTGCATTATTTATAAATTTAAATATTAATATTTAGACTAAGGTACAAATTTTCAACCGCAAAATTTAAAAATCAAAATAAGTAAAAATATGTGTGAAAAAAGATTAAAATTTTATTCGTAGAATTTGATTAGTAAATAACATATATATTAATAATAACACTTTTCAATAATTTTTCACTAAATTAATCATAACCCGGTATAACTATTAAATTGATTATTTTGGTGATTTAAGAAAATCCCTTTCGCTAAAGTACGCTAATAGTTTAACACACCAGGTTTGAAAATGAATGTGAGTATTGTATTATATGTATTATTGTCTTCAAAATGATTAAATTTAGATGTATGTTACAGTTCCAGTACCATTATTAATAAGGATTATTCTCAAGGCACCCATGCATGCACCGCGTGCGTGCCTGGTGTGTACCAAAATTCACATAAAAAATTACTATTACAAATTATCATCTCCTTAGGTCAATTTTTAAATAATATTTCATACACTAATAAAACACTATAGATAATTGCGACACCAGGAACCACAACATTTATCTTAACACTTCGTGATTATGGCGAGAGTTGTGTTCGCCTTGGAGAAATATGTAGTGTAGTTACGTCTCATTAAAATAAAACTTAAAGGTAGAATCTTTAAGTTTTATTTTAATGAGAAATAAATACTTTCTGCGTATCTTATGTGAAGCTAAGTCCTAGAAAACTCTAGCTTATTTCACTTACATATTTTACTATTTTGCTTAACATTTAATCACCCTAATATTATAAAACAAAGAATTTCATTTTTTTTTTGTTTACTTTTAAAATCTGGTTGGACAACAATTTATTCGATTGACAGGAAATTCATCATCGTATTGCTAATAGTATATAGAATAACTGAGTGTATGTAATATGTAAATAATGAACAACTACGAATTAAAGTGGAGGAAGTTCAATTCGCCCACGTTTCTGCTTGAACATTTAAAATATTATAATTACGTTATAATATTGTACTAGTATATTATAAATACATCAAATCAGATATGTAATTTACGGGTATATATTACTAATACTGCAGGTTGTCCGATTATATAAGATACCCGTTTCCTGTTACAAAATAGGACAACATTAGTGTTTTCATCTTAAACAAGTTAAACCATTACAGTTTGATTAAAATAACGTTTCAAATAATTGTACATTGCAATAATTGCGGTTTATTTGTAATAAATATTTTTAAATTACACGATTAGACAGTATATTTCTGATCTCAACTAAAACATAAAATAAATATATTAACCGTAATACGTAATCATTACATAAAAAGCGTTGAAAGAAAATATAGATATTATCCCTATTTCGTCTGAAATCAAAGTTAGCAAAATCCAGACAGCCAACTAATAATACTACTAAACCTGTTTTTGATCTTAGCAGCAATATACGTGTAGCTAAGAAAAGTATCAGTCTTTTCCTTTAATGTTTAAAAATAGAATGGAGTAAATAATTAAAAAAACGGTATACAATAGGAGACAACACCCTAACCCTAATTTTCGACCGATTTCTTTTAATAAAAATAAAAAGTAATTGCATTTCTTAAAAGGTACATGATATACGTCAACAGTAGATCGAAAATGTGTTCGCGACGTTGGTTCTCTTCATAATGAAAACTTCTCTCTGCAATTTTGGCTCTTGAAATTTTAAATCACACTGAAAGCTTCTTGCGGTTATAATACCGTTGTTATGAATTTATAAATCAGTATTTTGTCTAGTAATCATAAAACAATGTGCAATGGATTTTCTCTTAAAATTGGGAATTTGTGAACTTTGATATTTTTGATATTTTTATGTATTAATAAATAAAGTTTTAAAAAAAACTAATGTAAGAACGCAAATAAATGGTGGTAATATTAATTTTTTCATATTTATTTGTTACCTACACTTTCATGGCTTTATATGCATACTTATTTCGATTCTTGTTTAATAATTCTGGATCAAGAAATTTATTTAGAATGGATCAAGAAATTTAATCCGGGAACATACTTTTGATTATAGGCATAAATAATAATTATTCACCAAAACGGGAGAATTAGAAAATTGGAAAAGAATTACAATGTCGCAAATTTATAACAATTTTTGCGCATCACAAGAACTACACAAATGTGTTTTATGAGTTGAAAAATAGCAGGGCCAAATTTTTCAGCGTTGGATCCACTCTGAAAAAATAAAGATACACAATTTCAAGAATTCGTTATAAAATCATCTCACATACTGGAATAAATAATATGGAATTATTATTAGTTTCTGTTATATTAATTTTCATTTTCCCAGCCCGATTTTCAAGTCGATCTTATGACGTATTTTACCGTTTTTCTATATTAATTGTTACGAGGTAATTTAGAAATTCCAGAGTCTTTTTGAAAAGAAACCTTATCACACGGAAGGATGTAAATTGGTTCAGCCAACATGATAAAAGTTCATGACAGCAGTAACACGGAAGACGCGAAAATAACGAATTTATATTGAAAATTAAACAAAAGTTAAATTGTTGTGCGTAAACTTTCATAAAAGTCATCTCTTTTAACGGACAAAGATTACCGTTTACCTGTTACTGTCTCTAAAAAGAACAAGGCCGGAAACAAATATTAATCCCATATTATTGCAAAAGGTTGGTATTTGAAATCTAACGTTATTATAAACTAATTATGTCATTATAATAATATGAAAATATGGAAATAAATTAACAAGGCAGTGATACTTCATTAACCTAACGTCAGGATTAAATGTGACACGGTTTCAAAACCTACACCTTCGCTCCATCCCCCGTATAGACAGACGTGGCAGGACGACTAATCCTGTATCTTGACATACTTCTTTAGCTTCTTTATTTCTCATATATTTATCCAAATCTCTTATTATTCTATTCTTATACCTTATTCGCTTTTTAAATTACTATTGTTAGAGTTCCACAACCAAAGGGTCTGAAAAGAACCTTATTTTTGTAACCATATTATCCGCTCCACCATCTATCAGAGGTATTTAGTTCTTAACAGAACTTTACAGTCATAATGTTAATTTTTTGTACAATTTTTCATCTCAACATGAAAAACCGTATATAATATTATAAAAAAAATATTTTAAAAGGATACCCATATATGCCAAACGTGAGGGAGGAAGAAGGTTAAATGCTTTTTATTTGCTGAAATGTGTAAAATGTCGCCGAATAGAGCTGAATAAATATGTAGTAGTATTTTATATAGTAAAAAAATAACGATGTGATAGGCTATCAAAATGATAACAAACCGTGTGAGATACTGTCTGCTCTTTTTTGAATTATTGATACCAATGCATAAAATAGAAGACCTGTATAGTGAATATTGCCAATGGAGTATTCCATTGGAACAATAAATGCTATACGCCATTCATTTAGCCAATGTTTTTTCTTGGCACGCCGGACCGCCCAGAAGAATCTAGCAAGCTATTGTCTATATTGGTTCTCAGGATTCTGCAGTTGGTAACCCGACTCGCATTTATTCGGTTTTATTATTTCTTACTTTCATTCACTTATAATTTGTGTCTTTCTAAATATGATATATGACCATTACTTTCATAGATCATCCATCTGTTCTTTTTTTCAGTCTCTATTTTTATATTTAATATTTTTGAGTCTTTCTCCATATGTGCGTTCAATGTCGATACATCACTTTAACGTTGCTTTCTTTAACATCGTAGTCGCATCTTCTAAGGGAGCATTTTCAAAGATATCGCAAATATATAGGTGAAAACGCTACACCACATATTCCGCAATAGTTTTATTGAAACTTTAATCAATTTACATTTCCATTTCTTTTATACTGTCTAAGATTTTCGGCCTTAAATTTTTGTTGATACTCGTATTTATATATCATTATCTCTAAGTAATTTATATATCATTATCACCTTTTTACATACTTTTGTTTTTCAGAACTTTAGAAAGAATATATTCTATTTTCTTTATGACTAAGTCTAAAGGAAAATTGTACAATAAAAAAATTCTTCTTGCAATGCTGAATTTTTGGTCGTAATTGCTATGATTAGAACTGCTAGGCATTCCTGCTTTGAAAACTACTTTTATCTAAATATTATGCGGCACATATTGATGATTACAATTTATTAATTCTTAAATAAATGTTTAGTATTGTGGCAACAATTACTTTGATGTATACAGAAACACCAATATCGAGGAATATGATATCAGAACTAGGAAATCTGTTATTCTTTAAACATTTTACCGCATACTCTTTCCACATTGCTTGTTTTCGCCATATTTTATATTCGTTGCAAGACAAAGTTGCACAGCAAGTACTTCCTCTCCGGGTACTGTTTCAAACTGCATTGGCTTTACATCTCTACAGTAAATTTAAGAGATTCAACGAAAGCTTAAACCATATCTGCAGCCATACGACTGCCACTTTGTAGCTGTATGGCTAGTAGGTAATTTTGCAGGCAATAATGGCAGGTATTTTCACACTGACTGGTAATTCATCAGTGTAATACCACTGTGTTAACTGATGGATTTTCTTCCGATTAGTTGTGTCCCCGCAATGCCTAAAAGCTGTCGTGATCTACTTTTTGTTTGAACAAGTTAATTCCGGTTTTAATCAGCAAAATTGTTGTTATCACCAGAAAGAGTATAGAAATAAACCTTTTGGTATTTTTTACGAAGTATAGAACTTCGTCAAAAGTGTGATTAAAATAAAATCTGGAAAAGTATTCTTCATCCATATAAAACTTGTATTAGCGTAAATAACGTTTTAAAACCTGTTATTGGTGTCAAAAAAAAATACGAATTGGAGATGTATTAGTTTTAAATAATTAGGTACCTATATTAATAAGAACCGCAGGACTTTCAAATTTTCTCAAAGTTGAATCTCGTGTACTGAAAACTGAACTTAGTAAGTACATACTGAATAATCACGTCGATATGATCATCCTTCAATAAAAGTCAACAAATATAAAAATTCTCCATAAGCCTCAGTAAATGACTACACCCTTAAAACAATTTTAAGAATATATTTGCAAAATTAATTACCGATTCCAAAAATAGAAAGTAAGCCTTTCAAATACGTTCAAATCGTAGGTAAGAACCGGTAGGGGTATTAAATTTTAAATGTTCCTGCAAATTTTCCAAACTATCAAATTTTGAATTGTGCTGATTCCCAGTTATTTTTTTTTATTTAAATAACAAATATATATGAAGCTGTCCAAAATGTTGTATTAAATAGTACATAGATTCTTTGTTGTCACCCACTTTTTTCCAGATCACTTAAGCACTTCTATAATATATAAAGAATTTAAATACACAAAAATAAAGGCATAAAAATGCAAACTCATATTTTTTACGTACCGTATTACTTGTTACAATTAGATTGTAAGTGATTATTAAACGTCTTTTTGAATCCCTAGGTTGTATAAATTAATTATATATAAAGCAATTAGCCTTTCCAAAACTTCTCTAATTTCTCGCTTCGAAATCAATCTAACAGCACACTATGCACTGCGCTCCGATGTATATCGTCAATATATCACGGTATGACACCGTACTGTCTTCACGTTTGTCATTCACATAGTTCCGAAAACAATTAAAATTTAGAGAAATTTTTTTATGTGTATGAAGAGAATTAAACACTTCATAAAAAAGTTAAAGCGATATAGTGAGAAAACACTAACGTTTTCTCCCATAATCAAGCAACATTTTTATAATAAAATGCCCTAAAAGAATTAATGTATGATTATAATCTTTGAAATGAAATAAATAATTTTCTTGTGTAATTCATTGGCTTGAGAGAAATGTTCCCTGAAATTACATTTTAATAACTTATTGCCTGTTATAACTATACACAATTTCTTATAATAAGCCTCATGTAATAAAATCCTGCAATAGTTTTTTCATCCATTATAAGAGCTTTTGCATGTAGCCGGCATTAATTTTCTTAGAAATCTGTGTCTAGGACATTAGTTTACACGAAAATTATTATACACTTTCCAAGAAAAGTAATGAGAAAATTACTTTGTTGGAGGTTGCTCTTAATATATGTAACTTGAGTTTATTATTACCCTGAACAATATAAAGGAAAATATTAAAGTAATAAGATAGAATTTACGCAGCCCAACTTCTTCTTTTTAAGATCATATTATATTGATATTCATAAATATTAAGATAAAAGTCCCTAATATGAAAAATTATATTATTATTTTTATTAATTTTTTTTTGTATTATTGCTTAACGACATGATTAACTTTTTTATCTATTTAATAAATAACATCGTGTTAGTCCGTTATAATACCGATTATTTGGTTACAGTGTGATGGGGTTTGAGATTTGGTAGAATTTGTTCATTGCAAGTGAATTATCTTACTTGTATTATTTAGAACAGAATAGCCTACATAATTGCAGACATATATAATATTATTATAAGTGAAGCGTGATGAATAATCCACAGTTTCCCAAAAAATATCAGATATAAATGCCAAAACAAATAAAATCACACTTGTGCAAAGTGACCATCTATTGCTAAATGGATGGATATGGATTAACCATATACAGTTAAGAAATCCAATGAGCAAAAGCAACAAAATGCTAACAAAACATAAAAGGAACAAGAACCTATTGCGTCATTTAAATTAATTAGATAATGAAAACGTTAATCATAATAAAACGTTAATGTCCATTGTTTGCCGATTTCTAAGAAAAGTATATCTTAGTGTGGGTCTATATCTATTGTTTTTATCCATAGTATTTAAATTAATCCACAAAATCGTCACAAAATATTTGAGATTTTTGATCCTTGACTACAAGTCAAGGATTAAAAATCTCAAAATAAGAAATAAAAGTCAATAGGCAAAAAATAAGAAATAAAAGTCAATTAGCCACGCTTGAAAACTTTATATTGTAATTAATTGAATGCTGAAACAACATCGTTAGAATCTTTACCAGACAACTTGATGAAAATTCTTTATGAAAAATATTATTATGTTACCGACACTGGATAATAAATATCTGAAATAACTAGACTTTTATTCATACGATTTTAATTTTTAGATTTTACGAGTACGCAACGATTTTCTTAGAGAAGCGAAGTAACCAGTGATGAGATAAATATTATTCCAATAAGGTGTAGATAATTGAGTATTCGTCTTTCTACAAAAACATAGTTGTATTAGTTGATAGAGTTTAAGATAGACATTCTGTTAGGGGCCATTACTTGCTCCATTCTTAATTCGTACCTGTTTTAAATCAAGAGGGTACTGTTCCTTTTTAAGTACTTCTTTATGTCCTTATATTTGCCTTGGTAGCACCAGAAAGGCCAATTAATTTCTGGGTCATTTTTCTTCTTCCTTTACCTTTTTCGTTACTCTTTTCCGTTTTTCTCGGGTAAGTTTTTCTTTTCCGTTTCTGTTTCTTCATTTTCTTGCCACAGGTATTGCATAAATTATTGAACGGAGTGCAATTTTAATGCGGCCATAATTTACAAAAAATACATTACAGCTAATCTTTTGTTTTTTCAGTCTCCTAGTATTTTTTGCTACATCCCACGCAATCATATATATTATCTTCGGGACCGGAATTTTTACTGGTTAATTCTATCGTTTCTTCTTAAGAACTTCTTAATTTTCTGCTTTTTAATACAAACTTTTTTCTTCATAATCTTATTATGTTTACTATACGTTCCTAACACACGGCGGAGATGTGACCTTTGCTACTTGCTTGGACAGTTTCCGAACGTTAGTAAGAAGTTCTAAAACTGGGAATGTCTGTTAGGAACTTTAAAGGCGTGTCTTTCTAGGCGTGTCTCTATTTGTGAGCATCGTTATTAGATCTCGATATTGAGTGGTATGAGGTACTGTTGGTGGTAGTTCTTATTGAACCCGTTCAGATGTAGTATTCTCAAGCATCATTAAAATATCTTCAATAACTCTGTCATTTTTAAGGTTATATGATATGTAAGCATAATCTGGAAAGTACAATCTGGAATCTAAATTAAGCACCACTTTTGAATTTGTTATAAACTTTGAGGTTATTTTATCGATAAGTTATTTTATTCAACGAAAACACAATGAAAGCATAATCAATTTAAAAAATATTAACACTACAATATCAAATGTAAACCTGCTAAAAAATCTAAGGTAAATTGAAACTTTGAAGTTAAAAAAACTACGACATCTAGAACAAAAACAGTAATTTTTTTCGGTTGGCCTTTTCATCGGACAGATTATATTATACTGAATTAATCTACTATAATTACTCCGGAAGCCAAGAGGTGGCCGGGGGCTGAAACACAGCTCTAATTGTATTTATTTATATTATAACGCCTTCGCAGTGTTTCGTTATAACGCATTTTGAATGTCTGGCAAAAAGAAAAATAGTGTATTAAGCGGGAAATAACATTATAATTGAAACATTATACTAAAAAAATATACATATATATCTACGTTTGCCTTGGATTATGGCTTTATTTAATGAAACAAAGTATTCTCAATAAGACTATCTCTTATTTAAAGTAAATGAAATTCAATTGAAAACACAATACGTGCAAGAAGAACTAGTTAACTAACTAATACATACATAGTGCCGCCATCTAATATTAAAAATGTACACGTTTAATTTTGTTTTTAATCTAATACTATCACTAAAATTAAACTCAATTTAATAAAAAATGGTTTAACTAAACAAATCAAATATTTACTAAGGAAAATCTGATCCCTTAAATAGACAAAAATTTGAATAGGCAATGCTCTTGTCAAAATGTCAGCTAATTGATACATAATTAATTTCAATTAAACCCAACTCGATTTTTTACCTTATGAAGTTATATTTATTATATATATTTATAATATATATATATATATTTATATATATATATATATATGTGTGTGTGTGTGTGTGTGTATATTTATATTATTTTCCGCTTAATACATTATGTTCTTTTATGATAAACAGGGTGGTTAATCAATTTTATTGCACTCTGATTATCAAAATTACATGTAATGCAATCTTAACTTTCACCTAAATCTGTCATAAAGTGCTGCAACTACAGTATCTCTTTGGCAGATTAGTAAGCGGCCACAAATTCTGCCTCATTTGAAGAGAGCAATAGCCTTTTAGACCATGTGATCGTACCTCCAATAATTACAAATAGTTATAAAAATATACCCTGTGGTAGATTTACGCGTATCTATATCACTTGCAAAGTCTGAATCTGGATATCAAAATATGTCACTATTTCTTCATATTTTGTACATCATTTTTTTTCTATTTATTAGGTATTACTACAACATTTTCATCTATATTCTTTGTAATAACAACATAAACATCTGCTCGAATACTGGCAGGATTTACATTACTATTACAAAGTTGATCAATGATTTAATTTATATAATTTTCTTGAAGAATGCAGATATTATTATTTACCCTCTCTATTAGCATGCCCACAACACATTTAAAATTTAATTCTTTTATTTCAAGAGCTAGTTTTAAATATTCATTTATTTCTTTGATAAGTTCTTTGAAGATATTACAAGGGCATCACCAAAATAATTAATTGGGAATACTCTAGTCTGTACAAAAATTATTAAATAAATACAACAATCTGAAATTGCATAAAACCATACTTCTTCAAAAATACAATGAACCTTTTGTTCTAGCACCGAGATGCTTGTCTTAAACCGTATAACTATTTGTTTAACCTTAATTCATAATTATCTTTCATTACAATACCTTCAGGTATTTCCATGAATATGTCTTCTTCAAGATATTCTTTTAGAAAGGCTACATCAATCTGGTTACATCAATCTGTTTTATCTCTAAGTCATATTTTGCAGCAACAGAAAAAAACAATCCTTATGGAATCATATATCGTTGTTCGAAAAAATATTTCTTAATAATCAATGTTTTTGATCTCACTAAACCCGCGTGTACATAAATGGGCATTACTGCGCACTATTTGATTATTCTCATTTCTTTTAGTAGTAAAAATCCTTTTTATAGTAAGTGTTCGCCGACCAGATCTATTAACCAATAAGATCTATAATCCAAGTTTCCAATTAAATGAACCTACGTGATGTAGTATTATTTCTACTTTCTTTATGTTCTTTATCACGACCTACTTTAAGTTCTTTACCTTCTTTAAGTTCTTTACCAAGACTTCAGACAATTCACTCTTCTGTGGACTGTTTAGTGCATCAGCATATATATGAGGTAATGACAGCTCGAGAAAATTTGTTTCAAAGTTTCTATTAAGTTGTGACCTTAAATTTACAGTCCGTGTTGGTAAGTCGTCTAATTCTCAGAGTCATCACTCTTACAACTCAACAAGCTTTCTTCATTCTCTGTGTAAAAAATTACTGCATTAAGAGACAAGTTAATTATAAATATATATAAAAAACTACTGGTTTTGGGTAAAACTTGTATTAGGAAATTTCTGAGCCCATTTAAATTTATGTAAAAGTTTAAATAATAAAGAACATATACTATTTTCATTAAACTATTAAATATATTATTTTTTTTGACTATGCAAATATATTGCCTAGTATTTATTTCACAGTTCTGAGAGAAGAAACTTGCTTACTAATATCTTTTCATTTTATTAATAAATCTTAAAGACAATAATTGTTTTAATTAATACAGTATATTTTATTGTAGAGTTCGCTAAAGAAAGTTATCGTAATTTTAATCTCTTGAGTCACCTGCATGTTTAAAAATATAGGAAGGGAGTCATGCTTTTTGTCATTTTGGAGACACGTATTTGGCGAAGGAAACACTGTAACAAAAAATGTATTGTTTGAAATCAAATTACTTCATTTATGATAATTCGTCACTAATACAGACTTTTTAGTACAATAATTATTTAATTACATGCAATATAATTATGTAGGGCGACATATATATGAATCCGAATATCTCAAAAATTATGACATCTACAAATACCATTATATTTTTCCTACAACCTGGGTATAATCTTCTGAAAACCCTGTTTTCCATTATTTTAGTTCTCACAGTTTCGCAAAAAATATATTTTTTTCAGCCAAGCTTAGATTTAATGATAGCAACTGAAAATTTTTTTCTCAAAATTTTGCTGGTTCTAAATTTTTTCGATAACGAGAAATATGTCGATCAAAATTTTTGTAAATAGTCATAGTAATATTAACCAAATAAATTTTCATATGCTTATAATTTTAAACGAAACTTATATGTTGTTTCCCAATCTAATTTATTATCTTCCACCGTTTCTTAAGTACATGAATATAACTTAGAACAAATAAAAACCCAAAAAATATTTCCAATTAGTGTTAGCAAAACATTTTCTTTATTAAATATTCAACTTCGAATGTTGTTTTACGGGTCATTCCATTTTACTTTCGCTATAATTATTTTGTCTCATTTTGTTTATGTAAACATGATTCCATTTCTTCTCAAAACACAATAAATAAAAGAATAAACAAATATTTGATATGCAAATATTATTCAGCAAATAGTAAAATATATTGCTGTGGACCTACTTATACATTTACATATAGCCACACACACACGCACTCTCATAAATCTATTCAACTAAAGATCGCTCACAGCATGTGTACCCAACTTCATACACGCACAGGTCTACACAAACATTTGAAATCTTTGTCATTATTACGTATCACTATATCACATAAACGTATTCCACATCACGCACACACTCACTACTTTGCACTTGTTACATCCAAACACACAAGCATACATAGCGTTCGCACGCATATGTGCACATAAGTATATATGTGTACACACATACACCTCTCCTACAGTTTGAACGCGTATACGTAAAGAGATTAGCTAGCGATCATCTTATGCTCTTAATTACCTCTACCGTAAACGTAAAAACCTGGACGTAGGTGGCTAATGACGTCATCGCGTTTTGTTAAAGGTAACTTGCCCCAAGTAAATTAATATTTCAAAACAGATGTGATGTTTTAATATAATCAATACTAATTTTACAATCGTTCAAGGTAAATTCAAATTATTGATATAGTAAATATAAAATAAGAGACTTAATATCATAACTTCGTGTATCATCTATCACTCCCTGAATATTACGTCGCTACTAATCGAAGTTGCAATAGATTAGGGAGTATCTAAATTATGCATTTAACATTTAATAAATTATGAAAAAAAAATTGTTTAATTCCTTTTACTCATACCACCAGTTTTAAAATAGACTTTGATTTCCACTTGAATTTGAAGTAATTTTTTATATTTTACAAAGAAATCATTTTTTCTAAAACGTGCAAATTTTCTTACCCCAACTCTTTTGCATAAAGAGCCGCCCATTATCCCAGTCTGTGCTCGCTCGCACCCCCATGCCCCCTGTGCTCGCTCGCACACACGTTCAACGAAATCGAAGTTTTACATGAGAATGCTTTCCTTTTACATAATAACAAATTTTTAAACACAGTATTACTGATCTGTAAAACATTAATGACCGACCTATATTATGAAGGTGCTCTTAGCTCCCTGCAATGTTAGCATAATTTCATTTAGAAATAGACGTGTAATACTCTGAAATATTTCACGCATCGACTTGTACATAATTTCCCGTTATTTTTTATAAAATGTCATTTCATTTTTTTATACATGATTTAACTATTCCAGGTCTCATTTCAGACGAAGATAAAAGAACCGTAATGAAATGAAAAAATGATATCTATATTACTAAGTTCAATAACCGGAAAATGAGAGACAATAAAATGCAAAAACAAGTTTGATAACATAATGTTCATGCTTGTTCGGTATCAGAATGATTGGAGCGGGAAATTAACTTTACGCGTGAATGTGAATAAACTCGTGTATTAATAAATTATACTGGACCCAAAACAACCTAGGAGCTGACCCTAACTAACTGGATGGTGTGAATCCAGCCTAAATAATGTTTTCCCATACATATGGGCATATATTCTATTAAGTAAAACATTGTTAAATAGGAATTGGTTGGCTATGAATTATATTTCTTTGGAATCCTGAAAAAGTACACAACTTCAGAACAACAAATGAAGCTATCATAAACCATGTCGTTGTTATCTGCAAAACTTGTTAATAGCATAGAACAATTTGAAAATGCATTTAATCATATCTCTTCCTAAAATTTAATATATACAAAGGTCAATTACGACAAACTTTGTTGCAAATAATTTTTTGTTACATATAATCAATTACCTAAGCATTTATATACTGATGTAATATATCGTGATAAAACGTACTGCACCAACTGAAATAGAAATTATTCATAATAACAAAAAAATTTATATTTATAAATTAGATCTGAGCGCTAGATTACATGAAAATTATAAAATACGACGACACATTTCTGCTAATTTATTTTCACCCAAGTAGACATGGGACATAGGGTTTATAGAATATTTTTAGAACTTACGAGCAATGAATAATAAAGATTTATGTAAAAGGGACAGGGTACCGGGCAATAAAGGTTTAATTAAAAGGACAGTGTACCGGACAAAAAAGGTTTAAGAGAAAGGGACAGTATACCGAGCAACAAAGAGTAAAATAAAGGGACAGTGTAAAAGGCAATAACGATTGAAGTGAAAGGGCACCGGGCAATACAGATTTAAATATAAAGACAGTGTAACGGTCAATATAGATTTATGTGAAAGGAGCAGTGTAGAAGGCAAGTAAGATTTGAGTGAAAGAGACAGTGTTTCGTCCAATAAAAAATCAAATGAAAGGGATAGTGTACCGAGCAATAAAGGTTTAATTAAAAGGACAGTGTAACGGGCAACAAATGTTTATGAAAAAGGGACAATGTACCGAGCAATAAAGGTTTACGTGAAAGCAACATTGTACTGGGCAATAAAGATTAAAGCGAAAAGGAAAGTATTCCGCGTGCACTGTCTAGTTAAAGTTTTAAATCATTATAACTACATAAAAATAACGTATCGAAGAAAGTATTATAGACACAAAAAAAACCACAAATAATTTCAAATATATATATATTTATATATATATATAATACGAATAAAACAAACTACGCCCTTATAGAAATATTAAAATAATATTTGAAAAGAAATTACGAATCAATAAAATGTACAAAAAATTCCTGACTATACACGTACAGCTTATTGTTATAAATTGATTTTTTAAAGCTGAATCAGAACTGGACGTTTATACACCTCATCAAAACAAAACATATATAACGAAACCGTTGAATACACCATTAACAAAAAAAATAAAATAAAATAGACAAACGTCAAAAAGAATGACTAATATATATGTACCGGAAACAATAAAAGCAAGACTTTAAAGTTTATGTCTAAGTAACTTTATATATGGAAGCCCAAGTTTTTTCATAACTTATGAATAAGGCGGGTGAGATAGCATTAACAACGATAATTTGCTGAGACCAGAAGCTAAGGGAGCCAATATTCAACGGAAATGCATCTAAAACCATAACTTACATATGAAGAAACGTATTTAAATTTTGCAAGTAATTATTTTCATTACTTTTCCTGCTATGTGCATTTTCACTTATATTATTTTTGATGAGAATTTGTTTATATACTTCTCGGTAGCGAAGCAACGTCAAACATATTCTCAACTTATTTATTATGTTAAACAAAGTAAAGCACGATAGCATGTATATATTATATATTTGCATATTACATTGTGGCGATACTTTTAACCTACTAGAACGGTCGCTTTGAAGAATCGTAACCTTTCGGTACTGACCCCGAAATTTTCTCGGCTCATTTTCCATTACGGCTAACAGACGACGGTAAACGACGTACAAGGTACAAATAGGAATTTAATTATTACGTTGTGGTTATATTAATACAATTATTTAATTGTACATAATTTAACTACGGTCAAATTAAAGAAAAATAATAAACTAGCAGCATTGTCGCAATTAATCTGTCTACAATAGATCTAATTTCGTAATTTTATGATATGTGATTTACTGCAATATTCACATTTAAGCCATATTATCACTAATAGTTGCCTATAAACAACGAAAAAGTCAATAACGAAACATTTTTCGGTCGACTGATCAAATAAGATCAATGTGGATTAAAAAATATAACCATATACGGGTTACACTTACGCACACTCAAACACGCACGCGCACACGCTCGCATACCCTCACTCCGTAATTCGCGCACGCACGCACTTAGGAAAACTTATCTAAAGCTAAAATTACCTATTTTTCGTAAAAGAATGAAATTAGTTACAAAGGAAAATACGTCTATAAATTTCAGCATTTTACAAGTTAAATAATAATTCAGATTAAATAATTAGAACGACTTTTGTTTATACAATTATTGTGAATATTTTATTAAGTACACATAAAATATTACATGACTCCCATTTATATTAAAGCTCCATAATTATCCCAGATAATTAATTGAAAATGAAGAGCATTAATTATTTTGAAAATGTTTTAAACTGCTTGTAGTTAGGAAAACACTTCTGTTCTCGCGAGCTGGTGAAGCACTTCTAGTTAACAAGTGTAGTTTTCTTTTCTTTTAATATAAATTAGTTTTTCTGAGGCCTTATCGAGATCCTAAGAACTACTAAGATTAATTTGAAATAACTTAGTCTTAATTTTAATTATTTCATGACATTTCATACTGGGAAACTTAATTTAAGTTTAAGATTATATTTTGGGGGACCTAATTTATATTGACTTTCTTTATCAAAATTACAGATAAGTGTTTTTCTTGAAGATGAGAAAATTTTAATTTGTAGTCATTTAGTATTCACGTGTCTACTTGAAGTTACTAAGATTGTGTGAAAGAGCAAGATCAAATTATACAAACTCTGGCACAATAGTGAAATTCAAATATTTTACCAAATTTAAGAAGTGAAAATTTTGTTCGTCTGTTTTCTAGGATTTAGCATAACGACGGTTTTATTTACCTAATATTGCGCTATCCGAATATTATATGTAATTTTTTTTTTATTTTAAGAAAATATCAAAATTTAAAATACAGTTGAAAACAGTAGTGCGTAGAGGGAAGGTTAAAAAAATGGATGCCGAGAAAATTTCCCAAACATCGTAAAAAAAATTAATTTTTTCATAAAACAATTTTTAAAAATTATACTATTTGACAAATCATTGTAAAAACCAAAAGGATTTTATTATAAATGTTCATTTATTTTTTTATAAAAAAAACTTTTTCTAACTTCCAGGCTATCCACAGCTTTATATGTGCAAATACCGAAAGAACAACAGTTTTCGTTAAACAAAATAATTGAAATAACTGTTACCAAAAAGAAAAAAAGGTTCATTAATTTAAATTAACTATGTAATTCACTAATTATCAAATACGAACAGCCAAGAAACTCACTAAGCGTTCAAAGGAGCAGAAGAATATCAATATTAGCCGCTTCTCCCAACACGGCGTTGATCAAAGTAGTAGGAGAAAAACTTACAGTGCTGACACTACAGTATATTCGTGCGCTCTTTAGGTAGAGGAAATAAATATAATTTGGTCGGAATAATTATTTGAAAATTTTAAAAATGTGTGATGAAAGCCCTCCGGAATAAGAAGTTTACGGAAATTACATCCCATCATGTCCATGGCAAAATCTGATGAAAAAATGAGGATTTTTTTTATATAAAATTTTTTTTTTGTATAAACGTATATAAAACATTTCTAATATTTTCTCCAAAATGTATATATGAGTTACTTCAAGCTGAAAGAAACTAAACTGCCGAAGAGTTAAACATTATAATACAGTCACAATACATCCACTGTCATGGAAATCGTGGAAAATCCGATGACAGATCCTAACACCAAGTTGGCCTTCCGACAGGTGTACTTTAAACAATCAACAAATTGACATTTCAAAAAAATTGTTTTATATCTGGAGAAAGATCCACTTATTCCAAAAATATATGGTAATAATAGATTACTTGTAAAACTATTCGAGTTATAATTACTATCATTGACAAAATTTAGTGTTGGTTGTGTTGGTTGTTTGCTGTTGTGCATATTTTTAAATTTTAACGAATCATCGTGTGATGTGTTGGGTTCATTACAAGGCTTATGGTCTTTGACGACGCGAACCACCACGTGGAGTTGGATTCGATTCCTGGCAGCAGGTCGAGCAGAGCTGGAGTGGTATTTAAAATAGTGTGGCTGAAATGCACAGATCAGTGACTGGCCGCAACGCCACTGGTTTGAGAAGCTACGCACTGCAATCGCCAAGTTAAGATCGCCAAGCGTATCGATTATGGGCATTACCTTCAGTGATATGCGCATTAGGGACGCCTTTGAGATTTTCAGCAGTGGACTTAGACAGGCTTTTCATTTCATTTTGATTTAATTCAACAGTAAATTGTACATTTTTTTTCATTGTTTTATTTCAATGAATCTTTTATTTTTTGAAAGATAATTTTTAGTTAATACATGGTATTGAGATATTACTGTGGGAAATAGATCAGTAAATAGATATGTAAGCATACCAACCTTTTTACTCAAAACAGCCACCACTCTACGAAAATGTATGAAATTAGCAAAACAAAAAGTAGACGAATCTATAAATATTATAAAGAATAGTTTCTGAAATCGTTATATTAACCTTGACATCTGTTTATGTATACATTTGTATTCTACCTGTATTATAAAAGTTCTAAATGTAAAAGAGCTAAACGACTTGGCATAAACATTGCGTAAGGTGTAATAGGTATTTCATTATTATGAATAAGATAATGTGCAATACATATTTCGTTATTATGAAAGTTCAACGAACTAGAACCAGTTCAAAGATCCTTAAAGATAAACACATCTTAAGTAATTTCTCAGAAAAGTATATACTACCGAGTTTACCGATATTCGTGGTTTGAATTCATAAGTCCAACTATCTTAATAAGTCCTCAATCTTTTTCGTCCATTCTGAAATTCTCAAAATAGCTCTCAGTGAAGTAAGGTTTGAAATTTTTATATATCTTTAAAGATTCAACTATGAAATTTCGTATTGAAAAAATAGAAAATACAAAGTTTTCGTAAATCGGGCAACACAATCCTTAATAATATTTTACCTTAAGGTTTCGAAAAATATGATTAATTAATATGATGCATTTTTAATCTATTTTTAAATCTGAATCTTATTTGCTCATTTCGTAAAGGAAATGTGTAAACCTTTGTATTTTTCCGTGTATAAACCTTATCTATTTTTAATATATTTTTAACTCACTGTTCAATCTTGGCTTTATATTTTTTGGTTATAATTCACGAATCAAACAAATGTGTTTTCGCTGATATAAAATAAATGTTTACTTATTCCGTAAATCAGTTTATATTAACACAATTGACCCACTGATATCATGTCGGTGTTAAACAAAAACCTATCAAACGAGTGTCGGTGATATAATTTATCGAATTAATTTGATTATCAATAAGATATTTTTCGTTTATTTACATATACCCTTAGAATGTTGTAAAAATGGTGGACAAGACTAAAAATATTTAAGATTTTGTTTTACGTGTTCTCAAAAATCTTTAAACATGGGTGCAACTCTCACGACAAGATTTCCGTTCACATTTAACCATTTATGAAAATATAATGTTACACAATATTACTGTTAAACTATAGAAACAAATTTTATTTATCATATATTATATATTACCTACTATATTTTCCACAAGTGCATATTTCCAGAAAATTATTTATAATTCCATATAGCATTAGAAATAAATTATTTTTGGGCTTTTTCATTTACTTGTGCTATAAGGCACCTTATTGCTCCAATTTCCAAGATTATAGATTTGCCAGAAGTTTGCTATAAATTTCGATGATTTGTGAGTAAGGTAAAAAAAATCACGCTTCAAAGGACCACAACTTTTTTTCTTGAACAAGAAAACTTACACATTTTTAGCAATATAAGACTAAAGACTAACGATATTAATTCGATATCTACTTGAAATGTCGAATTAATATCGTATTATCGTTTTTGGAAATAAGTGTTTTGTATGGTGATGGCGGACGGACGGACAACGAAGTGATCCTATAAATGTTTCATTTTTCTCTTTTTGAGGGACGGAACCACAAAATCACCGGCGATATTTTATAAAATCCATGCGATACTTGAAAGCCCCCGAAGCATAAAGTATTCAATTACAGTAACCATAACATTTTACGGTATCATCAATTTTTATCCGGAGGTTCCAGGAAGGGACTTTCATTTATCAGTTTATTTTGTTCTTTTGCTGTGAGATAGGCTTTACTGCGACGGTCGGCTTTTAAAATTGAGATGTGAATAACTGACGTGTCACAGTATATTAACAATCTAATGCACATCAGTTCAACTGGTATTTAACGTGAAGTCAGGTTAAACACCACCTGATATAAGTACGAAAAAAATTATTATTTACCACTGTCCAGTGAAAACAGCGCGCATAATACAAATGGGTAAATAAATCAAATATAATAGTATGTAAATGCGCTCGAATGCACTTTTAACACACTACCAATGAATTTACGTTTTATTAGCAATACCCTATTTTCTTTTACTCCCTAATTATCTCTCGCTCGCAGTAAATGGGCATATTTATATTTGCATACTTTCTTTATCAGTAAATACTAAATGAGTTTTCTAAACTTTGCATAACATAATATTGACAAACTTAAGTGAGTTTTGTGAAACCATTAAGTAGTTTATAATTAAAAATAATCCGTTTTAGGATTATCTCAGAGAAAAATACTCTTGTTTGATTCGTGATTTATAACCAAAAAATATTTTCTGTAAAAGTGACTCGTACTAAAAAAGGATCAAAATTTAGCTCAGGGAATATTTGATTTTAACTACATTTATTCAGAAAATGACGTTAGACGATATTACACTTGCTGACTATACAAAATTAAGATTCATTTTATAATTTCTGGAAGTCAGAAGTTATTTACATTATATGCCTTCAAACAAAACAACACTTTTGTATTTCCTATTAAATATCAATGTTTTTTTATATACACATTTGGTTAAAAATAACTTTAAATTTATAATAAAAATAAAAAAACATTAATTATTAACGCACTACAATGTAATTAGGATTACGTTCTACGATGTTTCCCATAATGAAAATAACTGAAATTATTTTTTTAAGAACACAGATTTTATCATCACTTTTCTTATATAATTTCTTCCCACCAATTATTTTCTTCAGAATTTCTTTAATTTATCAGTTCATTTCAATAAAATGTATTCAAAGTATTTGATTGTATAAAAAGAAATCTACGTCTTCAATTTTACTTCAATTCCATAAACTATCAAGAAACTATAAAATATCAATTTTCTAAAGGTACCACAACGACATATTAATAGAAAATTGTCAGAGATAGAAATATTTCGTATCACTAAAATATATATTAGATATTGATTTTCTTTTGTTTTAATAATTTTTTGGCATATTGACTCGTTATTAAAATATGGTCAAATAAGTGAAATCGATCGCCATTTCGGGAAAGGGCCATGATGGCTAACAGTTCACTATACAACATGTAGCACAACAGCCACGAGTATTGATTTTTGATACATTACTTCTAGAGTCTAGTACTACACATATCAAAGTATCCATTTTAAGGGAATAATTTTTACGTAGGAAGTTATTTTGTGGTAATATGACTGTATTAATATATTTCCCAAAATATTATTTCAAATGTTTTAAAAATAATACACAATAATGTTTAAAAAACAACTTCTGAATTGTTCCATAATTTGTTTATAGTTAGTATTATTTTTTTATTGATTATTATATTGACTGACTTTAATAAGTAATTTCATTTCACTTTTAATATTTATTTTTCAAGGTTCGTTATTTTCATGTACATTAAGTGATAAATAATTACACGAAATGTGGTTAATTCAATCAGAGCTACAATAAACTTTGAATTGCTATATAAATTATCTATCTCTATTAAAACTATATTTTACAGCAATTAAGGCTGCATCAATAATACCGAGGAAATTATTTAAAATTATTAAAATATCATTTTTGCAAAGCCATATCATTAATTTGCACCTGTATAATCCAGGAAGGATATTTAATTTCTCTATATCGTTTCGCCCTTATTACATAAGGTACAATATACACCCACCTCCGGTGTCCCATTTCAAAGCTCCTCTAAGTCGATGGATTCAGGATGTGTGTGTTTACATATAGAATTTATTGGTTAACGCTATATTGCAGAACTACTAGTCCTTGCCATTGTGACTGTTTTAACTTCAAGAAATGTTAGCATGTGACCACCAGGAACCATTGTTTATATTAACAAAAATAAATTGACGTTATAATAAAAGTAAGCAAATATTTAAACTGTCAATACTTAAACTGAAAACGCAATATCAGCAAATTATTTTCGAAGTTAATTACCTCTTAGACAAATAAAATAATAAGCAAGTTATATCAAATACACGCGTAATATTAAAGCAAGTAATTATGGTGATCAAATTATATGGAAGAATTTCATATAAAGTAGCATATAGTCAACTCGGTGGACTTGATAATACCTTCTAGTAATCTGAATAAACTAAGAATTTTCCAATAGTATCATATCGCAACAGTTGGCTCTATGCGGGTGAATCGTATAATTAGCATTTCAATTTTATCAGTACTTCATATTAAAAAGAAAAATAGGAAAAATAAAGAAAGTGTAAAGAAGCCTACATTTTATAAATAAGCTTAGATTTATCCGAAAAGAGTTAAATAACATTGACGAAACTACTTTCCGTAATTTTGCAGAACCAATTTCGAAACCTATTTGTTGTAGAATCACTAAAACTGTTCAATTTTTATTGGTTTAGGAAACAGTAGCCTGCAGTGCTTTTTGGGAAGGGAAAACTGCGTATGGACGGACACATGAAAAATTATATAATGTATGCTCACACGCGCACAAGCGTCCGCGACCGCCCCTGATAATCACTATTGTAAAATTTTCACAGTCTCTCAGTCCAAAGTCACGGAACTCTAATTAATATAAAACAAGCCAAGTACAAGTCGAAAGGCTAACAAATTAAGATTCTGTAGTTTTATGTATTAATATCCAACTATGGCCGCGACTGCGTTCGCGTAAAATTTACTGATGATTACTGTTTAGAATAACGTATATAAAAATATTAACAATGAATGAAAAATGAACTGATAAATACCAACACAACAATGATTTAATTATAAAATCAACATAAAGACTTCATTTCCTATGAGCGTAAAACTTACAAATACCCAAAATAGATGGCGTTAGCTCTACATTTATTTTTATAATGTGATAAACAAAAACTAGGTAAAAAGTTTAATATTTCAAATAACATCGACTTAGTAACTATTATTGTAAAAGATACAAAAACATCGATTAGCCGGTGGGAATTGAACCAATTTTTCGGCGTACCATGCCAATATGCTAACTATTACACCGCGGTTGATCCAACTGACCTATTGTTTCAATAGGTCAGTTGGATCATATGTTGGATCATATGTTAAGATGTTATTATAGTAATCGTCAATTTTATTCGGTGTTTTTTTTTAATTTTTATATTTACTTTTATAATACTAATGAGCACAAATTTTCTTAAAAACGCCAGCAGATGGCGTTGTTAGAACCAATTTCGTAAAATTCACCAAGTGTGTGTTTTTTAAACTGCACTATCCAGATAAAATGTACCCTATATATTGATTGAGGGTATAAACTATTACTATATCAACTGTTATCAAAATCGGTTTAGTAGATTTTGCACGATTGAGGAACAAATTAATAGACAGTCAGACAAAAATTATAAAAACACCTTTAGATATAAAATAAATTATAAAAGTTATGTTTAGAATATAAAAAGAAACAAATGGTTTTGAAGAAAAATATTGAGAATAGTCAATCAGTCAAGATCAGTTTTTTAAATTTGTATTAATCAGTTTTGTAATTGCAATGTTCAGTAACTTTCACAGAACATAATTTTTTATTTTTGTAGCCTAACATTTCAAATTGAATTATATTTTGAAAACTATTGACATCTTCAAAATTCTTTGACAAACTTGTCGATAATGAACTTTTTCTTATGTTGAAAAGCCTGTATCACAATAATTTAGTCTATGTCTTTATAAAGGCAGTTGTGTTTTTGATACACGTTTTAGGTATCAGAATTTAGAATCATTTAGTAGAAAGGTATGACACGGTTGTAGGAATCGCATGATAATTTTCTACAACTTGTCATAATTTCGAAGTATGAAACTAAAGCAATAAGACTAGCAGCGAAACTAATTTCGTGATTTTTCACTTCTTTTGTCATGGTCCAGCTACCTTTGAAATAGACTTACTAGTTTCTAGCTTGATGAAGGGCTAAATTATAGAGATTTTATTGTCTTTTATAAACAATATTCATTAGAAATCTCATTAATTTTTTTTTTCCAAGTCAAAAATATAGTATTTCAACTGTCGTTTTCGGTCACTATCATATCTTTCTACAGTTGTCAGCTGGAGATTCTAGCACAATCTAAATGAATTTTGTAGTCCAACTCTTTACCAGTAATTTTTTTTTCCCTACATGGAACATGTTCTATATATATGCCAAATTAATGGGATAACTCTTGCGTACATTTTAAACTACCGTCGTATCACTTGCGCCAAACTACACCATAAGAAATATAAAAAGTCAGGGCTGCTGAATTATTTTCAAATTAATACTCAACTTACAACTATACAACACAGTTGATTGAAATCTGTGCCTATTCCACTGACAATTTTTTTAAAATTTTTCTGATACCACGTGGACGAAGTTACGGGTAAATGTTGATTAATACTATTTATTCAAGGAACAGCAAAGATAAATTATATTTTTAATAGTTGATAAACTTCTCAGCTTTATTTCTTTAAATATTTCCGACGTGTTAAGTTATTATAATATTAAACAATCAAAAAATGTTCCAATAAAAATTCAACACTATAAAATGTTATACCAAATATTTATAATGTTATGTAATTAACAAAATAAAAAGCAGCTTATATATTAGCAATTAAAATGGTTAACAGGATCGATAAGATAAGTTTTCAAACGGATTTATTTCGTCACTCAAAGTACTTTTATTAAGAACGAAATGCTCTTTTATTTCTACGTTGCTTATCCTTCAAAAAGTTTCCCTCCCTGGAATGATAATCCTATATTTTCTATTGTAAGTCAATTTCGGCCGTTTATATTCATTTATTATACAACTCTGACGATAAATCGATGAAAATGGCTGCTTGAAACTGTTTGTACGCCTTCGATCTCTATCATATAAAATATTGAATATATTATTTTTCAAACATTACATCAGGTGTAACAATATATTCTACACAATTTAACATTTCCAACAAAATTACAAGCAAATTGTGAGATAGTATAAACTTTTACTATTGAATATATTTGGCGTTAATTTTGTAGAAATTCATTATTCACAATTAAATGAAACTACGTGATTTAGTATTATTTCTACTTCTTTTAAGTTCTTTACCACGACCTTTACACAAACAACGAAACCTAAGTCGTGGTAAAGAAGTTAAAGAAATTAGAAATAATACTACATCACGTAGTTTCGTTTAATTGTGGATGGACCTTTATAGAAAAAATTGTGAAATAAGCACGTGCTTTCATGACTCGCAAGTGTATTTTAACATGAATACTGACCTATGGTCATCTAACTGTTATCTTTCACTTTGCTCAAAATTTTCAATACCAATAATTTTTTTTACCAATTGACAACGCAAAATAAAACTACTTCGTCAAAAGTACCAGAACAATATTTTCTACGATTATTTCAAATAGAAATCTCATTTTTTTAAAAGTTTTATTAATGTGCTTAAAGACGAACCAATGCTCTTACGCAAAAACAAAGAACAATTGTTCAAAATTTGTTTGTATTGAAAAAGTACATTTAAATGTAAGCTTACTTTTCGTTTAAATTCTGTACTTAAATAAAAAGTTTTATAACTGGAATAGAAAGATGACTCTTAGGTTTCATAATATTAAAAATAGGTACCAAATGATGTTTAAAATAGGTGATCTCTGTGACATGTGCTGTCATAGACTAATTATGCTAGATAGGCGAATAAAGGCGAGAGAGAACGCGGTTCTGTACAATGGAAATTTTATATGTAAAAATAAATAGTGAAATGAAAACCGTTTTTTTTTCAAATGTGGGAGGCACATGGATCACGCTAAAAATAATATCCGCTGTTTTTTGGAGGCTAAGAAATGATCCGTTATTATATTGACAAAAGAAGTGTGTTAAAACAGTTTGAACGTTTTCTGTTCTTAATTACCCCACTACACATCGAAATAATCTATATAATCTGGAAAGAATCAATTTTTGAAACAAGAAAAATTCCAAGTAAATAAATAAATATATATATACATATATATATATATATATATATATATATATATATATATATATATATATATATATATATATACACGAGGGGGCGTGTTTAAGTTCGCGGAATGGAGGATGAGGAGAATAAAAATACAAAATTATTTTTTTTTTTTAATAAATTTACCTGCTAGCCTAATACATTTTTCAGATCTTTCAATTAGCTTTTAGGTATACCTTCATAAAAAAATGTTTCGTCTTTGCTCGAAAAATAAGCTGAAACGGCGTCCTTCACTTCTTAATCGCTTGAAAACTTCTTTCCTCGAAGTTCTTTTTTTAGGTTTGGGAACAAATAATAATTACTGGCAGCCAGGTCAGGACCGTAGGGTGGGTGTTCCAAAATATCGAAGCCAATCTTGTGCGCAACGCGGCTCGTGTGAACTGGCGCGTTGTCGTGCAAAAGCAGGACACCTTTGATCAATTTTCCCCTTCTTTTTTCTTTGATTGCTTCTTTTGACTTCTCTAGAATTGACGCATAGTATTATTCGGTTATGAAAACATCTTTATCTTTATAATCCGTCAATAGGATCTCTTCTGAATCCCAAAAGACTCTCACCATGATTTTTCGAACCGACTGTGACACCTTAAATTTTTGGGTGGTGGTGTGCCTTTTTTGTGCTACTGCATTGAGTCTTGTTTGAACTCAGGTTCATAATGATGAACCCAAGTTTCGTCTCCAGTAATAATTTGACTCAATAGTCCATCCTTGTCTCCACTTCAGAGGTCCAAAAACGCGCGACAACACTCCACGCGGCGTCGTTTTTGAGGCGGTGTGAGCTTTCTCGGCACCCATCTTGCGCTGACTTTTGTCATGCCAAGATAATCATAGAAAATTTTAAAAATTATTGTATACGATACTCCATCCATCTCTGCAAGCAGTTTTTTCTTTAGTCTGGCATCTTCCAATACTAATTTTTCAACTTTTTCAATCATTTCCGGAGTAGTCATTTTGATCGGTCGACCGGGGCGTGGGTCGTCTTCAAGTGAGTCTCTACCCTGTTTAAAGTGACTATACCACTTGTAAACCACGGTTTTACCCGGGCAAGAGTCTCCGTAAACCGATGCCATCTTTCAGTATAGTTTGAACCGACTTTCTTTGCTTGGTAAGGAACTTTCTAACTGCGCGGTACTTGATTTTTTCCTTAGTTCAAACTTTCTTCCAAACTGAGTTGTTCGTTCGACGATAATTCAAAGACTAATGATTCGATTATGATAAAACTTGGTATTTATACTAATAATGAGTTACTTAACTAGCTGTTATTCCGTTAATCATCTTTACTAATGGCCTACCTTTCCATTGCGCGAGCTTAAAAACGCCCCCTCGTATATATATATATATATATATATATATATATATATATATATATATATATATATATGTATATATATATATATATGTGTATATATATATATATATATATATATATATATATATATATATATATATAAAGATTATAAATACGGTAAACAATTATAAATTATATCGCAGAATTTTCTATTTAACCTCAAAAATTATCTGCATATTTTCAAACTTGGTTCAAAAATTAATATACGAGTATAACTCAAAAGCTTTGACTAAATTTCACGCTCTAATAAATAACTGTTTGTGCCTATTATATAAGCTCGATTTTTATGCAGCGCTTAGCAATAAACTATCTACGCGTAAAGAAAATAAGGTTTCTACGTGCACACAGTATAAGCACTTTCTATGGCCGACCTCGTAGGTATCCTTGACAAAGGATACGGTGACTGCGAAGCCTGTTGCTAATCAGACATTATTCCCGACCTCGATTAAATCGCACTTCAGTTTTATTGCTTTTTTAATCCTGTCGTATTACTCGTAAGAGTAGCTCAGAGCAGAGAAGTTTGTTTTAGTTTGAAGTGGATAGCGAGAAGTATCGTAGCCTTCTACATTTATATAAGTTTATTATATTTGTCTGGCATAAGTCTATATTTATTTATGATTAATTATTTAATTTAAAGGTTATTTACAAACTAATTAAGTAATATTTAGCAGAACCATTCTATGTTTTTTTGACTAATAAATAACTTGCTTTCAATTATTTGTACATAGAAAATCGATTAATAAAATTAAGTGAGTGTGACCAGGTATGTGTTGAATTTATATACTGAATATCCTCTTCGTAATGTTTTTTTACAGAATTGGTCTTGTAAAATAGAACAAAATTTTATTAAAATTACTTAAGCCAAAATAAATTATGAAAATTTCAATTTTCTACTTAATTTTCGACACAAAATAAGAGTTTATTTTATAACGATTCTAATAAACTATGTTTTACCATTGTGCAGCTACCCGTTACATAATCTTGTCCCAATGTCGAATAACGTGGACATTTTGGAAATAATAACTTCTTAATTATACACTTTTCTACAACCCTGTTTACACTTTTTAATTAAGAGGTCCTCCACCCATAACTTTCGATGGGTCTATTGATCTAGGGATAGCTTTATTAATAAAAACCAAGCGAATTTTTTCAAGCACAAAGCACAAAGTATGGTTATACAAAGTTTTCGATGTCTTTGAAATTGTTAGTTTAAATGAAATAGAATAATCTAATTTCAAAGTTGTAATGAAATACAAAATACAGAATTTTTCTTTGAATTATTCAAAATTGTGATTAGAAAATTATAGGAGTAATGGAACGTTGCATTTTATTGTGAAAATTATTAAATTTTGCTATTATGACAAAAGACATGAACATATACGCAGACATAATGAAACTATAAGAGTTACTTTTTAGAATTCTGTATCCACAACGGAAAAAAAGGAACCCTTTATATAATTACGAAATTAATTAAAGGGAAAAAAATATTATGAGAAAAAAGTAACCTTAAGAGAAGTTCATGTGAATGACTTTAAATCTCAAAATGTTCATCGATCTCAAACCTCAAATCGAAAGATATTTTGGATAATGTAAAAACAAGCTGGTAAATAATATATATATATATATATATATATATATATATATATATATATATATATATATGTATGTATGTATGTATGTATGTATGTATGTATATATATATATATATATATATATATATATATATATATATACATGTACGAGGACGAGTTAGTTTTAAATTGTTTCTACATCAATATTTTAAAACAAACAATCAAAAACAATAAAAATCCGAGTACTTGGAAGTGGCACCAGATTAGAATAAATGCATGTTTCTCCCGCACCACTTTTAAAAAGTAAAAAATCAAAGTTTTAAATATTTTTAAAAAACCCGCGACGTAGAAATCGTATTAATTGAAAAACGATTAAATAATTTGTTTGTAATTTGTTGTTTTTTCTTGGGTTTTTCTTAGATTTTCTTCGGTTTGTAATTATATTAATAGGTTTATACTTTCTTTTAGTTGCAGTGTTTTAAAAAAAATATTTAATCGTTTTCAATCATAACGATTACAACCGTGTGGGTTTGTTTCAAAATGTTTAGTTTTGCTTTTTATTTTATACTTCTTCGATTAAAACGTTTACATCTGTTCTGGGCTTAATACAAATTTTAATTTTGTTTTTTAATATTAGTCTTAGCAACTGAGCTTCTCGAAAAACATTCGCCAAAGGGCAAGCTTATGTGGCTCTTAGTAGAGTACGATCTTTAGACGGCGCAGTAATAACTAATCTAAATCAAGGAAAACTCTTCAAAATTTCACACAATAGCATAGCTTTGGAAGAATTAGAGCGCTTAAGAAACAGGTTACAAAGATCATACATTGACGAAGCAAAAGAAATGCCACAAAGTATTTAATCTAGATCAAAAAAATGTTTTTGCAGCGCCCCCTGATTAGTAAACAACATAACACTTAACTAATAACCTTCGCCGTTAAATCACAAACATTGTACCAAAAATCATATCTAAATAAGTCAAACGGTTTTGGAGAAACATGGGAGTATTGGTTTTCAACAAAATGTTGCAACATTCCCTGGCGAGCCAACAATACAACACTTATCTTCGAATAATTTCCGATTAGCACCGAATATTTTGCAGGAAACCATGTCTAAATTGGTCAAACCATTTTGGAGATAAATGAGAACATTCGTTTGCAACAAAATGGTTCAACGCCCTTGGTGAGCTAATACCATAATACCTATCTAAAAACCATCGCCGATTAGTACCAAATATTTTTCAGAAAACCTTGTCGAAATTGGTATTTTGGAGATAAATGAAAATATTTGTTTGCAACAAAATGTTGTAGCACCCCACGGTGAGCTGACACCATAACACCTATCCAAGAACCATTCAAAATATCAAACCGTTTGGGAAGTAAATGGGAACATTCCTTAGCAACAAAATGTTAATTACGGCGCTTCCTGTTGAGTAAGTATACAACCATAACAACCATCTAAAAAAAACAATGCCAATTAATCACAAACATTTTATAGAAAATCGTATAAAATCAGTCAAACCGTTTTGGAGATAAATGGGAACATTGAATTGCACACACAAACAAACAACCTCTAACCCTAAATTCATATACCTCTTCCGTCCCATCATGGGTAAAATAGGGTTATATTTCAAAAGTTCATTTAAGAAAATATTGTTACAAAAATATATTTTTTGTTAGTGGTATAATGTGCTTTATAATTCAATTACCTAATCAAAAATTTTCGTGATTATTTAATAGCGAGTAAATTCATAAAATTTATGATATAGCGCATAAAGGTGTTGGAAAGTCAAACAGTACAAATCGGACATTTTGAAATGAACACTGGATCTTAAATTTTTTTCAGACTTGAAGATATGAGCTATTTTAACTCAAAGCTTAACTTCAAAGAACAAAGAAAAGACATCCTCCAAATCTCGAATGAAATTATAAAGAAAACAGTATACAAGTTTAAGTAATGATGCAATAAACATTCAAAATATTTTTACTGTTCTACATCTTCCTATTGAAACGTCTATATACATTTTTTTTCATTACGTGTGTATAATTCATTTTTATTTTACGTCCAATTACCTTTCTTCTTTGTAATCATTAAATAAATATCCATTAATTAATTATTATTCACCAAATTTTCCTTATTCATTAAATATTTTTGCACTAGACGACACGGCGCCAGCGTAAATATTTTCCCGAATGGCGATCTTGTTTTTTTTTTAATTTAAATATTCAATTCTCAAAACAATAATTGCAACATTTTTTATTATAAAACTGGCCATGAAGGTGACTAATATTTTACGCACTGGCTAAGTGTTCCCAACGATTTCCATTTTAAAGCATTATGTTGTATTCAAAATATTAAATTTAACATCTATTTTTAGACACAAAAAAAACTAAATTATGAAAGATTTATCATGAATCAAAAAACAATACAGGAACATGTTTAGGTACGTGTTTTAAATGCGATATTAATTCTGTTCATCGTGTTTTTGCAGTAAAACTGCATTTATCCTTCATTATAAAGTATATTCCACTGCGAACCAACGTACCTCACCCGAGGCAATTTTTTATTTTCCAACGTATTTTTATTACACGCGAATATGATGATTACATGTCCATAAGAAGTTTCTATACAAATATTTTATAAAGCGGAGCAAGTATTAAGCAAGACAAGAACGGATGGTTTCAACGTAATAATAATTCAACGATGGTAAATATAAATAAACCTTTTTTAAGGGGATGATACTTGAAATAACGATAAAGGTTTGACCGTGTTTTAATTTTAAATTGCTTACTGCGTTGAAAGGATTTCACGTTTTCATGTGACAAAGATCATAAGAGAATTGCCTGAAGTCTCCACATCATATTAATATGGCGCAATGTATCGCTTTTGGCTCTAGCAATAAAAATAATTTGTAATAAAAGACAATGTACATTGAAAATATTTCAAAAGAAATTTAACTAAAAGGTTAATTTATGTAAATATGAATATAGAGCGAATTTCTCAAATGTTTCCTTACCATGAATTTAATTATACTATAATAAAATTAAGAAAACGACTGTATTGAGACCGCGGCCAAAAAAAATAAATAAATTCGCATTGTACCACAATCTATAATGGTTTGTGTCAATTAAGGTATTTTCTTCACCGTGGTATCATATGTATCTTTTTAATTGTTTTTTAACTTGTTTCTATATCGACCGTTCATTTTTGCCGGCTTATACACTCTTGTATAAAAAACGGGCTGTTTTAATTTTGTCACATTATTAACCAAATATTATTTATTAAGAGATTGTATTAATTGTAATTGTTACTGGCAGATATAGTGTATCCTGACACATAAAAACGAACATTCTAAATTTTAAATTTATTCTTTTTGAATTAAAATTCTCTCTGACTGACAAGAACCTATTTTCTGGCGGTAAATAAAATGCAACTCTTATTAAGTTCTTTTTTATTTCTTACGTTTTTTATTTTAACGAATAAATGTTAATTAAATTTGTGCTGTTTGCTGCATTAGTTCACTTCTGTTTGTTGCTCTGAGTATGATTGAAAAAACGATAAGAGCTAGTAAAATTATTGCACTGCTTGAAGAAGGCTGTAGCCAATGTTATATGTCTCAGCAGTATAATGTGAGTTGCTCCACCGACCAAATAATCTGACAACGATACCAAAAAATGGGCTCCGTCAGTAGAAGGCCCGGTTCTGGAAGAAAACCGTGCACTGAGCCACGGGACGACAGCTTCATAGTCAGTCAAGCGCTACGAAATCGTCAAGTTACGTACGTGGATCTCAAACAGAAACTCGAGGACGTCAGAGGTACACGAGTAAGCCTATAAACAGTCGGAAGGAGACTTCAGGCCATCAATATACGTAGCTATTGCCCAGCTCGGGGCCCTACATTGCTCCGTGAGCATCGAGTTGCCAGATTGAGATTCGCTCAAAATTGTTCGTCATGGAATCAACAAGACTGGAATAGTGTTTTATTCTCCGGTGAAACTCATATATCGATTAGTAGTGAGGATCGACGCCGGTGAGTCTTACGAAGACCTGGTGAACGCTTTGCAGAAGTGTGCTTTGATAAATCACCCCTTACGGTGGAGGCTCCGTAATGTTTTTGGCTGGTATTAACTCAGATGACCGTACCGAGTTAGTTTTTATTGAACATGGCACACTTAATGCGCAAAGGTACATAACAGAGGTTCTTATTCCTCATGCCCAACCCGCATTAACAGCAGGAGGCGAGTCCAGTTTTATGGACGACAACGCTCGCGCCCACCGCTCTAGAGACGTTGATGCGTATACGCAGGAGGCCGAAATTCGTCGGTTAGACTGGCCAGCTAGAAGTCCCGACCCCAATCCGATAGAACACATATTGGATAATCTCAAACGATGCATCAGAGCCGTAAAGCCAGCTCCAGAAAACATTCGGGCCCTTAGAAATGTAATCGTCGCTGAATGGGAACGTAGTCCTTAGGAAATGATAAAAAATCTTGTCGAAAGCATGCCTAGTAGATTGAGTGCATTGATATTAGCTAGAAGAGACCATACTCGTTACTAAATTTTCAAATTTTGTGTTAAGTTAGGTAATAAAAAATATTTAAAAATAAACTTTAGCCATTTTTAATGTACCAGTATGAAAACGCTCGTCTGTGGACTTTACATCGTTTTTTTTATTTATTCACATTTTTAATGACTGAAGTAGATAAAAACGATATCTCAATAATAAATAACAATATTCTCATCATATCGTCATGTAAAATGCATCAAAAAATAATAAAATAACTCTGATATGGTTTATTCCTATAAGTGCCCGTTTTTTTACAAGAGTTTATTATGTACGAATTATTATTTGTCTTTTGGCAGGCGGGGAATTAACATATTCAAAAGTCAGATACTCTTTCTCGTCTGTGTACTCTATGTTTTTTGGTCTTTATAAGCGTTATCACGTTATGAAGTAGATTTATGATGTATTGTTATTTTGGTTTTCAGTTATTTTAATTATGTTAAGTATATTGAATTGCGTTATTATTCAATTCATATTATTCGTATCATTTAATTTTTTTATTTACTTCCCTTTCTTATTTCTGTACTAATTTATTTCTTATATAATTTTAATCGTAGTTTTCCATATTTATTTTTTTTCTTTCAACATTATTTCATCATTAGAAAATTGTATATGAGTAACATATCTTATTCTTGCTTTGATTCGTTTTATTACCTTTCCTCAGAACGTTCGACATTAGGTCAATTTTTTTTCAGATGGCTTATAATTTTCTTTACACGACATTTTGTATTCAGCATTCGACGATGAAAATAAAAATATAAATATTTGTCATATAAATGGGCAAATCCTACATTCACATTAAAGTGAGTTTGTTGCTACCTTCAATAGCTTTAATATTCATGCGTGTCTCGTCAGCGAGGCATGCGTTAATTACCTTCTAATCTTTTTGAACTACCCGGTTTCATTTTATAACGTAACGACTGCAAAGGCAGACGCGGCAGAGGTATCTTCGTGACCATGTGTCGCACAAAGTAATTACATAATCACCTGCGGATAGGTCGTCTGTCTCAGAGTATATATTCGTTAAAGTCTCCCTTTTCTCATTAAAACTATTAAAAAGATTCCTGTATCGTCCATCAGGAACACATTTTTTTCCGTAAATTTTAATAAATTATTGAAAGCTTAATTCCATATTATCCGAATTATTTATTATTGGGAGATTTTAATAGTTGTTTGTATAGAGGTGGCTCAAGAGCTAATTAACTTCGTGACATATTTACATCTACAAAACTTGTTATACTTTCTTACTTTTCCACATTCCACACTGAATCTTGTTATTCTCTTCGCTACTTAATAGTCATGTCAAATCCTAAACTTTATTCTGCCTATGGTCAATTTACTGATCCAGGCTCATCATGTCCTCATTTATATATCCCTTTGTGTGAAGACTCCACAACCTTCATTCAAAATAATATATCGTCGCAATTTTATCCGAATAGACAGGAAATCTTTGCTTGAGGATGCACGGTGTGTTGATGGGGGTGCGATCTCATGTTTAAATAATGTGGAGACATTACTAACGTTATGAATAAACATACACCACTAAAGCGATTAAAATTAAGTAAAAATGCCTCCCTGGTTCAATAATTCCATAAAGTGTTTCATGCAGAAACAGGATAAGGCCCATTATTTAAACATGAGATATGAGATGGATTCCATACCCCTTCGCTGGGAAGCATAAATATTATTGAGAAATAATGTATCGCAAATGTGCAAAAATGCAAAAAAAAAATATACCAGCAGAAAGAATAACGAATATAAATCGCCCAATATTTGGAAATTTCTAAGTACTTTGGGTATCGACAAACAACATGAGACAACGCATTACCTTATCAACATTAACGATCTCAACATTTTCTTTGCAACACCACGTTAGAAATTTCTGTCAAAAATATCCATATCTGATTTACCACAGCTATTAATTAACGGTTGTTAGTCCCTCTACTTCAACTGTAAAAGACCTTGACCTATTAATTGATCAATATTTCACGTGTCATTCTCAGGTAAGTGATGTTAGTCATTAGATTTTCTTCATAATTTAAATTTACTTCCACCTATTCGTGTGTTTTTTTAATCTAAATGAACTTTTATTCAATAAATTAGAACGCCTGTGAATTTGATATATTTTCGGTCTTAAAAATTTTGCCGTGTATCCGAGTATTGTTCACGTCCTCCACGGTTAAAGATTTGTGAGCGAAGTAACATCCATCTTCTATGTATCTTACACAATATCCTCAACAATCCCGTTACACCTTCATATTTTAAATCTAGATTCTAATGCACATCAAGCTACGACCTCGAACTACAATCGAAAAACAAGTTACCCTCCTAATCCCTCAGCATACGACGGAATTTTATGGAAAATCTTTCACTTCTACTCGATTGTGGAATGAAATGACTAAAACGAGCCCTCATTGTCTGCGTTAAAAAGTAGTCTGAAAAACATATTATTTATTATAATCAGCAGATCCTAATCCCTTCCATTATAACCCAAACATATCCTTCCCTACTCCTAAAGTGTCGTTTTGTTTTGCTTTTAATTAATCTTAGTTTATTACCGCATAATGTTGTATATTTTATATTGTAAGTAGAATTAATTAATGTTTAAAAATCACTTACAGTCTGCCACAGCACTTGATATTCTCATCTAACTAATTATGGTTGGTTCTAATAGATTGCTCTTGTAGCGCTAAATCTGCCACTGTATGTTTAGTTTTCTAAGTTAAGAAAAGTAAAAAGTCTAAGGAAAAGTCTAAGAAAAATAAATAAATAAACAAAATAATAATGCAAAATGAATTAATGAAATAAACATAATATTTCTATTCTTAAGGCACTAAAGGTGATATTGTTATTTTGAAAACAAATATTGTAATTAGAAATATTTGGTTTATATAGCCTGTTAAAATTACGAGGTAGTTATTTAATTTGTAATTTTGGAAGCAATTTTGAAATTTTTTTAAGCGATTGGGGCAAAATAATTAAAAAAGCAAAACAATTCCTTTGAGGATTTTTTATGTCTGTGTGTATTTTCAATCGATAAAGAAGTCGATATATGTTTAGTAGCATTTTACAAAGAATTTATATCCCAATATGAAATCGTACTGCTTACAACTCCTTTTAGTATCAGTATCAAATCTTTTGATGGTGCCTGCCGACATATTCTTCACTACAAATACATCATTCGTTGAATGCCTTAAGGGTTGACTTAAGTAAATATTTACATGAAATAAGAGCGAATATTACACCAGACAAGAGCAGAAAAATTGAGATAGCCGGTTCGTGGAAATATCTATTGTCTACGGAAAATAGCAATATCCTTTTTCGCAATCTTTTTCTTGCAGAGAAAGCTTTGATTTTCTTATTTGACTGTGTTTATTGTCTTGGGAGCTTTTATGTCGAGCATATTCATATGGATTTATAATTATTTATTTTGTGCATATCTTCACACTTGAAATCATAAAATTTAATTATGTATACTAAGAACCAATGAATTTTATACACATACGTATACATATGTATGTATATATATATATATATATATATATATAGTTATATATATATATATATACAAACACACACACGCACGCACGCATGCCCGCATACACACGTGTGTGTGAGTGTCGGTGTGTGTATATATACACACACACATATATACCAAGTATCGATTTAGCTTAGGTGATTTTCTCATATACGAATATATCAATGCGATTCCATAAGAAAACTCAAATTATCTTTAAACGAATGACGAAAGTAGAAAAAAATTCATAGTGTGCTTTTATCATATAACCAATACTATATTCAATGATATAAACAATATCTTTCAAAATGCTAAGAGATGATGAAAACTGTAGCTTTTGCCTTTTTTTTATATATCGTTCGTCCTTTGAATCAAACTTCAATTGCCAGATTTAATAATGTTATTCTCATGAATTATATTACATAACGTAATTCAGGAGCCCCAATAAAAAGTTAATTTAAATTATCCACGCTAAGCGAGTCCATTTAATATCTTAAATTGGAATGTACATGCTTCTAATTTTTAGAAATGAAAAATGATTTTTGTCCGAATGAAATTTGTTTCTTTATTAAGTATAGTTCACTTAGAGAAACACAAAATATATTTGAATCTCCCTAAAGATAGTAAGACATTTTTTAAAGATATTCTAGTTATTGACACACTTAAAAAAAAAGAAAATCTACTGAAGCAACATAAGTGTGAACAATTACATTATACCCTTTATAAAATAAAATCAAAATCAGTGAGGGTAAAAACGTTATCGGCGAGCAAGTTAAGAACTTAGTCAATTATTGATAAACAAATTTTGCCACATTTTCCTTTTTTAGCTCTTATCCGAAAAAAAATTAATAAAAACCGCAGGCTACTTCCTGCAATGTCCGAGAACTTTGGATCAAGCTTGCGATAATATTTGAAAATTCAATATAATGTAAAATAAATTTCATTCAAAAATTTATAAAAATACATCAAAGTTTAAATAATTACCATGGAATAAATAAAAAACACACAGACACACACACACACACACACATATATATATATATATATATATATATATATATATATATATATAAAGATCAGTTACACTCTCTGTTTTTCTTATGCATCGAAAGCAGCAAATAATTAAAATAATATTCAATTTTAATTACATAACATGCAATAATTTACAAAATCATGATCATATCGACAAATCTACTTTATCATATCCCTTATTGCTTCAGGTTTCCAGGTTACGGCAGAGCTGAAAAGCGATATAAGATAACCGCCAGCCAATCTGTGTATACGCACACAGATTGGCTGGCGGTATGTGTAGATTGGCCGGAGGTGATTGGACATGTTTATGTGTATACACTTATATATATGCGTATGTATTCAGTTATAACAAGTAAATAAAGTAGTGTGTGTGCGTGAAGTCGAATACGTGTAAATGACCGTGTAGATACATGTGCATATGTATGTTGGTGCACGTGCTGTGCGCGATCTTTAGCTGATTTATTTGAATAAGTGTTTGTGTGCGTGGGTTTGTGTTTTTGTGTGCGCTTCTTCTATGAGACATTGGGATTAGTAGGTTTGTCAAAGCAATATATTTTACTGTTTGTTGAAAATATTTGGTAAACAAATACCAAATATTTGTTTTTTTTTTATTTATTGTGTTTTGGCAAGAAATGGAATGTCATTTATACCGAAGAATTAAGAAAGCTAAATATTAAACGGTGTGTAAAACAATATTCGAAGTTAAATATTACATAGATAAAATGGTTTCCTAATACCAGTTGGAAATATTTTCCATTTATTTACGTTTTCTATTTCATTTAGGTGTGTTTACTTAGCGAAGAAACAGTTTAGTCTATAAAAATGCAGTTGTCTTTAATTTGGCTATAACCGTTTGTGGATAAAAATAACATTTTTGTATAGGAAATGATTGGATAGAAAATAACATTTTTGGATAGAAATATTTTAAATTTGGTTGTTTCATACGATACATTTATGTATTTTAAAAAACTTAGAAATAGGTTTAATATTTTTCAGTGAATTTATTTAGTCCCTGCTATCAAATTGAACTTATGCACTTTTAATAGTACCCACAACGCTGGGAACAATTTAATGAAAAGTTTTTGAAAAGTATAATGCTAAAACTACATCGATCTGAAATTAATTATATATACATTGCTGTAGTGTCAGATAAAAACTGCACTTTTAAGACTGAATTTCTGAAAAGATGGAAGAAAACTGTAACTGTAGCAATGATTCTAGATGTGAATATTTTTGAGATATTCAGAACAATATATATATCCCTTTACTTAATTATATTAAGTGTTTTTAAATACGATATTTATTTCGCTAACAAATCCACATTGATGATAGGATGAATAAATTAACTTTGCATATAAATTTACACGCGCCCATTTTCAGAATACTATTGTTTTGAGTTTTACAATATTTGTAAATCTGTTATTTTGGTTGTTCGTGATGTACAATCAAAGGAACATATGGACAAAAAAACTACCAAAAGAGTTAATACTAGGTTTTCACTGTAGCGTTTCTAAGTGCTTGATAATACGGGCTCTGATATACCGAAAAGCCCTAAAATACTTATGATATATTACATTATGTCTTACTAACCATCTTATTTTTACCGGAAACTAAGTAAACGATATATAAAATGATAATAAACTTATCGGCAATCGCTAGAAAATAATATATATCCAAATTTCTTATGTTTTACTGGTACGTAAACTAACTTTGCATTTGCAGACAATGCGTACAATACAAAATATCTTAAAAATATCATGAAAAATCTGACCTAAACGTAATTATAGTGATTTTTTCAATTTACCGATCTGTAGTCATTGTCACCACTTAAGCATTTAATTATTGTATTATCTACAAAAAATTCATAAAATATAGAAGGTATATTACATCCATATTATCTTCATTGGCACAATTTTTCAAGCAGGTCGTTAAATATATGGCGATTGACTAATGATTTGCTTGAGGCCTTATTTTCATTAATCGATTAATTTTTGTCCCTCTTCTGCCAAGTGACTTAAACCGTTTTTTTTAAACGTCTTTGTAATTAAATTTGAGAACAAAATATCTAAAATTAATTAAATATTCAATAATTTTAGATAGTTTGTTCTCATAAAGACGATACAATCGATTTCCATAATAAACTCGACTATTAATTTTAAGACTAATAAAATATTTATTTCAATCTTACGTGGATCGAAAGTAAAAAGTAAAGTTTATATTATGACAGTAACAGTTACGATCTAATAAGTGATTTAAAGAAAGTCTATACGGATAATATTAATATTTATAAATTTTCTATTGAAGTATACGACATATTTTAAATGTAAAAATTCTTTGAAAAAAATGAGATGAAATTTATTATTATTCAAGATATTTTCAATCAAAATTCCCTCAAATGAAATTAATTTCCTTTCAATGTAAAGGGAAACTGTAATACGCACTTATCCAACTTCGGTATCGGTAACTCCGTATTATATTATGTTTGTACAATTCAAAGAAAACTTCGATATCGGCAACTGTGTTTAATTTTATGTTTGTACAATTTCGTTTCATCAATTGTAATGAGTACTTTAAAAGTTACTATTTATTAATTGCAATACTTTCCTTCAAAAAAAAATATTAAATGTAATTAAGGGCTATAATTATAAATAAAAAAGAAAAATATTGTGTGTGTGTGTGTGTGTGTGTAATTCATACATGGAAGAAGTGAAATTTTAGAAAAGTACGAGAGAATGAGAGGAATATAGAGTATCACGAGTAGGATAATTATAAGGTTTATTTTTTTTGTAATATTTTTGCCACGTTTAAAAGTTTATTTTACATTGTATTTAACATATATTACATTACATATTAGTCCTTCTTCATGTTTCACTTTAAAGAAATGATAGGCGAAGCTTATGGTAAATAAAATAGGAAACAAATGTTTTAGTATCAAATTGATCTATATATCTATGAAATACAGCGTCAACTACTGTTTTCAATCTGGTTGTCGTTTTCAAACTGCAGCGCATCTTTAAATTATATTTTGTTTCGAGGAACTTAATTAAAGGGAGCTCTGCATCTGAAACAAAATTCCACCTCTCGGAAAGAATACGAAAATTTAACGACGATGTTATTCTGTCTAATTGAAAAACTTGTGCATGAGCTCGTAAACTTTTTCAGTTAAAGGTAAAGAGTGACATCCCTTACCTTGTATTTAAAAATCATTTAATAAATCCTCCCTCCTTGTATTGAAAAATCATTTAATAAATTCTCAATCCTTTCAAGGTACAGCTTTTGAAACTCGGCTCGTAATTTAATTGTGGATACTGATACTCTTCAACCATAATTGTACATTGATAAATGTTTTTATTTTTTTTAGCAAGATGTAAGCCGTTAATCGATGTGACTCGTGACAGTACGACGTACAGGAGCTATTGAGAGTGTGATTTATTTTATTCACATACAATCTCACCAAAAGTACCTCCCTGGGACTTATGAATCGTTATTGCACACGCAGACACCAGTGGGAAATTATTAGGTTTTGCAATCACTGTTTTATTAGGTACTAATGGTATAGAGGATGTTCTGCAATCTATTGGTACTGCCAGTGGATGAAGACTGTTCTTTTGTCTTGATGTTGCTGCCTTTCTTCTAATTTTTTCACAAATTTTAGAACAGCCAGGGAATTCCAGCCATAAACGACCTATCTCTCCTTTTTCACTATATTGAACATAAATTGATTAACTCGTCGCACCATACGCCAATCCATCTGATACGAGGTTTATTAGTAGTCATAATGTATGGTTTATTGATATTCATTGCAATTTCATATAGCAAACCTCCTGTAGTTGAAAATTTGTGTAATTTTTTACGCATAGAAATTTGTTGTGTTGTAGATCACCAATCAAAATCATATCTAATCCTCCATAATTTACTTGAAAATTACCGGTGATTCGCTTTAATCTTGAATATATTTGGGGCAACATCTCGGCTCCAATCATACTGATTTCATCGATAATCAATACACAAACTTATGTAATCAGTGATCTATATAGTAGTGCTACTTCAAGAAAGCAACTTTGAAAGACTTATCTTTAGTGCATTATGTACCGATGTCCCATCAATAGCCACAGTAGCTTTACCAATAGAAGCACAAGTAATTTAAGCATTGCAAAATCCATCGGTTTCAGAGTGTCGATTATAAATTTCCATTAATAGATTAATTACAAATGTTTTACCGCATCCGGCAAGACTTGTGAAAAATATTTGCAGCAGAGGGGGATTTTCTGACTGAAGAGTGTGAATGACATGCATAAAAGTTCCTTTAGGTTTTGGTTTACCATTTTCATCAGCTCGTAATATTGGTCGTCAGGCATTAGATTTTCCTTCCATTCTAGATATAAGTTCACGAAGTAGGTACCACACTGCTACTTGACTCGGCAATTCAACAGTATTGAGCATATTGACACTCATTTTTCTTATTATTTCCACTATGTCGAACTCTGGGTTCTCATCCAGTATTCCATGAATCGGCCACTGTAAGTTACTAATTAAAAATTTATAATTCTGAAGACTATTAGTTTTATTAACATATTCAACAACGTACACTGCGCAAGATTATTCCTCAATAATAAATTGTTTATCTATATTTCATTGTAATATATTGAGAATGAAAGGATTGAAGGGGTTGTGCAATTTTTCTCGAGGTTGAAAATACTTTAGGTCTAGTAATACCAGCTCCAAGAATACGAAAGTAATCTTCATCAGAAGTTATTTGATTTTGTTCATAAAAGATTCGATATTTTCGTAATGATTGTTCTCAAGGTTGGTTTGTAATTGTTTATAACGCTTAGCATAATCTTTTTGCATCGGTTTTAATATTGTAATGAATTTACGTGGCATAAATGGAGCATAAAATCGGTATTTTTGTGGTTTATTGGCATGTGTTTTTTTGTAGCAAATGATACTTTCACTTGCTTGTTTGTGAGTTTGTAATCGAATGTGCCCAGAAGCCTCTGTTGAAGAAACTGACATCAATTTATCGACATCGTTACAGAATTTTGTTTGTCTCTACCAAGTGGATCTGATGGAGCATCATTCAACCACAACAAAATGTATGCATGAGAACTACCACGACGCTGGGATTCAATTCGTATAAAATAGTCGGCAACATATTAATTTCCAAATGGGCTATTTTTCTTCCATTGGCGAATAGTTAATGATACATTGACCATTTTATTAAATTATATCGCATAAGTCGCAGCATCTTCTTTCACGAGTTTAATCTTAGATATATAATTCTTTAACGAAACTTCTTCTGATAAAATTTCAGCGCCACTATTCTTTAATTTGTACAATATTTGTTGTAAATTGTTCCATCCGATTTCATTAGCACTTAAAGTAAAAAACTTCATAGGTTTTCTCAATTGTCGAATCATCGCGAAAAGACCTCTTTTTCATTTGCTCCACTACCAAATAGAATTTGGTATTGATCGCGGAAAAGCCAAATTACTCTCGGTACAATTATTGATATAACCGGCTGATTCAACTTGCTGCCACGTAATGTTCGTTTTTTTCCCGCATGTTTTAATGCAATGGTAAGTCAATCACGAAATCTTAACCTTATGATTTTCTTAGCATGTTACAATAAATGATACGGGGTAACTCCACCCCAATCAGATCTTCGTAACTTACTAGTCACCATTGCGAATGGTTTCATTTTTTTCGCTCTCTGAAGTTTTGGAAATGGCCAAAATAAATCGATAAAAAAGAAAGTTCATCATTCTTATAAAAAATTATATTTTTTAGAAAATTATGTTCTCCAAGAAAAATCCGTAAATATCTTTATTCCAAATCAGAGATTGTTGTTGCGCTGTTATACTCACTTCAATCGGTATATCTTCACTAATTCCTTCTCGATTAATTTTATTAATATTATCATCATTATTGAAATAGCTTTCATCAATTTTAATATCGTAGGATAAATAAAGTGGAGTTTGAAGCAAGTGCTGGAGCCATACATGAAGTGGACTTTCATTTACATTAATACAATAATTATCACACTTCGACTGGTACATTAATAATTTTACCATAAATTCCATATTGTCCATGGACATGTCGCAACCGTCTAATTGACATAAATGGAATTCGTGGTGAGACTAGTCTTTCGGAAATTAAATTCAGTGGTGGTAAAAACTCAGGTATCTTTTCATATTTGAAACCGTTATATTTAGACATTGTAGGAATTACTTTCTTCCCGATTGCTTGGTAACACGTGTTGCACAGTGAAATATCCTCAATTGTATACTTTTCAATTACTACACGTAAAGATTTTTCATCACAAACGGAGCACGTATAATTGAAAATATTCCTCAAAAACTTTAGGCGAAATTCGTCATGAGCAATTTTATTGATACGAAATTGTGAATATGGGATTTGGGGCTGTATATCTGCTTGAGGGTTGCCTAAAAAATAATTCACAATATGTAATGAGCTACCAATTGTGTAATGAGGATCAATTCATAAAGAAACTAAATGTAAATTATACAAAAATATATAATTCCCCTTCCCCTTCCCCTTCCCCTTCCCCTTCCCCTTCCCCTTCCCCTTCCCCTTCCCCTTCCCCTTCCCCTTCCCCTTCCCCTTCCCCTTCCCCTTCCCCTTCCCCTTCCCCTTCCCCTTCCCCTTCCCCTTCCCCTTCCCCTTCCCCTTCCCCTTCCCCTTCCCCTTCCCCTTCCCCTTCCCCTTCCCCTTCCCCTTCCCCTTCCCCTTCCCCTTCCCCTTCCCCTTCCCCTTCCCCTTCCCCTTCCCCTTCCCCTTCCCCTTCCCCTTCCCCTTCCCCTTCCCCTTCCCCTTCCCCTTCCCCTTCCCCTTCCCCTTCCCCTTCCCCTTCCCCTTCCCCTTCCCCTTCCCCTTCCCCTTCCCCTTCCCCTTCCCCTTCCCCTTCCCCTTCCCCTTCCCCTTCCCCTTCCCCTTCCCCTTCCCCTTCCCCTTCCCCTTCCCCTTCCCCTTCCCCTTCCCCTTCCCCTTCCCCTTCCCCTTCCCCTTCCCCTTCCCCTTCCCCTTCCCCTTCCCCTTCCCCTTCCCCTTCCCCTTCCCCTTCCCCTTCCCCTTCCCCTTCCCCTTCCCCTTCCCCTTCCCCTTCCCCTTCCCCTTCCCCTTCCCCTTCCCCTTCCCCTTCCCCTTCCCCTTCCCCTTCCCCTTCCCCTTCCCCTTCCCCTTCCCCTTCCCCTTCCCCTTCCCCTTCCCCTTCCCCTTCCCCTTCCCCTTCCCCTTCCCCTTCCCCTTCCCCTTCCCCTTCCCCTTCCCCTTCCCCTTCCCCTTCCCCTTCCCCTTCCCCTTCCCCTTCCCCTTCCCCTTCCCCTTCCCCTTCCCCTTCCCCTTCCCCTTCCCCTTCCCCCTCCATCTCCCCATCCCCCTCCCCCTCTCTTGTATAAAAAATCATATCCAAATAACTAAAACAATGTATTTATTAGATAAACATACGAACGATTTTACTGATTATACTCTAATGATTTTGCTGTACTCTCAATTTTTAAAAATTACTTTATAAATAAAAAAAAATATCTTAAATGAATATAGACTTATCCCAGTAAAATGTGCAGAACTTAAATGAATGTAGAAGGCTACGATACTTCTAGCTTTCCACTACAAACTAAAACAAACACTGTAAACTACAAAAATCTCTGCTTTAAGGTACTCTAATACGGCAGGATTAACAACGCAATAAAACTCAAGTACGCTTTAGTCGAGGTCTGGAACAAGGTCTGTTTGTTTAGCAACAGGCTTTGCAGTCACCATATCCTTTGTCAAGGATACCGACGAGGTCGGACACCATGTGTATTTATTGTGTGCACGCGGAAACGTTATTTTCTTTACGCATGGATGTTTCGTTGCTAAGCTCTGCTTTAAATACTTCGAGCTTGTACAATAAGCACTGGCAATTATTTATTAAGGCTGTGAGGTGGAGCGTGAACATTTGGCAAAGCTCTTAAGTTATGTGTTAATTTTTAGGCCAAAGTTTGAATATACATTTCTATGAGGAAATTAAAATTAATTTTAATATTCAAAATTTATTGATAAAAAAATGGCTGAAGTTATTTAGTACCGTATATAATATACGGCGTATAATTTGTTTACTAATAGAAATTATAAAGCAATTTTTCAACACACAAGTCTTTACATCAAGCGGTTTCTGAAAAAAATATCTAGACAGATGGACAAGTAGAGACGTGAGTGATCTCATCAGGGTTCCGGTTTTCCTGTTGACGTATAGAACTCTTAAGATTATTTGCAAAACAATGACTCATTTTTACCTAGAGAGAACAGATACAGAGAGTTAGTAACTTATATGTAAAACAATCTAATTGAATCTACGCAGAAATTTCTGTGAATAATTATTTTCCGCCACACAAAATTTTGTCACGATAACAGCTGACGGCTGACATAACGAAAAAATACACTCTTAGAAGTTACAAAAAGAATAATTTTTCGCCGCCGTTTGTATCGACCGCCCTTAAATCACAATAGCAGCTGACGGACGACATAGCAAAAAAAAATTCTTAGGAGTTACAAAAAGAATTATTATTCGCTGCCGTTTGTATCGACCGCCCTTAAATCACGATAGCAGCTGACGGACGACGTAACGAGGATAATATACGGCGTATAATTTGTTTACTAATAGAAATTATAAAGCAATTTTTCAACTTCGAATGCTTTTAGTCCAAATCTCACTTCGATGATATCGTAGCTCCACATCGCAAATATTAAACAGAGAGTTACGTTGAAGTGAAACATCTAATTAAATTATTTTTGTTTCTAATTAAATTAATGCTCGAACAAATGCAAAAATAAACAAGAGATGAACTGTTTCATAACTCTCGTTTTGTTATTTAGTTCAATTTTTCTCTTTCTTGTTATGCATGCATTTTTAATTCTCATGCGATTAAATTGTTTCGAATTTTCTAATTTGACTTCGATTAGAGATTTTCTGTTAGACTTTCGTAATTTAACTTCATCGTTTTCTTTTTCCGAGTTCCCTAGATATTAAAACATGGGGATATTGCATAGCTAAATGTTTTCCTTTTTTTATTATTGCGTTTGTTTCCTTACTGATACAGCTTAAACGAATCAACTAATATTATTAAAGTCAAATAAATATCTTAACTGTATAAAAGCCAATAACTATCAATGTATATTAAAATGAAAAAGTGTGTGTTTCAAGAAACTAATTTCTATGATGTTATGAAACATTTCTATGATGAATGATAAAAAAAAGGAAATTACATTTCTTCAGCAAATTTTCAAAAAATAAAACCAATTATAGGCAAACCTTATAAGAAAATAAAAATATATGTAACAAATCTAAAAAGGTTGAAGCATTTAAGCATACAAAAACTGCACCAGTGTTCTTAGTTGGTATTTATCTTTATATGTATTATACTTCTTCTAAAACTTTATGAAACATTTTCCCATATAGTAAGAATAGGCTGCGGGGATAATTTTTGAGGTTATATAGAAAATTTTACTAAATCATTTAAGAGAGCTTAATATAATTGAAATTGTTTGAGTACTTATATTCTATATATTACATTTTTTTTAGAATTCTTTGCCATGTGTTCAGACCCTCAAAGTGACTTATCAAAATAATAAAGTATAAGCGCCCATTAAATATTAAAATCTCACCAAATCTAATCGATGGGACAATAAATTAATATCAATATTAATATACGAGGCAAAAATTATAAAGAATTTTAGATAAGGAACGATAAACAGAAGATAAAAAACTTGAGAGGTGTCAAGGGACACCCGGATGGAACGAAGTTCCTTTTGATTAATTAGTGAAGGAATTGTAATAAAATGTTATTTCTTTTAAGTTATAATAATAAGTATTGTTATTATTTTTTAATATTTATTATGTACAAGAAACCTGTATACACTCAACAAAAATAATCGTCGCGACACCACACTGTTCAATGCGAAATAGAAAGACGAAACGAAAATAACTGGCTCGCTTTCTATGAGAGAGAGAGAGACAGACAGAGAAACACGCGCACGCCGCACAGCTTGCAGCGCGCCCGTTAGCAACTATAGCAAAAAGTGTCGTTACTACTTTTGGTCTTAATTTTTTCCGTCTAGCCCCCTTTCGCAACGCGCGATAAGGAACTTCGTTCCAAAAACACTTCATTACACGATTTCGTATACTTATATGCCTAGACGCCTTCTTGCGAAACTGAAGACGCTCAAACATTATACACACCTAACATGGAAAATTTTCATTTTGACAAATCCGGTTTGACATCATTCTTTGAAAATATGTCAAACCATTTATACATTATTTAGTAATAAACATCTAAACACACTATTTATACTTGTATCAGTATTCCACGTGAGTGATGCTGCGGGAACGTCTGCGTGTCACCCCGTCATACGAATCACACTTATGCTTAGCAAGTAGCGATTACTTGCTAAGTTATAAAGTTGTTAGATAACAATTAAATTAACAAACCACTTCAGGTTTTATAATATTACTAGAAATGTACTAGAATATACTCTCTGTATATAAAAAAGGTGTTCCGCCTTTATCCATAAATGGGGCATTAATAAGATTTTCTATAAATGGGTGCGTTTATCTGTAAAAATGGGCGTCATAGTAACTTTGTATGAATGAGGCGTTTATCTATAGACGTAGCATTATAATAATATTTTATGGATGGGAATTTAGTCTGTAGAATAACAAGGGGAAATTATTATAACCCAACATACGTTCTAAAAATTTTCCGTTTCTATTTTTAACCGACTCTGTGATTGTACTTTTATATTTTTATTCTTTTCAGGGTACTAAAGTAATAATGTTTTTAATTTAGCAGAAGAGCCGATGTTATGTGAATATTAATGAAGATGTTTTTGTTTTTCATAACCATTAATTTCTTACATTCATATATTGTAAAATACTCTTCGAATATAGATATCGAATTATATCGAAAGCGTAGTTTGTAATCGCAGTCATTATTGTGTAATATTTATAATTATTAAATGATTATTATTTACAAATTAAATGATTTCCAAAACTCTTAACTTATTTAACCTAATATCAATCTGAGGAAACTGGATCTCCATTAAAGTTTTGCTCGGCTCTATGTGTTGTTTAGTAAAGCTCGTGTTTTTATCTCGTCCCCTAGTCCACATCTTGACGGTTTTCGCGTCTAATATACCTTTGGATTAGCTTTATCACTTTAGTATAATGTGATGAGTGCAGTGAAACGTGATGGACAGTGTATGACCATGAGTATGAAAAGGCACAGTATTGGAGTGGAATGGACGTATATATATATATATATATATATATATATATGTATATGTATATGTATATGTATATGTATATGTATATGTATATGTATATGTATATGTATATGTATATGTATATGTATATGTATATGTATATGTATATGTATATGTATATGTATATGTATATGTATATGTATATGTATATGTATATGTATATGTATATGTATATGTATATGTATATGTATATGTATATGTATATGTATATGTATATGTATATGTATATGTATATGTATATGTATATGTATATGTATATGTATATGTATATGTATATGTATATGTATATGTATATGTATATGTATATGTATATGTATATATATATATATATATATATATATATACATTCACAATGGCTGTGTATATATTTTAGTCTTAGCCAGTTTTCGATTTTTATTACCTTTTTTCACTTATTGTTTTTATTACCAGCTAATTTAATGTGTGATTTGTGATTTGCAACTAATATGCAATTTTGTCCATTGGCCATAATTATAATGATTCAATAATTGCTTATATTCTATTTCTACTGAATATTTCGCTACCTAGGTCCTTCGATTTCACCTTCGATATACAATCGTGAAAATTAAATATGAATATTTTTTCATATTTGTGGGACAAAGTAAAATAAAATTTTCATTTAAAACTATTGGAGGAAAATATATACTTAGACTTACTTTTTTACAATATTCAAAGTTTTTAATTTCCACAATGTCACGAATTTTAGTTACAGATTATTAAAAATTTAACAATTTTAATTAAAAAATTGAATTTAATCCATTTAATGTAATATATTCAGGATACATTAAAGACTAATACGTTTAAAAATAAGAAGGACTACAATTAAAACACCAATATTTTCAATATATACGTATTTCTGTTTGAACATTGTAGATGCTAGCGAAATCCACATCCGATTTAAAAACTTAAAAGTCAAAATTTCTCTTTAACTTACTCATTAATATTCCAGAATAAAACTCTTCATTATGAGAAAATGCACTCAATATAGATATATATTGGATAACATTTATAAAGGAATTGCCTCATAGTTACATAAGTAAGACTCAACTGAATTATGTTATTTTCGAATGAGTGTCCCTTCTCCAACAAAGAAATATAAAATATCATTTGTGTGTTAACAATTGTACAATTAGTATTTTGCACTTAATTAATATCGAGGTAAATTTTTAATTATAACCGTATCACATCGTCGCTATAACCGTATCACATTTAAGGCGTTACAAAGTTTCAAGTGTCAACAGGGCCCGTAGAAAGTTAATTTATACTAAAACAAGATAAAACCACAGTCGTAATCTGGGAGTGACACTGTCAGATCATGACAGCTAATGATTTTCTTTCATTTATATAATCAAAGTATGGTACAATATGAAACATTGCCATAAAAATACGAGAGCTCATTTACTATAACAGAAATAATCACATTTAATACAATACTTTAGTTATGTATATAAATAAACATTAAGTTGCTTAATAATTTTCTCGAAATTGCCATAAGCATTTATAACATTTATTGTAGCACATTTGTAACTGAATATAAAACTTTTTCAAAAAAATTAACAGAATTCGAATAACGACCGAATAAGAAGTGCGCTAAAAAGTAAAAGACAATTTTAATCATTTACCCACGCAGTATTAGGACTGAGTAATCAGCACCAGAAGTTCAATGACAGAGTTTCTGTTTTCAAGATTTGAATCAACAACAACAATGACAAACGGAATATGAAAGTATCTAAAACCATTTAAAACTTGGTTACATACGTTTTTACGTTCCCTTATATTATTTACCCATCTGTTTACTTTGTTATTTTCTTGCTTAGTCAAGACAAGGTAAACGAGCTCAATCTTGATGAGTTTACTCATCATCCCTGAAGAATTCCTACTCACTACCTCTGCCACCTTCATTGTATCCTGGTTTCGCTAAAAATTAAACTTATGTTATCATTAGTCGTGTCTTCTTATTAGATTATCATTAGATATAAATCATCTAAACTCAATCACGGCATCTGTGTTATTCATTATTGAGGAAGTCTGTGGCGTACCTTCAAATTCAATAATCAGTTTCCAATCAAATTTCCATGGGACTATACCGGTAGTATGTTCTTCTAAAAAAAATCATCCACATTTATGTATAATTGCCGGAGATATATGATGATATATACAAAGTCGAGTTGAGCTCCGCCTCTTTTTTTATATCTATTAAAAAGAAGTAATTTGAAAATCATTATATTATCAAAAATTGCTTATAATTTTTTGGCAGTAAATGTTTTAGGTTGTGATGGCAGATCTTATTTTAAACTGACGTTATTGTTCCATTTAAACCATCCTGCGATATAAAAGATTATTAGTAATAATCGGTAACCTAATTTCAATATAAATATGAGCTCTTTTAATGGCCGGACCTTCTATAAAGTCGTTGTATCGATTGTATTCGATTCGTAAATAGCAGCGGACGTGTTCTACCACACTGAATCGGAAAAATATTTTATTTTGGAAATATGATTTGACAGAATATTTAAAATATAATTAAAAATAAATTTGTATCGTAACACATCAGTCTTTAACAGGTCATTACAATTTAGATTTTTAGGCACCTTCAAACATTGTTGGTCGAGTGGTACCATTAATTAGGGATTTAATGATAAAGAAAAGTTTATTTCCGTTTGTGTTGTTGCAAGCAGACAAAATTGTCATTTGATTAATTACTTAAAATTATACATTACACGCACATTAGATATACCACTAATTTAAAACTTACTTTATTGTGGAGAGTATTATGAATAAGACCAGGGTCGATTTTCTAGTTTAAAGTAAGATAAAAATCAACGTTTCATGGCGTTTTATTATTTTTGAAAATCTCCATAAAAATATTAGATAATTTCTGTTGCAACACGAAGTTTGTCATAGCTCTGTTTCATTGGACTGCATATCGTCTAATTATTTAATATTTAATAGACATGAAAAAATGAACCTTACAAACTAAATAAAAGAAATGAAAATAATAAGTTATTAAAGTAAATCAGTCAGTAGTCCGTTTCAAAGAATAATATGAAATATCACAAAATATGGAAGTATGAGGGGCCTATTTGGAAGTAGTTTTTTTAATATAAATATGAAATAATATTGTGGACATCCTTATTAATTCAGTTATATTAAAGGAAAATAAATTTCTGGGTGTAAATAATTCCCTTAAAATGGATACTTTGATATGTGTAGTACTAGACCCTAAAGGTAAAGCATAAAAAATCAATACTCGTGTTTGTTGTGCTACATGCTGTATAGTGAACCGTTTACTATCATGGCCCTTTCCCGAAATGGTGACCGATTTCACTTATTTGACCATATTTTAATAACGAGTCAATTTGCCAAAAAATTATTGAAACAAAAGTGGAAGATCAATATTTAGTATATATTTTAATGATATAAAATATTTCCATGTCTAACAATTTTCGAGTAATGTGTCGATGAAATCTTAAGAGAATCTTTTACTTATAAAGAGAATATAATTTTATAATATAGAAATAAAATTGAAAATGTGAGTTCCTTTTCATACAATAAAATATTTCGAGAAACATTTAATTGATGCACAATGCGTATTTTATTTTTTAAGGATTTCTGAGGAAAATAATTACTGGGAAAAAATTAACGTTATGATGAATTATATTATATGCTGATATAATTTGTGTTCATAAAAAATCATTTCAAATATTTATTTCTCTTTATGGGAAATATTGTAGAATGTAAATTTAATTATTTTGTAATGCGTTAATAATTAATGCTCTTTATTTATTATAAATTCTCATAATCTCCAGACATGTTTAATCAAATTTGCAGGTAAAAACCACTGGTATCTCATATAAAATACTTGTTTTGTTGGAAGTATTGTTTTGTTTGAAGGTATATAACATAAATAACTGCTGACAACTTCCAGGAATTATAAAATGTATCTTAATTTCAATTAGTCATCAAGTAGAGTAACGTCGTTTTCTGATTAAATGTAGTTAAAAATCAAATTTTTCCTGAGCTAAATTTCGATTATTTTTGAACACGTGTCACCTTTACATGCACAGAAAATATTTAATAGCTATAATTCATGAATCAAACAAGAGTGCTTTTCTCTGGGATAATCATGAAACAGATTATCGTTAATTATAAACTACTTAATAGTTTCATGAAACTTGCTTAAGTTTGTCAATATTGTGTTATGCAGTTTTGAAACCTCATCCAGTATTTAGTGACAAAGTAAAGAAAGTTTGCAAATATAAATATATACATTTAACTCTGCTTGCTATATCTCTCGATTTTTATTGACTTCCGATATGCATAATAAAATACAAATAGCTGTTTGGGTTTCAGTCTGAGAATTAGTTGAGTTTCATTATTATTTTTAAAATATTTTTACTTTTAGATCACGAAATTCCCTTGCAATAAGAGGTGAAGATAATTATTTACTCACATCGGAACGTAGAAAATAAAGTAAACAAAAATAATTACTTCACATCCTTATTTTCTAATATACATAAACGAAATGTTGTATTTTGGATTCATATTTTCTACGTTAAATTTAAATATATTTTCAATTCTAATTAAACTATCCTCTCATTTCCTTGTTTCATTTTAGTTCAGAGCAAATGTACAAAATAAACTAATCAACTAAAAACCCTTCCTGGAATAATCGAGTAAAAATTGATGATACCATAAAATGTTATGTTGGCTGTAATTGAACACTTTATGCTAAATTTGAACAAAGTTATTAAGAAGAAACTGGTTAATCAATAATATTTAGGTTTTACGTCAGCACATGTAACTAAAAATATTTTTCAAATCTTCATAGACCTTACAAAATTTCGTCGTGTTTTTAGTGTTGCATGACAAAAAAGGAAACCTTTCTGGTATCACTCGGTTATCCGTCTGTCCGTTCATCTATCTCCCGAAATAATTATTCTCAAAAACAGCTTGAGATGTCGAGTTGGAATTAATACCGCTAGTCTTTATTCTTACATTGCTGGTAAATTTTCAAGTTTTCTGTTTCAGTAAAAAGGGTATGGCTCTTTAAAGCATATTTTCTTTACTTTCACTTTACTGACAGATCATCAAAACTTACAGCAAATTTCTGATGGAACTGCAATCTTGAAAGTTGGAATAATGAGATTTATTATAGTATAAGTAAAGGGAAACGTCCAGAAGTAAATTATTTCCAATTCTATGTGGAATTATACATTATTTTCTGGAAATATGCGCCTGTATAAAATAAAGCAGTCAATATAAAACATATGATATTCACCATTTAAAAAAAAAATTGAGGATATATATAAATAAATGTAAATTATTTTATTGATAATAAAATTGAAATGATAAGGGACTTAATGTCGACTCTTTTTAATAACTTTCCTGTGGTATCACCGACAATTGTTTAAAAGTTTTTGCGTAACACCAACATAATACCACTGTTCACCAATAGTGTTAATATGAACTGATTTATGGTATGAATAAATAAGACTGAATACTGAGTTAAAAATGTGTAAGTTGAGCAACATCAAACCATATTATTCGAAACCTGATATTAAAAATACTGCTAAGGCAGGACTCTATTGGCGATTTACAAAAACTTCGTGTTTTGATTTGCTTTCAAAACGAATTTTGAAGTTAGATCTTAGCAGGCATAAAAAAATTTCAAACATTATTTCACTTAAGAATTTTAAAATGTACTAAAAATATTGAGGACTTATTCAGATAGTTAAACTCATGTATTCAAAAAACGAATGTCGAGAAATTTTGAACTAGGTACTTTTTCTAGGTTTTTTAGAGCTTTCGTAATAATGAAACACATATCACACATTATGTAATTCATAATAGTGAAATACCTACTACACTTTATGCAATTTTTATGTCAAGCGGATTAACTCATTTAAAGTTAGAGCATTCCTAACACAGATAGGATATAAACATCTCTAAATAGATATCAGGATGAGCGTATCAATTTCAGACATTATTATTTTAAAAAAAGGATAGTCATATCATTTTTCTGTTTTACCAATTTAAAAAAATTTCCAAGTTTAGTCTTTGTTTTGAGTAAATTGAAATGAGAAGGTTAATAATATGCTAACATGTGCTAACATGCTGATCTGTTTCCTACAATAATATCCAAATATATCGTATAATATATTTAAACTAAAAATAAGTCTTTCAAACAATTAGAGATTCATCGAAATAAAACAATGAAAACTTTGTAGCTAAGTGGTTTTAAAATCTTTCGCAAATTTACTTAGGAATCAAATCAAAATAAAATTCAACAAACTGTCTCTGTCCACCCCTGAAAATAGGCCTCCCAAATGCGCATATCACTGAAGGTGATGCCCGTAATCGCCACGCTGAGGAGGCGATTTGGCGATCATAGGGCGTAGCTTCTCAATCCAGTGGCATTTCTGCCAGTCACTGATCTGTGCATTTTAGCTACACTATATAAATACAACTCCAGCTCTGCTCCAAGTGCTGCCAGTCCAACTCCATGTGATGTGGGGCGTCGTCAAAGATTTAAAATAGTATAAAACAACACAATTTTCTTTGAAAATAAGTATTTCACCACACTTCGTATTTAATTAATGTAAGAATGGTGACAGCTATACTCATAAATTGAATCAAATTTGTTAAGCTGCGTCATGTAAAATTTATTGATAATTTTGGTGATAATTTTTTTATCTTCAATTAATTAATATGAAAAAGAAAATGAACATTTAACTACGATTTAAATGAACTTAAACTAACTTAATACTTAAAGGGAGAAAGAAATTATTTATTATTCGCACTATCCGTAAAGCATGCCTCACAATATGTGCTTTGTATCTACTGAGGCGCCAGCCTCAAGTTTTGAAAATGGTAGTAATCATAATTCGAATAATTTTACAAGTAATCAATTTTTATCACATATTTTTGGAAAGAGCAGATTTTTCTCTAGAAATTGTACTTATCAAAAATCAGATGTATTTTCCTTAAACTCCAATGGCGATTGAATTTTATCATACGTTTTTTTTTTATTATTAAATGGTTATACCAACCGAATCATAGTTTATTTCATCTGCTTAGAGCACGCACGAGCATCGTGTAGTGCTCATTGGTTTTTCACGCACTTACGTTGATCAACATGATGTTGGGAGAAGCGCTTAAACTTCATGTTATTCTACTCCTTTGGCCGCTTATTCAGTTGCTTTTGATAGCTCACGTTTGATAACTAGTTAATTTTATGTTTAATTTGAATTAATGTGCGTTTTTTTCTACTTAAAATTGTTATTTATGTTATTATGTGTAATATAAACTGTTGTACTTTGAAAGTTTGCACATGTCCATAACCTTTAAGGCGGACATGTTTTTCAAAAATAATAAATAAATAAATAAATTATCAAAATAAAAGCCTATTCCTTTTCACAATGATTTTTTGAATGGTTTAATTTTTACAAATTATTTCCTTTAAATATTATATCTGTTGGCACTCGGAAATTTTCTTAATTTCGGAGGTTTTATTCTTTTACCCTCCCCTCTACGCATTGCTGTTTTCAAATTTATTTTCGAAACATTCTTAAAATAAAGAAGTTCAAGAGAAAAATCTAATTAGATATTTTTCTAAGATTTTTTATTCTCCCAGTTATTTTTTGGAGTTTTTCAATACAAATGATATTTGGATAGCTCAATGTTAAGTAAATAAAATGGTTCATAGCAGTAAAAAGCAATCTAACTCCTCATGAACCTAAACTTGATATGATTTTTCATTCGTGCACTCCATAGAGTGGAGTATCATTGAAGAATTTTTTCAAAACCAAATTAACTTGTCACATAGCGTTTTCGTTTTCGTCACGTTTGTCAAATGTGAAGCTTTCAATTTGTGTAGTGTATCATTACGAATTATTAAATGAACTTTAAGTATTTGAAACTTTCGATGTATTGAATTAGAACTAGCCTTTGATTACAATTTTAACGTAATTTTGTTTTATTTGCATAATCATTTTAGGAGGTACAGACAACTACAAACAACCTTTATTAGTGTTCCAATATACTTACATATTTGGCCGATATGAACTAAATTCTTAGGATTTTTCTCGATATTATCACAGTTGGGTACTGGATTAGTGTTATAGTGCATATTTTAATAAACCCATGAATTGTTTTTAATGAACTATTTTACTGGTGCGTAAAACTATGTATGCAGAGTTCTGAATTAAATATATTTAACAAAGGGGTTTTGATTTATGTACGTATGCTTTTGATAACGTAATTATTTTTTTTTTGCTTTAGCTTAAATATATAATACATAACGAAATAAACTTAGAGCTTCGATTTAAAAAGGCAGAAAATATTTAGTACTATTACGAGATAGTATGTTTTTGGCTATTTAGCTTATAATATGCGCTAGGCCATAAGCTAATAAGTTATCTCTTAGATTAATGAAAATGTAAGAAAATATTAGAGTATTTTAAATGTGGAATCGTTATTGATTCGATAATTTACATACCAACTAAATGAAGTTTGACTTAGATGTCGCGCTACTCAGGTGAACATTTTTTAAAATTGTTTTTCCGGTTTCTATCTTACATCGTTTCAAGCCACGGTAACAATTGCATATCATTAAAACAATAGTTGTTTTGAAAATATTGGTGGTAAAAAGAATTTTATTACAGTTTCTTATTTATATTTTAGAATGTAAAATTTCAAAAAGTAAAGATAATAAAATAAAGTATAAATTGCAGTGAAAAGTTAAAATTGCGAATACAGTTTCATTAATATTCCGTTATTTTACCTTTTAGTAGTCAGCCTTCCCACTTTATTCCGAGTAAAATGATTATGAGTATATTTTATTTCAAACTTTCTTTATCTAATAATTAAATAATTGTGTTCTCAACAAACGATGTACAATAATTGCCATTATGTAATACCCCTTAACGTTTAATAAATTTTTATTTAATTTATTGTAGCTGTAAAGAAATGGTAGTTTAACTCAAAAATGCACCGCGTGTAATTACCTCACTTCGCTATACGAGATATTGCTAATTATTAGCCGGTTTTAAAAATTTAAATGAATGTTCTATGCCCATCTTATAAGATATACAATGGTACAATTTTCATATCAACGGATAAGCCACCCTTATGACAAATTCTAGAATCAGATAAACAAAATTTTCCGTTGTCAAATATCTTACATTTGAATTTGACTATTATGACAGAATTTGTATAATTTTATCCTACTTCTTCTTTTCTCATCTTCACGAAAAATACGTAGCTATAATTTTGTTAAAAAAAAGGCAATATGAGAACTCCTAAAATATGATCTTAAAATAAAACTAAATTTCAAAGTATAAAATGACATGAAATAATTAAAAGAAATCTAAATTATTTGAAATTGGTCGTAAAAGTCATTAGGATCTCGACAAGGCTTTAGAAAACTAATTTATATTAAAATAAGAAAAAACTACACTTGTTAACTAGAAGTGCTAAACCAGCTTGTAAAAACAGAAGTGTTTTCCTAACTGACGCAATTGAAAAGCAGTTTAAAACATTTTCTGAATAATTAATCCTCTTTATTTTCAATTAATTATCTAGCTTAATTGTGAAGATTTGAAATAATTGGGAGTGATATAATATTTTATAAGTGTACTTCATAAAGTAATCACGATAATCGTATAAACAAAAGACGTTTTAATTACTTAAGCTGAATTATTATTAAACTTGTAAATTGCTGAAATTTATAGATGTATTTTCACTTATAACTAATTCCATTCTTTTTTTTACGAGAAATAGGTTATCTTAGTTTTAAATACCTTTATTTTAATGTTTTTTAATTGATTTCTAACAGAATTCTGCTTCTGATTTATGTTTTGAGAAATGGCAAAAATAAAAATACTTATAATGTCATTATGTCTATCTGTTAGACTACAGGTTTAAAAGATGGACATTTTAGTTTAAAACTAATTGTGATGGAGTTTTACAGGAAAAGTAAATTCGACTACACAGATAGAAACAAAATATATTTTGAAATATTTTCAAATAACTCCCCACACATCCAGTTTTAGCGGATTTTTTTTTAAATAGTCATAGGGTGGAACGTCATTGAAGAAGTTTTTAAAACGCAATAAAAAAATTCCCGTAACATTTTAATATTACGGTATCGCTTTCATGAGATATAAGCCTTTAAATTATTTTGTATTGTTCCTCCTCTTACTTCATTTAATGTACATTACAAATCTATGAAAAAAAAATAATTCAGAGACAGTGTTTTCAAGCAGAAAAGACATATTAGCGAACAAGTTATTTTTCTTATGTCTGTGAAAAACAAATGATGCAAAAAACGTATTTACTCCATTGTGAAAAATCATATCAGAATTCAAAAATAGATTAATAGAAGTAATAGAGGGCGTCTAGTTGCTTACACTATTTACATACATTTTCTATGTGTATGTATATATGTATGTATGTATGTGTATATATATATATATATACACACACACACATATATATATATATATATATGTATATATATATATATATACATACATATATATATATATATATGTGTGTGTGTGTGTGTGTGCGAGCGTGCGTGCGACCATGCGTGCGTGCATGCGTACGTGCGTGCGATCGTGCATGCGTGCATGCCTGCGTGTGTGCGTGTGCGTCTGCGTGCGAGCTTGCGTGCGTTCGTGTGTGCGTGCGTGAGGGCGCGTGTGCGTTTGTATGTGTATGAATGAGTAAGTGTAACTAGATAGGGATATATTTTTAATCTAACAAAAATATAGCATTCTATTTTGTTAAAAAAAATAATTAATCATATTTGATCAGTTGACGTAAAATCGTTAGCGACTTTTTTAATTATAGGTTTTTACCTAAAAATGATAATATGGCCTGGTTGTGAATGTTATAGTAAACCATATATCAAAAAATTACAAAATTCTATCTGTTATGGTACGTAGAGTAAGTTGTGAAATTGTGGTTAATTTATTATTTTACGTTAATCTGATATTAGTTAAATTATGCGCAGTTAAATCGTAACAGCATAACCACAACGTGATAGTTAAATGTCTATTTGTACGTTATACTTCAGGGGTCAGTGCCGAAAGTTGGCTTATTATTGTATGTACGTGTGTGTATTTCAAAGCGACCGTTGTAAAAGGGTAACAGTATTGCCACAATATAATATGTAAACGTATGACCTATATATATCCTTAAGTTAACATTGTTTGATATATATGATAGTTAAGTACATTTTTGACATAACTTTTTGTCATAAATAATACAAGAGAAAGTTCAAGTAGCAAAAAAATAATAAAAATAATTACTAGCAAAATACATTTCTTTAGATGTAAATTTTTCTTTTACATGTATTTGTGTTGAATATTGACTGTCATAAGTTCTCGTTGCGGCGAATTATCGTTGTTAATGCTTTCTCATCCGCCTCATTAACAAGTTATGGAAAAACTTGGGCTCCTGTATATAAAATTATTTATATATAAACTCTTAAGAGTCTTCTTGTTTTTATTGTTTCCATTACTTATATTTTAGTCATATTTTTTGACATTTGTAACTATATTTTCAGCGGTTACATTATAAATCATGTGTTTCGATGGAGAGTTTAAATGTAGATCAATATTGCAACATAAAAACTTATTATCACAATCTATCTATGATAATAAGCTATTCGTATTTACATTGGAATGTTTTCGTAGATTTCACTATATGGTAAAATTTTTTAAACATTATTTTAATTCATCTGTACTGGGGTGGTTTGTTTAATTCGTAAATGTCTTTTTTGCAACAGAGAGAAAGGTAAAAGTAAAAAATATTATAGAAATAGCCATATATATATTTGAATTTATTTGTGGATTCTTATACCGTCTGTAATGCTTTGTTTGACAGATTATTTTATGTAGTTAAAATGAATTAAATATTTAAACAAAAAGCACACTTTCATTTTCTCTTAAATCATTATTTCTCGATAAAATAACCCTTTCACTTAAATCTTTATTGCTCGGTACACTCACTTTTACTCAAACCTTTATGGCCCGGTACACACTCCTTTTACTTAAATCTTTATTGCTCGGTACATTATCCCTTTCACTCAAATCCTTTGTACCCGATACTTTTGTTCCTTTCACTTAAATTTTTATTACTCGGTGTCCTTTCACTTACATTTTCATTGCTCGATACACTGTCCTCTTCAATTTTACCTTTATTGCTCGGTGTGGTGTTGCTTTCACTTAAAACTTCGTGGTTCATTGCTCATTAGTTATGAAAATATTTTATAAACCCTATGTTTTATGTTGATTGCTATCAATTAAATTTTTTACCAAGCTATAAAAAACCAACAATCAGAATCTATGTTTTAAAATAAATTAGTGCAGTACATACTCTTACGTATCATCATCATCATCATCATATATATTAATACGCTAAGGTTAAGATGTTACACTCCCTTTTTAGAAAAAACCTCACAACTAATCCACATAAATTATATATCATTTTATAGATAATTGCTTGCTCTACCGGCATCCACAACTAAAAAATTTATTATTGCTATTGTTTTTGCAAATTAATTAATTATTAAAATTATATACACAAAACAGCAATGCTGCCATCTAACGGCTCAACGTCAATATGATTGACGGTCGGTAAAATTTTTGTTTAATTTCAAATCCACTCACGTATAAATAAAGTAGCGCTTTAGCTCAATGCTTTTGATACTTGCGCCTCTATATGTCAATTTTAGTAAAATATTTGTTTGATCTGTCATCTGAGCTTCATAATGGAATAAATAATGCGAAGACTTCGCACGGGTCACACTAGTATTCTTTATTTATACAATATTTATTCCATGTTTACATGCTTTTATTGGGCTCATTTTTATTGTATTTTTACTTTCTTTGCATTTTTTTACCGGATTATAATAAAAATAAATTAGTAAAAATGTTTGTTAGCATTTTGTTGCTTTTGCTAACTTGATTTCTTAACTATATATTGTTTAAATTTAGCAATAGATGGCCACTTTTCAAAAGTGTGATATTATTTGTTTTGAGATTTTCCAAGTTGAAATTCTCGTCACTTATATGACATTTTTCGAGAAACCGTGGGTTCATCAAGCTTTACTGATAATAGAATTATATTTGTTTTCAGTTATAAAGCTTATTCTGTCCTAAATAATACACGTAAGAGAATTTATTGGTAATGAATAAATTCTTCCAAATCACAAACTCCATATTATAGTTACCAAATAATTGGTATAATGGATTTGAAGGAACTGATTTAGTAAATAAAGAAAAATAAATTTATTCATGTTATTAAGCATTAATACGAAAAAAAAATAAATTTTTTTAAAATTTTTTTTGGTATTAGGGTCGTTTACCTCAATTTTTATGAATTATCGTTATAATATGAAGAAGAAAGCAGAAGTTACGCTGAATAAATTCTTTCTCATTACTTTAATATTATCCTTCACATTATTCAATATAATATTAAATTCAAGTTACATATATTAAAAGTAACAACTAACAAAGTTATTTACTCATTCACTTAGAACGTGTGTAATTGTTTTAATGTAAACTAATGTCCTAGAAACAGATTTCTCAGAAACTTAATGCCGACTACATGCAAAAGTTTTAACAATGGATAATACTACCGTAGGACACTTTCTATTACAATGTTGACTATACAGAACAAGTAAATCTTTTGCCAGCAAATTTTATGTGATGCTTATTAATAGGGATTGCTTAAAGTTACAACGTGCAGCAATTATTAAAATATAATTTCAGTGGAAATTGTCTCGTGCTAATGAATTATATATTTAATTTCTAAGATTGTTACCATATATTATCGCAAATTATTGCGATTAAGTATAACCGTTATTAAACATTGCTTGATTATGCGGGTTAGTGTTTTCTTATAATCTTGCTTAATCTTCGTTATGTAATCTTTAGTTCTCTTCACAGAGTTAAATATTTTTCGCAGAATTATAAATCTTTTCGGTAATATGTAAATGACAAATATGCACAGTGCGTTATTTAGACGCAAGAAAGTTAAGTTCAAGAAAGGCTGATTGCTTTCTATCTAATTAACTTACACAAGGCAGGGACTTTAAAAACGTATTTAATAATTACCTCTAATCTAATTACAAAGAGTAATAAATTAGTACATACGAAAATATGAGATTTCATTTTTATGCCTTTGCATTTTGTTCTCGTGCATGTAAGATATTTATGTACTAGAGAAATATTTGAGTAATATGATAAAATGAGCGTCAAGCTATATAGAGTTTAATGTAATTTTTTGCATAGCTTTATATATATTTGTTACTTAAGTCATCAAAATAATTTGTAATCAAAATACTTTTAAAATTGTTAGTTTGGAAAATTAACAAAAACATCCAAATGTGAATACCATATATAATCATTTCAAATATGATCATATTATCATTTCAAATATGAACATATGTGAAAGATTTACCCATCTACTTTTAAAATTTATAATTAAATTTGTACACACAATTTTCAAATTTTTTTAAGAGTGTAGGCGTTTATTGATTTATACAGAGATTTTTTATGTTTGTTGTTTTACATTGAAAAAATCGTCATATCGACGCAATAGCTCAAAATCATTTTTAAGAAAATATGAAAGTTTTTCGTTTCTTGTTAATATAGGTACGTAATTAAATGAAACTAATATGTTTACACTTCGTAAAATTTTAATATAAATAATATGTTTTAAAGCTTTATTTATGTAATGTCCTTTATGCTAACAAAAATGTTATTAACATAAAAAATATTTATTCAGATTTTATTTTGCTCAAACTTTTGACAAAGTTCCACACTTTTTGAAAAAATACCAAAGGTTTTTTCAAAAAAAATTTCTCTAGTTTTTCTGGTGATGATGACAATTTTGATAATGAATATAGGAATGACCTGGTTCATACACAAGATAGATCACAAAAATCTTTTACGCATTATGGTGACCCAACTAATCGGTAGAAAATGCATAAATTGACACAGTCGCATTCCGAAGCCGATTTATCTATAATATTAATTTGTTATATTAGCTGGGGCAATTATTGCCTGCAAAAATACCCGCAAATTTTGCAGGCAAGAATGGCTGCAACTGATATAATATATCTATTAATATATTATGTTAGTTGATGCAGTTATTGTCTGCGAAAATACCTGCTGTAATATATGCAGTCATATGGCTACGCGGTGGCAGTCGTGCTGATGCAGATATGATGAAAACTCTCGCCAAGTCTCTTGAAGGTACACGTCAGACAGAACGGCTCTTTTGAAAGTAGTTAAAAATAAAAGTATGAAAAGGCTGAAAGTAGTAGTAGATAATAATATGTAAATGTCAAAATTATGTTAGGCCGAGGATTTTAGATCATGCAAACGAATATAAATGTATATTGATTGCATTCCAACGAGATCATTGCGGAATATGTGGTGAAAAAATTACATAATATTTCTAAAAATATGGGTTACAAAGAAGACGTGACTATGACATTAAACAAAGCAACGTTTAGATGACGTATCAATTTTGGACGCGTAAAGCAAGAAAGATGGAAAAAACTTAAATATGAAAATGGGATATGAAAAAAGTTGATACGGATAATCTGTTAAAACAATATTTACATATCTAGTAAGACACAAAGTATGGATTGATTAAACTAAGAAATAATTGAATAAAGCTGAATAAATGCGACTCGGGATTATACTACAAAATCTTCGTACATATTTTACTTAAAGACATTTATATTTTGATGCAATAAACATTTGATTATTTTTGCTATATTTAAAGTGATATTATAAAGAATAGTGATGAATCAAATTTTCTTTTTATTACACGAGTAATAAAAATAAATTTTATTCAATATACAAACTACTGATTTTTTATTTTACTAACAATTACTTAAACTCAGAACATAAACTTAGCGATCAGTCACAACTATCTTCATATCCACGTGCACTGTATCGGCATTGCTAAATTTTCTTCCTTGCCCTTGTGTATAAAAGATGAAATTATTTTCATAGAACTTAACCAACTTAACCATTCTGAGGGCAGACAATATAGACAACAACTTGTTATGTTCGTCTGGTCGATCCAGCGTCAAGTGTTCGAGGAGCCAACAAAAAATATCAGTTAAATTAGTGACGTACGATCGTAAGAGTGGAAAAGCGATGGCATTTAAGAAAATTTGAGCACAAAAATTTAACTTTTATTTAATTTCAATATAAATTCGTTATTTCCACATCTGCCGTGTTACTCCCATCATGAAGTGGCCTGAACAAATTTACATCGTTCCGTGTGACATTTTTTTCAAAATTCTGGAATTTCTAAATTAATTCCTAACTATTAATTTATAAAAATGGTAAAGTGATGCACTTTACCGTTCTCCTAAATTAATATGTTTATAGTAATTACATGAAATTTCGGTTGGAAAAATGGAAATTAATATGACAGAACATATTTTTAATTTCAGTATATGATATATTATTAAAACGAATTCTTAATATGGTGTATATCGCTTTCTTCAAAGTGGACGCCACGCTGAAGAATGCGGCCTTGCTATTTTTTGCTATTGAAACACTTTTGTATAATACTTGTGATGTACGATAATTGCTATAAATTTACGACATTGTACCTAACAAATTTCATAATTCTGTGCTTTTAATGAATCATTTTTATCCATGCCTGTAAGCAAATATATGTTCTTAAATCAATATAATATATATTCTTGAATCAATTAAATATCTTGATTCAGAATTATTAAACAAGAATCAAAATACAAGTATATATGATAAATAGATATGAAGCACTTAACATTACAACCATTTATTCAACTTTTTACATTCTTTTTTTATTTAAATTATTAATAGGATTAGAGTTTATTAAAGGGTATTAATATAAAAATTCATAAATTCTTAGCTTTAATGATTATAATGCAAAATATTTATAAAGCCATAATATTATTATAACCGCGGGAAGCATTCAGTGAGGTTTAAAACATTGAGAGCGAAAATTGAAGAGAGGAATTTTCAATAAGATGAGATCCCTCTTTGCGAGCGCATTTTCTACCTCCCGTTGTCCTTCCCCATGTGTCTTGTATGAAGTAGAGATTATATTTGTACTCATCGACAAATATTAGCCAATGTTCCTTTTTATTAAAAAATTGCTTAAAGATTAGCGTAAAGGCTTCGCCTTTTAATATATGTAATGGAGTATTAAATGTAATGGAGTAATGAAGAAAACTTGTTTGTTTATTCTTTTTTCCTCCATACGACGAAAATTGCATTTTCGTTGTATCTTTTGTAATGAAGATTGTATATCTTCTTGTTGTGAATCTTTTACGGAAATAAATTATTTCAATTAACGTTGCTCTAGCTCACCAATTAACAAGAATGCGTGTATATTTATGTAACTAATGTGTTACAATTTTAATTAAAAGATAATTACAATTATATTTTGAAGTGAAATTTAAAATAATTTATAATATTATTTTACTAAAATTGTATTATTATTAAAAAAATTACCTAAGGAGTGAGTTCGTAGTAGTAATTCTTTATTATGAATTTTTAAGCACACACTGCCACGTATGCAGACAACGTGTGCGTGCGTGTTTGAAAATTGGATTTGGAATGATACTGGAATTGTGCTCTAAATGTATTATGTTTCGAAATTCAAATACAATAATTACACTCATTTTAACGCCTCGTGTGATATATTAATAAGTGCACTTTACCGAAAGAATTGTTTTAATCACCAAAATAATCAACTTAATAGTTATAAATGTAGATTCAGATTAATTGAGCAAAAAAACTACATAGGAAATTTTAGGAGTTATTTACATAGTTTTTTAAAGAACTTTAATTAATAAAAAGCTCTCTAATATAAAATTTTAAGGTTTCTATCATACATATTTACACTTATTTTAATTTTTACATTCTCTTGCTTTGTCTAATATTAGAAAATTTGTCTCCTTCTATAAGTATTAATATTTAATAATATAAATAATGTAAGTAAATTACTAAAGCAATGACATTTATTTAGCAGTAACAGAATATTTTTTTATGAGAAAAATATTACTGAAATAAACCGCGAGTAACAATTGCAAAGAAATTTATTTACGCCTTTTAAGATTTTATATTCCAGATTTAATACTTTTTTATAGTTAATACGTTAGATCTGATGAGCATTTATACCTTAGTTGTGAAATAATTTATATTTGGAAACTCCACTGCGTCTCGGGAGGAATCGGGTAAGGTAATAGCAAAACACTTGAATGTAATAATATTTGTATTCAGTTAATATTGTAATTTTCTACCTTTTTTATAGCATTAGAGTATTTTTACATTTTTAAATATTCTTTGTAGATTTTATTTTTTATAAATAAAGAAATGATGTTATTAACCGTAATTTTATTATAGATTTCAAAATTATACGGTAATGAAATAAATGTAAAATTTAACATTACTTCCTTATTTCCAAAAAATATATATTGTTTCCAAATATATATATGTTGCACAAATATATTCGGGCGTGTTTATATATTTTGATTATTATAAAAATGTAAATATCTTCATATCGTCTTAGATTATTTTTCCATATTTTTTGCAATATATGACAATTTAATTCGAAATTTTAATGATGGCTATAATTTATTTAAAAATCATATAATTTTTAAAAAAATTACGATCATAGAAAATATTTTGATACTGAATATATTTCGCGTTAATTTTGCAGAAATTCATTATTCGCAATTAAGTGAAACTATGTGATGTAGTATAATTTCTAATTTCTCTAAGTCCTTTTGCCACGACCTAGGTTTCGTTGTATTAGCAAATAATGAATTCTTTGCTAATAGCCCACCTGAAGATGTTGTAAAGAACTTAAAGAAAGTAATACTACATCATAAAAAATAATACTAAATCACGTAATTTCATTTAATTGGGTTCCATTTAATTATGTCATAAATATATATATATATATATATATATATATTTTTTTTTTTTTTTTTTTTGTGATAATATGAAACTTTAATATTTGAATGTATCCAATTAGGCATGAATTAAATGGAAGAATGTATAAAAAATCATTAAATTTAATATTTTTAAGTTAAGCACAGATAAATTAACATAGAATTTTAACATAAATTATAAAATTCAACTTTATATTAAAGCCTTTAAAACGTATACGTTATGTGAGTCGTGGTCACATAAAGTCTCAAAATTAAAAGTTGCTCAGTAAAGTCGTAAACCGATAGGTAAGCTCTTTGCGTAGACAGTGATATTACTAAACGTGTTCAACTATAATAAGTTTAAATATTAATGTAATTGAAAAGTTGAGAAATAACTTCAGTCCATATAGTTAAACATAAAGATAGTATAACTCGTTATAACGTATACTTAGCTTCAGTCGTGGAAAATGCGTTACCCTAAATAATACGATTATGACCTCGGAAACAATACAGCGTCAAATGTACGTATATACGTGTAATTGTAACTTGTGCACACATCTGACATTTTATTGCAGATAACTTATTCAATTATTAATACTCTCCCAAATGTAAAAAAAACATTCACACAGAACACAAAAAAACATTGGACAAACTGTTTGCAAAGCGAATTGCGTTCACCAAGAAAAAAACCTGATATGCGGAACATAGAATTAAGCATTTAATATATTAGATAAATTATTTTGACTGTGCGACGATAACTAAAGTTAACTTTAATTGATACAAGGATCCGGTTAATTACTGGCGTTATTAAACCTAAGGCTTTACTATAAAATAATGATGTGTTCAACCAAGTGACAAATTTAATTATCATCAACGGATTTACGATTGATGAATAATGTAAATCGATTTCAGTTAGAGTCTAGTGAATAAAATTAACCTATATTTTAATGCTTTATTAATATCATTGATTTCAATTTGATAACTTTTCTGGTTAAACATGTTTCATCTAAAATGTTTAATAGTAATAATAAATTAGTTGAAAGTATTTGACGAATGTTTGAACGAATCTAAAATTTCTCTAAAAAAGAAAGAACCCAGATTAAAAAACTGATAATATTAGATTTATAAGAGCAACCAAAATTTGCTGAAATTAATGCCGGAATAATAATTATTTATGATCACCTGAGTTAGTATCTGTATCTTTAGATTATTTATATATCACGGAATAAAAATATACTAGAATAAAACCTCTTTAGAAATATTTAGAATTTGCCGTTACGATTTAGAAGACTAAATTTTGCAGAATGAAACTCCGATTCGATGGGTGGAACAGTAATAAATGGTATTTACAGAAATTAATTTTTATGGCTTTTTTAGTATATATCGTCACTCCCCCAAGTTGTTTTTTATTTATGATATTTTTCGCAGATATTTCGCAGACCTATATAAAGAATTAAAAAAAGGGACAGTGTGAAATCAATTCTCTCTTTAAAATTTAACAGTTGGTGCCAAATAGATATAGTCCACGTGTAAAGCATATCCAATGCAGTTCATTCGTTGCCCATGATGAACTTGGATCATGTTTGTCCATCAAAAACTATCCATCGAAGTCATGGTCTTCATTTTAATTTAACAATAAAGAATATATTAACTAATTTACATTTTCAAAAATTTACTTTCTAAGGTGCATACTTGTGCGTTAGAGTTTGAAGGATATCAAGCTTTGGTGGCCGAAAGTACACGTATGCTACTTAAAAATAAATCTCTTTTATATTTCTAATACTTTATAATTAAGGGTCTTAATTATTTATTGAAATTAGCATTTCAAATTTCAACATATAATAAGTTAGAGTTAAAGTTATGTTATAAGTAGAGAGAGAATTAACTTGTATTAAATGAATGAACTAACACGCGTGGACGCATACCATAAAAACAAATAAAGAAGGACAGGTAAGAAATGGTTCAGAAAAGTTAGGAAAGGCAATACAAACTTATTCTTTTGTGAAATAACTATGATAAGAAATAAAAGGATTTAGAATTCGGCGTGTACGAAGTTCTTTTATATAAGTTATATTTCGTTGAAGGGATAAACATTTAAGAAATTTTTAACAGTGTTTTAATTCAACGGAATAATTTCAGTTAATGAAATGTCGACATATATTTAAGAAATGTGATTTTAAATCTTTTAACCATACTTAAACTACTAATACTCACGGTTTTAGTATTCAAGTATAAAAAAGAATTAAATATTTTCCGAGGCATGTTGCGTTGAAACAATATTCTTCGAAAGATATTTGATGGTTAATTTTAATAAGTATTTTACTCTGCTTTCTGGATATCATAAAGAAAAATTTGATAGATAAAATCTGAGTTTTTATATTTTAAGAATATATTATTTTATGCACTATTTTAGTTTCGATTTTAGTTTCGACTACAACTTTCTTTGGTCATATATCTAAAGTGCCGAAATGTTAAATAAAAATGACAATTCGTCGAAAGACTCAAAAAAATAATTTCTATATAGCAAAGTGCATTATCATCATCACAAATAAGTGAAAAAAGATGCAGGAACGTAAATGATTTCACTTGCAAGAAAAACATAATTTTAATAAAAAAAAGCTTTTGAATTATCTAAACTAAATAAAAGCTCTCTTTTATCTTTATTATTTCCTTTTTTTAACATTATAAGTTCATTAGTTTTGATAACAAAGGTGGCACAATGTCCCTAAGAGAAGATAATTATATATATATATATATATATATATATATATATATATATATATATATGTATATATATATACATATATATATATATATATATATGTATATATATATATATATATATATATATATATATATATATATATTGTCATATTAAAATTATGAAATAAAGGAACTTTGTTAGGTAAAAAGTGTCCTAAACTTGTTTAGATACGTGTTGAATTTTAGAAATTGATCGTTGATTTTTTTACAGATTCCATTATTATGCCGGCTTTTTGCTCACAATTTTTTATTACAATATGAATACTAATCCCGTACTTTTATAATTATGTGTAAATTTTTCAAAGATCAATTAATCCGGTTATGAATTCACCCACAACACATCTTGATTTAGAAAGAGGGTAAAGGTATATGTACCCATATTACCTGTTGAACTTTATAATCATTTTTGCTAGTAATACTAAAAGTAATCTTTATGGATACATTTCAATTATTCTTCCTGCATTTTTAAACGAGATATCTTTTTTAATCATTACTTTAACTATATTCTTCTTCACTTACTTGTCACTTCATTCGAAAGTTTTCTGGAGCTTCTCAGTTCCATTGATATCGATCATCAAAAATTTTGATTCGGATGTCCACGCTTTCCAAAGAAGCATCCTGAAAGATTCCAGTCTATAGCCTATTTATGAAAATGGCAGGTTCCCTTCAAAAGATATCAATAAACCCATTACGTTTACTGCATTTAATTTGATGCCTTCTCGGAAATTCTAAGTCTTTGTGAGATATCTTATCGAGCCGGAATAAACCTTTTACTATCTTCATCATATTTAATCACTTTATGAATTATAATAAATATCTTATTATGTTTAAAGATTTCTGGCTTATTATAAATACACCATGATATCTGAAAAACACACTTTTATTTTGACTGAAATCTGCTGAATATTTACATGCGTGGTTATATATTTTGATCAGTCATAGATTTTTAGTATATCTTATGTCAAAATTAATTTTTAAAGTCTAAAAAAGTGAGGTTAGTAAACATTTTAAAAGTTGGTATACCCTTGTGGTGATTAGTTTATGTCAAATTTGCAGTGATATCATTGGTATACCCTGTACTATATGACATCATTACTATATTGTGTTGATTGACAACAATAGGGCAAGCGAGTTATACCTATACTATTTTTTTTGTTGCATGAGCGTATCCGTCTTAACGTTTTGAAGGCGCTTAATATTATACAGAGAACTGCGCAAAGCGCAACTGCGAATTGCGCTTCGACGGTGTGAGATAAGAAACTTAATATTAGAATACCACAATCATTTTAGGCATTTTTGAATTGAACTAATTTTTGCACATATTTCTTTTTATATTTCCTACTATCATCATTAATGCCATATTTAGTGTTATTTTAGTTTCATAAATTGCAGATATGACGTGTATTTGAAATATATACATAACTCTGGTTGCTATTTTTCTAACTATAAACAATGCTGTATTGCACCATATCTTTACAAAACGTTAGTCAAAGGTGTGCTATCGGAGCGCGCATCCGGCGAAGTGAGCGATGAGTCTTAGAAGCAGGTAGACGAAGTGGGTTGGCGGACGTGGGACAATAGACAGCGACTTCCTTCCGTCGAAGCGAGTTGATCTTCCTCTCTGCTTCTTGCGGAAAGCTATTATGCTGCTATGCATTTTTGTGAGAAGGTCCAATGATTCACTATTTTTGTTATGCAGTGATACAGTTCGAAATAAAATATAGAATTTCAATTTCGTAATTCTTTTGTTTCTTAAACTCATTCATCTTCTACGTCATATAATCTGAAAATATATTTCATTTGGATGTTAGATAATTTAAAATGTCGTTTTACACTCTTATATTGAATTTCGACATAACAATTACATATGACTTATCAGAACGTGTAGGTTTATAAATGTTTAATAATTTCAATCGAATCTTCTAATATAACAAAAACAGAGCATTATTTTTCGAAATTAAATAAAAGTTAAATTGTCGCTTATTGAATAATAAACTATTGATAACACCAAATTTCTGATGCCGTTTTATAATTTTATATACGTATAAAGAATTCTCAAATAATAGAATTATAAAGAGACTGACGGCAGCTATAAAAAATATAAGTAACATAGGTTGAAAGTTTGGAAAAATATGTATATGAATAAATATATAAGTAATATCCTCGTATTTACCACCCTTGGTGAATGAAAATGAATTTTTCCCATTTGCCCTTTCAGTTCGGTTGTTTTTCTGCGATATTCGTGGCGACTGTATAAAATGAATTATATTTGACCGCGGGTTCATAGTATGCATGATAAATACGTGCGAAAACTTCTTATGTTATTTTTGATAATTAATTATTTTAAAGTTTTAAAACACAAAGGCATATAAAAAAATTATTTGATGCATGAAATCTAAAGAGTTAGTCTTTAAAAAGTTAGTACAATAGAAACTAAACGCAAAATGTCCTTTATGAAAGGACATTTTGCGTTTAGTTTCTATTGTACTAACTGTTATGGAGTAAAAAAAACATTTGTGATCTTTCGTATATTACATTCAAAAAAACATAGTAAAGGATTCAAGGCGTAATAAAATCAATCGATGTAAAATTTATTTTCGTAGAACGTATACGCAGAGAGTTCGTTTGATGGAATGAAAGTATGAGGCGGTGTGGAAATAATTTTGTGATAGTTTGGTTATTTGATATTTAGTATATGGGAAAATGATAAAAAAGAGAAAGAAGTGAACAGATATTGAATATGGAAAATTTAAGAATAAAATACAATAAACCGTTAAAGTGAATATATTAGAAGATATTTAAATATAGTATATTAGAAGGAAAATGCAATCGAATACATTATTAAAACATTGATTAAATTTTGATGAACGTTATATGAGTACATATTAAGAGTGTAAAGATGGGAAAATTCATTGTTATTTTGCGTATCATGTCATTCATTATATCTCCTTTCATTGATACAATATTCTTCGTAATAATACATTTTAGGATTACTCAATCATGTTATGTTTCAGTAATGTAGCGTACACAAGAATTAAGACAAAAATTATGAAAAGCCCTTCAAGTATGAAGTTTCATTATACATTCAAATATTCACTTTCGATCATAAAATTTATACAGTAAAATAAAAAAATTCTCTCATTTTTACGCAATTTCATTTACACAACAGAAGATTTTTTAAGACGACTTCATAAAAGCCGATGAAACGTCAAGTGAATACATTAAAACGTTGATGACATTATCATTAACTTTCAAAAGTACTATTAAAGTAGAAGCAACTCACATCATAAACCTAACATTTTCTCATCTCTGTCCTTTGAAATATTTACCTAACTTGTACACTGTATAAATATTATTACCCATTTGGTATCTACCCTACTTTTAGAGATTTTGTTGTGAAACAAAGAACACTTTTTGATTACTTGACATCCATTTATCCGTTTGACTGTAACAGCATCAGAGTATTTACAGTTTTAGGCTTATGTTTATGATATTTTAGATTTTCACTAAAATGGAAAAAAAAATAATACTAAATTTTGATATTGCCATGCTCTGACATTCTTCAGATAATTCTGCAAAATAATGGTGTTCAAAACTATTTAACATAATAGTTTAAAAAAATTATTGAAACATTGAAAACTATAAAAAAATATTTAAGTTGAACATAGTTAGATGAATTGTTTGCCACCTTTGAAAGATGAATTATTGATTATCGTAAGCTGCAATACGTTTAAACGTGTGAAAATACCAACTATTGCACTTTAAAGAATAAAAACATTGCGTTGAAAGAAATTAAAAAAGATACGGCATTGTAATAATTTAAATAGTGTAATTATTCAAGCATTTGACCGTTGCTCCGCTCGCATGGAAATTGTGATGTTGAACTTAAGACAAAATTGTCAGGAATCATTCACAGAGATTCCTGTTTGCCTGCACTATGAGAAATGCTACATAAAAATTATCAAGTTACATGTGCGTGGCTAAAATTTGTTTCAAGGGATTAAAATTAGTTTACAGTTTAACAATAAAAAAATGACTCAGTTAAAAAATAGATGCAAGCATTTCATTATCTAAAACTGTTATTTTAAAGAAAAATAAAAATGAGTAGGAAACTGGAAAATGGACAATAATACTGACTGTGAAGGTGAAACTATTGCAGTAAGTTATAGCTTCAGGCGAGCCTTATTTTCTGACCATATTTTCATACATAATCTATTCAAATGATTATTGGATACAGGAAATTTTATCGTCATTAAATTCAAGTATATTAAACATATTTCGAGGAAATATGATTTTGAAACTTCGATTTTATTTGGTTATATATATATATATATATATATATATATATATATATATATATATATATATGTGTGTGTGTGTGTACCTATGTACATACACACATTACGTTGATCACAAGAGTGCATAAAACCTGCGTACATATATACATGGATTCTTTAATACACATTTGTTTATATATGAAAATACCTTCAATCACTCAATTAGTCAAATATTTGTTTTTATGTCTTCTAATATGGATTTTTCTAATATGAACTAAAAAGTAAATCCACTCATTAAGTTTTGTGTCTTTGCGGAATCGACAGATAGACAGAAAGTCAGACGAAAACGTATTGGTTGTCTGTAAAACAAAAATTAATAATTTGATTTTACCAAACATATGCATCCTAATGACTAATAAAATTTAATAATGTGCTACGGCAAAATTTGGTTATAACACCTCGACTTATTGCACTATGATATGTATTAGATTTTCTTTTGGCAGACTCGGTCCGATATAGTTACAATTCATATTAAACAGTTTAAATACAATGCATATAAGTCTCGCTTATGATAACACCAGGACATGCGTATTCGCATCGTATTTCCAGTGCATGCGTAATCGTATCGTGGCCGGGTCAACATTGCTTTATGTCATTCTATGCATGTGTTGAATTGAAAAAATTATCCATTTTATTATGCATCTGATAGGATTAAATATAAAGAAAATACTCAACTGCAGTCAATAGTTTGCGTTAATCTTATTTGATTTGTTTTTAGCCAGTGCATAGTGTGTTACGAAAACAGCAGTGAAATGGGCATAATTTAGTTGTGTATAAAGTAATAGAAAATGAACTATGAGTAGGTAGTTATTGTCAATTGACAATTACAGTAATTAGCAAAACAAAAAAAAATAATTTTTTATTTTTATTTCACCACTGGTCCCGCAAAATTCCTAGCATAAATCAATATTTTCATCTCATAACTGTTAAATTTACTTAAATGCGATGAAAGCACGGTGTTGAAATGACATTAATAACTCAAGTCTTAAAGTGTAATTAACATAAATAATCGCTGTCATTTTTTAATAAATGTGTAATAATAACTTGATGAAGATTAGAAGATGAGGTAAACATTACATTTGTGTGTGTGTATATATATATACACACACACACATATATATATATATATATATATATATATATATATATATATATATATATATATATATTCAATATGTGTAATAGAAAGTAAAGACATAGAGTATAAATCGATTACTACTTTTTTCTTTCTCCTATTCTGTATTGAAGGACAGAGTTTGTCATTGCTCATAGACAGACCCTCGTACTATTTGACTTTACTATTTATAATACCGAAGAGTGTGTAAATAAAGATGAACATTATATATTGTAGCTTTTTCTGATATTTTTTATTAAATGTGTCTATAATTAAAAATATTAATCAAAAATATTTATCAAATAAATACACTGCCGCAAAGTGCATATGTTTTCTACGCAGCAAAATAATACTTATAATTTATTTGAAGGGGAATTAACATATATCAAAATCTATTATTTTAATTATCCTTACGCTTAATATCGTAGACGTATAAACATAACATATTTGTATAAAAAGCAATTTAAGATAATTTTCAGTTGTAATTGATTGCCATATCTCTTTAATTTTTTTAAATCCAGTTGACAGAAATAATCTTCCACTGTAATATACTAAATACCTAATTTTTTTTATTTCTTTGACATAATCGATTTAAATTTTAGGTATTATGGTGAGGTTTTGGAGGTTTATATTTAGCAAAGCAGAGGCCATTTTTTTAACACCACTCTTTTTTATTCCATTTAAAATACCTGTTCTTGATTCTAAAATAATTGAAAATTCGTACATTTTACGATATTCGTAAAATGTACAAATTGTCACTCGGTACATTTTACGAAATTCATCTATCAAGTCGTTGAATTATGATATCATATCACGTATTTGTAGCTATAATCTGCAGATATGCATTTGCTTTTGGGACGCATAGAATATTCAGGCTCAAATATTTACCTCACGTCCTCGAATTTAATCACCTAAGCGATTTTAAGCCCGACTGAAACAGATTTGCATCACATCAGATATGAGCGATATTTATACATTACCTGCAGAAGGGTTTAACTAACATCGGCGCACTGCAGGAGTTAAAAGGGGAACAGACATAGCTTAAGGGAGTTTATTCAGCCACTACACGTGCCTGTGGTAATATAAGTAGCCAGAATACCACCTTTTACAGAGAAGTGCGTTGGGAGGTAAAGCCTCAGAGAGTTTACTTTATGAGGGATTGGATTTTGTGTTTATTTTATTGGCGTAGATTGAAAAGCAGCTTTTGTAAATGTGAATTTATTATCAAAGAGTAGCCCACAAATTCTATTTTATTTTGAATTGAAAAAAATATCCATTTTATTATGCATTCGCTCTGATAGGATTAAATAAAATAAGGAAAATATTCAACTGTAGTCATTAGTTTGCGTTAATCTTATTTGATTTGTTTTTATCCAGTGCATAGTATGTTACGAAAACAGCAGTAAAACGGGCATCATTTAGTTATGGAAAGTAACAGTAAATGAACTATGAGTATGTTGTCACTATGAAGTGGTTGTCAAAATACATAAGTTAAAACTATTTTGTTTACTGATTACGGTCGTTAAATACAGGTCAAGTCTCTACCTTATATTTTTTTTAAATTATGGAACTAGTTTTTGTATAAAGTACGGTTATCTAGAAATATTAAAAACTTATTTTTGTTTCGAATGTTAACGAGCTATTAAGAGAATGAGGAAAATATCAAATGCTTTTCATATACTGTCAATCTCATAAATATTAATGTGTTGTAACTACGAAAACTATCAGCACTGTTATAAATATTTGCGACTTATACTTTCCCGCAATATTACATTTAATGTTTTCATCTAATTTATTCCAGAATATAACAGGCTGGCGATTTTCTATTCTGCATCATAGGATAAACGTTCTTATAAAATCAGTCTTATGAAGGCCAAACAAAATTTAAAGGCTATGAATAGAAGAAAGCTCTCGTCCTGCTTAGACTTTAAGATAAGCTACTCTCTAATTCTAAAACCTAATTCACACTGACGTCGCCTATTTTTACAAAAATATAATTTCAAAGTGAAATATAAGGAAGACGTTTTCTTAGTTGAATAAAAGCTTGACGCCGATCACGTCATTGTTTTGTTTAAACGTACGGTATATCAATCTTATTTAAATATATTTTCTTAGATTGAAATATGCAAAGTTTTACTTAGAAATTTTAGATAGCTAGAAAACTTATAAACATTACTGGATAAAACATTAATGACATTTTCACTTCGAAATGAGATTATCATCCAAGACGATATATACAACCACATTAGATCGACGAAAGGGTCGTTGTCTTTCATATCTTTATTACTTCAACCTATAATAATATTATAATCAGTATCGTTAATATTACTATGCACTAAAAATAAAAAAAATAATTTGTGCATATAAAGATTTTGGTCCAGAGAGAAATAATGTCTCACAACTCCGTATAATTTATTATTTTAAACAAGCTTAAAATAAAAATAAAGGGATTGAACAATAAATTAACTTCTATGTAAAAAAAGTTCTAGAGTGTTTAATATCAGATGTAATTTTTGTCGCTATATACTGGTAAAGGTATGGTCATTATGAAAATATTAGTCCAAAGCATTGTTTTGTATTTTTTAGTTAAAATTACTACGAACAGCTTATTTTTAAGTTTTTTTTAAACTACAATGTCTTCCCTTTTAATTTGAAAACAAAATATTTACGTTTAAACTGTTTGTTTTAGCAATAAAAAAAGTTTTTTTAGTTTTAAAATTAAATCTCTATATTTAAAATTATGAAATTATTGTATTACTATCGTTTATAGAAAAAGACAAATATTAATTGAATTTTTCAGTTAATTGGTGCATAAATATAGGATCAAGCGTCAAACATCAAAAAATATTCCCCATTGTATGTATTATTGTAACTTCAACGTTTTACGTAACTTCAAGAATACGATCACGGAAATTATAATTCAATCGTGAACTTACTTTGCAAACAGTTGAATTGAAAACTTAAAAGATTAATTTTATAAGTAAATGAACGAAATATAAAATAAAGTATGAGTTCAACACACAGACAATTTAATGTTAGTTTTATAATATGAACCTTAAAAAATACAGGTTAAAAAAATAGGATATGTCTAATGAAAATGAAAAAGCTAAAGTAAATAAAAACATTAAAATAAATGAACAATAAAGCAAAAGACGTGGTTCTGAAAGAGAACAGCAAAAGACGTGGTTCTGAGAAAATAATATGTTAAAAGAGTTTTTCTTATAAGTATTGAGAAGTGGTATTTGGTAGTATTATATATAGTTGGTACTAGAAAATATATAATATATTCTTATATTATTTTACTACTCACATAAAATTAAGCATTTGAATTTTTTTCTGAAGAATACTTCATTTTATTTTCATATACTTTAAGGAAAAAATTCGAAGGTGTTTAGCTATTTTTATATATAGCTCTTAGGTATTTAATTTCACTTTAGTACAGTGTAATTGGTTGTATTGCTACTCACGCTGTTATTTAGGATTGTTTCAAAACGCACTCTCTTACAACCGAAAATTTTATCTTTTGAATTTAACGAAGTAATTAGTAAAACTAATAATGTTTTGCTCCTTTTATTTTTATCTTGATTTTAAATGAATTTTATTCAAAGAAATGAGAATCTTAAAAAAAAACAATGTCATTATTGTTATCGTTACAAAGAACTTACATTTTTTTGCGAAAAATAACTTAACTAACAATTAAATTTTATCAAAAAGATAGTTTTGTGATCGCCTAGCTCTGCCCTGTAATGGCCCATCTCTATCCATTTCAATAAAAATAATCCCTTACTAAAATATATTGCTACGAACCTCCACTTAAAGCACATTTTTTACTATATACAGTCGTCACAGGTGGCTGATAGTACTTAGACTATAATAATGGAAGTAGAGGGCACATTTTATGAAAGTGCTTTTATTATAATTTTTTTAAATAAACTTTTATTCACAATTCATAATTTTAAAGAATTTTTATTTGACTAAGCATAGATAAAACCATATTCCGGCATGGAATTTTTGGAACTAAAATTCATAACTTTCTCCTCATAGTTTTAATATTTGAAAGAATACTCATTAAGATATAGGAATATATTAAAATCGGGAAAATAAAATTTCGATTATTAATAACTGATATCTTCACGTTACCTTCACGTAATAAATATCTAGTGTCATGTTTTTATTTATTACATTACCCCAAATTATGCAGGGAACAATTGTAAGAATTCAAGAAGAAAAAAAAACGTTGAAAATATTGTCCAGGAAAACTCAAACATAAGAAAAAAATATTATTCGACTTAATTCGGCCCAAAAAAATTAATCTGATGACAATAATTTTCCATCGATATTATAGTAAACTAAATTTGAGTAGAAAATATTTTTTGTCTGTGGGGAAAGTTAGAGATCTCCGTTAACATAAAAGTTTTCAGAATATTGAAAAGCAGATTATTTTAACTAATTGCCCCTTTAATTTCAAGTGATGTTAAAATGGTTCCATCGTGCGCGCCATGGAGTAATTATCGTTAGACGCATGTTTTAAAATAAATTTAAGGTGAATTTAACTTTCTTTTTTTTGGAAAGCATTTTGCGAAATATTAGATTTCAATGTGACTTACTTTATTCGTACAGTCATAGTCTATAAATATCTGAAAAAATCTAGATATAAACATTTATTTATAACTTTCGATCAAAATTATTAATTAAAACTTTAAATATATTTTCAGGTTTTGATTGTATTGTATCCGTTGATTTTTTCGTAGTTGTAACCTATATATATATATATATATATATATATATATATATATATATATATATATATATATACATATATATATGTATATATATATATATATATATATATATATATATATTTATATATTTATATATGCTTTGGTAAAAATTTCTTCAACGGGATCTTTAAAAGTGAAACTGTATCTAAAGAACCCATAAAACACGTTGTTTTATATGTCGAATTATTGCACCTTTCGAATTTAGAAACTTAAATATAAACCTCAAAAGTTTTAAATATAACCCTCAAAAGGCAAATGAATTACTTGATTTTTTTATTTTTGATGGCCATGTGTCATTTAAAAGGGTTAGTTCTAAGGAATTCTAAAATATACTTACAAAATTTTAAGTAATATACCCTCAAAAGAGACTCCAAAGAACGCCAGAAAGTGAATCCCCACCACCGAAATTTCGAAACTACGAAATCAAATATCGTGATAAAATAAGTTTGGTAGAATCTCAGTAGAAGATAACCACAGTGGTGCGTATATCGTAGGTGGTAATTTTTGACTCATTCACGATATTACGCCTGTGAAAATGTACTAGGCAATATATTAATACGATGAAAAATAATACCAACATTACAATATTACGAAACAGACACTGCACCTTTAAGCATCTAAAATTTTATATACACAGTTTAAGTTATATAATATATAACCGGCGTTGATAATGCGTATTTAGAATTCAAGAATCCTAGACTATGCTTTTCTAATATTCAAATCACCTTTAATTGCACACGTATATTATCCATTCGATGGTCTTGACTCAGATATACAAACTGCTATTAGTACTTAAAAAGACGTTTGAAGGTGTAAACCATTTTGTAAAGAAGCACTTGAAAAATGTAAAATTGTATGATACGGGAAAGTTTGTTATTAGGCTATTACATTAACTTAATTACATTTTGGATTCTTGGTGATACTGTATTTCCTAATTGTACTTAGAAAAGTGTATGATTTATATATTAACTGGAATTTATGCAAGGTATAACCTAATTTATTAACATATATGTGTTTTTATTTTTACTTCTTATATTAATTATTAGAGTTAATTAGCAAATATTGTGTAAATTTTATAATAAAATATAAGAACACTTTTCAATTAACTTTTTTTATAAATAGGAAATAATTTAATTTTAAAATTATCTACAAGAAATATCTCACCTCAAAGTATTAAATTGAGTAACAAATCAAAACTCTGCAACTTTCAGTCAATTAATACAGAAACATTATTTAGTGAAAATACTTATACGACAAAATAAGTCAATCGTCCATTCATCAATAACTTGTCTGATAGTGTTATACTTGCGGCCAACAAAATATGTAGTGTTTTATCTAAATATAATAGTAATTTGTATTTTCTATATGTTTCACCTAATTTATTTTAAGTTTCTTTCAATGACTGCTTAAATGTTTTATTTGCATTCACAATAGACGTTTTCACTTCGATCTTCTGTTCACAATGTAAAGTTTGTTCGGCCTTCAGTAAAGTTCTGATGTCTTTTAGGAAATTAATGTATTTTGTAAACTAAACCATATATATATATATATATATATATATATATATATATAAATATTTACGTTAAATATTTTATGATTTTGTCAACATAGTGTAATAACTTCCATCGATATTTAATAATAATTGAACGAGTTGCTCAATCAAGAGGCGTTAACTACATACATGAATCTCAAGTAGGGTGACTGGGAGCAGCTGTGAAACATTATAATCTAATCTATATATGTATATATATACATATATGTATGTATATATATATATATATATATATGTGTGTGTGTGTGTGTGTGTGTACGTATAAAAGTGCATATATATTAAAATCTAAATTAAGTTCGCTCTATACCTATACACATTATCTTATCAAATTTTCATCGCATTGATCATTATTAAAGATTAAGTGTATCTTATTATTTATTCAAGTTTCAAATGTATTACCTACCTTCATTGACCGAAAATTTTGTTACTGTAGCGGAGACCTCTAAATTTAACAGTAAGTTTTAAAGTAATATAAATCAATTGATGCCGTATGTATCACATTTACATTTTATATTAATTATTTATTTTATTATGTGTCTTGTTATTTTTGTGGTACTTTGCGTCGTTCTTTAACCTTGACTAAATTATATTTTACTTAGTACATTTTAACGAAGTCTAATTTATTCTGCTATTCTTTTTTTTAATTCAAAGAACACTCTTATAAATAACCCGTTTTAAGAATTATGAAAGCAGTTCATAATATATATATCATAAGTCCTTTTATTACTGACAAAACTGTCTAATGTAGCATTTGTGCTATTTTTAATTTTTTTTGTTTAGTATTTAGATATTGTCTCTTTTTCCATATATGATAAGACTGTAATCACGGATTAATAAAATAAGTATAACTCGTAAGAGAAAAATTAAATTACTCGATTTTTCTTTTCAAATAAACTTCCCACACTATTAATAGTAAATACCTAAAACAGGATACGGCGTAAATATTATTTCAGTTAAATTTTGATAAAGAAAAAGTAGAGGGTCTGCTAATTATTATTTTTTAATTTATATGGTGGGTACTTTTATTGATTTTTTTACTCATAGCGATGTTGTGTTTTTTATGCTTTAATATTTGTCATAGATTCGATTCACTATCGATATAGAAATGAAGAAAAACGTTATGATTAACATATCATTATTTTATTTTTTTATTTCTTGTTTGATTTTTTATTTTTGTTGTTTTCAGCATTATTTTCTTATTTAAAATTATTTCCTCTTATTTTTCATTTAATTTCGATTTTATTTTTTGGACCTTGCTTGTTTCAATTGTCCTTCTTTCTTGTATATGGAATTACTAGCTTTCACCTGCGGCTTTGCTTACATGGTAAAAGTTACAAATTTACAGGGATAAATTGCAGAGTATTTGTTATTAGATAAATATCAACCGGTAACATAGGATAGTCACTATTTGTGGACGCTACTGTAAACAATATTTTAGGTCTTTTCAATTGGACGTGGAGATGGTGGATTTAGACCTAGCCATATGAGACGCACAGTTTTCTGAAGTACTCGTATTATAACTGCCGTCGCCGTGGTGTGTAGAATTGATCACAAGGCATACGGTGCGCGACGCACCGCGGAGATACGGGTTTGATTCCCGACGTCTCGTTGAGCGAGTCTGGACTGGATTTATTGGATAGATATACAAAAGTAATAAATAATTAAAGGAAGTAGGTTAAAATTCAAGTAATGGTGAAATTAAAAAAGGGGAATATTTATTTTCTATTGTGAAAAGTTCTACATTTCATACAGCTTGTAGACATAAATTAGATCTTCTAAATCTTAAATTTTTAGAGCACAGTTATTATATTTAAGAGCATTTTTTGCAGTGTTTAATGTCTGGTGTTATTTATGTTCACGTTCGATTTTTTGTCGTACATCATTCCTTTAAAATAAATAATCAACTATTTACATTAAATAATGAATGAATTTAAGATCTGACGAACGTGATGGTCACCGAATGGTTTCTCCTCGTCAGCCTCTACATACTTTTTCCTCCTCTTCGTCAGCCTGGTGATTGGTTCCTCTGTCCTCATCCTGCGGGGGGTGTGCGCAGCTGGCGGGTCGAAACGGGCGTTTTCTCGAGCGACCACAACGCAATTCTTTTCTCCATCTCCCAGGCGCCCCCAACCACCAGCGCGCTAAGAACCACGGAACGGATTGGGAACTTGTCGAGGCTCACCGGGTGGCCTTAGTAGACGCCCGGTGTAACTATAATAGAGAGGTTAAGCGGGCTAGGCGCTCCCACTTTCGGAACTTTGTGACTCGATTAGGTAATTCGGATCCCTGGGGTGCTGTATACAGGAGTGTACGGAGCCCCTTGAAACCCTTCCCAGTCAAACAGCGGAGTGTCAGGTATGCTACGAGGTTATTTCCAGATAGCAGCTCAGTTCCGGAGCTGCGGTACTCGGAGTTGGATATCATCATTGAAAACCTAGATTCGAAAAAGGCCCCTGGCATTGATAGGATCGATAACCGTTTAGAAAAAATAAAGTATGGAAAAACGCGGCGCATGAGATTCCGAAGATCTTGAAAGTGGGGAGGCTTAAAGTCATGCCGAAGAGTAGTGGGAAATCGCCAAGCGATCCAAAATTCTACAGACCCATTACGCTCCTTCCAGCCTTCGGGAAGTTGCTTGAGCGAGTCGTGGCGGCGCGCTTATTGGCGCAACTATCTCATTCGCCGGGTTCTGAGAGACAGGTCGGTTTCCGTCCCGGAGTAACCACCACAGACGGGATTTCAACAGCTTTATCCTGAGTCTATTCATGCCCGGATAAATACGTGCTCGGTATTTTTCTGGATGTCCCGGGGAGTGTCAGCGGACCTTCGCCGGATTATTATGGACTATTTTTGTAATCGAGTTGTCTTTTTACAGGATGGAGACATTGAAGTAAGAAAAACATTGACCAGGGGCTGCCTGCAAGGCTCGGTCCTTGGACCAACTCTGTGGAACGTGATGTTCGATGGTATACTCGCGATACCCCTTCCGGGATGCGGTACCATAGCTTACGCGGACGACACGCTGCTGTTGGTCGGAGGATCGAGCCGAATAGAACCAGAGAACCGGGCGGCGGTTTCCCTCGCCAAGGTACATGACTGGGGCATTAAGAACAAGCTCTGCTTTGCCCCACAAAAGTCCGAGGCTGTCCTCTTTAAGGGCAGGCTGGCGAGGGAGCCGTCTGTGACTATGGCGATAGAATCGGCGTGCGGGATCAGGTCACTTACCTGGGCGTGGTCCTCGATTCGCGGCGGAGCTTCTTACCGCAGGCGCGGTACATCGGGGAGAGGACTCGAGTTGCCTTCCACACCATAGCCCGGCTTGCTGGTGCTGGCTGGGGGCTCAATAACTCGACCCTCAAGCTGATGTATACGGCAATATACCTAGGTATATTGGCCTATGCGCCATCGGTTTGATCTCCGTGGTGCGTTGGGGTTCAGCAAGTAAGAAGGGTGGGACTAAGATCGCAGCGTGCGCCGCCGGTGGCGCTGACCAAAGCTTACAGGACCTGCTCAACGGATGTGTTGCCGGTTTTGACAGGTCTCCTTCCTGTCGACCTCGCGATTGCAGAACGCGCGGCTAATTTCATCTTGGCTCGAGGCAGGAGTTTTGTTGCGGGCCCATTGAACTTTGAGTTTTTGGTAAATGAACCCCTTGCTACTAGAAAGAGACGCTTTTTTGAGATCGTCGTTGCTCACTGGCAGTCTAGGTGGTCCTCCCCCGTTTCCAAGGGGGAAACGACCAGGTTGTTCTTTCCGGATATTTCCGAGCGGTTCAATAAAAACTGGCTCGTTCCCGATTATTATGTTTCCCAATTCTTAACGGGACATGGCGCATTCCGTGCCAGCTTATTTAGATTTGCCTTGAGAGATAGCCCAGCGTGTACCTGCGGATTTGAGACGCAGGACATGAACCATGTTTTATTCCACTGCAGTGACCACGATGATGCGCGTAGAGTGTTGGTTGAGAGCATGTGTCAAAACATTAACGTAGAATCACGTGAAAACTTAAAACATGGTATCTTTAGTCACCGAGACTTGGTTGGGAATAGTCCAATCTTTTAGTCATTTAGAGCGTTCGCCAAGTGCGTTCTTGAAAAAATGGAGATCCTAAATGACGCATTGATCAGGAGCAGACTCTAACCTTGTTGAGTGGAAGCGCTGTGAATGTAGATACGGGACACTATTAGGGGACTTTTCGACCTTTTTGTATGAGATGGGTCGTTACGGGTCCCAGGAGGGGCCCTGAGACTACCCGGGCGGTTATGGTAGGAATAGTGTCCTCATCCTAGTGGATGCCTCAGTCTCTACTTATCACCAAACTTTTTAAAAACTGTCACAAAAATGTTATATTATTTATGAATCATGGACACAAGAGCCATATAACAATTTCATGACAGATATTTCATTACAGGATTTCAACCTGAACGAATTATAAATTTAAAAAGAAGACTTTTAAATGATATTGTCGACTTTTACCGAAAAATTACAAAATTCATCATATATTTTAAACTACAAATAAACTAGTAACTAGTACTAAGAAAAAAAATACATTATATTTTTATTTTTGTGTATTTTTTTTCTTAGTCATATATTTTTTGACTTTTGACTTTTAAAACATATATGGCAAAAAAACAATAACTTTTACGAAGTATCGAATATTTAAAATTGTTTCTAACCTTAAATTATTTTATTGCTTTGATGTGCATTAGAGTTAAGTGTAATCAGTTTGAACATTTGTCATGATGAAATAATAAAATTTATTCTTGGAAGGAATTGTCAATATTTTGTTGAGCCTTAATTATCTTCATTGTTGTAAAAATTTAGAGAAAAAACACATTTACTTGAAAATTCAGAGGGTAATTACCTCATAAAATTATAGGTAAAGGCTGTTAGATTTTTACCATTTTAATTTTAGCATTACTTTTGCCAATTTTTTAAGTAGTTTTCCACTTAGTAATAGTACATTTTTTTACAAAAACAGGCAAATGGCTGACGAAAATTACAAATTCCAAAAAGTACGTGGTGGAATTTTTTTTTAGATAACCGTGTGAGTTATTATAAAATGTTTCAATTAATGTGAAATGTGTACTACTCAACTATATGAAACTACAAAAAAATAACAATCAGACTTAATTTACAAAAAATAAGTACAAATTTTCTCAGTAACCCAGAGACATAGGTAACTTGGTCTCTCACTCCCTTTCGCTTAGCCCATTACTTGTGGGACATCATATATACAAAAGGAAAGGTGTAATCTTTGTGCTGTCCATTTTACTGTCTGCTTCAAGAATCGGCATTATGGTTCCTATTGGGCTTTTACATTATTAATGTTATTTCATTCACTTAACCAACTTTTCAAATGATAAAATTAGAAATGCGTAATATCCAAAGTGTAAATGCAATGTAACATTTTATGTGGTCCACGTTTCTTAGGAAAATCAAATTGCATTTGATTATATTTTACTCCTTGTACGTTCCAAAATTTTAAGCTAAAATTTGCTTATTTTATTTATGATATACTTCGTGGGAGTCAAAAATTTGCAAGTTTAGGAATTATAAATATATAATATATTGGAATAGGCGAAGTCGATTACCAACGATTAGTTTACAATATTTTGAGCGTATTATAATATATGAAGGCTCTTTATCACGAAGATAAGAATAGAGGAAGATTGAGAAAATAGTAAAAGGATTTTGTTTGAAATATAGACTAATAATATATTAACTGAAATAGTACTGAACATTGTAATGCCATATAAATAATATTTCCTTCCATATCTCTGGTAAATAAAATTTTAATTAAATGAATATATCTATTATATTGGATATATAACAAATATAACGATTTGAAAAATGTAATTAACAAAATTCCATACCTGGAGTTGATTTAATGAAAATATTAAAATCTAATTGGAACTAATAAGTCTCCTATATGTTTACTATATTCATTCAATTGTACCCTTATTACTTCCAATTGTAATTAGTCCATAGCCAAGAAAGAAGCATAGAAATATTTGAAATACACTCATTTACCTAACCCCACACACGCAATTTGTAAAATGACTAAAAAAATATATTCTGCCCAAGCAAAACTTCCTAAGTCAAAATTGCAAAACAAACCATGTTTCTAGGTGTTTACGTTAAATTTATTAAAAATATAAAGCGATGACTCAAATTCCAGAGCTTTTGTAATATTTCTGACATTTTTACATGTGAGAAATATATGCTAGGCAATAAATTGGCATACCCAAAAATAATATTGATATTTGTATATAAACTAATGGAAATACTATGTACTCTTGAATGTTTTGTATGTTCCCAAGTGTGTACAAAACATTTCTACTTATAAGGTTTTATCTTTTTGATTGGAGTCGAAAAAACCAAGGCTAAACCTATCAGATTAAATTCTTCTTCTTTCGACTAAATTTAGTGGTTATAATGTTAATCACTAAATTTAGTCGAAAGAAGAAGAATTTAATCTAATAGATATAATAATTATCATATCATCGAATCGATAAACTTGATTTTAAAGTGATATTTTTATTATATGAACATATTTGTACAATGGATTAAACTTAAACCAATTAAATTCAATCAAATATTGACAATTAGGAATAATTTTGAAAACGTCACAATTATTTTACTAAATTGTAAGTCTAAAAATTATTTTGCAAAAAATTCTATTATTTACAAGTATAAATCACAGTAACACTTTTAAACATATGTTTTATTTTAAAGACAGAACATAAAAATTAACTTGAAATTTTATATTTTAATTTGTATCAAAATAAATACCACAGTCATTTTGTGCGTTTTCTGTATATAAACATTTTACTTTATGATTTAGATTTTCGGTCAGTATTTTAAAAGAAATTAGAAGATTTTTGAAATTAAACAAAAGCAAAAATACGCATTATGACTATATTCAGCGCGTTGTGTTCGCTCAAATATAAAGAGAATAGAGAAGGAAACGGTTACACTTGGTGCAAGAACATCACATTCATTTAAAGAATAATACTTGAATACTTGTTGAGCTGACTATGGATATGCGAATTAATGAAATTTGATACGTAATGAAAAAAGTTTAATGTCGCCTTAACGGAAGACCGAACATTCTCTCATTGATTGCAACTTCTTTTCATAAATTTCCATTTTTTATTAACTTTGTCAGTGTTCTAGTAAGTAGTTCTCATTTATTATTCATTATATTGACAGGCATTATGTTAATTATTGCAATAGAAAAGACTTTTTTTTAAAAAGTTTTTACGACAAAACATGAACAGAAAATTAAATCACTTAACAATTTTATAATTATAAAGATATGTTCGAATAACAAGTAATAGTGGAGTTTTTTGTTGAACTTTTTATAAGAACTAATTTTACATCTAACTAACGTATATCGATTAAATGAGTAGATAGATGAAAACAGCTTTTAGTAACAAATAATGTCTAGAAACGAGTTCAGACTTCTGTAATTGGAATTATTTATTATTCATAACGATTCCGCTACGATAAATTAATTATTTTACAGAGAACCCTGCTTTACGTAGAAATGTTTTCTGAACAATAACACAGACATGGAATATTTGACCTTTTCCCATCAACATAAATATTATCGTAACTTTTACTACTAAATATGATAGGTATATATTCTTAAAACTATACATTAATTTGAAAGTATTATTAAAAAGGCGAAATAAATGCTAATTACTAAGTAGCGAACAAAAATTTTAAGCCAAGTATTTCATATTCTCGTAAATTCAACACCTATGGATTTTATGAAATATATTGTAATTTATATTTTTTGTTCATTTTGAAAAATTTACTGCATAATTTTGAGAATAGTTACGTTGTTATACATGGTGAACTTAATAGTTTTACTATACATGTTTAAATTAGTAACACCTTACACTTCCTTTGTAGTACAAGCTGGCGAGATAATTAACTGCTGTTTCAATATAAATCGACTTATACCAAACTCCTGTAGAAAATTATGACAATAATACGATTTAATATTTTTTTACCTTACCTTTATTATATATATATATATATATATATATATATGTGTGTGTGTGTGTGTATATATATATATATATATATACATATATATATATATATATATATATATAAATATATATGTATGCTACTAGATAACCTGACTGAAACTAAACAATTAATAAAATTTCATATTTCGAAAGTACTTTATTGAACACCTGTTGAATTGTGTTATTATCTGTTTATACGGTAGTGTGAGTAATGTTCAGAGAAAGAGAAGAGCGGCCACTGACCGAACATTTTAAAAATTATTGCTTATTTACTTCTAGGTGACTTGTTTACAATATAAAACATGAACATTTGCAAGCGGGAAGGATATAAGGATACAATAAGCAAGCGATAATTCTTTTTAAACAATTTAAACTTCATCTAAAATAGATATTCCGTACATAACATGAAGGAACTTTAGCAGAATTGAGCACCCGTCTAAAAGTCAACAAACCAGTTGTTCTTCGTAATAACTGGCTTCCTTTTTCTCTTTTTAAATTTTTGATGGGAAAGAATATATTTTGGTTTATAAAGAACGTTGGATATTGGTTGTTGATTGATTGTTTCATAAGTTCTTAATTAAAATAACAAGTGACTCGAGTACTCAGTAGAGATAAATTAGAATTTATTTTTATTAATAAGTTTAATAATCTAAAAATAAATGGTAATTTAGAAAATTAAATGATTCGAGTGGCAATTTTTTTAAAATGTTATCGCTTTTACGAAGCAGGGCAATTATTTACAAATCCACTCAAGGAAATTATTGTACATGACAAGTGCACAATTTATGTTCTTTCAGAATTTATGTTTAAATGCTTGCTCAATTCTATTACAGAAACAAAAAAGTGGTAGTTACAAATACTATTTAGCAATTATTCCGTCCCTGCAATTTATTGAACAATTAATAAAAACTATTACACTATCTGAAACAAAAAATGCAGTTTTTGTATATAAATACAATTGCTTTGAACAAGTTGTCTAAAGTCACTGTGGTATTGTGAGGATCATTCAGGACAAACAAGTTTATAATGTTTACGATGACGTTATTATGTTATATTAGAACTTATATATTAATTTAAAATAATAGTATTTCCAGAAATATTTACTTTCGACCCATATTAGGACTGATACACCTCTTATTTTTTAAAAATATTATTGCGAGTTTTAATAAATTTTTTTTATTCCCCCTGGATATTGACAAAGATATTTAAAAAAAAACATGTGAATATAGGTCAAGTACTAGAAGTGTAGGTAATGGAGCAATATTGGAATTGCCCTTGTAAACATCTCTAGAAATTATATTCTAAATTTACAAACATTTCAATATTAATTCTGTTTCAGTGACGAAAATCGAGAAAAATGATATAATTCCGGGAAAATGATACAATGATTTTCCTTAAACTTTGTTCAGTAAACAATTATTACTTAAATAATCTTTATAAAAGTGCGCATTATGGATGTAAGCAAAAAGATATTTTAGCTATTAAACTTGAACCAGATACATTTACTAATTGAAACACTGTAAATTTTATATATAACTAATGTAATCTAGAAAAATTATTTAAGAGAGAGATAATTTTTTTGTCCATTTAGGAAAAAAAGTTTTTTATTGTCGTATGGCTAACCATCTATTTATTTATGTACATCACTTTATTGCTTCATATGCCAAGTAATAAATGAAAGTTGAAACGGAATATGTGTAAATGCAAGTGTCCATTTACTCGATAATTAAAGGATTAACAGCCATTTTTTAAATTTTTAATGAATCTGAAGGGATTAGTCCGAAGAAACAGACATCTTCGGACTAATCCCAAAATCAATTAAACCTTCAATAATTTGACCCACAACTTACAGAATTAATAAATAGTTATAACGTGCTGTTTTTTTCATAATATTAAAATAAGGGCTATTTTTTACGTATTTCATAGACCGAGAAAGTAATATTAAGGAGTATATGGAGTTTCTATTTAAATCTAATACGATTAATACAATCGGAATTCTAATGAATAACAACTGTAGGAATTAAGAAAAAGAAGGTAGGATAAAGTTAGGGGTGTATTGGGGAATAAGTTTATCTCTACTTATGTGAGCGCATACCTTTTGGAAATCCAAAAATATACATTTTGACAATAGTAATTAATAAAATTATGATATTGCAGAAGAAAGCAGCCCTATTTGTGTAACTTGTCTTTAGCCTCTGTTGAATTTTGTAGTAAGGGATCCTATAAATGTATACATATATATATATATATATATATATATATATACACGTCCGAGAATTAGTAAGGCACAAAGAAAGACGTTACTGACTCAAAAATAGTTTTTGTTAAAATAAAATATAATAGATACCTTTTTTCAGAATATTTAAAATAACATTTATAATTATTTGTCATACTTTTCGTACACACGATACTTGCCTACGTTGTTCAGCGCCGCTATAAATAGAATACGGCATTGCGCAATATGTCTTTGCCGACGAACTTTTAAGCCGTACTTAAAAATAAAAATTCTCTTAAAATGAAAGTTATGCACATATTTGGAGTAAACACCGCCTAATGAGGAATATCCTTGCTTTTTATTATTATTTAGTTTTCAATATTATGGCGATAACTTTGAAACAATTTATGATTAATTATATGTTCATTAGAGACCATCATCCCTTTTATAAAGTGGCACTTATGTTTACATAGTACATGGTAAATGAACAAAACTCGACAAAGTTTTTCCTACAGTTATTGTTTATTTTCTGTTTGAGCTAATGCGCCGAGTAAACAACATGTCGATGGCGGAATGCCCTCTGAAGGGTATTTTGTTTTATAGTCGATTAGTTTTAAAAGGGAGAACTATAAGAGACAAATATGAACCTAATGCATTTGTCTGTTCTAATTTTTTAAGCCCAATTTCGATTTTCATATTTTCGTTTCTCTTACACAAGTGGAGTTATGAAAATTACATACTGTTAGTTATGAACATTACTATAAATTATATATTGGATACTTAAATATAATTCGACCTATTTTTATGGCTTTCGCCGTTTTAATTCGCTCTTTTAACCAGTTATCTACTTATATTTACGTAAAACAATAATATTAAAAAACTACATCTATTACGTGTAATTTAAACTTTAATAAATTTCTAATTTGAAATGAGTATATTTATAAATTTAAATATCTGTGACACACAATAAATAAGCAAATTTTCCCTTGATTTTCAAATTATTTATTACTAAATGTTGCAATGTAACTTTTCATACAGCAAATAAAATAAATTGTATTGATTATTTACTGACGAATTCTGTAGTGATATTTGAATCGAAATTAGATATAAAATTTAAAAACATAATCGATTTGCCTCGTAGATGAACAATTAAAACACAATACGTCACTATATTAAATTAAATCCTGGATTATCTCAAGATAAGCAAATACCGAGTCGCGCTGATGATTGAAAATCTCTGACTTGAATTTAATTAGTTTTAGATTGACCTAAAGAAAAAAAATACCAATAACTTACATTGAGGATGACACCAGTTATTGTCTATATCGCTACATTTTAGGAATTGTTTAGACTAGAAATTTAAGAAATATTTTTATTTCGTTTTGTTTCCATTCCTTATGTTGTTTTAAACAAGCGTTGCAAATATATCTCGGAAATGTTACATTTTTCTAATTTGTTACATATATATGTACACACATACACACACACACACACACACACACGCGCGCGCTCACATATATATATATATATAGGTGTGTGTGTGTGTGTGTGTGTGTGTGTGTATGTATGTATGTATTATCTAAAACAATGCGTTAATGTTCTTAAAAACTATGGCACAAGTCCAAGGAATATGTATCGTATTTTCTTTATACAGAAAATTCATTTTAATTTCTGATATTGAAGTGTAAAATTATTGCATTGAATACGTCAGCTATCGTTAGTGGAAATGTTATTATTACCTGTACATACACAATACTCATTTTTACTACAAGTATATTAATCTATAATTCTATTTTACAAAAAGTATGTGAGAATATGGTCACTCAATACCGAACAACTATCAAGTCAGTAACACCCGATTCGGTTTCATGTATTTCTGAAAAAAAATTACTGCGGATAATATTAAGAATTTCATATCTTCAACTAGATTGTTGAAGATATGGATTTTTTAGTCCAATTTGTTGGGATATATCACTTTTTGAAATTGTGACAATGTCATTATGTAAATAAAAGAAGTTTATATTGAAGTTAACAGAAAATAACCGATACATGTAACGCTGAACATTTGAACTATCAATATTTATGCAGTCAGTAGTAATGTTGAACATTTAGTAATTAATAAGCTGTAATTAAAATATAAAAGTGAACTATCTGCGTTGTGAAATGGTAATTCATTTGTTCAGTCATAACGTGGAATATATATATATATATATATATAGTAAAATATTTCTTATGAAATACAAAGTATGTAATTCTCATAGGATATAATTATCAGTCTATTCATGCGTATTGTTGGATGATATTTCGTATACGTGTATGAGTACAAAATATCATGAGTATGACATTTTCGTGTAAAATAATTAAATGTGCTAATATCTATTTGAACTTTATCGTTTCGCTTCTAGAAATAAAATTAGCTTTGCCTATAAATCCTTATTAAGTTATTTGCTCACGTGTTCAATTATTATAGTACCTTCATTTACTAGATTAGTTATTACTGACATTATGTTAATTAATTTCTTTTTATTAAGTATTGTGATTCCATTTTTTTATATGAATCGTTCAAAATAGACTTCGATGATTAATAATTACATATTTTCACGTATTCTTTGCGTATCGGGTCATTTTCAAAACGACTCCTTTTTATGAATGAAAATAGTTTAAATTTATAAAAATAATCATTATTTATGAACAGCAACCTATTAGAAAAAGCAATGTACAAAAAGTACACAATTAAAAAAAGACAAGTAAATGAAACTACGTGATGTAGTATTATTTCTACTTTCTTTAAGTTCTCTACCACAACCTAGGTTTCGTTGTAGCAAAGATACTTGCTAATAGCCCACCTGAAGATGTTGTAATACAACGAAACCTAGGTAAAATATCCGTGATTCTTTCGGAGTAATTATGCATTTGAACCGTTTTGCATAATATATCGGATAGAAGTATTTAACAGTTGGTAACACTGCGACACAAGCGTCCATTTACTTGTATATTTGCTTTCTCTTCGTGACGCTTTCGTTCGTTGGGTACTCTGCAATTTTTATTCACCCTTGTTGCTCTCTATTAGATGAATTGCCTAATATTTTGGATATTCCGTAATATCTCATTATAAGGTGCTTCAGCTATAATATAGCCATGCAACAACTGCGAAGACGTGTTGTATGTTCGTTGTCAACTCCTTTACGAACAAGATTGGGACGATGGCTTTCCTCAATTCAGGTATGGAAAATATAAAATATGTATGTAGATATTACTTACGCACTCTATTTACTACATTTACATCCGAAAATTCATTTATTACCTCTTCCAACTCCGACATATCCAAATTTTATCCAATGATTGTAATTCTAAATACTTGTAATAAGATGTGAAGAAATGGGAGCACCATTTCAATTATTTTGTAACGCTTGTAAATATTGTGTAAATATTGTGTTTTTTATCGTTTTCTATTATTTTTATTTTTTATTGATATTACAGAACAGTTTACGCTAAAATAATTAATAATGATTTGACGAACTGCATAAGATTCTGTCAAATAAATTGATATTTATTATATGTATATGTATGTATATATGTTTATATATGTACATATGTATACATATATATATATATATATATATATATATATATATATACACATATGTGTGTGTGTGTATATGCATGTATACACATATGTATACATTACTGTAACCGAGTAACAGTTGCGAAATTCATTCCATTCGGGCGAGAAATAATTTTTCATTTAGAAATACATATAATGAATACATTTCATTAGTATCACTACTGAAGTCGTAAAATATAAGTGAGTGAAATAAAATTTTAAATTAAAGGATAATAGATATTTTAAAAAGATGGATGTACCGAAAACACCTGGCGCATGATGGATGTACCGACGACGCCTTTATCTATATCAATATTATTCAGGGCCATCAATTAGGATTTTGAAAGGTGGTCCATTTTCAATTAATTGTGACATCACCTACATGATTGAATATATCATTTTACAAAGACGCTGCGACTGTGTTTACCATCGAGATTCCCTCAAAAATAGTACACAATACAATATATATATATATATATATATATATATATATATATATATATATATATATATATATATATATATATGTATATATATATATGTATATATCATCGCATACTCATTAATATGGTGAATCCTTCCACTGACTTGTCTAGCTAGTGCGGCTTCTTAAAACATTTATCGCATTGCTTTTTAGAACATTTTTAGAATATCAATTTACTGACGCAATCATGGAAAAGAAACCATCGCTCGAAGTATATTATCCTCTAGTATAGTATCATCGGTTCGTAGTATAGTATCCTCTATAATTGAGTACAAATATGGTTTTATTGCGAAAACACGGCGAATAAATATAATATCGAATTTATTCACGTACCTTACGATGCTTCCATATCGTTTGATTCTTGATAATTGTTTTTTACATGTCTTGGTTTTTTATACCATTTGTAGAAATGAAAAAAGCACTCAATTTTAATATTAATTTTGAATTTAATATTTTGAAAAAAAATAGTAATTTCAATCATTGGGTAAAATGTTAATTAAACTTCATAGACAATTTTGTTATCAAAAATATAGTGATTCTTGTATTTGATAATCGAGTATATTAATTAAAAATAAGATATCATGGCGACGTAACACAGTAGTCGTACGACCCGGGGAAAATAACTTATACCCGGATTCGTCGTTGCCATCGAGTGTAAAAACGTCCCGGTAATAAAAAATGGTAAATAATGATTAACTAAAGAATATTTGTTGAATTATTACAAAAATGGACGAAATAACGACAAACGAACGAAAAACTTAACTGGACGAAATGAGGACAAACTACGTGTCTGTACAAGAAATAATGAAATACGGACGCCATAAGAGCAAGATAAATAAACGATAAAAATGCCGTGAATTTTTATTTCACTAATTTCACTTAGTATATCGTTTCCTTTATGTTCTATTCGAGATTAGTTGGGATGGCATGATAATTATCTACTTTACGTTCTAATTCCTTATTATGCCATAGAGACTTTATAAGATGCTCTCAGTGCCAGCTATTGATAAATTAATAAAGTTTTCTTTAGTTTATCAATAACCGAATCTTATATTCATTCGTAATAAAACTCATTTAGATTCATTGACGTTAACCATTTTCTAATAATTCTATAATACGATTTCATGTCATTTTGAAAGTATGAACAAGAAAATTACCTTACCCGGCACATATTTTTTTATTTATGTACCACTAAATTGACGTCGCCGGGATGTGTTGGGTCGATCACAAGACAAACGGCCTTTTATGACGTGGCGCATTGTGGGGACCCGGGTTTGATTCCCGGCCGTTCGTCGAAAGGGGCTGGACTGGTGTTATGGCTGACTGTCAGAGATTGTTCTGGTAGCAATAAGTCCATCATATGTATCAATTAGATACATTAAAGTAAATAAATAAATTAAAATATTGCAATTACACACCGTGGCGTTTCAAACTTCAAGATAAAATACGGCGAAGACATAATACGTCTGATGCTTAAGACAAAATACTTCTGATGACACTGTACTCGTAAGTCAGAAAGACAAATTTCAACAGATTAGTTTTACTCGTGACGTGAAAAATCAAACCGCGGTTCTACTATTATGATTATAGTAAAATACACCATAGTGTGATTTTTTGAATCAAGATTAAAAATATGCGTATGTTATTCTTCTCTTATTGTCGCTACTTAATATGAGTCTCGTAACAGTAAAGTAGTTTCTGTATATTTTTATATTCATATAGTATTAGTTTCTACTTAGTTTTTAATAGGATCTAATTTAAATTGTATGATAAGCTTAAAAGTGTATTTAAACAAATATTTTTCCCTACTTTACGTAATCATTTAGAGTTGGCATAATGTTTAATGTTTTAATAATTTACTTCAAAATCTTAGTCAACTTATATAATAAGTCAAAATATCGAACAAGTATGTATATTACAAGTTGGCTAATCGCCGTATAAAGATAATATCGTCGCACCATCCACGAGTTGCATAATTGTTTACCTTGCCGAGTAAAATAAGCCATAGGAAAATTTAACACTGAGAAGAGTGTTGTGTATTGAAATGAGAGAAGCCTAAAGTATGCAAGATACTAGAGTATCGAAAAATACCGTTTCTTACTCGAGAGATATAAAATGGAAATTAATTTCAGACGAAAAATAGATTTGTAGAGAGAGATAATAGTTATGTTTATTGATAAAATTAACATGGAGCCTGATTTAGAACAACTCTTCCCTGAAAACAAAGTGTTAACTAATCATGACCAAAACAAAATTCTCAGGATAATTAACATCGTTATAACTTGAGACACACAAACCGTTTAATTTCTTGATTTTTTTAACTAGTAGTTACCCGAAATAGTATAAAATCTGAAAAATTTGAGAATTAAAGTTCTCTGTAACTCCTATAATTATCTCTATAATTCCTAAATAAATACCTCTATAATTCCTCGATAAACTTCCAGTAACGCTGTTTTTTTCATAATTATGGATTTACAATTAGATCACTACATAACTTTTCAATCTGTGGTATGGAATCTTAAAAAGTAACTGTTATAATTTCAGTACGTCTGTGAGTGTGTATGTGTTTTCCAAAATATTAATTTTCCAAAATTTTATAACCATAATTTTTTAACCATAATTTGAAAATAATTAATTGGTTTGAAAAATAGATAAAAACATTCTTGATAATAGAATTATTCTATATATTAAACTTTTGAAATTAAATTAGTTTGCTTAAATTGCATTAACGATTTCAATTAACATGGGCAACTATGAAAAATATTGATTTGTGCTTCGTACATCATCCGACAGCCATCATCCGACAGCTGTGCCATGTAAACTTCGTACCATACGACAGCTGTGTCATTTAAACCTTAAAGACTTACTGGCTTTTAAGGTTTACATGGCACAGCTAGAAACTCTTATAGTTTTGTCGTACCCGTCTCTCTGTCTGTCCATCTGTATATCATAACCGTTTTATTTACAGGCTCTTTATATTATAAAGTTGAAATGTCCAAACATGGTTATATATATTTGTAACACCTACAGAGCCGAGAGACTTCTTGAAAGGAAGACGTTTCCAATTTGACTGTATTTTTTGTGTATCTCCATGACTGTATTTCTTCATGTCTCCGGTATTTTCAACTAATTTATGAATTATTATTTTTTATTTCAAAAAATATACTTCCAGTCATGGTCTCATAAGTTTGGTTACAATCTGACCGCAGAAGTGAGAAGTGTCAGATTCTTAGTGAGGAGGGTCATCAAGTTTGAATTCGTTTTATTAGTCTTGCCATGGCAAGAAAATAAGAAAGTAAATAGGTCGATAAATATATACGAGTACACATGAATAAATCAATCTTGCGATAGATTTTATAACTACTTGGGATTAACAATATAATGATAATTTAAGCTTTGAACCCATGAATCTTGATACTGCAGGTATGCTGTTTTAACAAACCCTGAGACTTGGAGATCTGCTATTTTTAAATTAGTTTTAGTGGGTCTCAAACAAAAACTCTCTCGTTGAACTTTGGACTCAATTCCTCAGCCTGATTTTGCAGTAGTAAAGTCTGTTTTACGTGTGGTAAGTCAAATCTCGGGGATTAATCAACCAATTTGGATTATTCTTTTTTTATTTGAATGGTCCCAGTGCAGAACCATAAAAATTTTATTAGAACTTGACAATGAAGACTGAAAGCTCACAATTTCTAAATAATTAACTCCAAAGGTGCTATGATCGATTACAGATGATATAAGTCTTATGATAATCCAATAATAATAAATGAAACAATACTCTAACGCAAAAATTTCAACTAATTAATAATGCATGTTCATTATTTTATCCTTTTACTTGTGTTTCTTATTCGGTACTTATTTCAAGTTGGTACAATTTTTCAATAAATTTTTAGGGTCCCCCCCTAAAGTGGGTTAAAGTAGGGTTTAATTTTTTTCATAAAACTCTTTGTAATGGCTTTCTTTGAACAGACCTTAGAATAATGAGGGTACGTGAAAAAAAAATTTTCGCTACGGAGAACCGTTTACAAAACATTACGCTTTAAGTGGTATTCTCTGTAAAAGTAACGTGTAAGTCCTTCCAGCTAAATTGTCATTTTTTAATAACTGAAAACTATTCACGATAATATTATATATGAAAAATGAAAAGGAAAATTATCATAGCTAACTAGATTCTACTAGCTTACTACTAATTGTCAATATAAATGTACAGTCCAGTAATATATCTTATGACATATATTTAGGTCCACAAAAAACTTAAATTCACTGCCAAAATAACTTCCTAATTTAATACGAATTCGTGTAAATAAAGATGTATATTACCTAGCATATCCGAAAGATACGCTACGTAATATATTTATTTATTTATATGATGAGAAATAAAACTATTTAAATATGCACCTTGTTTTTTGCATTTTCAAAATAATAAATATTAAATTTAAGTTGCATCGAAAAAATTATTGTAACTGGTTTAATAGAAATACTACGAGTACATACCCTTAAATATTTACAAGGGTATAAATATCTACGGAAACTTCGTAGCTCTACGAGTACTTGATGGGACGAGTATTTGTCCATTGTTAAGGGAATACATAGAGAATATTGGGCTCATGAATCCAATACGTATCTGATCACACTTACTTCATTTTGTTAATCAATTTTTCGTATAAATCGACATTTCTAACTGGTCTCGTTTTTTCTTTTATTTTTTATAAAAAAATTAAATTTATCGGAATAACTTATTCAGTCGAATTATGATCTCCTTTCTTTTATGACAAATCCAAGTAATTAAAACCAAGTTATTCATTACGAAAATACACATTAATTTTACTCAGTATGCTATAATGACAAAAATTGCTTTACAAATTACTCACAAATTAAGTGATGTATCTTAAATTAATATACATGTACGAGAGTTAAGTATACAGCATTTGTATAAGTATACAACGATACTTCCTACTTTCCACTACAAACTAAAACAATCATTCTGCTCTGATGTATACTTAATACAATAGGATTAATAAAATAATAAAAGTGAGTGCGTTTTGGGCGAGGTTGAGAATAAGATCTGTTTGTTGAACAGCAAGCTTCATAGTCACATCCTTAGATGCCGACGAGGTCGTAAATATAATGTGCATTTCCTTTGCGCACTAGGAAATATTAATTCCTTTACATGTAGATATTATACTCCGCTTTAAACACATCAAGTTTAGACAGCAGGCACAAGCGATTATTTATTAACGCTGTGAGGTAAAGCGTGTGGTGTTTGGCAAAGCTTATGAGTTATGTGTTCGTTTTTAGACAAAAGCTTGAAAACCCGTCCCTATGACGAAATTATTTTACGAACAACTTTTAATAAAAACAACTTAAAGATATTTTTACTTAACTATTTCATTTTGAATACTACGGACGTATATATTTTTTTGCTAATAGAGTTTAGTAAGAGATTGTTGAACTATCCAAGTTATCGTAGCTTCATAACTCAACTATTAACTAAAAAGTTAGGTGACCGTGAAACTTCTAATAAAATCTTTTAGTCGATTTTATAATACATACTCATCAAGTAAAAAATAGATAGATAAATATACATATAAATTGTCTAATATATCTTATTTTGGTATTTGTTCAACTGTAAGAGAAATTCTTCAGCGTATACATAATTTTGAATCCATTTTTGTTGTTATGCACTATGAATAAAATATACGGGAGTAAACTGGTGAAAGCGATATGACCGAGTATCTCAACATCGAGTATATCGACAGAGTATCTCAATGGTCAGATTCGTCCGCACATCTTAGGATGTTTCCGCCTCTCTTTTGTTATGTGTGCGTTGTCAACAATCGTATGACCGGATGGTTCTCAATTTCATTTTGGTTTATTATTGTTTCCTAATTCGACTTCGTCCTTTTATCCCTACGGTTTCCTTTATTTTATTTCTTGGCTTCTAATTACAACTTTCAAAATATTTTTTTTTTCTGTAAAAAGTGCTCAAAATATAACAAGTTAACTTCTGTGGAGCATTCAAAAATACTATCTATATAAAGAATAAACACAGGACTGAGACTCTTTATTTCTTACGAATCGTGCATTTAGTATCTTGTACCCTAATCAAAATCTAAGTTCATTAATACCTATAGAAAAACAAAGTTACATTAAATCGAATTAAAACTACAGTCGTTATTTGAAAGTGACGTCGTTAGACGGTGAGAGCAAATACTTCTCTTTCATTAATATAATCAGAGAATTGTATAATTAGTAAAAAATTCTATAGCGTACTATTATATAGCTTACTATTATTGTTATATATAAATATTATAATATTTAAGTTCTAGAAATAATGTTAGTTTAAAGACAATTATTAATTCGACGTCATGTAGTTCAGCAGTTAATTCGAAATTAATGTAAACGTCTTGATTTAGTTGACCATACCTAGTTGCACATTCACAACTAAAAAAGGTTATATTTTGAAGTCCATCTTCTATTTATTTATTCCCAGTTCATGATGCAGAGACGCTATAAGTAGCGATCACGGATTTGAACATTTCTTCCATATGCTCCTTTCAGTGATAAAAAAGGTTATTTTTAATAATTGACAGCCAATTTTCCATACCACCTCTTTTAATAGTCGTACCTTTTGTAGCGCTGGTATATAAATATTCGAACTGTAAATAAGAGCGAATACGTTCCATTCTAGTGAACTGAAAAATATTTTATATTGAAAATAAAATTGGAGCAAGAAATTGAAATATTATCATCAGTGAATTATGAGGTTCAGAGTTAGTCTTAAAATTTAGGACGAGCCAATACACGACTTCAAACATTGTTGATCGGGTGGTTCAATTAACTATAAACTTATAATAAAGAATAGAAGGCTCGTTTCTATAGTTTCGAATCGATTAAAAATTATTGTATTCATTATTTGCTTATAAATATAACCTGACTAGTATATATAATCAAGTCTGGTTAATTTTCATATGATATACAAACAAAAAAATTTTAGGTGACTTTTCTTTTTAACAACATATTTGAACTAAAAACTTGATTTTTTCTATTAAAAAAAAATAATAAATGCTGAGACTAACAAAAATAATAACTTTTTTAGAAAGTACAAATTTTCTTTTGGGAAAAACTGCCTTCTTTAAAAAAAATATTAAATCTAGTTTACTAGTTTCTAGATTTCCGTTATGAAACAAAAAAACATAATAATTTCTTTATATCTCTCTATCCGCTATGTCTGTCTGTTTATCTCGCAGTTTCTACAGTTTTATAACTATGTGAAATTTTGTAATTATGTAATTATATCCTTCATATAGATATCTTATTTAATATGAAGCACAAGCTTAAATAAATATTTCATTTATTTTTCCACAAATGTAATATGGGGCCCACATATAATATTAGAGGAAGAATACATAGCATCAATCGTCGAAATGAAATAATTTGAAGTGATTAAAATTACTCGTTAACTGACTCCAAAAAAGGTGGAGTTTCTCGATACTGGTGTATTTTTTTATGTAAGTTAACTGACATTTTTTTTCTATTAAGCATAATACTAGCATGAAATATGGTTAAAATCTGACCACATAAATTGATTATATACCATGGAATACCTCAAATTCAAAAGTACAGGTCTCGTGAGTGAGTTTGAATGATATAGATCCAAATTATTTGGATGAGTTTATTTTCATTTCGAAGTATACCCAGGGAGTATACCCAGTGTACTACCGTGACAATTTGGTTAGAATCTGGACATAGAAATTGAAGACATACCACAGAATTCCTTAACATTGAGCATCACAGTTACAGTGAGCCAGTTTGAATGTCATTGGACGAATGATAATATAAAAATAAATTCTCTGAAATTTCGACACGGCTAAAGGAGGCATAAATCTACCCTTTAACAAAAGCGGAGATAATGGAGCCGGAAGGCTGTAACAGGTTTTGTTTGACTTATCTTGACGTAAGCAGAAAAACAAGAAAGTAAATATGAATGAAATATTTGCAGATACATACAGAAGTATGAAGGAATTAAGTCATTCATTTGTAGGTAGATAAATAAATAAGCACGGGTACTAACAAATGCTTGGAGTGACTAAACATTAGAATATAGGTAGGAAGGTAAGCAAGTGTATAAGAATACATACAGCTATTAGTAGCTTCCTATAGAAATATACTACTACATTTGTAGGCAGATAAATGGACGCGTACAAATATATACAAAAGCATGGAAAAGAATATTCGTAGGCGGATGTATAGCAGGAAAAATAACTCTTCACATTAATATAAATTGAATGAATTTAGTGAAATAATTTTCCGTATTGGTTTCTCCTAAGTAAGGCGAAGTAACTTTATTAAACAAATAGGAAGTAACTTTATTATTTTTTTAATTCTGTTTTTGAATGTATATTATTATCTGAAGCTTTTTTTATAAAGTATAGGTATGTGTATAATAAGGTACATAATTTTTTCTTCACCATAAAACACCGGTATAATCTAAATGCTAAATAAACTATTCTCCCGCACGGGGAAACTCGTTTGAATTATGATACTGTCGCTAAGTTCCTCCAGTTTATTCAGGTTACTCGAAAACCTTATTAATTCTATCAAACTTACCGAGTCCTACTTTATATTAAATTGCTTTATATAACTTTATTACCATAATAACTTGCTTTTTTATTACTTCTGTATTTAATAAAGTTGAAACAAAACTAAATTTAAATATTTACTGGCACGCACGTTATTAATTTCCAGAGCGTGATGAATAAAACCAAGGTCGATTCCTATTTCAAACTATTGTGTTCTGATAATTGTTTTCAACATAATCGTAAAGTAGTTTTTGAATGAATTTATTTAAAAAAAAACAAAATTTACGTAAGTCTATTTCTGTTGCAAACATGGATATTTCCCTTAAAGTGGATACTTTGTATGTGTGTAGAACTAGAATATGAAAGTAACATATCGAAAATCAATAGTCGTAGGTGCTGTGCTACATGATATATTATATCGCCATTTTCTAAAAAGATTGCAGCCAATTTCACTTTTTCGGCCATATTTGACTGACGAATTAACATGCCAAAAAATTGTAATCAAAAGTTGAAAATCAATGTACATTTTATCTATTAGTAACATAACATGTTTCCATGTCTACCACAGTTTTCAAATAATAGGTTGAAGGAACCTTCAGAATATGGATATTCTATGGAAAATTAAGAATTGAATTAAGTTCTATTTTATTATAAGATATTTTGAAAAATATTTACTTGAAATCCAATGCAAATTTTTATTTATAACGAACTTCAGAATCAACTTTGAAGAAAAATATTTGCTTTACACTTATTGAGAAAAAATAGAGAGATGCATTGTAATAATATTATATGCTGATTTATCTATTTTCTTAAGAAAAAGGAAGTTCAAACACTATTTTAATTTACTACTTTAACTAACACTATTTTAATTAACATTACCATTAACACTATTTAATTAACATTAACACTATTTTAATTAACATTACCAGAAAAGTAGAAATTAAAATTAGTTACCTTGTAAAGTAGTGAATTTAATTAACTGTACAGAACAACTTCTCGTATACGAGTAGAACTTGCACTACGAAAGTTTTGTCGCATTTAAGCATTTCTAAATATTTAATAGTAACAAATCTTATTATATTGTATGCTTTATGAGAGTTGGTAATGATATGAAAGTGAAATGCGAAACGATTATAAATAATTACACCGAGATTCCGAACAGATGAAACTCTTCCGAGTGTACTTGCATTTAGTCATGGATGCACATTTGCTTACAGTAAAATGTATCCTGTTGCTCAAACTCCATTGGAATACTCAATCTATATCACGTTGGAAAAGGTTACCACCAGATTGGCTGTTAAAAAAAAGAGTTTGAAATTATCAGCAAACAAAAGGTAAAGAGCAGTAATTAGCAGTGATGCAATTCGTTTTTTATAGTTAGTAACAAAAGTGGGTCTGAACTAGTATTTTGACTGATTTTACTGGAGCAAAAAGCATTCGTGCTGTTGCCTTTTTAAAATCAAAATATGCCTTTTTAAAATCAAAATAGACTGTATATTCTCTACAATATCGATCCAATATCCTAGTCATATAATCCATAAAATTATTGAAATTAGGGATACTGGAAGGCTTCACACGGAAATCGTGCTGCTGGTCAGTTAGCTGGGATTGAATTTGACAATAGATACGGTTACACTGAACAGTTTCAGATGCTTTTAAGAATAAAGATAAGACTGCTGTAAGTCTATAATTTTTTACACCGGACCTAGATCCAGATTTGAAAACAGGATTTACTCGGGAAATGTTCAAAACTCATGGATAAATTTCCGAAATTGGAGAAAGATTTATTTAAAACTTAAGTGGTTTGATAAATATATCGGATCAGATTTTATTTAAGTTTAGAAAAAAAACATCAGAACCTGGGGCATGTTTTGTCTGGAGCTATTAAAAAGGGTGTTCGATATCAGCAAAAGCCACTCTACCTTTATGTGACAGAGATAAGCAATAATTAACAACAACCCGTACTGCTACTGTAAAGTCTGCTTATTAATAAAAAAAACGAATAAAGATACTCAGCAAAGACGTTTGTAGCGATATCAAGCGAGTACAAATTTCCGTTGTGTATCATCATTGCGGGACGCTGCCTTTCTGAGCACTTACTTCACACGTAAGGCCAAAATGCTTTTGAGTTAGTTATAATGTTAGCTTAATATGCCGAACGTATACTCTATACGTGTTAGATTCTCATTTGTAGATACTTTACATATTTGTGCCAAAAAGCAAACATTTCACGGCCAGAATATAATAATGATAAGATTAGTATTAAACAAAGATTTATAATGATACAAAACACTGTTCAAATTTAATAGAAAAAAGTTTTTTGAAGTATGTAAAAATAATTAACAACTTCAATAGGGTCGGTTATTTAGTTAATAATGTATCACCGTAAAGCGTTTAATTTTTGTGTATAATTTTGAAAAAATAAGCTTTACATAAATCCTATTGAATATCAGGGGTCATCTTATGCTCCGGGTGCGCTTCACGAGTTTGCATTTCTTGATTTGTGCATATTTACAGGTGTGCGAATGAAGATAAGTTTCATTTTTATAAATCAAAACAATTGCACTTTTTTGTTCTCGACAACTATTTCCGGCCTCTGTTTCATGCAACTCTTTTTGCCCCTTCTCTATCCTCTCTAATAATTTTAGCTTATTTTTTATTATTTCTTGTATAAAAAGAAGTCAGAAAGGGTACTTGTGATTTTGTACCAAATTGAATTATTCTATAGTGGATAATTTACACGTAAACAAAATGAAGTGTGTATTTCATCGCCGTAATTAGGTAATTTTTTTTTAAACATGTTTATCAGGTTTCTATCTTCTATTGTTTCCAATCTTAGTGACAGTTGTATGTCATTGAAACTACAGTTATTTTGAAAATATAGATAGTGCATGTCATATTTTTAAAATTATTCCACGGCACTCTGAGTTACATAAAAAATATTAGTAAAACAATAATAGTGAGTCTGATTCTCGCAATGACATCTTTATATATTTTTACTCAAATAAAAAAAATTTCTGATTTGTAGGAAAAATATTTAATAAAATGATCTTAAGTATTTTTTAAAACTAAACATTTTTCTATTTGTTATTTTAAACTGAAGTACAAATTGTAATAAAAGTCAGCCACTATTTCATATTTTACTGGACGTTTGGTAAAAGAGGCGGGCAAACAAGGAATTCTATTAGTTTTTTTGTTTGCTTTTTGAGTATGGAAAATTAAAAATAATAAAATATTACAAAAGGAAAACACTATTTGAACTGAAAAGTAAAATAGGTAATAAGGTTTGGATAAAATATCATTAGTTTATTTTTTACTAGCCGCTCATCTAACCTTTGTCTAACAAAAAAATCATTACTGTAATTGTTTTTTGATATAATAATTATTTGTGAGTAATTAAAATTGATTTCCTCAACATAAATTACATGATAATTACCTATATATGATCCTGCCAAATGTTTTATAAATTTTCACTTTGTTTTTGATATTACCTACCATTATTTTACTGTAATTATAATGGTTCAAGAGGCGGATAAATGGCAGACAAAATATGAAAGTAGGCGTGGGAAGAGTGGTGAAGGTGGAAGGCATATGGAGCACGTCCCTTGTGGTCGATCTCGTGGAGTAAAGTCTGTTTCAAAAAGGTACATAGGACTATAATTCCGCAATAGCCGAGTGTGTATCGTATGAAGTTTATGTAACTACTTTTCAAAAACATTTTTCAAGCAAAACTACCACTGTGAAAACAATTTTAAAAGCTCTCCACGAAGATGTACATAAGTTATTTTGTTACGTATTTGAATCATTTATATTATTTATTCACAATAAGATATGGAATAAAGCAGACTGAGTGATGCTGTAAAATATATAATATGTTTATCCATAGGTATATATTGAATATTTTTTGAAATACGATATAGTCACCTAAGAAGGCTCAATTTTTGCAAAATATTTTTAAAATCAGGGAATTGCGTAATTAGTAAAAACAGCCATGAGTGTGAAAGACATTGTTTATTTATGGTTCAAAACCTATTTTATTTGGAATATGTGAATATTTGGTTACTTGGAAAAATTTCGATATTTTGTTGCGTTTTCATATTAAAAAGACACTTTCCAAAAACCTCAATTATTTGCATTATTAGTAACCTTATTCCTTATAAAACCCATCACACAGCTACGAGTATGTGTTTTAAGTAAAATGATATTTTATTATTGCTACCTGCCAAATTATCATACCGAAGTTTTAGTTTAAATCTAAATTCTTATTCTTAATACAATAATTTAGCCTTTATTTTCTCTTTTATATTGTCGCTGATTGTCGTTGTATTGATTAGGTTCCAACTTTTTTAGTTGTTCTTAGCATTTCTCTTCTTAATACCGGGCTTTTAATTGATTTTTTATCTTTTTCGTCTTACTATCAGAATTTACGGCTTTTCCTGTTTTATTTCCTAGAATCTTTTTAGTATTATATTTAAGAGCATCTTAACTCAAGCTTTCATCATCTTAACTCAAGCTTTCATCTTTGCATCAAAAGTTTAGTAACACATTGGAAAAATGTATATCTAAGAATGTATATCTAACCTATGTAACCTGGCAACATTTGAACTTAAATTTGAACTTTTAAGCTGAAATAGAGACTAATATCCAATAATATTTTCACAGTCCATATATTTGATTTCACAGGATTACCGTTTTTGTGGTGCGGCACATAGTGTGGTCCCGAGTTCAGTTCCCGGCAGCTTGAACGATTGGGGCTTGATTGATTTTCTGATTGGCTGTAAGAGCTTGCTTTCGTAGCAATAAGTCGACTATATGTATCAATTGTGTAAATTGACGTTTAAAAATAAATAAAATCATACATTTTATCGTAATCATTATCAGACCCTTTAGATTGAGGGCGTGAATGTGGTACATCGGGACTGAATATTTGAGTTCAAACTCAAAGTTCTAACTATCATAAGGTGTAAAATTAAATTGTTATTGTTTTAGTCACTATCAGACCCTATATTTTGCGCTTATAAGAACTGTTCAATAAAATTGAGTGTCTGTTAGAACCCAAACTCGAAACTTCTAACTTTAGTAGTGGCTTAGATCTAGTTGCTGCCATCCTACTCATCATCATACCCTTGAATTTATGGCTGTGAAAAGTCACTGTTGAAACCAAAAAATTTGGGTTCAAACTCGAAATTTCCAGGTGTAATATTGGCTAAGATCCAGATATATTAGATGTGGGCGTGAGAAATGCCCAATTAACCTAAATATTTGAACTCAAACTCTATGTTTGTAGCTCTAATAGTGTTTAAGATCCAGATATTTTTATCTTGGTCATCGTCAAACCCTCCAGCCTAGCTGTTATATTAACTTAGTTCCAGGTCATCATCAAATTTTTGAATTTATGGCGTGTGAACTGTCCATTAAAACTAAACATTTGAGTTTAAACTCGATGTTTCTAGCTCTAGTATTGAATATGAACTATGATGTTTCTAGCTCTAGTATTGGATATGGACATTATTCATTTTGTCATCGTCTAATTCTTTAATCTGTGCATCTAAGAATTATTTGCAAAATTTGTGACTTCACGTCCATACGTTAATAGTTAATTTGTTATAATTTAAAATTATCTCATCATAAAGAAGAACACTTGGTTGAAATTTTAATGAAGAAAGGTAATACAAATTATATCTACTAAAATATAAACTTAACAACAAATTAAATTTGAAGGTATAAAATATGAAAAATGAAGGTAAAATAATTCTAATTAATCTCGATTGTTATTAGGATCTCGACAAGGGTTTAGAAAAACTAATTTAAGTTCGAAGAAGAGAAAATTATCTCCATTAATTACAAGTGATACGCCAGCTTGCAAGAATAGATATGTTCTTCAAACTCATGTAACCGCAAAACAGCTTAATTAAATACATTTTCTAAATAATTGGGGCTCTTTGTTTTCAAGTTGCTTAACTGTCCTTAGCTAGGATAAATGTGGAGTTTTAAAGCAATTGGGAATTTTGTAATATTTTATGAGTGTGCTTAATAAAATATACCTAATAATTGTATACCTTAATATCAAATTATTTAGTTAAACTTGTAAAACTTGTAAACTCCTTTAATTCACGCGCATATTTTTCCCTGAAACTTATTTCATTATTTTTGTTACGCCAAACAAACATCTAACATCTAAGATTTAAATAAGTTTTTTCAGCGTTTTTTAATTAATTGTAAAAGTTCCATTTTGCCAAATGGCAAAAATAAAATACTTATAATTTCATTGTTTCCATCTGTTATACTGTATGTCAAAGTATCATCATTCTTTCAGCTTAAGACTGATTGTGATGAAATTTACAAGAAGTTCTAGTTGATTTGGTCGACTACATAGAAATAAAATATTCCACTTATTTTCTAAAAACCACATCCACATCGAATTTGGAGTACAGTTTTTTACCGCATATTGCAATATTACTGAAATTTCAAAAATTTATTTTAATATTTTCACATTATCACACGACATCTCTTTCACGAGACAGGAACCTTCAAACTGTTTTTCTATGTTCCTCCCCTCTACCCACTTAACTTATATCACCATTCTAAGTAACATTTTGATAAGTAGTTAAATGCAAAACTATTTCCGTCGAAGTGTATTAGTAAAAAAGATGTAAAGACATATAGTTATACGTCTTACACCCGTGAAAAATACAGGAGGCAAAATGCGTATTTACATAGTGAAAAATAGTGTCAGCTGCCACAAATAGTTCAATGGAAATACTAGATGCCCTTAAATTCATAATTTACGTATATATATATATATACATATATATATATATATATATATATATATGTGTGTGTGTGTGTCTATGTGTGTACGCATGTATGCATGTGTGTATTTTCAGGTGTATAATTTCAGGGACAGAGAGATAAAGGATATGATCTACCTGATCATGTGTTTTATTGTTGTGTCATGGTTAAAGTTTCTACGTCAAAGGGTTCATTTCTTTCCCTTGAGATAAAGCAACCTAAAACATGTTTTTCTTTAACGTCCCTATCTCCTTCTGAAATGGAAAAATATAACGGATGGAGTGGATTTTATGCATATGGATATTGGATACTATTTTCTAGCTCCTGACTCATAAATTTGTTTTCAATGTATTCTCTTCAAATTTATTTAAAGCTTTTGGCTAGTCCTTATTTAAGAATTGGCAAAGAATTGAATGTTTTTTAACGTAACGTTTGCAAACATGATTAAATAAATTTTTGAAATTAGTTTAACAATCGACAGGTGATTTTTGCTACTCATTTTACGAAATAATGATTGTTCAAAATCGAAAAAAACTTTAGAACTTTAGAATATATTTAGAAGTAAAATATGCATCGAAGAATTGATTTAGATCCAAAATTGTATTTTACTACGTAATAAACATACAGTTTCCGTGGTTACCATGACAATGAACATACGTTATACATATCAAAATGAATACACGTTTTTTAACTCTTTTTAACGTCTTGATTTTTAACTTTTACTAGCCGAATGATGGAAAAAACAAACCCTTATAATTTCGTCGTATCTTTCTTTCTGTCTAAATGTCATTCAAAATCTGATCATAAAAACTTTTGACAGTAACTTCGAGGTTAATTTCCCAATTTCATCAAAATAAAGAAATTGAATTTTAAAATTTTTTTATATGTCTATTTTTACGACGAATTTGGAGAAATTTTTATTTTCGCAGACGCCATCGAGTGAGGTGGCTCACTCGAAAAGGTTTTTTTAAAACATAACCAAAATTTTTGAATGCATTTTGTGTCACGATATCTCCCTCAGATACGAGTCTTCGAAATGATACTATGTCCTCCTCAAAATTATTAACTGAGCTTTGAGAAATAGTGGCACTAAATAAACACTAAAAGAAAGATAGATAAAAATTATTTTAACAAACAAAGTAGTAATTTTTGTTAATTTGTCTTAACAAAATTAAGAGATAGGTATGGATAATAAAGTTATTTTTCTTACACATGTGAAATATATATTAGCCAATATGTTCACACGAAGAAAAATAATAATAATTTAGTAGCGTAATAGAAATGCTATCTATATATTCTTACTCCATATAAAGTCTACTTAAGTCCATATAAAAGTATAAATATACTTTTATATGGATTTAAATGTTCACACAAAGAAAAATAATAATAATTTACTAGCGTAATAGAAATTCTATCTATATATTCTTACTCCATTTAAAGTCTATTTAAGTCCATATAAAAGTACAAATATACTTTTATATGGACTTCAATGTTCACACAAAGAAAAATAATAATAATTTAGTAGCGTAATAGAAATGCTATCTATATATTCTTACTCCATATAAAGTCTATTTAAGTCCATATAAAAGTATAAATATACTTTTATATGGACTTAAATGTTCACACAAAGAAAAATAATAATAATTTAGTAGCGTAATAGAAATGCTATCTATATATTCTTACTCCATTTAAAGTCTATTTAAGTCCACATAAAAGTATAAATATACTTTTATATGGACTTAAATGTTCACACAAAGAAAAATAATGATAATTTAGTAGCGTAATAGAAATTCTATCTATATATTCTTACTCCATTTAAAGTCTATTTAAGTCCATATAAAAGTACAAATATACTTTTATATGGACTTCAATGTTCACACAAAGAAAAATAATAATAATTTAGTAGCGTAATAGAAATGCTATATATTCTTACTCCATTTAAAATATATTTAAGTCCATATAAAAGTATAAATATACTTTTATATGGACTTAAATGGATGCGGAACCCTTAAAGTTTGAGTTCTACTCATAATTAATAAGTTTACTTTTTTTAATTTATAATTCACATATGTGTCTTGATAGGGTAAAGTGATAAAACTGAATTAATTTAAAGATGACAAATATGATATTATGATCTGAATTCTACCAAGGAAAAAAGCGAATAATGCGCAAATTAATGTTGAGGAGTTAACATAACTGAACCCTAAATTTAGTTCTTATTCATATTTGATATACATTTAAAGTAAAGACATATTATGATAATAATATAAACACCATTTTAAAGGAATGGAAAGTGGTTTAAGTTAAACAAAATGGAAGATAAATTTCAAATATAGTCAATTTCAAACGGTGTTTTTGTCTGGTCTTATTTTTTTATATTTTTCTGATATAGAATTCAGACAGTCATGCATGTAAAATATATTATTGTAATCTAATAGTTTATACATTAAGTTTTACCGCATCTCCTTTAATAAAGTTTTATATACGCCTCCGCTATTTACTAAATATTATATCTGATTTTAAACTGTATTTAACTTGAGGTAATGAGCTGAAAATTTTGTCCGCTTTATTAATATTCTTTATTAATGTCGTAAAGTTATAAATTCATACGCCCTTGGTAAATTTAGGCAATTAGTTATTCAAAGAGGTTTAAAGAGCAATACCATCTGACCTATTTTTGCCTGTAATGAATATAACGTTAACGTAAATGAAGTAACGTCTCGAAATTGTGGAATTTTACTTAGCGAGACCGTTGCAATCTTATAATTTGTTATACCAGAATATTTTAATTTTTGTAGTGTCTTTTTTAAGTTTTCCTGTTAGAAAACTCTGAACTAATTAATTTGTAATTCTTTAGGATCAAAAAGTTGTTTATTTCTTTATTATATAATATAAATTTGCTTTCTCTTAATAGTTGGCGCAATCAAATAGTACCGGGGCTAGTACAGTTGTTCATTTTATCATATAACGAAATATTGAAAATGATATATCTGTTCATCAACGATATTAACAAAAAAATTTCGATAGACTAAAAATAAACTATAGTTTAGGCACAAACCATATTGGAATGCTTGTTGGTCTGTTTCTCGGTTATTTATTTACATACGTTTTAACTAAATAGTACATGAGTTTTCATAGTTTTCACAAGTTTACTTGTTAAGGTGTCAGCAGTGATATAAGTTACAAATTATCCTAATAAAATATAAAATTTTATTATATATTCGTTTTTGTTTATTTTTGTAAACAATTACATCAAATTTCTAAATATATACTTTAACGAATTTTTGAAAAGTATATGTGTTTTCGTCTCAGGAATAAAATATGTTACAAATCATTTTGATGCAACGTCAAAAGTCGTTGGCTGTGTTTATGGTTCTTTCTTAATTGTTGCTCGAAATTGCATCGAGCTCTTAAAATTTTTTATAAAATTTTCAAAAGTGTACGTGTCGGGGTCTTAAGGGTCGGATGTATGGGATGAAATATTTTCGAAATATTTCGTTTTTCACTAACACACACGCGCGCGCGCCGGCCCAGGCGGTGCTGTGAGACTCTTAGTAGTGTGTGTTACACGAACACGCTTGGCACAATGGGATCGATTGAGACGCTTTTTAGATTAATTATTAAAGTAAATCCGAGCATGATTTCTCTGTTTTAATGTCTCTGTAAATCTCCTGACACGGAATACGATTTAACCGAATACGATTTAATTTTTTGGATATGGTTTAGATTGGTTTTTGACTGAATTTGGGGAATTCCAAAATGAAAAAATGTTGCACGTATTTTGTGTAACTATTTTTTATGTATAATCTTTTCTGTAAATTAGTATAGCAGGCATAGACTAAGATAAGAATAAAATCCCTAAAAAAATTTGTGCAAATTATGATAAAAACAATTTAAAATTATTTTTTTCTTTGCAAATGACAATATTTAGGCATTAAACATGAAAAAACTAAAATTGATCAATTTTTTCATGTACTTATTGATGGATTCCTGCTTTATATTGTAGACATATAGCAGCATAAAAGTTATTGATACTTAGCGTATAGAATGTTTATAATTTAGCGTATAGAATGATAATACAAGCCTGAAAAACTTTTTTTTTGTGCTAATATTTTATACCCATGAGCAACATATAAAACAAAAAAAAATCCTAATTACACGCAAAGTCTTAGGGACATCTAATATAAATTAATGTTATACAATACGAAGTAATGTTAAAATAATAAAACTTTCTATGCAAGAAAACTTTTTAAAATTGGTTTATAAATAAGAAAAAAATAAAACCTGTAAAGGTTTATATTAAAAATATTTTAAAAAATTATTAAAAATGAAAAAGTCTATATAATATCTCCATTACGATGTTTCGTGAACCAGTCGGATAACAAGCGTCTTAATATGTAATAATTTATTAAAAGAGTATTTTGAGTATTTTCTTTAATTTTACCCAATATAAAGTGATATATCTATAATATTTTATAATTATATACCACATGTATATCAAATCTATGTTTCAACATTAAAACTCTAGGTGTGCAATCAAACAACAATTAACAATTTTTAAATTAGTTGGTTTTAAATATTACGAATTTCAGCGATATCGAATTACAATAGACACTTTATAGAGTCGGAATTACGGCCAAAATATCAAACCCGGAAACAGCACACGCCCGCACGCATACACACACACACACACACACACATATATATATATATATATATATATATATATGTATGTATGTATATATATATATATATATATATATATATATATATATATATATGTGTGTGTGTATGTATGTATATATATATATATATATATATATATTTGTAAATTGACACAAAAAATATTATCATTGGATTCGCTGTGCGCTGACTAGACCTGGAACTATCGTATGAAATTGATGGGCTTAATTATATTAGGGGTGAAATGTAACACGCAAACATTTTAAATTAACTCGGAAGTATTATATCAGACGTACATTTTCTGCCCTAGTACACACCCTTACTCTTTCAATATTACCTCCTGCAAAATTATTTTGAATTTCATCTATAGCATGGTTCCTGCAACAATTATGACGATTATTTTCTTTTAATGATAAAGTAAAATTGCATCACACGAATTTGCATCTCAATGTCAATAATAACAAACTAATAATAAATTGCAAAATTAGAAATAGAATAATTTTCTAGTGCTGGAATAATAATTTCTATGACTTTTAAAACAAAATTTGCTTTAAAAAAAATATTATTATCTTTGAACCCCATCAAAACTATTAATATTTTTGAACTCCTATTTTACCGACTTTCATTTTATATCCCGCATAATGAGCACGATAAAAACAATGTTTGACCCTTCATTTGCCCCCTCTCTCGACAAATCGACCCGAATTATAGTTTTTATGTTTTATATCTGCGTCTACCAGAAGGTATAACCATGTCAAATTTTATATCAGCTTTCCAAATCAGCCTTCACACGATAAATGGCCGTAAAATACAGACAGACGAACAAAGAGTAACAAGTTTTTTTTTTAATTTTTATAAAATACTAAAAGGGAATCATTACAATTTTCAATAAAATACAATATTGCACTTAGAGATTGGTCTAAAAATTTAAACTTTTAATTAATATTTAAAAAACTTATACATTTTTACGTATACAATGAAATTATAAAATGTATCTCCATATTATAATACTCAGTAATCTGTAATACTCAGTAAAAGCAAAATATCGATTTAATACTTCTAAATACGAGTATATTTAATAATTCTATATTACGCCTATTATAAAATTTCTACAAAACTTTCATTTAGGACACGTAACAATTTTTTTTCAATGTTTGCTCCCAATATCAGACGTCTGTAAGAAATCTTATATTTTCCTATTATTATCTGAAAATATACAAAATAACAAATTTATCCACTTACAAAGCTTATTTACAAAGCGGCACAAAATATTATGCATTTCAAATGTATCATAGAAATATTACGTTACAATAATTTATGCGTAATTTGAATTTTATTGTTACATACAACATGAAATTTACACTGTGTATAAGCCGTGTAAGCGTTATAAATCTATGGCAAAAGCTGACGAAGAGCGACCGAGTCTTACGTCTTCACTGTTTGCAAGCGCAAATGGTACTGAATTCAAAATATGCGCGAGCGCCGGAGATAGTAATCATTTTTGTTTTCATAGAAGCTAGTATGGAATATTCGCGCGCGGAATGCCGTAAAAATTCGGTGACTTTGACCTAATACCAAAGGTTTTATATTTATGTCATAATTAAATCCATGTACAAGAATGTAGCTACATTAATTTAGAATGGACTCAGTGAAATGAAAATCGGTATATCTTTATAATTTTGTTCTAATATGCGAAGCAGCGGAGAGCCTTTTTGGTGAAAGAGGTTACTTTGAGATTTTTTTGAAACTTTGAAACATAATTTAGAAAAAATATCGTACAACAACGTAGTACAAAAGCCATTCTATGCCCTGGTATTTTAATGTAATGTCTAACTTTGGTAGTTATTGAGTATTTTGCAAAACCAAACACCCATTTGTCTCCTATTTGCGAAATCCGCCCCTTAAGAATAAAATAAGTAACATATCGTCTTGAGGTTACATGTCATTTTTAATTGGTGTCTATGTTCATGTACGTTTGTTTATTTATACGCGCAATTCCGTTGAAATGACAAAAGGGTTTTTAATATCATTTAATTTCAGATGCTGTAAGAAAAATATAATAAAATTAGAGTGGAAATTGAAGTGTCAAATTAAGAAATTTCAAAAATAATATCAGTCTGAAAACAAAACTTATTTCCTTTGAATTACATCAAAAATTTGTCAGCGGTTTGAAACATGTCAAAAACAGTACTATAAATGTTAGTGTATCGATAATTTAAAACCACTTTCGACTGACTCCGTTAGATAGGGTTATAATTTAACTCATACAATCGAAGTTCATCTCCACCTTCTAATCGGTTTTCCAAACGACTGATAATGTTAGGTTAAAACATAAATTAAAAAGTATAAATTGTATCAAAGATGCAATTTATGTTTTTCTTTATTTTTGAGATGCTGATATTTTTGAGTTCTAAAAGTTTCGTCTTTTTCCGTGGAATGTTGAGTATATTATCTTAATTATACTTAGAAATAACTGTAAATTATACTTAGAAATAACTGTAAAATGGCTGTTTATTACGATGTGACACTCTTTGAAATGAATAAATACAAAATTACCCCAGTTCAAATTTTTTGGGGAGTAAATTAATATGTTAACTGAAAAATAATTCCTTAAACCGGACTGTTAGTGTTAATGGAATGAATGAATCTAAAACTATTAAAAGACTTGTTCTGACCAAACTTTTTAGAAAGGTTAAAGAGATAGATCACAACTAGAATAGGAAGATTCCACTCATAATTATTAAAAATTCATAAGTTAAAAAAAATAGGTTCCATTACGAAAAACACGGTCTGGTTAAAACTGTAAAGTTCATTAGAGGGCTGTTAAGTCACTAAATGACAATGATCCGAAATGAAAGATGAAAGCATCCGAAATGTCTTAAATTTTTTTTGAAAATTAGTCTACTTCTGGCCGGTAAACTTTTGACAAGTTAAAATTATAGATACTTCCAATATGATTCGTGTTATTTTATAAATATGAAATAAAATAATTCATAGAAAAATTGAATAAAATGAATTATAGAAAAGGAAATACGCAAAACTATTATTTGAGTGTTATCAACATATTAGGGTCAGAAAACAAAAACTCAATTGCAAAAGAAATTTTAGAAAATATTTATAAACCGCATAACGTCTAATGGAATATCAAAAGATACGTTTTTGGATGAATCATAATTAGCAGAGTGAAATTATTTAATTAAAATTGTATAAGAAAAATAATACATTTTTAGCATAAACAAAAGCTGTAAAAATTAAATTTTTCTATTTTAACTGCTAACTAAAGTAACTTAAGCAAGTCTAAAGTAATATTTTTTATTTACTCATAACTTAATTTTACACTTGCGTCTTTTTGTTAATATTTTTTCTTACGTAAAAGTATTTGAACGGCTATGTCAACACCTCATTGATTTATTGGAGATGGCAAGGTAATAACAACAATATTTTTAGATTTCACTTCGTTATTAAAAATCACATTAATGTGAATATTTTGTATTTATCTTGAATTTAATTAATTTATAAATATTTAAAATTTTACGCAATACAACCTTGCATCTGATGTTTTTAATAGCCTCTTAAACTCCTTTCAAGTTAAAAAATTAAGTTCAATATTTATAAAATAAATATAGTGAAAACACAATCCGGGAAGAGAATATAAATGTTGAACAAACATATAGAAATTACAACAAAAAAAATTATGATGAAACCAAAACCTATTTGATAAGAGTTCATCGTTGCCTATAAATATATAAAATATGAATATATTACTACAAAATTTTATAAAGCGGATTAAATAAGAATATAACCGTTGAATGAGGTCAAAAACTATACCAGCGCAGTCTGTTAGCAAGGTCGATTTACGTCTGCTAGTCAAGCGAGAGTGGAGTAGTATTCGTAATAGTATATGCCACAAACCAGTGGAATGCAACAGTGCCACTGGTGCGGGGAGTTAAGCTCTGCAATAGCTAACTCATGTGCCCAGCGGTATTTATTAACGGGATTACGTTCAATGATACGCGCATCGGAGAACTTTATGTTCAGCAATTCGTCAACAAGCAGTTGAAAGTGAGGTCAAAAATAATTATATATTATTATTATATATATATATATATATATATATATATATATTCAAAAATATTTCTTGACAGTAAATGTTTTTAAAATGTGTTCTGAACTCTACGGAAAAAAATAAAATCCAATAATTATCTCTTACCACTGTTTTGTACATTCTTTCAAAGTAACTTTTCATTTCTGTTGACCAACCCAAAGTAATTACATATGTAGGTACATAGAAAGGCAGTGTTTTTTATTATTTTAAGGTAGTCTTGTAAATAAGTTTTCCGGATAGCTCTGGTGAAAAGTACAAAGACACAAGTTGTGGTCCCTGTAAGATTACCTAAAAGACCTTATGAGCTACTAATGCAGTAGATATACATTTGAATATATTCAAGATATCAAACGCTATCAGCTACTAGCTCTGGCATCTTTGCAAAAGAAAATGTTACATAAAAATGTGAACATTAAAATAACAACACGTATATGCCAACACTGGCTATATAATTCAATAAGTAACTAGTAAATTTATGTTATTAAAACTACATAAATAAAAGGTCTAATCGTTAAATAAAAATAATTTAAAAAATCGAATTAAAAATAAAAATGTTTTTGATGTTAGAATACATATATTTATTTTGCTAATTTATTTGTCAACCATTTAGAATTAAACTTATGCGTTCAATACCATATGAACTTAGATTCTAAATAAAAAAAGTGAAGATTATTTCACATGAACATCTATAAATGTTAACAATTATATATCGCCAAGAGTTTTAGACAAACAAGAGAAAATAAGAATAAACTGAATGCTATTGAAATGAGATCATTTTGGAAGATTTAGCGAAGAAAAGGGCGTGATATTTGTAAAAATACAGGTATACGACGGGAGTAAGTAATTAAATACTATTGAGACTGTGAAGATAAATGAATAAATGTTCAGGTGAGGGATCACGTTGAACATATAGACCGAGAAAGACAGAGAAAAGTATTCAACTTTAAAAAAAATGTGCAAACTTCTCTCTCCCCCACTTTTTACACGTACAAACATAACTGAAAATAAAATTCTACAAAACATGAAATACGAATTTTTCATGCCAAAAAATTAACTGAAAAAATTTTAAATCTAATTCTTAAGATGTCTACCGGCACACAACGAAGTAAACGACCTTGCAGTCTTTTAAATCAAAACATGTTTGTATGGTTCGTGTGATACAAAATAATTGCATCAAATTGATGATGTCATAATTACGACCAAATTTTCCGTCTTTCGACATTCTTTTTTATGCATATTATCAAAAATATATACACGAATTAAATTTCGTAATTCCAGTTCCTAAGAATATTATTTAAAAAATTAAAAATAACTGCACAAATAAAGCCTTAATCCAATACACAGGTTAAGAAAAAGGTATAAATTTTAAGAAATCAATATAATCGTCATATATCAGTGTTCTTCTATTCGTTTTCCATTTTAAATATTAATAACCCTATACTTTAATAAAACGTATTTTCTTTCAAATACGTAAATTTTTAACTTTACATGAAAATTCATCATATTTCGTGGTTATAACGCAAAATACTAATTTCTAAATGCATAAAAACTTTATTATTATTGCAAAAAGCTTGCAGCGCTATTTAAAACTTTGAGAGAGAAAACTTAATGGAGCAATCTGTAGTAAACTTTTTCCCATCGCGACAGCATCTTTTATCATCATGATAAAAACAAATATTAGCTTATTTTCTACTACATTTTTATTAAAACATTGATCACCAATTACTATAAAGATTTTATTTTTCAATAGATACCATTTCTTTCACTATTTTCTTCATTCAATTTCTCCACTTTAGAGAGGGACTAGCACTTTTCTCATTTTGATTTGTGTTGAATGAAAAGCCTTGTTACTGATTTATTTTATTTACTAGCTCCCGCCTAGACTTTCAAAAAAGAGATTTTGACTGTATTTTGTTCCAATCGCTTTTTACTTAATAATTAGATATTTATGAATATTTCAACAGGTTCGTTTATTTATTCTTTATTTTAGTTGAGTACAAACGTGTAGAGTCTAATTCCATCGCATAAAAATATTTCGAGTAAACCATATGAAATTTTCGTCATGTACAGTTATTTAGAATGTTATTTTAATATAGCTGCAATGATTTATATTTTTGAGTCTGAAACATGTCTGTTGTTGGATTTTGATACAGAATACGGGTATCACCCTTTTTCTACTTCAAAGACGAAAAATCTAGTATTGATATCTATTTGCTCATATTTATGTAAAAAAAAATAGCAAAATTTTCTTATTTGAATATTGAAAATATTTCCATTTAAAATTTGACAAGTGATAGATTATATTAAGCTAAATTATGTTTGTTGTTCTATTCGTATATTTGTGTGTTTGTTTATGCACGCGTTAGTTAAAAAGTATTGAACGAATTCGCAGCAAATTTATTAAAAATTAAAATTACATAGATAAAAAAAATATAAAATTTGAATTGAAGTAGTATTTTGTTATTATGACGTCGAGATCCGTTCACACAATTAAGGCATAATACATTAAAATGTTCAAAAATGCACAAAAACAACAAAAAGATCCTAGCTACTCGATACTTAATCATTACTCTGATATCTACGGTATTTATTTGACAATAATAAATGTATAACGAAATTTTCCATCTGGACATACAATGGCAAAATGTACGCGGCCAAAGGTGAGTGGCGAAATAGAAATAGATGGTTGAATAAATAGCGAAATACGGACAGACGCATGAGAGTAAATGTTAACATATCTCTTGTTTGTATTCCCAATATTCGTCAACTTTTTTAATCAATTCTATTCGACGTCTTCTCTTTGACTTTCAAAATTGCATTTTAACAAATACAAAAAAAAACGTCTTCAAACGTTAAACCAAAAAACATTTTTTGAAACTTTCCCTACTTTTTCATAATGACAAATTATTTCAGTTTTAATAATTCTACTAAAACTGAAACAATATATAAATAATTTATTTAACATATGGTTTTGTTATGAAATATTTTTATACATTTTTATATTTAGGGCGGTATAAAATTTTTAGATTATACAATACTTTTTAATCGCTTTTTAGGAACTGATGTTCGTTAATATAATTGTTCGCCACTATTTATTTTCAGATTTTATACTGTAATTAAAGCTGAGTAATAAATCAAAACCCTTCGACGTTCTATGAATTTAAACTACAACTTTCTCTTAGGCTTAAGTAGAAATACTTGTACGATGGACTAAGTCCATTACTGATTCATGAAAACTCTTGACTGTATGCGTACTCATGTGTCCCGCAAGGCTTGTAGTGTTTTGTCTAAAAAATAACGGTGCTTTGTATTTTTTATTTTATTTTGTGTAATTTTTTAACGTGTTTATTTTAAAAACTCTTTAAATCTTTTAGAAGCAATTAAAATAGATACTATTTACTTCAATTACTGCATTCTGTAGAGTTTGGGCTGCATTCAGTCGATTTTTGAGGACTTTCAAGAAGCCCTTTTAATTTCTAAAACAAACTTTTTTTCGAAAGCTTTGCTCTAACAATGTTTATACTTGGTAATTCTAAATTACATTTTGTTTATTTAGAGTTGCTTTACACGTTAGGTATTTTATCATTATGTTATAATGTAATTTCTATGAATTAACGAATTACTCCATCAAGAAACCTTGATGTACAAATACTCAAATCTCGTGTTTGTCCGCTAAGAGCAGCTGTATAGCATTTTGACTTAGAATTTTACGTATTTTTCTGCATTAGACGGAAATCAATTCTGGCGTATAATGTAAGGTAAATATGTCACACTAGTTATTTCTACGACTTTTTATGCGCGATGTGCTTACTTTCATGAGTGTACTTCCACGCATAATCGCTTGTCACGTCCATTTCTCCAACGTGGTTCTGAATGGAAAACGTCATTCCACGATGAAAATATATACAATGTTGTCTACTGTGATACGTAGGTATAATGTACATTGGGTAATTACCACAAATCCAATGGCTAGGGATTTCTGTATTGTGTCTGCTAATGCAATATGAATTAATTTTTGAAAATATTAATTTCCTGTGTCATCTGATTGAGTGAATCGATTAAAATACTAAATTATGTTTTAGATTGAGATAGCCTAACTTTTTCTATGAAAACTTTATGTAAATTAGACAAGTAGTTTTTACGTCATTCGTACACAAACAAACACACAACAGATAGACAAAATAATTTTAATGCTTTCTACAGCGTATCCTTCATTTTTCCATTACTTTCTTCAAATATTTTCAACGGACGTAAAACAAAGTTTAGGATGTAATCATATGAACAAATTTTAAGCGCTTGTTTCTTTAAAACGTCTATCCTTAAAACAATCTAAAGGTGCCACCAAATAAGCAATAAATTTGCAACATATTCTATGGCAAAACATAAAAAGACATCACAGGAAATAAATTCTACCTCTTTTCGGTATCGTCCGTTTATTACAGACGGTTTTTTTTAGGAGGCGGGTAGTCAAAAATAAAAGGGAATGAACTAGAGTTACAAGTTGTACTATAGCTACTGCTGTGTGTCTTTATCCTTCTTAGATGTATGTAATTTTCATCCATCTTCCCATCTATAATAGCCGTCTTTTTTCATAGGTCGTTTGAAGTAGTAACTTTAAATTCAGAACAGCAAGAAAGCTTATTTATCTGCTTATATATATTCGTATTCTGAAAATTTGCATTAAAATATGTTTTGCAAAAAAGGAACCACATGAAATATTGAATTTTTTTATAGATTGCATACATTATGTGGAATAACCATTGAGAGAAAAAGCTATATGGAGAATTTTATACAAAATAGTTTTGGAAATATTGTTGATAATGTTCATTAAAAATATATTACTCCATCTCCAAAATTAAAATAGCGAAATTAGATATTTACCTAAAGTTTACCGGAAATATGACAATGATTCTATATCTCACAGTTCTTGAAAAATGTATGATATTTTCACACCTATAAAAATATACTATGTAACATACTAATATAGCAAAAAATTATTATATTACTGTGGACATAAATGTTCATATAGTGCGTTTACTTGCATTTAACAAGTTTCTTTTTAGGAAATAGGACATGAAAAACAGATGTTTTTTTTATGACTTGGATATATGAACGCAGACGCATTCTGGATGTAACCATTATTTATTTTTGAAATAAAATAAATGCTGAATAATAGTTTAGTTAATAATTTAATGCTGCTTACACTTAATTTTCAGTCCTTTTTGAAAGAAAAAAAAATGTTTGGATGTTAATAAAAGGCGGCAATTGAAAAAAGGAAAGTTTGCTTTAAAGTTGGGAATGCATGTGAAAAAGAAGTGTAATTTTTAAAAACCGTATCAGTTCTTGGAAATTAATGAAAATTTATTTTCCACTTTCAGCTTTATTGGTTGCTTGCAACACTGATAATGACTTTAGGTGAAATACACTTCCCCGTCCCATTCTGATAGTTTAATTGTTGTCGGTCATTGAAACTATGTATATATATATATATATATATATATATATATATATATATATATATATATATATAGTGTACGTATTAAATATATACAGATGATTCATATATTCTTTAATTTGATTTTGTGACTACAAAAACGCATAACAAATCAACTGATTGGGGTAAAGATTCAGATTCGAAAATGAGATAATGCAGACAAGATAGCAATGTCAAAGATTTAGGAGTCAATAAAGACTTCCAGAAAGTGATTTGAGAGTACGCTCTATTAAATCCAAAATATAATATTCCTTTCGTATATTACATTTAAAATCTATTAAACACTTAAAAGTGTAACGAAATCAATCGATATAATATTTATTTTTGCGACGTGTGTATTGTTCATTTATTGGAGTAAAAAAAAATAAAATTTTAGTTCAAATTCAAAAAATAAAATTTCATAAGAGCAGTCGCATAAATAAATGTTGATACCTACATTGATAGAGCTCGGTTATTTGATACTTAGTATATTGTGGGATTGATAATAAATATACAACTAGGGAACATATCAGGAAAACGTGGAAAATCAGAGATTAAATAAAGAAAATGCAATCCAATATTAGTATTGTTTCTAATCTGATACGTTTTGGTGTTTACCTGAAAGTTTAAGTTTCTATAAACCGTTGTAGGTTTATCTAATGACAAATACAGAAAATGAAAGAGCCCACGTAAACTGGGTGTTTATATCTGCGATATCTATTTATAACAAATACAAGGCAGATGAAAACCTCTTACAGTACCAGGTCTCATTATAAATTCAAACCTCTATTTTCACTCGCGATTGCTAATCGTAAAATTTTATTATAAAATATTTTAATACTATATATTTTTAAACCGTTAACTTATCATTAACTTTCAAAAATACTATTAAAGTAGAATCAACTTACCTCATGGATCTAACGTTTTCTCATTGTTTAAAATATTTACCTATTTTTACAATACCTAATGAATTGTAATATTCTTCATTGACTCGTCTTTTAGAGGTTCCAAAGTAAAATGAGAAATCTTTACACTTTTGCGATATCCGTCAGACCTTCCCTCTGTAATAGCATAATAGTTTCTACAGTTATCGATTTTGAATATGAAATTTTACTGCTAGATGTGCTTCCCATATGGGGATTTCAGTAAACATGGAGTAATAAAAAACTTGTATACATAGTGCCAGCGAAAGAAATATTTAAACAAGCCATTTTATGCAGTATAATTGTATAGCTTTATAAAAATTAAATTCAGGTTTAATTGACTATTTTTAATTTCACAATAAATCTTCTGTTTTCGAAATATAAAGCTTTAAAGCAAGATCAAACATGTTTTACAATCCTCTAGTTTTTTAACCGTGGTCTGAAAATCTGAAAAAAAATTGCATTTATTTAAATATTTCCAATGAAATTACCAAATGATTTTAATTTGTTTAAAGATTTATGAAAGACAATGAAATCATCACATGATTTGCATTAATAGTTTTAAGAGATATAGATAACTACGGAAATCTACTTTATCGTGTTTTTAATTGCTGCAGAGCGCTATATTTTAAAGAGTGGAAAAATAAAGCGCCAGTTTTGAACGAAGAATCAGTTTCAGTTATAAGTTTTTAAATATTGTAAGTTGTAACTTATTTAAAGTTTTAGAAAAATTAATTATAGTACTTTTTTATGAGTATAAACAAATCTTAATTTTAGTAATAAATTGATAAATATTGTCTCATATGATGTGTAGAATATTTGAAAAATTATGCGATTATAATCAATTATATATGTCAAACTATTGTAAAATTTTAAATCTCTTTTAAGTTCATTATGACAAAAAATTACAGAAGATATATAGTTCGTAACGCAAAATACTACTTAAGTTGTGCTGTATTTCTTAAGCTCCAGTCTGTCTATCTGTCCATCCATATATCACAGCTATTTTACTTGGAGTCTATTGTCACTACATAGAAATTTGTCCTGTATGTATCTTCTGTGAACCACCATGCAACAGAATAGTAGAATTATAAAGAAAGTAATATTGGAGACGGCTCTCCATACATGTAGCTGAGAAATGAAAAAAGAAAACCAAGCGCACATAATCATAATTAAAATGGTATATAAGTTACAATAGAACTTTTGTATTTAAGTCAGTAGTGATGTATACACTTCTGAAATCTTAACAAATGTGTCGCCTCCTCTAACTTTTTAACTGGGTTATGTAAAATTCTGAAATAAATTACGGTAGTAGAACTTGAAACCAAATTGTATAGAAAATTTATTTGGATAAGATATGTTTTATAGTTTTTATGATATAGAATATTTTAGTGTCGACCGCAGCAATAACTACACAGCAACTGATATATATATATATATATATATATATATACATATATATATATATATATATATATATATATATATATGTATATATGTATATATATATATATATATATATATATATATATATATATAGATATATATGTATTAAATGTAATACGATATTTTACGGTGTCTAAATTAATTTAATAAATATTTCACAGTGTCCGAAACTTACAAATTTGATACTGTTTAATATTACGGAACCCTTCAAGCACGTTCGGCCAGTTTTACATAACTACTAACTAATGCCTTTGCTCGCAACTCTGCTTACGTGGTAATTATCATGCTAAAATTTAGCCCTAAAATAAATTCACCTATTCGACGCCACAGTTTTCGCCATTCAAAGTGCTTCCTACTTGCCCTTTCATATTCTAGGCTGGACCTCATAAATATTAATATAGTTACGTAATAGTTTTATAAACAAAAACTTTCCAAAATAAATAGCCTACACGATGGTAAAAACCGTACTAAAATAAGTTAAGCAAAACTCAAATTATATGCGAACAGACAGATAAACAGATTTTGCATTATGGTACTTATTATAATATAAATATACATTACAATATAAACAAATTTCTTTTATCATGAGCGAACATCAAAGACAATAAAAATATTTTTACGCAGGTACTTAAACTGAGGATATGGTTTTATTATATTTTTTTATATCGATATATGCCTTAATATTGAACAATAAATCTCCAAAATTTGTTAAAAATTTCACCGTTTACTAATATCAAACAAAATAATATGAAATTCAAAGACAAAAAATCTGAGCTAAATTAGATATTTTTTTCAATAATTGTGAACAGAATGGCAATTGAATATTTTAGCATATTTATAAAATAATATAAGCAGTATTGTTTGTGTTTTTAATAAATCGAAACTGTACAAGGAAAGTTACAGGCCGGAAATTTTATTTTATCTAATTAAAAACCACTCTTCGATGTTAACACTTACTAGCATTTTCTTTTATAAAAATATATAACTTCATCGACAGTTAAGAAATACGCGTGATTCGAGGAAATGCGTATACGCTCCAATTAATATTTATATTTATGTGTGCGTTTATTAACAATTTAAAATTAAAAGGTTTACGAAAATGTGTAACAATGCCAATTAAATTTTAAAACAAATTTAAATAATGGATAAGATATAAATATATAGAATCATTGTTCATTTATCTTGATGTCAAAGCTCTAGTATTTAAATTATTCGTGTCTATGAAGATTTATCTTGAGATCAAAGCTCTAATATTTATATTATTCGTGTCTATGAACATTTATCTTGAGATCAAAGCTTTAATATTTAAATGATTCGTGTCTATGAACATTTATCTTTAGATCAAAGCTCTAATATTTAATTTATTCGTGTCTTCTAACATTTATCTTAAGACAAAAGCTCTAATATTTAAATTATTTGTGTCTATGAAACAATTTACCTAAGAGAGTTTTAGATATAATTGTTTTGAATGGACGTTTTAAAATTATTTGTAGATTCGTCAGAAATGCAACGAAATAATTTCTGGCATTAATTATTTATGCTAAAATATAATTAGCTAAGCTCGTAGCTCAAGATAGAATGTTGTGATTCGCCTGACCATCGAAAATATTGCAAGATTGTTTTATAAAGTAAATACGCACATAATATTAGCGTTTTAAATATAGAAATAATATTTTAAAATCTGCTTTAATTATAACATATTGAAATTTTCACATAAAAATTATTTAATAAACAAATTAACTTTTTTTTAATTAAATTGGAAGAATTTCACAGTTTGCGACACTAATTTTAATGAAGAACAATTTTATATGAAGTTCAATTTGCTGATGTCAACATTGTTATCATATTCCGTTTTCTTTGCTAATTTCGGAAAAAAATCCTTCACGATTTTTTTTCTACATATAAATCAATCGTCAAATACGATTTATACTCACGCTTCGACAATTCCGCGATAATTACAATATTCCGTAAGTTACAATATTCGCAATATCTTCTACATTTTTGTATTTCACAAGGTTTTTATATTTTTTGATCCCATTGTAATAAAAATAAGGCCACTTAAAAATATACACATATCATATTAAAGACTGCCTTACAATCAGAGTAGACATATAATAAACTTGTTGACCATGAACAAAACACGCTCTATAAGGGTTCTTATTTTGATGCATATTAAATTTAAATACTTAAGGTTTCGTAATAATTATACTAAACAGATAATAATATTATTTTTAGCAGTAGAATGTATTACTTAGTATACAGTGTGTCCCAAAATTTAACGTCAAGCGGGGTCCATGATATTATCATACAGAAAAAAAATCGTAAAAAACTCGAGCTGTTTTATTTTTATGATCTAACCATTTTATTAAAAAAATCTTGAAAATCGACACCTGTTCAGTTTTAAGGTACTATTATGATAAATTGGCAATATTTATTATTGTAATTTTTATAACCATTGTCTAGCTATTTATAACCATAGTAAATGAAACCGGATTGGCTACAGTTTAATCATAAAAGATATTTTTGTTTAATTTTTTTTTTAATCATTACAAGAGATTGTTTTCAACTAAGTTTAAAATTTTATATCGTAAAAAAAATGTGCCGGCAATAACATACCAAATTATTATAAAATTTAGCACAACTAATTAAAATTTAAAAATGGTACAATATATTCTACATCTAGCTTTAAAGAAAAATACTTGTATTTTTTTCTAAACAAGAGCCAATTTCAAACTAACTCCCTATTCAGTAAAAATGGCATTCAGAGTGTATAAAAAAGATTCAAGTTTGAGATTCAGATTCATTTAAAGATAGTGACCCTATGGAGGGTAACTTTTTACGAGCCGACTTTAGAACAACTTGCTATTGTAGGGTCGGTAAGTTTTTTTTTAGAACATGAAGTATCGAATTTAGCTGAAAACAATTTATTCTAATAAATTCAAAGAAAAACTGAAAAAAAATTATTTATTGCATTTAAACTATAACAAATCCGGTTGTATTTAGGATTGTTTTCAACAGCAGTATTATATAGACAATTATTATAAAAAAATATAATAGAATTTGCCAATTGGTCGTCAAGTATCTAAAAATGTTGTAAAGCCTGTACATCATTTTTAGATACTTCATGACATCGATCGATCGATTTTCGATTGATCGATTTCGTGATCAATCAATTTTCAACATTTTTCAATAAATGCTTAAATCATAAAAAAATGGCTTCGATTTTTTTATATTTTTTTCTGGGTAGTCATAAACTGGTATACAACTTGTAATCTACTTGACATGGAATTTTGGTACATCTGTATATTTTATTGGGGTAAGAAAGTAATTAAATTCTGCATCTCATTAACTTAATAATTCCAATTGACTGAAATAACTTTGCACTGACGTGCTTCCTAAACACTATAGTTATTACTTTTGAGACATATGGTTAAAAAGGTAGGAATAATACACGGAATACATGATACATAATTTTACGGGGCCTTTAAGGAAAAAGACATTTAATCCCCTAGTTCGATATATAGAGAGTTACTCAAATTGTTTTAATTACATTTTTCGACATGTACGCCTTTAAGTAGAACTTTCTGAAAAAGATCCCCGAAATCCTTCTTAAACTGAAAGTGTTTTCGTAGCTAATAGATATGGACAGATAGACACTAAAAGGTTCTGCTTTAATATTCTACTATGAAAGTCCAAGAAATATTTTCTTTTAAAATTATAACGTAACAAAATTTAAATTGACGTAAGTTCTATTATTTTGTACTCTTTTTAGTATGAACATTTTTACAACACATTAAAAACAAATAAAGAGGCTAAACAAGAAAAGAGGCAATTGTTGTCTCCAACTACCCGTCTCCTTTCACAACCTCAAAGGCGTTCACCTCGCTTTAATGGCAGGTAGATTGAGTTGTAATCACCACTATAAAATATCAAAAAATACGAGGATAACGAAAAGGTACATTTACGCGATGAATAATGTTTACTATTAGTATATAAAAAAACTGTTGTAAATCTTTATTGTAATGAAACATGATATTTTCACTTTGCATCGCGTAGATTATCCTATTTATTTCTTGGTACGTATACTGTGAAAAAATACGGTACATACTCACGAAAATTAGTAATAAAAAAATAAACTGATCGCGACATCAACACTTTTTAGAGTTTATACAATTTATCAAACTTAAAATTTCATAATATCCATACAAAGCCCTTGTGTATTTGACAGACAATACTTATTCGTCAAGTGAGTGACCTTTGCTCCCGTCTATTGTATTTGCACCTACCATCTCCACATGCGCATTTACTTTTGACAAGCATGAAATATTCAACTGTAACTTTTTGCTTTACCGCATTTATTCATCCAACCGATTTTCACAACCGGTTTAGGATCTAGATAAAGATAAAAAACTACGTGAAACAGATTTGTGTTGGAATAAAAGCGAGCGTAATGTATTTACGTGTTACCTGAAGAAGGGTTTACCCAAAACAGATGCGTTTGGAGGTTGAGGGAGGAGCGGGGGAAGGCAGATGGAAGTTTATTCTACATTTACACGTATACACGTGCTACAGGCACGTAATAGTAGTAGTCAGACGATGGCGAGGCCTATTGGTGATGAATAGTGCGTTGGAAGGTTTCATCAATTTCGCTTTATGAGAGACTTTTATTTTTTTTATTGCCCTATGTTGAATTCTGGCATTTATAAATGTGATTTTATAGTTAATATATAGTTTGAGACTTACGTTTACTTTGGCATGCATTTTAAATATAAAAACAACTTTTCTTTTTTATTATGCATATTGCTAAGTTTATGGTTAAAGATAATAGTCACACGTAGTTATTAGTTTCGGTTTATATTATCTGATATGTTGTTATTCAGTACATTCCATGCCATGAAAGTATGGTAGTAAAATATTAGTCGTTTAGTTATGTATAAAGTAATTATAAAAGAAATATGTTAATGTAATTGTTATATAAAATACATGATGTAAGTAGGTGTTTTTCAAGAAATTTGGATAAAAGTCCATGTCATATTCTTTTAACGGTTGAACAAAATTTGCAGGGAACATTTATTTTAAATTATACATTTCTAGATATTCAAACTCTTCCCTCTGCATACTACATAATATATATTTTTAACTGACAGTAAACAATAGATGAAAAAAAACAATTTAAATTAATCATAAAATCCTAAGCTTATAAGATATTACTATGGCAACAAAAAAATGTTATAACCGATTTATGACAAACGTAATTTTAACTAACAAAGTACCGTATTTTAATATGAAGTATTTCGACGTTACCTAAATTCATTGTGCTAGTTATAAGACTTAGCGATTATATATAGAGGAATACCCACCAGTGGTATCAGTTATTTTTAAATGCTTCCTTTATAAAAAATTATATTTTATTTATTATATCTGACCCCAATGGTAAGGAGCTAGTTAGGTATAAAAAATGGGGGACTAATTATCTCCCATTTAAAGATATGTACATCATTGGTCAAATATATTAGCAATAACGTCGCATGTCTTGGAATATACTTATTCAATAATTGTAGCAGCTGAGGTTAAGAGAATAAAAGCCTCTAAATTAGGCGGCTTTATTTTCTATAATGTTTGACTCTTCGTTATTTTCAGATTATATTGGAGATCTATCTAGGTAATAATATCTATTGAAGTGTACTTACAAAAGTTGGAGAATAGTCGCATAAACCTCGCGATTAAAACTACAGTTGATTCAACAGTTACAAGTTGTTCTGCATATTCTATAAGAGATTAATCAGATATACAAAATTTCACAAAATAAATTTTTTTTGTAGACAATTTACTCAATCTTTATGCTTAATAAAAACGCGTCGACTTTTAAAGTTTATGTCCTCGTTGCAGGCGACTTTATGTGGTATACGTAACGCAAGTAGGTCATTCCATGCACGTACATCATTTATCTACGACTCGCACAAGAATAATCAGATCGTGAGGTATGATATAGAATTTTGTGACCAATATTACAAAAATATTAAATTTCTTTTTTGCCCTTTGAGGAATGATATATTTTCGCGGAAGTAGAGTGTATATATATATATATATACATACATATATTTCACGAAAATTCCTTTACTATTTTTTTTTTTAAATTTACCTTCATTAATCATAAGTTTTTGTTGGAAATAAGCTTTTATTTACGCTTTTATATCCAAATGTAAAGAGAAAATATTAATATAATGATTATTTGTTTTAGATTCCTTCAGCTAACAATTGTAAAATATCATATTTGTATTAAAATAGCTTACCCCACATTATGTAGGTAAATATTGCTTTCTTATTAATAAAAGAAAAGAGAATTACATATAATGTCCTATTTTCAAAGACTCCATTTTATGAGGAAAAGTGTCAAATTATTCCGTAGCTATTTTCCGTTGAAGTTGTTATTGGTCATTTTGGATTTTTGTTTGCTATCAAAGAAGTCAATTAATCATGTTTTTATTTATTATAGCTTACATATTTTGTAAACTTTGACCATGTAACTACGTCCGTGTAGTTTTTAAATTATTGTGTTGGATCTTATTCCGCACTTATTAATTTTTCATGACAAGTAAAAAAATATAATTACTTCGTTTTTTTTTTAATTTTACCAAATCCAAATATGAATTGAATGAATGAATTCTTATTCATATCAAATATGAATATTTTTGGAAAGCAAGATTGCTTTAAAAAAATATGTATTTATTATATAGGTATATACGTTCCCATTATTACGAAAATTTTTTGCCAGATATTTAAAAACAAAACGAAATAATTATATTTTTTTACTTTTCATGAAACATTTTTAACATAATTACATTCTCTCGACAGTTTAAGATATTTCGGGAAGGTATAATATTACTTACTTTATATTTCATTTATTTTACAATTTTAAAATCATAGATAAATTAAAGGAAAAGTTAGAATAAAGGAAACTAATTTTTCCTTGCAGAATTTTTTTTGGAATTTCTTGCCTCCTGTATCCGTAACAATGAGACTACCACATGTGTGACTAAGTTTATTTTGCTTGATGGCAGTATGTCTCGTCTTGACCGTACCCCCTGCGAACGGCCATTTTTGGTAAATCGTGAAACACATTTGTAAAATAATAAAATATTAAGTTTTTAATACTGTCCCGAAATTTTTGGAAAATTACAAAGATACGAATAAATTTAAAATGTTTATTATCATGTGATAAAATTTACATTTATCTGAAAACTTCTACGTGACACCAATGCGGTGTTCCAGAAATTTGTGCTATAGTTTTCTCGTAACGCATTTTGTATTAGAACCCATCAAATTTTTAAACAAAACACTTCTTTTGAATTACAAAGCAATCGTCTGGAGAGTTTCTTAGAAATACACCAATAAACATTGTACAGCGAAGTTTCAAAATTTTACCTTTATCTTCATAAAGTTTCATAATATTTACATTTAAATATATTTAGGCCATACACAAACTGATGTATGATAACAAAATAATAAAAAAGTAAATAATACGCTTTTTAATAAATTTCAAAGATGCAATAATGTTTTGAAATGAAATATCACGTCGATGCAAATGCACGTGGAAATAATATTTAAAAGAGACACAGATTTTTTTAGACCGTCTCTTATAAAACACGAATAATTAGAATACTGAGAAAATGTCTTTTAAGAAAAGCCAATTTCAAAGGGAAAAATTATTATTTCATTTAATTTGCTTCAAAAGAATTTTGATCTAGTTACATTCGTACCCTACCCAGATGGCATTAACGTGAAATCAAATTTCAGTAGAAATTACGTCGTCTCTATGAAGAGCTCTTTCATCTTACCATATTATCAAGGCGGATAACCAAATATATTTTAAGTGAACTGGAATAATTGCAATATGGTCGAAATTTAATAAAAAAGCTAGAGCCTAATTGTAAAGAAGCTCCATCTCTTTTCAAGGCAACATGAGTATTGATCCATTTTAAAAAATTATATATAAATAACTACTGGGATCATAATTAGCAGAATTTCTCCTTATTTTCTCATATTAATAATGTATAATGACTAAAGAAGCAAACTTGACATAAACCTTTTATAATTACCGTCAAGATACCCATAGAAAACGGTCATTTCAATTAACTGTAAGCGACTTCAAAAGAAATAACTGTTTCGTTTTTAGGATTAGATATGTTTATTCGATGATTACGTGAATGTCAACCAGTGTTATCTGTTATTTTTAAATTGATTATTCATCGAATATATGTAAAAAGTTTTTTTTCTTTATCACATTTTATCTCAAATTATACCCATGGAATTTATTGGCAGAACTTAATAACTGAACATAATATCGTGTGCAGTTTTCTGTTTGCAAAGATTTAATTTTATGATAATTACGTTGAAAAACTTTGAAGTTACTTTTCTCAAAGTAATTATCGGTCATTTAAATTTTATATATCCTTCTGATAAATATAAATAATCATGTTTTAATTTTTTGTAATGTACGGTAACACATATTATGTAAATTAAACCCTGTAAAAAATTTATAATAGAAGCATAAAGTCACCACAATTATTAACATAATGAATCTAGAAAATTTACATGTCTGTGTACTGAAATTATTTAAAAAGCAAAGGTTTAGGAGAATGTAACAAAAATAAAAGAATAAAAAAAATATAGTTTTTGAAACTTTTATCTCCGAGTCTGATTACCCGTTAGTCTAATGAACTAATCAAGATAACATTTTCTAGTAACATAGGTATTAACTCAAAGCAGCATTAATTTTTTTTAACGGAATCGGTTTACCCAATCAGTAAACATGCGAATTTAAGTTTTTCAGAAACTCATTTCTATTGAATTATTACAATAGAAACAAAGAAGTGACTAGCCGCTCGTTCGTATTTATTATACAAATTTATAGTGTATTTAAGCACATCAGTAAAACCTACTACGTGTGATTTGAATTGCATAATAAAGTTATTCACTCGAACATATATTGCCAAAGCATGGCCTAGGTGAGATGCGAGTGGTGCGGGATGGGGGTATATGTTTAAATAAGTAATTTAAACGTATTCAGGTACACAATTCAACCTAATTCAATCTAGTGAGCTCGGGACTGATATAACCCAACCCAACCTAACATAACCCAAATCAACACAGTACACTCTTACACTACCCTACATATATCAATATAACATAATAAAATCCAGTATAATCCAATATATACCAACAAAACCGAACATAACTAGACCCAACTAAACATAACTCAAATAAGATGGAATTTTAGAAGAATGGCTTCAAGTGACATTTCTTATTATTTCTTCAGAATCTGTGTACTTAGTAGATAAGTGAATATAATATTTAAAAAAATTCTTTACATTTTAATAATGCAAGAAGAAAGAATTGCATAGCAATTCGACACGCGTCAATTGAAGAAATTTAGTTTACATGAATAGTTGGCGTTACGTAGAATTTAAATCATGCAATGAAATTTTCCACCCGGACATACATTGGCAAAATGAAGTGACTAAAAATGAAGTATGCCGGAGGAACAGATATTTAAGCAAGCAATCTAAACGTGGGCATACGCACGAAGGCAAACGTCGTTTTTGGTCGTCTTACGCATTAAATTTTTCTAAGATATAAGTTTACTTTTTTCCTTAATTTCTTTAAAATATGAATCTGTTGTTAATATTTTAATTTAATTACTTTGCTGGGTTTAGCATTAGACTGTATAAGTTTGTGTATGAAACTGTCGAATTGACCAATATGTATATTAAGGAAGCTCAGAGAAAATTATTTATTGGAAATTGTTGTAAAATTATTTTTTGTAATGGTTTATGAAAATACAGCCAAATAGCTTTTAATTCATCGCAATTGGTTTATTTCATCAGTAGATATGTAAATTAAATATTTAACAAAATGCTGGTTAATTTTATGTAAAACGGTTTTTGAGTTATTTTCATACATGTTTTCATAAATTTCAAAGGTTTCAAAAAGTACAAATCTTTGTAGGATGCTTTCGCTAACAAAAAAGATGTAGTGATAGTTTGACATTCGTTGTCGCAATAAACATGCAGAGACTTATTAGTGCTGATTTTTCCTTTGACAATGAGAACTAACATAATCTGAGTCTCAGTTTACCAATTCCAGAGACCTACAAAATGTATCAAAATTATAATACCCAGTCCACTTTTACAAATGCGGAATAATTAAAAGCCGTATGAACTATAACTACAATAATTGTATTATACTTACCAATTAAAACTATAAGATAAAAAGGAGTAAGAAATTAGTGATAAGCGGAAAAATTCATTTTCCTTAATTTTTTCTTATTGGAAGCGACAAAATTTCCAGCAATTGGATTATTTTAAATTAAATGACTCAGAAAATAAACTGTAGTATTAAAAACGACTGATTAAGAGATTATTTGATCCAAGCAAAAAACCTGAATTGCAATTTTGGCCTAATAAAAAAAATCATTTTCTGCGCTAAAAGCGTTAGGTAAATTATAATTGCCAAAAAAATAGATAAATATATGATTTAATTAATTAACAAGTATTTATTAACGAATGCATTGATGTACAGAATCAAAAAGTTTTCAGAAAAATTATATTATTAGATATTTTGTTTCTTTCAGCAAGTGAAAATTTTTTTAAACAAAATTGCAGGGTTTTTAATGTTCTCCTCGACGAATAATTTATCTCATTTTTAGCTTTTGAGTTGCCGCCATTTTTAAACTATTGGACAATTCTTGTCCACGAACTTAACTTAGATATTGATCTAAGCTATTTTTGTAACAGGTTTCATGCCAATCGAATAAGAAATATGTTTTCTAGATAGTCTCGAAATTTTGTTACATACCATGTGTGTATTTATTTGCATATATATATATATATATATATATACGTTTACCAACAATACAATTTGAAATTATAAGCACAGTTAAACATAGGCGTGCGCACGCCTACGTTTAACCGTGCTTATAATTTCAAATTGTGTTGTTGTTAAACGTATAATTTTTAATCAATTAACTTGACTGTGCAATTTGGTAGTTACGGAAAAGGTATATTTTTAATAGGGTAAGGAAAATGTCAAACAACAAATTTAAAACTTCCCTCTGACTCATTGGTCAAATCATCGCTGAATTTTGTGAGGAAACTTATAAATTTATATCAATTTGGTGAGGATTAACAAAAAAATGTAGTTAATTCAAGCGCACCACTAATAATCTGAAAGTAATTAAGACAATTTGTTTGATATTACACACCTCGCGGAATTAATGCAAAATAGAGGAAGATATGAACTTTTTGCAGTGCCAGAGAGAGCCGAACCGACCTGGTGACTTAGGTGGTGTGAATAAAAACTGACTAAAAAAGAAGGTCGCAACTTTAAGCTCTTGAAAATGAAAACATATTTATCTCTATATGACGATGTTGGCATTGTCGATTTTCTTTAAGGCTTCTGGAACTGGTAAACGTAAAAACCCGGATTTTGAATAGGTAAATTAATTATTAACTTTTTCAACAGAGAGTAGTGGTAAGGTTGCTAAGCAATGCATCATCTGCACAATAAAAATTTATCTCTATATGTAAGATATTTGAGGCTGTCAATGTGGTATTTTACGTACATATCCCTTGGTATTTTACGTACATATCCCTTGGTATTTTACATATATGTACGTATCCCGTGAGCTGCGTGATTATATACGCTTTGCCAAATTTAATTTCGGCAGTTTTTAACTACTAACAAACTCTCAAGTGTAAATTTTTAAACGTTTTTTTCGTAATTTTTCATATATTTTACTGCTTAACTTCGTTTCTTTTCAAGTGTGAAACTTTGTCTTCTCGTCTAAATTACAATTCTTTAATTACAAAAAAAACGAGCGATTGAACATAAAAAATTGCAACAAATTAATTAGTTCTAAAAGTAGAGCTTACAAAAAACCGCAACCATCCAAAACAAAATTTAATATAAATGTTAATTTATTAATATATTAATAAAGGAAAGCAACAGACAAACCATTTTTACTAAAGTGGACATATTCCTAATTACGAACGTTTTACAGATTCTTTCATTGTGTGTCTTATTTTATTTGGTGAATACAATTGCCTCGCCTAGAAAGAGATGTCATATAATTAATTGCTTCTTTGAATATGTAACTGTTCTATTAGATTTGCTTCTAATACTTACACACAAAATACTTGAATGTAAGAATAAAACTCCAAAACATTACCAAATATATATATATATATATATACATACATATATGTGTGTGTGCGTGTGTGTATATATTCAGGAAATCAGTAATTAGTTATGCACCAGAATTAAAACAAAATTCTTTCCATCAAGTTATTAGGAAAATACTTATGAAATGAAGCTTGCTTTTGTATAAATATATTACCGATAATAACTTCCATTTAATTTTAATACATACACCGTAAAGTCTGCATTGCCTCACATAATTACCTCACATAATAACAACAATTGAATTTATTACCCTCACTAAAATACTGGTATATTGTATAACTCTCGGTAATATAATAAAACCTACACTGCGCCCCTGCAATAAACGCACTAACATAAACAATGAATAAAATCGCACAAACCAGGCTTCCGCTATTGTGTTTGAAACATATAAATACTGTTGGTTATTTCTAAGAGTTAATCTTTGCTAATATCCCACCTGAAGATGTTGTAATACAACGAAACCTAGGTCGTGGTAAAGAAATTAAAGAAAGTAGAAATAATACTACATCACGTAGTTTCATTTAATTGTGTTACAATATTTAGTTAACGAAAATTACGGATGAGTTGAATTGCAAGAGAAGAAGTCTAAGATTTTTTTTAATTTCTCAGATATATTAAGGAAAAATAAATTGATATAGATTGACAGTTGGTACGAAATAAAAAAATTATTAATTTCAAAACATAAGCTTTATTATAAAGTTCATTAAATGTATACATATTGGTAATCATTGCAACATAAAGCTTTAAAATCAATATTGCCTCTGCAAAGTCGTGAACTGATAGGTATAATACATACAATTAAATAAAAACAACTTCAAAATGTAAATAAAAATAGTAAAAGATAAACGTCTTACAACTCCTAAGTCCCAACGTCCTGCAAACGTTTGTGAAATAATTTTAAATCGTAATAAAGTATAAATTTAATCCAAATCAAATTTCTATGAAACCAGCTACAAAATTGACATTCACAATTGTAATCAAATTGACAATCAAAGAACAATAGGTATTTTCATAAAAAGTAGACATGTTTTTATTTGCTTCCATTGGTATTATCCCATATAATACGTTATACAATTAATGAATAAGCTACAGTTTTAAAATGTTACAGCCGTGTCCCATGAGGACATGGTAATAATATTTTGGTCCTCGATTATACATAAATGCAAAAAGTGATTCTCGCGTATATCATTGCATTAGCGTATTTCATTTTGTAAACCTGAGAATAAAATTTATTTTACAAAGGAAACTAGAACAAATGAAAACTTTCACATATGTAGTGTATTCAAAAGAATATTTTTGATTAGGACGAAGAGGAACTTGTTTTTCACGAAGAAGGCGTTGTATTCAAAATTTTGCTTGATATTTTTTATTTAATTGTATTAGGATTTTCCAAAAGGTTCAATGAAATTCAAGAGGAAAACAATTTTCATGCCAACGTTCACTATATGACCTCTCAATATATTTTATGAGAATGGAAAGGCATTTTAAAAATTTAAAAAAATCATTATAACTACCTCAAAACGATTATGTTTCCTATATATTCATGTAATTTTACCACATTTCTCCGTAAAATTTCCTTGCAATCTATCTTAAACGTCCATTTCCGCAATTTATTCATAAAAACATGTTTATAATTTCATCAATAATATTGAATGTAAGTTTAGTAAGTTTATATATGCAGTCACGCAATATCATTTAATGTACGTATAGACGTGCGATCAAAATTGTCTTATTAATAGGTATCTAAGGTTTTATTTCAAGAAATTGGGTCAATTATGAAAATTTTCCCAAATATATAAAACAATTAATCAATACGTTTTCTAGTTATCGTCATCGAATCCGTCATTGAATTTTACTTATTTCAGAAAATATTTCATTTATTTAACAAACGATTGAACATGTATTACAATAAAGGATTATAATGAAGGTATTACAATAACTTAACTGAATTGTTATTGGTATAAGGAACAATTTAATTCTGATGTTATTAAATAAAAAGCTTCACTTCTAAGTTACTATAAGTAGATTTCTTAATATATGTAATATAATTAAATAGTGTGTCTATATAATCTATTGTTTATATCGAGACATATATATAGAGGGATATCGAGACAGATATTTGTGATAAAGAATATTATTTATAGCAGTAACCAGAATTCCCCTAATTTAATTCCCTGTGAATGTTATGTATAATTAAACAAATAAACTGGAGTCATAAATTTGCAGACATCAAAGTGGGTATTTGTGCCCTTAAAGTTATTTAAATATTGTGAACAACAACATACTTTTTTTAATTATATACGAGTATCCGTAATGGTTGTTTACAAACAAAGATGAAATGAAAGTCTTAGATAAGAGGGGATAAAATAAAACCAGAAACGCTTTGGTGATTTGCCGCTGTAAATAATGAACTTATTTGAAATTAATTAAATACAGAGCAAAATAAAATAAAGCTATGCGTGTGGATCAATAACAGAAATTAGTATGTATTGAGAAAAGTGTGAGAAAAGTCAATTAAAATTTAACTTTCTGTAAAAGAAATATAGGAGACCGAGTAAAGGGTTTAACACGTATCTAATATTGTCTACATAAAACGTTAATTTTTTAGCTTTATATTTAAGTTTAGTTATACTGACGGCAAAAATGTTTTAAATACAGCCGTATTTAATAAGAATTGTGTGTTCTTAAGACCACATTGCAAAATTGAAAACTTTGGCAACCAATATAATCGTATTGTGTTTATGGAAAAATTTCAATACGAAAATTAAAAAATAAGTCAAATCAATTAAAATTGTGATATCATAAATAATAAATATTGTAACAAAAATGTAATAAATACGAACATAGTATGTGTATATTATCAGTTCTTCTCGTTCGGTCACACTCTTCTTAGCTCCGAATGTAACCGAAGTCGATTATTTCGGCCATACTCGACCTACAGCCAAGTATACCCAAAACGTAATCAAAAATAGTTTTCCATCAAAAAAACTTAGACAAAATGAAAAAAAGTGCACTTTTGTACCTTATGTAACTATATTTACTGAAAAATGAATCACAATAGATTTGTTATTAGGTTAGACATATATTTTTCGTTGCAACTTTTTTTACTTGTTTCTAGTAATTAAATCTTAACATTTTGGTAAATTATTTGTGTATAACACGGATTTGAAGCTGAGTGCATCATGAAAAATATGTGAATAAAAGGAGCAGAAACATAAGAAATTCGCTATTAAAATTAATTTAAAACATAGCATTTTTGAGAACCCTGTCAAGTTAAATGTAAATGGCATGCCAAATTCTTTAGAACAATTTATAATTTGACGATCAACTAGTCAAAATTGAGAAAATATGAACGAAGTTGGGAGCAATGTGTTCCTTGACTACTTTATGAAGTCTGTTGCAGACTGGTCAATCTGCATTAGAAGACAGGCAGCATTAGTCAAAGTAAAACCAAATAAATTATTCCAAAAACCAATAACACGACGCGCCAAATTATGGAAGAATTAAACTATAGGCAATTTGTTTTATTCTATACTTTTACTTGCCGGATTTTTAAAAATATTCTCTCTATTCTAATTGATGTATTTCTTGATATAATTCTATGAAGTATTTAAAAATACACAATTTCATGAATATTAAACCAAATATACAAAATTATATTTTTGTTATAGAACCCATTTCTAGATTTTTTTTCATCAACCACTCAGTAGTCCAATTCTATTCATCAACCACTATCGTTTACGTGTATAACTAAGATTCGGTACCAGCAACCATCAGGAAGGTAATTCAACAAACGATGTATATTTCTGCTTGACAATTATATAGATTATGACTCAACTCACGTGGTATCCAAATAATACATTTGTAGACTTTGACCAAATTCTCTAAATATTTCTTTATTATACCGTGAAAATATTCTTTATGTCAATATTGTTTTTGTCAAACTCAAATGATCAGCTAGACTTGGCTTTGTTACGCCTCGTTTACGTATAATCGCTCAGGTTTGCTGTAACCATCGTGTTGCAGTAGTTTTTTTAGAGAAAGTTTTGGGACTTACTGTTACAACCAAACGCTGCATGCGTTTAGTGTCAACCGCAGAATGGCCAAACTGAAATTTTTAAAACAAGCAAATAGTAACAGGCACCTGTTTTAATTTATCCCATATTTTTTTGACATTGACTCGTCAACTGTAAAATTATAAATGACATTGAAGAATGCTAAATGCTCTTTAAATATACGAGACAATAGAATATTTTAAAAGTTTCTCCAACCCGTAGATATTTTTTTTAAAAACGCTCATTACTCATTATCCAACCTGACATCAAAGTTAAGTATATTTTAGTATTTAATGAGTCATGGTATATAATAAATGGTGATGAGACGTCATATTCTTGGCTTTTGTCATGTGATCTTCACAATTAATTTGGAGAAAATATTTATTTAAAAAAAAAAGATTAGAGGCGTTGTTTTAAATTATACCCAAACGAATAAAATATCATTGAGAAGGTTATTTCAGTTTTTGTGTGTCGTCTTTCCTTTTTCAGCGAGGTTTCTGTCTATAAAATATTAGGTGTAAATTAAAATGTCTTTCCAAACTACTCTGATTTTTTTACGAATATCAAGTAATTCTTTGTTTATCTAATAAATACCTAGCGTCGCGTTTTTCGAAATACGTTTAAAATAAAATTATATTTAAAAGCGACAAATTAGAAACATAAATTAACATACATTATAGATTAATAAAATGAACTAAATGTAACCAGGCACGTGTCGGATATTGTAAGGCCATCCATTGTATAACCTCGACACAATGTCGACTAACATGGATCATAGTACGACAAATATTGGATATTTTGAAAATAATAACTTCTTAACTATATACTTTTTTATAACCCTGTTGTACTTTATACTGATTGCTTAAAATTTCTCCGATCATAAATTCCACTTGAATTAGTTTAAGATATAGGTGAGTCTTTATGGTAAAAGCTAATCAATCTTTTCACACACAAAGCATAAAGTAGGGTCTTACATCGTGGTCCATTTAATTATTTTCCAATCATTTAATATGAAAGTTCTAATCAAATTCAATACGTAATTTTTAAAATGTTTTTTTAAGTATTGCTTAAAAAATTATAAGAGTAGATATACGTCGCAGAACATTTTGAAACTTCATATTTCACTAACGTGGCTAAACGTATCGATATGTATACAAACATGACGAATGTATAAGAATGTATTAGGTTTCTGTACCTTGAAAATGAAGAGGGAAACATTTTATGTAGTGACGAAATTACTAAATAATAATGAGAAAAATAGGGTTACTAGAAGTTTATATAAAGTTAATAGAAAAATTATAGGAATGATTTTGAGTCTTAAAATTTTTAAGAAATTTGAGAGAATTTTACGCCTTTGAAAGATATTTTGGATAATGGAACAGATTTTTACAAGGTTTGAAAATTAATATTAACATTAGTTAATACTTTTATATAAATACGACCTGCCCTTAAATATTTATATATAACTGATAAGATTCTTGAAAACTTCTTTAATGACCGAGTAAAACGATTTTTTGCTTATTATGTCTTATTTTTTCGTTACACACCCAAATCTTTTTAACGTACTAAATCAGTTACTTTGAATGTTACAGGCGTAAACATGTTAAATATATCTTTATGTGACCCAGAACCATGAAGAGTAATAGCCGCACGAATTTTAAATTTACATTATTAAACTGGATTCAAGGGTGCATTTTCCAGCAAGATATATGTCAAAATATATTCTTATAATTTGATTAATAGTACCATAGATTTAATATACTGTGAATAGACGAACACATTGAAATTGAATTGCCCTTGTGTGCGTGAGTATCAGTACACATATGTGTGAGTTTCAGTAATGGTTTTTCAGGGACGATGTTATATCGATAATTTAAAAATAAAGGTATACGTATTTCGTAAAATTTTGTAAAAGAATTATTTCTGAGAGCCCATAATTATGAACTCGCCTCCAATTTAACATATTTTTAGGAAGGATTAAATTCTATACGAATAACTCCCGTCTCAAAATTTATTATGCAATACTTTGTACGAGGCTTTCGCTCTCATATTTCTGACTTTAAATATTTGTTTAACTTTAAACATTTTGGGGTGCGTTATTTGTTCTGTGAACCCCAGCGTAAAAAAATAAGTTCTATGTAGAAAATGTATACAGTCTGAATATAGAAAAGTAGACAAATATTTACAAGTGTTTTAAAATTAAACAAATAATATATAACCTAAATTTAACATAATAATAATAAAGAAAATATATTTGTTTCCAAAACTGAAAAAATAACCAACACGAATTCCTCATCCAATGATACTACCGATAGTGAACATTGTAGTGATTTTAATTACACAATTGAACTATGGGAAAAAATTATACAATTTAATTTGAAAAAGGAATTTCCATTATAGTTCCTCATATAATGATATTATGGCACTAAAACTTAAAAATGTATTTCTACGATACTAAACAGTCCTTTTGTTAGTTATTTTAAAAATATTTTTATAATTGTTTTAAGGATTTTCATACCTTAACCTTATTGTCAAATATTTTTCAATTATATATTATAGTTAAATATTTATGTGACTACTAAAAGGGCCCTGCTCATAGAATTAGATAAATTGTCAAAAAAAATTTCAGTACAAAATAATTTCTAAAATTGTTTACTAAGATTCGTCATACCAAGACAAATATTGGTTTTTAAATGTTATATTGAGATAAGTCTTCAGAGGTATTAGGTAATCTATCTAATAATACCGAGGACACGTTTTTAAATCACTTGGATTATCATTTAGAAAATTATTGCTCAATCGAAATTCTTTTAAAATTTTATCATATTATATTATGGTATTAATGCAGTTTGCGGTGGAAACTATACTGGAAAAAATAGTAATTTTTTTCAATTTCTAAGTAGTTTCCACTTTCACTCCATTTCAACTCTGTATGACAAAGTAACCTTTTCTACGGGGATATAAATTGTCTGATAATTGGGTTATTATTAAAACCACCCCTTAAACGTTCGCCACTAAAAATATTTGCAAATGGTCTTGTGACAGTTTATAAAAAGGTAAGCATTGCAAACGGCCTTTTTTAATGTAGTCTACGTATAAATATTATAAACTTGTTATATTTATTAAGAACCCGGCTGAACTTAAACATCTTGTAGAGTTTATGAAAACGGTACCATCCTCAAATTTGAAATTTTTAAAATATTTGTATAATTGATCGATTTTGTCGAATATTTCTTGTTTGCTAGTTAGTTTTTAAACTCAGAAGAAAAAAGTTCCTGGAATTAAAAATATCAAATATGTTATCGACAAAGATAATAAATAGCACAGTGGCTTTCAAATTCTCAAATTGTGATAAACTCAAAAAATCATGGAAATATTGAATGGCTTTCAAAATAAACCTTGAGAGTAATTTCGCTGCTAGTATTACTTTAATTTATTGTTTCAAATAATTAATGTGCCTAAATGTAATTTTGTTTCCCAATTTCAGACCTAGCTTCATTTGAATATTGTATAATTGCGTAATAAACGTAATTTCAATTTTTCTACCATTTTCTTAGATTAAAACTTTTTTGTCCCCGAACATATTCTTCAAGTAAATTGTATTTAAATATGAAGTATCTGTTTGGCTCCTTAAGTAAACTGTACATGTCAAGAGTTGAAGTGTGATTAAAATTATTAGATATGCAGTCTTATTAAGTAAACCAAGGGAAATTTTCAGTAAATTTTTCTTTTGTGAAGCTTCTTCCTGGAGAGGAACAACATAAACTGGAAGTTTCCTATAGCTATTCATAAATACTGGAACTTGATTTGAAATTGCTGATTCATCACCGTAAATTGCTTATATTATCAAAATGTGTTTTGCCAACAAATTCAGAAATTCCTAATACTCCAAAGTGATATTACCAAATAATAATTTCTTTAACCATTTCCTTTATTACGTTGAATGGCTTGGCAGTAAAACCCGGTTTGCAATTTAATCTTTGATATAATTTCCTAACTGTTTTAAATATGAAATTCACAGAATCAAATTTTTAATGGATTGTATGGAAATAAATGTAACATTTTGGAGTAAAATTTTTTTGAATTTCTGTTGCTTATATTTTAATTTTAATTTTTATTTATTATATTTAAAAATAAGTTTTTTTTTTCTTGACGACAATGGTAACTGCGACGTTGATAGTTTAGATGAAATATCTCTATATATATAAGATGATATTGGTCTTTTTGGGATTAACTTTACCTGAAAACAAAAATGTGCAAAATATATTAACGTGAAAAACAGCCATAAATTTTGTTATAAATACCTCATTATTATATTTTAAAAAACTGGTAAATATCTGTAAGAAGATTTTGAATTAAATAAAAACAAACTTATTTTCTGTTTTGAGTAAAAATATGTACACGATATGAATTTTCTCTAGAGTCGTGACGTTATCCGGACACGGTACGGAATAAACGCACGCTTAGTAAGCAGTATGTAACTCGTCCAATTTTTGTGAAAACACTAAACATTTATAAGAGGCTTAATTATAAATTATAAAATACAAATTAGGATGTTGATAAACACACCGATACAAACTCTGTAGACGCTAAGTCCTTTTTCAAAATACGTCGATGTGCAAAAAAACGCCAATATACAAAGGTTGTTCGAAATATTTTCCTTCAAAATGTTTACTATACCCCATATAACTTTCATGGGGAGTCCAGTTGTACCTATTAAGAATTCTTGTCTACTTTTCTAGTCGTACAGAATTCATCGGAAACCTGAAAAACCTATTTTTGAATAATACTTCTAAGAATAATATTTGACTTGTCGATAAAGTAATGCCAATCCCTATAGGTCAATCCATAAAATGTCATTCTTCACGGATACAATATGCAATGATAACAGAAAATATGAAAATTAATAATAAATCGGAAAATAAGACATATCTACTATGATATATATATATATATATATATATATATATATATATATATATGTATAAATATATATATATATATATATATATATATATGTATATATATATATATATATGTATATATATATATATATATATATATATATATATATATATATATATACATATATTTGACCAAGTTTAATTAAACGATAATTTAGCGGAAAATAAGTGATAAAGAAATAAGTATGAGGATACAAAACAGGACGGATTGGAAAATTAATACCAAAATATATAATTTACTCAAATAAAAATAAAACTCAATAATTGGTATTTTACAAATTACCGGAACAAAATGTAAAATGGCTAAATATATAACGAAATTATGTGAAAAAATGGCAGGTAAAAAGTTTCCATGTCTCCAGATAAAAGGTTTATTATCTTTAACAATTTTTGATAATTTTATCTTAGGCATGGCAAGATCTCTTTATATTAAAGCAATAGCTGCTCTAAAGTAGGCTGTATTTTTATTTTATCAATAACTCAAGCTTCAAGTATTATCGTTATATCATAATATATCACTAGAAGCGACATAAACGATTTGTCTAGCAAAATCAGGGTACAATAAAGGAATCGGAAAGTGGTGACAAGATTTCCTTAGTGATGAGGAGTATATTCATCTAGTCCGGGTTTATTTGGTATGTTTGATGTAGCAAGAAAGCTAATAAGTAGTAAGTATATACGAGAATATCCAATATAATTTCAAATTTCGATTTCTAAATCCTGTTGCTGCAGATGGCATATATCTGTAAGACTTGAATATTTGTTGTTTCTGTATTAGTATTGTAAGAACTGAGGATCTCCTGTTTCTTAATTTAGTATTGAAGATCTTAAGCAGATGCTACCATTGAACTCCAGATTCCAACTTCTCAGTCCTTATGGTGCTGGATAGTGCCTGCTTAAATCGTGAGATTTGGGGGTGTGCTGTTTGTAAATTAGTATTTTTGGTCTCAAGTAAGGATTATATCTTTGAACTCTGGTCCCCAACTCCTTAGTCCTGATTTTGCAGGGCACTGTCGGCCTTACCCTTGAAAATCTGCTTTTTTAAATAAGAATTATGGGTCTGAAGCAAATATTAATAGCTCCTGTAATTCATCTCCGGGTTTCGACCCTTAGCCATGATGCTGCAGCCGTACTGTCTACCTAAACTTGTACTTGAGAATCTACTGTTTTTAAATTAGTGTTGAAGGCCACAAGCAAAGACCCTGCCTTTGAACTCTAAGCTTCAACTCATCAATCTTAAATCTGTGGGATATTGCCCGCTTAAATTGGGAGACTTTAGGATCTGCTATTTAAAATTTGTATTTAAGGTCTCAAATAGAAATTATCTCATTAAACTACAGGTTTTAATTCCTCAGTTTCTTTGCCGCTGAGGTACAGCCTGCTTAAATTGTAAAACTTGAAGATCTGCAGCAGTTTTTAAATTAGTGTTTTGAGTTTCAAGTGGAGACTCTCTCATTGACCTTCAGATTTCCATTCCTCCGCCTTATGTTGCAGCGGTATAACCTATTTTGTGTATGCAGGAGCATATCTCCGGTATTAGTCAACTCATTTGTACGATTCATTGTTCATTTCAGTGGCACCTATATTGTTTCTTAAAAAATTGAAGGTATAGAATTTCTCAGCAATGAGTTTGATTGATATAGGTCTAACGATATTCTAAATAAAATATCCTTTTGAGACCCTTAAAATTAGCATTTTCAAAATCAATAGACCCGTACTATAAATGGAATTTAAATTTTTCTATTTTTTAATAATTTAATTTTTTCGTTCAACCTTTCCATATCAATATTTTGTAATATTATATATGCGGATGATATATGTGTTGGTTAATATTTATTATCGGCGTCAAGACGTTTTTCAGAAAAATGCAGGCGACCTTATAATGGTTTTGTATTCTTTTAAGGTACAGCACTCTAAAAATCAGGATAAAAAATGGAAAATATCAATATTTTAGTAAAACTGAACGCTGCATAAATATGCTGATACAGTGGAAGACCAACGAAAGTCATAAATATTCGAATTCCAAGTTTTTATTACTTTGTCTTTGTTTGATTCATTCCAAAAACTGTTGGCAATCATTTCCACTTTCAGTGGATAAAAATTATTTGTTGTTCTTCAAGTCATGAAGCAATACAAAATATATTTAGTGTCCAATGTACATCTTTCAATATTTGTGTTAATTACTGAAATAAGTGGTGAAAGATATTTTACTTATATGTCTACACAAAGTACCAAGTATAAATTGTAATAGAGATATTTTACTTACATGTATCGTCTACACCAAGTATAAATTATATATGCAAAGCAAAGTTCTCTTCTGTACATTCCTTCTCCATGTCAAAAAAAGGTAATGCGAAGATTTTTTAATAAGTCTCATTTTTAATATAAAATAAGTAAAAACACTATTTTATTTTACATTAAAAACATGAAAAAAATCAAGAAATAATTTGTGGTGAGAAAGTGTCACTTAAATAGGGGAGCAGCCATAATCCTACGTAAAAAATAGCATGTTTTTTTAAAAGATGCCCTAAACACTCAAGACGCTAAAACTCTTAAAAACACGTTCTTTGAACAATCTTAGGTATAGGCCAACCATAAGCGGCACATGCGGAGGAAACAACACGAAATGGAGTAAGAGTATCGCAAACGGGAAAATCTTTACTTTTCACATCTGTTCTAAATAATTTGACTTGTCACCGATTTGCCGATACCGATGATGTGAGTAAAAATAATGTTCTACTCCCCCCTCCCTCATTCCGGCTACCACTCTTGCCTCCCCCCCCCCTACTTTCCTTAATCTGCATTTGTAAATAGTTCGAATTTATACAGTATTAGCAATTCTAGAGGTAAACATAGTCTAGAGTGTATGTAACAGAATATACCACATCTTCTGTAATATTTGATTTTCGTTACCAAAATAGAAGCCAAAATTATTCGCAAGGATACTTTGAGGTATTTGCGAGGGTAGCTCCTAGAGGGAACAAAGGCAATTTATTCCATTAAATTAGCTTCTATAACATTCTATAATTATATAGACACCTTAACTAGACAAGACATTTTTTTGTTAAAATCTTTGAGAGGATTGAAAATCTAATAAGAATTGTAAATGGTGTTTTTAAAAACATATAATTTCTTCCGTCTTAGTTTTAGTCGGAAGTGAATATAATCCTGGAAACTATATTTCAGTAAATTAAGCGACGTGCTTAGTAACGAAATTTTATTTATCCTAAAAAATTCTCATAGCACCGCCGACTTTACAAAATTTCCTCAAAAGAATTTCATTAACTGATAAGTACTGCATATTTTGTTATATATAAAATCGGTGTTTTATTAATTGTTCGATGAATTACAGAGACTAAATAATCTTAAAAATATATTTTTAGTTACCATATTTTCCTTTACTGTCAGTAAGAACATAAATATTAAATAAAAAAAATACATCGAATAACCAGATAATTCTTTTAATAACCAGATAATTTACCAGATAATTATTTATATAAGGTTAATCTCAAACCAAAAGCAATAATTATTCATCAATATGTATTTACTAATCTCAGTCTATATTTTCCTGCTTTATAATTACAATAACGCTTAAAAAACGGTTGCCACTTTAATCAAACTACCTTTCAAAACAATGCACAATTAGATTAATTTGTAAGTTATTAAAATTACTGACAAAACTTCTTTGCGTTATGTATCCATGAAATACTTGTGTCGATTCATGTTTTACTGAAGACTATAAAACCTTATAAAACCAATATTGTATGCATCAATAAACCATTCCGCAGACACTGAGCAAAATGTAACTTCATATTATGAAATTTTGGCTAGTCTATCCACCTTTTTTATCAGACCAGCCCATCACATATGTACTTTTTTCAGCGACACAATTGAGAAACTTCGTTTAATTACGGTACTAGGATAATTGCGAAAAGCATTAATAAGAACATTAACTATTAATTTAAAAACCATTGCAACATTTTCCATTATAACTAATAACAATTTACAGAAATATCATTATCGTGTTGTAATTATAGTATTACACAATTACTTGAATTTCTTCTACGAAAATAAAATCGTAATTAAATCTGAGATATTAACAGGACTGGCAAAAATCTTATTTACATTAAAAGAAGCTGCGCCTCGTGTAATGAAAAATTAAATAAGTCTCACTACTGTCGCTTATTTAATTTACAAGGATCTTTCTTGAACTTTTTTTTAAATTAAAAGGAGTTATTACTAATTTATGATACGTAAAGTAAAGCTATTGTATTGGGTTTTGATAATAGAGAAAATAATCTCAGAATTTAATAATAAACTTTTTTCAAGTCAGTGAGAAGACCAACTGCAAGTATAGCCAACAGTATATTTTATTATCAATAATAAACAATAAAGAGATAATGAGCATTATTTCTGCTTGGTCTTCTCAGACATTTCAGCAGATACTTTTCCATTTTAAAATTATTAAATAATTACAAAAATTATTAATATATTATTCAAGTCATATTTTTTAAACGAAAGACGAATCGTCCAGAGAACAGATATCTATTGGATTCTTTACCAGAATTCTTGAATAAAAATCACGAAACTGTGTTATCCAGTTTTCAACATCCGTGTTAGGTTGTCTATTAGCACAAAATTCTATTTCCACAAAATTTGCAATGCCGATTATGATTAAAACGTCATAATCCAGTCTAAAAACTGGAGTTGTCAAAAATGCTTACACGAGATTATTAATTAATACCAATGGCAATAATAGCGTATACTTCCATATTATTATAACTTAAAGACATATAAATACTTACGTACTAGTAATTCCTATAAATTGGTTGTGTTGCAGGAAATTTTTCGATGGTACATATATCTAAATGTATGTAATAGAATAGCTTTAATCAAAACAGAATACAGTATCGTAGTTCTGGATGAATGCCATATTATCCGTAGATTGTCTTAATGATATTTTCTTTCTTTTTGAAATAGTAAAGTCATACAGAATAAGTTAGGTTTATGCTGTAACGAGCGTAACAATTTAAAATTTTCTAGTATTGATAAAATTGTTAAAAAATAAAGGGTTGTTTATAAATTTAAGTTTAGATAATATCGTTGTTGTCTAAGTGTTGCTTATTATACAAAATTGATTTACCCATTTCAAATATTTTGCAGTTACAACACGCCAAAACGCTGGTGACGAATTTACTTTCAGACAAAATCACTAATATTTAAGTGTTCTTTACTAAACAAGATTGAGTTATTTATTCTAAATATTCTGGGTGCAGATAAAATGATATATGTATACATTAAGTAACACGGCCACTGACTCCTAAATGACCAATTCATTACAGTCAACGACAATAGTTAAGTATGAAAATTTAATAACAATGAAAAATGTAAAATACTGACTAATCTCCTCCATTATAACATTTGCAATGAAAATATGTTCTCTTTAAAGAGAAAAAAAACCAAAAAGAGGCAAGGCTCAATTGAATATCACCAAACAATTTTAAAATTACTCATTTGGATATGGTATGATTAAGGAAAATGTATCAAAATACTACTAAGGAAAGATAGGAGAAACCAATTGTGAGAAGAACGAACTTTTCAGACTGCACTTGAAATTACTTAAATAGCACGAATTCCTACTGTCAGGATCCAGATGATTCCAAAGTTTTGCAACTTGGATAGAAAACGAGTCTTCATAAAAGATGGTCATGTGTTTGGAAAAACGTGATCACCTCTTATGAAAAGTCCTTTTATGAGAAACTGTAAGAGAAATGACATTAGAATTTATCTTCCAATTTGTCGAAAAGTATTATTTATTTCATAAGCAAAAATAATATTTCATACGCAGATAACAGGTATAATATATGTAATACAAAGGTCTCTAGCCGAAAAAAAGAATTTCTCAAAATGTGAGTTAACGTGTAATTTGCGAAATGTTCATTTAAGTCAATATGCGTTCCATTTTGAAAGTAGATCAAAAGATGCAATATTTAAGATTTTATTTATATTTATAGACGAAAACTAGTCCGTAGTTGGATATAAAAAAATTTTTCATTTTTTTTTCATCCACACTAATAATAATATAGTTATATCGCAGTAAGGTAGAGAGAAAAAATATATTTATACTATAAGGAGTTAGTTAAAAAAATTACTGGATCGTCTGTTTAATTTAATTGTCCCGTCTCATTGGCGTTCTACCACGAAGGTATTTATTGCAAGGCTCGTCAAATATCTAAAGTGAACTAATAGTAAAAATGTCAATAAGGGAAGACTGACACTGATCTATTTTATGTAATTATCTTTATTGTCATTTTGCTTAATATTTAAAGTTATTCCAATTGCGAGAAAGAAAATCAATAATTTAATTTATGAAAGATGGTAAAAATGTCAGGAAAAGAATACTGACACTGATCTATTTTACGTAATCCCCCTCATTGTCATTTTGCTTAAATAGTTAAAGTTGTTCCAATTGTGATGAAGAAAATCAATAAATTAATTTATACAAGATGGTAAAAATGTCAATAAGTGAATATAGACACTGATCTATTTTATGTAATCGCCTTCATTGTCATTTCGCTTAAATATTTAAAGTTATTCCAATTATGAGGAAAAAAATTAAAAAATTGATTAATGAAAGGTAGTATAAATGTCAAGTAGAGAATACTGACACTGAACTAATTTACGTAATCCCTTTCATTGTTATTTTGCTTAATTAGGTAAAGTTATTCCAATTATGAGGAAGAAAATAAAAAAAATTATTTATTAAAGATGGTATTTGAAAACTAAAAATTATTTAACTGGATTTAGAAAACTGAAACTTGTAAAGATTTTACCCTCAGTTGACTTGAAATGGTGTTCTAAAATTTTTTTACCCTCCAAATTTTGCGAATATAGTATCGTCTACTACTTAAACTCGTTCACAGAATGTACAGCTTAATACTTTGGATTTGAACACGGATATCCGGAACACGACACCTATATACTCTTTCAAGAATAGAATTAAAGATTTTCCTACTGTAAATCCTCAAGAATGCTGCTTTCATTATTTCCTTCTTTCTGTTTTAACATTAATTTTGAATCTGATTTAGTCAAATTTATTTCACAGTTTGATAGCATACCTAAATAATGAATAGACACAGAGAATGCAATAATTGTCATACTGACTAGAATTGAAAATTTTCCGGTCCGTACTCCAAAAATCATTATGAACTAAATCCGCAAATCTGTATTTAGATTGAATTATATGAACATAGATTTCGTTAATTACATTTGAACGACCTGTTTACATGTGATAATTTTACCGCTAATGTTTCTAAATAGTTAGAAAATTTAAATAAATGGACGATCCAGGGAAAAGGTCGGTTTAATGAACATCATTTATACCGTTGAAAGGTATTGAATTAACAACCTAAAAGGGTCATTTACAAAATGCCATAGTTATCGGAGGCTGACAGTAATCTCATGAGCACTTAATAAAAGCTCGCGTCTGCTAGAGAAAGTTTTTGATGCAATAAAATAATGAAATCAAATTTATTATTTACATTTAGGGTACGGTGAATAATATTTCTACGTTTATGTTTTCAGGTTCGCTTTAATAATTTGGCTAAACCTAAACTTTCGAGAGAAATATCGTTTTAAAATGAAATTTTTTATAAAACATGCAACATTAGGTCTTTGAACTGAAGGCCTATAATAATATCATATAAATGTATACTTTATTAGAGCCTAACTTTCTATGGGTACAATTAAGTTATTTGATTAAGTTTTCCCATGCCTATTTTTAAATATTTTAATTAAAAAAAATATTGAATTTAAAGTACTTCTCTTCTATATAACATTCCTTGTATTATTTCAGGACATCGATATAAATAAATTTGTGTGGACTACCGCAATGCGGAAGTGAAATATCTAGTTACCCATTTGAAAAGCATTTCCAAACAAAGCAAAGCCAGCGTATATCATCCCCACGCAATTAACAGTTTGACCTTTTTTGAAGTTTTTTGACCGTTTAACCATCACTATACCAAAAACTAAAGAAATTTCAATAAGTCAATATGTATAAAAAAATATAAAAACTAAACAACTACAGCCTATAAAAAATCTGTATGTTCCTGCACTATACACACAAGCACGAAGGCAATAAATAACATGTCTTTAAACAAAATGTTGCTTCTATTCTTATCAACCTATTAAAATAATAAAAAATTGTGACAAAATAAAAATGTGTGTGTGTACACTTACAAAAACACACACGCCTATTAATATTATTATATAATAGTGAAATCTTTCGTAAAGCATTTGGGCTCGCCGCTAGATCATTGACCACATACGTTTCATGTGGCTGTGCCACCACGATATGATTCGTGATATTCCCTCGCCAAGCGTGCAAATATTCTCTTTTTTTCCGTTTCGTTTACTTTCAAAAACTATTCAAAATTTCGTTTCTTTATTTTTTCGAAATTAATCCGACATTTATTTTAATATGGATTTATAATATTCCTTAAAATTCATGTTAATTTTTTCGGTTTTATAGTAAAATTTATTCTATTTATAAAAATTACTGTGACTTACCCAAAAGAGAAAAGATTTGTTTTATGCTAGATGTTTTTTTAGGTCCTTTTAAGACCTACAATTCGCCCGTGCCTAATTGTATTGATTCCGTAAATTGTTATTAGAATTAGTTACGTAAGCGCCCAGACCAATGATTGTTAAAATATTTAGAAATATCGATATAAATTTTCGTCAGTTTAATGTATTATTCGGTATATGTTTCGTCGGCGTGAAAATATCATAAATATCTCAAAAACTATGGAATTTCGAATCGTCGCTATATTTTTCTAATAAACTTAAAAAAAACCACTGCTAACTTTCTTCCTTTTGTAATTTTGACTTAGGAAGTTTATATTAAGCATAATAATGTTTTGTGAGTATTTCTAACCATACCTCGAGGAACGAACAAGTGAGTAATTTTTTGAGAGTTCCGTATTTCTTTTCATGTATAGAATCCTAAAGTTGTAAATAGTATGGGTGAAATTTAATGATCATCGTGATAGATATAGAAGATGCAAATATAGAGAATATTTCTATTTTCATTATCCTTTAGTACCAACACGTGTTAAGAGTTTCAAACCTCAAAAGGGAAAAAGGAACCCTCGTAAAATCACTTAGATGTCTGTCTACGTCTATTGTAGCCAATTTTCTCCGAAATTTTGCAAAACATATGGGCCGTCATTTGAAAGTGATTGCTATAGGGAATACAAAAATATTTTACTTTTTTATAATTTTTAATTACCTTTTTGAAAGACATTTTGAAAAATATACCAAAACAGAACAATCCTGAATTTACTAGAAATTATGAAAAAAATAGAGAAAAATATCTGATTAGAACTTTATAAGAAACTATAGCAATTATTGAAGAACTTATAATTTTTTTTGGTTTTACTCCTGTGAAAAATATAAAAGGTAATGTATTGACGTTGTGAGCAATAAATATCTATAAAGGGTTTAATGGATATACCATGGACCCTTAAACAGTTATAAATGTCTAAATATGTAAAGTTCTGCCTACACTTGAGAGGATTTGAAAATTTTCAATAAAACAATTTAGTGTCTCATTCTTATGTCAGTCATATGGGATGTGGATCGTAATGTTACATTATATTTTTAACTTGGACCTTTGTAATTTTATAAATTCTGACTTAAAAACTTTACTAAATGCATAAACACTAACTATATAAAAATTTAATTTGCACGCACTTAACTGACAATATATTAACAGTAAAAATATTATACCTTTTCAAATGTAATTATAGCTTGAATAATTATTTTACTCTTTCCGATGTCCGCTGTGACTCTATTGTAACTGTATCACATGAATTCTTATGGAACCGATCATCATTAACCAAGTTGTTGTTGTATACGGAATATCTCATTAAATCTATGGATGGAGGACACAGATTGACTCCATCTACATAGATTTGAAAAAGCTTTCGACGAGGTTGATTATAATATATTGCTGAAAAAACTCTCTTTTAATGGTATAAAGGGTAATTTATTTCTTTGGTCCGTCTCCTATCTCGGCAACAGTCAATAACCAGTAAAAATTAATGGTTATATATTATCTGGTTCTGATGTCTTCAGGAGTACCTCAAGGTTCCCTATTGGATCCCTTTTTGTTTATCATGTTTATAAATGACATCAATAATTGCTTTAAACACAGCAAGTTTCTATTACATGCTGACGACCTAAAGATATTCTCCAAAATAAGAGATTCTTCTGAATATGCGAAGCTACAACATGATATTGATAGACTAAATGCATATTTCATACTAAACAAGATAAAATTAATTCACAGCAAATGTAAATCGTTCACTTTTTCTAAAAACAGATCAATCTATTTTCACACCTATGACATATGTGGCCATTCTTTGGAGTCTACTAATTGCATACCTAACTTTACACTGACACTTGTCGTGACGTTTGATCAAAACTTACATTTTGATATTCACGTTAAGCAGATCACATCGCGAGCTTATGTTTTGCTTGGCTTTGTCTTACGAAATACCAAACTTCTCATTTACTTAAAGGATATCCTTTAAGTAAAGAGAACGTATCGAATCCTCTACACAACACTTGTAAGATCTCAACTAGAATATGCTTTTGCAATCTAGAAACCATACCATTTCACATACTCTGATATGATCGAAAGAACGCAAAAACGATTTAAACGTACATTGCAATATTGCTTCAATACGCCCAAAATAGACTATTATAATGCATTGTACGCATTCAAATACCGCACTCTCCACAAAAAACGCATCGAGCTAGGAGCAGTTGTACTTTATAATATCTGCCATAGTCGTTACGATTACTCCCACATAGTGAATTAGTTGCGATTTCGTATTCCAGGGAGAGCGACCAGTAGCTCGGCGCTTTTCTATCTACCTACCGCTCGCACTAATGCTAATGCTAATGCTGATGCTCGAGTAGTGGTACGCAAGCTTTGTGATGATCGCGACAGAATATTTCATTCTCCAGAAATATTCGCTAGCTCATTACTTCAATACAAGTAGTCAATTAAACGGACACTATACAACTATTAGTACCATACATCCATATTATAGTAGTTACTTAGTAGTACTATACATTATATTATAGTAGTTACTTGGTAGTTACTATACATCCATATTATTATAAATAGGATGATTATTACTAGTAATTTTATTACTGATAACTGTGTTAATAAATTTTTATTGAAAGGCTGATTTCAATAATTTCAATATTTATTATTTGTTTACCAATATTATTTTATAATTTCATGTATTATAAAATTTCTGAATATTTAATGTATTAAGCAAATAGTTATATATATATATATATATATATATATATATATATATATATATATATATATGTATGTATATATATATATATATATATATATATAATTTTATTTTGATGTGGGAATATTAGGATACAAGTTAACTTAATACTTGAAGAAGTCGCTTTTTGTAGCTCAGTATGACTTGTATCTTTTTCCCCTTAGGTGATAAATAAATAAATAAATGTATAAATAAAGATATAAATGTATAAATTACAATCGTAAAAATCTTCTTATAAAGAGACAAAAAATCACTGGTAAGAAATAAGTATAAAATTTGTAAAATCGTATGGTAAACTTAATATTAATTTACCAATTCTGCTTTGAGTATGAGGTTTCAGCGCCCTCTGTTGGAGAACAGTTCAAGTTTACATTTATAAAAATATTATACCTTTTCAAATGTAATTATAGCTTGAATCATTATTTTACTCTTTCCGATGTCCGCTGTGACTCTATTGTAACTGTATCACATGAATTCTTATGGAACCGATCATCATTAACCAAGTTGTTGTTGTATACGGAATATCTCATTAAATCTATGGATGGAGGACACAGATTGACTCCATCTACATAGATTTGAAAAAGCTTTCGACAAGGTTGATTATTACATATTGCTGAAGAAACTCTCTTTTAATGGTATAAAGGGTAATTTATTTCTTTGGTCCGTCTCCTATCTCGGCAAGAGTCAATAACCAGTAAAAATTAATGGTTATATATTATCTGGTTCTGATGTCTTCAGGAGTACCTCAAGGTTCCCTATTGGATCCCTTTTTGTTTATCATGTTTATAAATGACAATAATGTTTTATATATATAATATGTAAATAATGTTTTTATTCCACTTTTTCATTAACGATTTATAACTATTACACTAATATTTCATCAATATTTTTAACAGAATCATTAACCCACCCTAAGTGAAGTTGTTATGTGATCGTATGAGTAAAATTTATGGAAATTAGTAGGGTAAATCGAAGACTAGTTTAAGCATGTATTATGTAAATTAAGCTTTCAATTATTTTGCATGACAAACATTTTTCCTCAAAAAATGACGGACATCTATTTTCGTTGAATAGATGTCCGTCATTTTCTACAATAAGGAAGGCATTATTTTATAAAAAAATAAGAAATCTTTGCCCGCAGCTCCATTCGTGTGGAATTTGTAATGTTGAATTTAAGCAATAGATTGACTTTCTCTCCCTCGACCCATCGCCGCCAGTGTTTCCGCCATTTAGCGTTTCCTGCTTACCCGCACTGTAGAACACACCTCGTAAATAGTAATGTAGCTCCATAACCTCAATACCTAAAGTAACATACACAACAACCGTACAGAATGAACAAACTATTAATCTAAATGAACAATAACAAAATATCAGATATCAGACATTTAAATACGCTGGTACATCCATTTTCTTCGCAACTTTCTTAAAACCGTATCCACTATAAAACGTTCGCCTTTCAATATTCTCTTACAATATATACTCGCACAGTAAACATATTTTTATATGTTGTAAAAATGTTTGGTAATAAATAATGCTCCTCATAAATCCCTAAACATAATCTCTTGTTTCTATAAGACGGGATAAAGAGTCCATTTTTCTATGTAAAATAATGCGTCCGAAGTATTCGCACGCTTTCTATTAACGAGACGCGTAGATTTACGTTCAACCACAATGGCCGTATATTTGATTTATATTTAAAATATAATGAGAACTGCGACTGAATAACGGTAAAGACCTTTTTAGCAAAACTGTCTGCCAGACGGTATTTCGTTTGTCACATAACATTATATAACTTAAACAAAATGTTTATTAGTACGGAAGAAAATTTTCTTTTCAGATTTTTTTCCTTCATACCTCTCTTATTGAAAAATAAAATAATGCGTAACGTATTTTAATAACAAAAACAACTACATGTTAAAGTTCCACGTTTCGTCGAAGAAAATATATTCTTGTTTCAGTAATGTTAATGTTATTTAAAACTGAACTTTGGTGATTATCATAGGTTTAAATTAACCGATAAATCTTGATACCAAAATACGCAATATACAACTGTATTTACTAGCTGCAATTGACAGGAAACAATCGAACCCTTCAAGTCTGAATCGGATTCGGCATCAACTCTTTTATCTAAGTTAGAGTGTCTTTACAACTGAATTTCACTAAAATGTTGACATTTTAAGTAATAGCAACAAATTGGAAAGAAAAATATAAAAACTTTGATAGGTAACTAAAATAAGTAGCAAAATTTCATAATTAAAACAATATAGACATGTACTGTACAGGGTTTCTGTGTACCGACATTTTCCTTTTGTAAAATGTGTGTCTTTTGTATGTAATTTTACATAAACGTCCCAATATCCATTTTATTATTGAATCTATATACAAATACATAGACAAAAGTCAACTTTATGATGTGTATTTTTTTATAATTTTTAGGTTGCATAAAACCAAATGAATTCTTCTTGTCGTGTTCCTTTGATCTTACCAGCCTGCCGATGTATATAACGATTTTTATTTAACCATATTTACTTTAAAATGTTCATTTTCCATAAAATATTTTCTTAGTGAAAAATTTGACAAAACCTACTTTTTATGTTTCTGTACCCAAATGGTGAAAACAGATACCTTATAATACCGTCAAATCGGTGTGTCCATTCGCATGTCACAACATTACCCTTATTTTCATTTAAGACCGAATATTATGAAATATCATAGGAATATGTAATTGCATCGAACACAGAGAAAAAATTCGTTGACACGGACAGATAGGGAAAAAGTCGTCTTTTATTATTTTTCTTTAAAGATCTCCCTTCAAAGCACCCGCGCATAAATTTTTTATCATCAGATGAAAAGTTATCTATGAAGTTTTTAGGTGCACACTGTAATTCGTAATTATGTTCTTGATTGGTGTCCACCTCACGAAATGTGAGTTTTCAAACCAATATGCATTGTCCCTCTTCTTTCTTAATATTTTAACCGTGTATGCCAAAAATCTGAAGAATATAATCAAAATATTCATTAAACAGCTCAAAGCACACTTATCTCGGCCGCTTTGCATAATAAATTAAATAGATATATATAATTAAGCTATTAAGCGTAATAAGCTCTATGGAGACTTTATAGAAGGTCACTGTGAAGGTAACTTTGCCTAAATATCTCAATCCATTTGTATACCATTAAGCAAATAATATATAATTATGAAGCGTGGCTATAGCTCACTCTATGAATACATGGCTATAGAATCGTAAGTTAACGCATGTCTAAGGCGTACTTAACCTGTTTTTAAAGTTTTATGTTTCCGTCTAAAAGAATATTTCAATGTATTTTTATATTCTATAACAATATTTTAATGTCCAAAATTTGCCGTATAACCTGTTGGAAGTAAGTAACTAGATTGTTTTCGAAATGCTAATAAAGTCAGTATTGATTTTTCTTCGTTAATTCGAAAAGCCACAAACGTGTTTCACCAACAACTATCACCAGTTGAATGCTCCTTTGTTTAACCGAATTAATTTTACCGAATTAATATACACTAGGTAACCAATAATTTACTTATAAGACATACAGGTAAAAAAAATCGTCTTCTCTATATTAAAGTATATGTCAAAACGTACATTAGCAAAATATTCTTGTTTTTTTTATTAAATTTACCTACTGCATTTTAATTAATTTATTGACATGTATCTCCTTCCAAAATTCATGGATGTTACAGACGGACGGAGGAAGAACATAATTAAATAATAATAAATTATATTTATTTACATGTGAAGGTAATTTACAGTTTATTGGCTGTATTTATGTTGAACGATCATCAAACAGTTTTACTTATCGTTACGATATGATTTAAGGTTGTGATTTTAATTTTAGTATTTTTGTATGGTCATTGCCGTCATTGTACATTTGGATTAATGGAAACGTTGAATGGATTGTTTAAAAATAAAAAGTTTTGACAAGCGATACTAATAAAGTTTATATCTTTCAATGCAAAAAAAGTATGAGAGTGATGAGTGTACAAAAGGTAAAAATATATGAAATAGGGACAAGTTTCTATAAGACTAAACAGTATATCGTGTTATTATCGTCCGTCTGGTCTTAAAAAGGCAACAGCACCATTATTCAGTTTCATTAGTCGATATATTTATGAGGAAAATTTATAATAATAATCTTCAATAATTTCATTTAAATTAGTATAATTTATTTACATTTAACTTTACTTTATAATTTAACATACTCAGCCCATACTAACCCTTTAAACATACTCAGCGTGCTAAAGAACGTTATTTTGTAAATAACATCCGTTCTTGAACTCGTAAAGAATAATTATTCGAAGAAAACCATATCATTTTATAGCGTTACGCTATGACGTCTCCCGCGTTGTTGTAGTAGTAGCTTGTGATATGAGATGGCACCACTGAACCTTTTACATGTCCACCTATGTATTGTTCACCTAGAGTATAAGACTAACGAAAAATAAGTTTTATTAATCTCTTTTTAACAGTGTTTGCCAATATATACTATACTGTATAATCAGAAATAAACTTAATATCCATGTACTGTCTGATTTTCCAGTGTGTTGTGCAAAGGTTAGTAAAAGTCTCTTATTACATTAGCGATCCGTGTCTGTTTGATTCTTACGTCGGATATCGAAAGTAGAGATCAGCTTCTAAAGAAGCCTAAGGCTGCGTCATTGTAGAGAAAAAAGCCTGGACCTAGAGAACATGAATCTGGTCGAGGCGTGAGCAAAAAAATATGCGCGACGGGCTGGTCTACATCAAAGGAATCGTTCGCATTCTTGTGATGGTACATACACGTTCAGCGGCATCAGAGGTCGATGCTTTCACTATGGGAGAATTTGTCGCAAGAGAGGAAATACTTGGAGACGTAAAACGTGCCTCAGCGCATATCCATCGGCCCAGAAGTCGTCTGTTTTAGTTGCAGAGTAATGAGTCCCTTCACCTGCAGATGGCCTCGTGGGGTAGCGCCGGTGGTTGATCTCAATGGCGCAGCGATGGTATCCGGCTTGAGCGCCGTATTGATAAGATGATTTCGCGCTAACCTATACCATCGATGGTGAGAGTACCCATTTTTATTTTCATTCCGGAACTGAATAAAAGAAATTAATTTCAAGCAAATTAGCTAGCAAATTATTTCATCACACTGTACAATGCACGGCAAATTGCTGGCATTTGTCAACACAGTGTTCACAATACAGAAGTCGGTCGCTAACATGAAAGAATATTGTTTAGAGATATTATTTCATGCTGGACCGTAGTTTAAACAACGACATTATGATTGGATGCTAAATTTAATTCATTATCTCAATTTAAAACAACAACAGACCGTATTGTTTTGCTTTAAGTAACAGACACGCATTACGTTATAACGCAGTTTGTTCTGTCAACATGATGATTTCCAACCATTATTTTTATACTTCTTACTCTGGCCCTAATTTACATAAAATTAATGATTGGTGGTAGGGAGTAGATTATACTACGACTTTAACTAAAGTGATGATTACATATGATGAAACAAGTGAGTAACAATTGAATATTCGTAAGGTAGTTTTAAGAAGAATTTAAACCGATATGTCCGAAAACGCTCCATATAAGAAATAAGAATTGTGTACGTTTTTAGTTTAAATTCAAAGTCACTTGTTTTGTCGCTGTAATCGCCTTTTGATTATCATTTTATCTCGTTAATTTTATGTGCATTGGGTAATTGGTTCGCGTGTGCGTGAGATAGTGATTATTTCCGGTTAGATGTCCGCTATAATTGCGAGGATGGGTTTAACTCTATCTAATTCTTCTATTTATTATTTTTGAATGCTTATGTGATGGTAAATAATTCTTTGTGTAAACAAAGGAAACTTATCTAAGCTTTAGCACGCACGAATATCGCTGCCGCCTCGTTCTACCTGCTTGTAAATTGAAATTGATTTGGCACTTAGCAACATCAAGTGGTGATCTATTATAACCAAGAACACATTTTCTTGCTTCTTTTGTGCACAAATGATCGCCAACACAGGATGTTGGTTCGATTTTACAATTTTGTTATTTTTATCTTGCGTTTTATTTGATCCGTTAGTAACAGTTACAATTGAATTGAACGATACACCAAATAAGGAATTAAATCAATTAAAATTGTATTTCAAATAAGGCTGGTTTAGAGATATTGAAGTGATTTGCCTGAAAGTTGAGTACCAATCAATGTTGAATTAAATGTAGAGGATCAAAATAAATATTTCGACGTATTTAGTGATTCGGCGTATATTCTCTACGGGCCGTATTTTTATTTTTCATTTCCGAGGTTAGCCGTTTCCCATGTAATTATAGTTATAGTTTGCGATATGAGATGGCGCCACTAAACCTTCTACACGTCGACCAATGCATGGTTCACGTAGAATATAAGATCACTAGAAAATACGTTTTTGAAGTAAAACTTCTTTACCCACGCTTGACTTGGGGAGTAAGCTGGTGAATTCGTGACGAGAGCGTTACGAAAAGTGTGATCGGGCGAGGCGAACGGAAGTTGAGAGGAAGATATAATTTATTAAAGACAAAAAGAGAGAGAGTTACGTTTCGTATATTACTGTAGGGACAAGAGAGAGAGGTGCGAGCACACATTTTCTTTCTCTCATAGCTAGTTATGTTTTGTATATCTAAGACACAGTGCAAACCTATTGTCTGTACCACACTGTAGGAGCAAGAGAGAGCAGTGCGCGCGCACATTTTCTTTCTCTCCTCCTCTCATAGCCAGTGCATGAAATATATATATATATATATATATATATATATATATATATATATATATATATGCGAGTTTGCTAGCGTTACGCGAACGGTGATTTTTTGATTATTTTGTAATTTCATTTCGTTCTTGAACAATTTTATAAATTATTATTTTGTTCAATACATTAAATATTCTACGTTTAAAGTGAATAAAATTGTAAATTCATTTTAAATTTCATATTTTGTGAATTTGAAGTTTTACTTCAGTCGTGTGGTCTAAAGCACACTCGTTTTTTTGTCTTCTCGACAATGCTTGTTAAGATTTCATTTACTATTGTCCATCTGGCTTTTCGCATGCGAATCGTTCATTTTAATATAATTTATAATACACCTCCTAATTAAAACTCATTTCTTTAAAGACCGTCAAATAAATTTCATACAACTTTATTATGGAATGCATTCCTATCCTAATTTTAAAAGATTTTTTTGATAAAATAAGTAAAAAACTTATCTCTTTTATTTCCCCTCATTTATTTTTCAGGATTTAAATCTATAAATCTTACCATCCTATTGACTACTAAAAGTTGAGCTACACGATTCCTTTAACTTTCTTCTACAAACTTTTATGGCGTTTCTGATGAGGTTGATTTTTTCGGGTGGATTTCAAGTCGACCTGGAATACCTATTACGGTGTACTAAAAATACAAAGGATATTTCGATAAAATAAAAAAACTTTATTATTCTAAATAAAGCCACATTGCACTAAGTTCGACAATTTTCCAATCTTCACAATATTCTAAATAGTCAGTTTTCTGTACTATTATTAGGGTATCCAGAGTGCATAGCAAATTTCTGTGAATCTCTTCTGTGAGATTCCAACAGTATCTCTGGAGTAATCTTTTGAGTTGAGGGAATAAAAAAGTAACGTGGTACTAAATCAGGAGAAAGTGGCGAATATGGAATGACCAATGGATGTGTAAAATTGCTTAATGCAAACGACGCGTAAAAACAGAACATTTTTTATTAAACGAATGATCAGGTGGAAGAAATTCATAGTGCACTAGAGAAACTTAGTCCAAAAAAAGTGTTAAGGTGACCTTTGATTTAATTGAATTTTGGTTTCATATGTTGGGTTTTATAAAAAAATTAAGTAAAGCATTCTTGTTAAAAAAGCTTTCTGTTAATATTTGTGAAATCATAGTTCCTGACTATCGATCGATTGTAATTCCCGGCTCGCTGAATCTTTCAGATTTTCATTACTTTTACCGGAACCATCGTACCCAGGAAAAGTTCTACGCAAACTGCGGGGCCTATACCAACAAAAAGCTTTTACTTTGTAAGTGGTGAGATTGACGATATTTTCACTGACGCGAATAAAACGAACGAGTGTGGGATAAATTATTCACGATATTCAATAAGTTGAGTGGGAGGAACGGTATCAAGGGCAGGGTTAATATTTGGGATGTTTCCTGGGTATTATCCGCAAATACTTGATCCTTTAATGTCACAAAATCGATAGGAAGAGCATGACTGCTGACGTGCTCTGTATGTTTCTTTGGTGCAGTTTTTTTTCGGATTGCGGAATATTTTGCATGCTTTTCTAATTTTTGTTCAGGGGTCAGTTGTTAGGGATCAGTTATCGATAAACGGGTAAAAGCAGTTTCGCAACATTTTCTTCATTTATTCAATTAATTATTTAAAGAAAATTTGCCCGTATTATTTAAATGTAAAGATATTCACATTACATTTTACAACATAAAGACTATCCGATCAGACAAGATTACATTTTATATGCTGAAAGTTCGTATAATTTGTCAATAAACAGAGTATATTTATTAATAACTTTTATAACAATATATAAACAATATATATCTTCAACTAATTACAATTTTGCTTTGTACTTAATATTCTATTCGCTATTATCTGGTAACCGCCTATTCATTAAAAATTATGTTAACATATAAAAAAATATGTATAAATGGTGTAAAATTAAAACTATTAAATTATATACTTAACATATGCAATTTACGCAAAATAATTTTAAAAACATTACTTATAATCGTACCCTTATAAATGATTTAGATATTTAAAAGTATCGGAAAGAATACTGAAAACTAATATAAATAACAAATATAATCTAAAAAAATCTTATCTTAATACGGTTCTATTGTGTAATATAGAATGAGCATAAAAATTAAAAAGACAAAAATCAGTATTAGACTTAGAAAATAAGAGACGTCGAAAATAAAATTATCAAAAAATGTTAATGATAGTATATGAGGCAGAATATTTTTTTTCCGATATTCTGTTATGTAATTTCTAAAAATCTTTTAAACCTTACAATCTCAAGAGATTAAATTACGACGTACTTTGAAGTATCTACACGTACCTCAATAGGTAAGGCTGATTAAGAAACAACGCAGAGTGCAGGATTGATTAATGGGTATTAGTCACGTGTAACTCGCATCAATCTTGTAAGCTACCTGACATTATAAGGTACGTCATTAGTTACCCGACTTCAATCGTAGGCGATACAGCTAATTACTTTTGTCCCTATCTTCGTCCTTTTTTATTCGCCATTCTTTATTTTTGCTCCTAATGAACGTAAAAACTAGCGATTTTTATAGAAAATAATCATATAATCAATTAATATACTTACAATAATACACCATCTACTTAATGGACAGCGTATGATATATCTATTGGCCTATTTTATTACAAAATACGTGATTAATTAATAAACTTCCATTTTACTAACGCAACTTTTCACGCTCGACGTTTTCAATTCTTTTGTTTTCTATTTCGAATGCAAAACAGTATAATTATTTATTAAAGAAGAAAGCTATAGTCAGTAAAATAAATCTATGCATAGAGAAGTAAAATAAAAAGATAATTTCAAAAAAATAACTAGTTCAGAATAAGTCATTTCTCTAATTTTTGTCCATCTGTTATAAGAATAAATGTTTGTATGTGAAAACCATTACATAAACTACTGATTTTTTAAAATATATTTTCAAGCATTTTATTAAATAAAGTTAAGTATAGAGCATATGTTGTGGCATGTGTTAATTATTATTTAAAAGCACGATGTAACAATTTTTAAAAATAAAATATCAGCATACTTATTACCACAACAAAGTTAATTAGTGATCATTTTCACTAACAACAAATAAAAATATAAACAAAATAAGAATTTCTAGGGAATGAAATTATGGTTAATAGATCAACATTAAATGGTATAAAATCTCAATGTAACAAGAATCCTTTAGTGAATTAATTCAATTATATAATTTTTTTAATATATTATGGATTCTTCAAGCACAAGTGGGATTTTTGGAAACCGATATTTAACATTGGAAAAGTTAGCGCATCTAGCCCTGAAATGAAAATATTTTAATTTTTTGAATGGACTTAAAAATTATTTTTGGTTTTTATTGTTTAATATCAGAATTTGCAATGAAGATTTTTGTTGAAAAAAGGAGCCAAAAAATATTTCATAAAAGAGAAAATATTCGTTAAGAGATATGAACTCGGTACTTAAGAATTCAGTTTCAAATATCTTACAGCTGAATCAGTGACTCCCTTAAAGAGCCCAAAAAATTATTTTTATTACGTGCTTTTACAAAATGTTATAATTAGTATAGGTATCTACAACTCGTGTACTATCAAAATGTCAAGTTTTAAATCAACAGCTCAATTAGAACTTTTCTAGTAATCGCGGCAAATGTCTGCATAAATATATCGGACGTTAATATAACCTATAATTTCGAATGATAATATACCACATATGAGAGTAAGCGTGGCTAGAAAGATTAGGGGAATAGCGCTTGGCACTTGTTGCTATTATCTGACATACGAAAGTATTACATTACAGCACGTACTGTACAATCTGTTTCAAAAAGGTATATAGGATTACAATTCCGCAATTAGCCAGTGTGTATCTTACGAAATTTATATAAGTACGTTTTAAAGAGAATTTTTGAAAGAAAATGATCACTGTGTAAACAATTTCCAAAGCTATCCTGGAAGAGATACTTGGTAAATTATTTCTTTACACATTTGAATATTTCTTTCATTTATTTACATTTATGTGTGTAATAAAATAGCACTGATTAATATCGTTAATAAAAAGATATATGTTTATATATAAGTGTATAAAGTCGTAAGGAAATCGTGTTTGCATATTGAATAATTTTTTAAATGAGGCTCAGTTACTTAATGAGGTAAAAGCCCATTTTTTTAAAAATGTTTGTACAATCAGAAACTTGTGTAATTAATGAAAACTACCATCATATATGGAAGATGTTATTTAATTATAGTCATAACATTAAAAAAATCACCACATTTTGTGTGTTTTCATATTAAAGAGGCACGTTTTAAAAAGCTTAATTGTGGGTCTTTTTAGAAACTCTTTTTCCTAATGAGTATCATACAACTACGTATATTAAATAAAATGAAGTTTATAATTATTATCCGACAAATAGCCATTTAGAAGTTTTACTTAAAATTTTAATTGACATTTGTAGCATAATAATTTAACCAAAATTAGGTTATGGGTTTTCTTAGATCTGCTAAAAGAGAAAATTGCAATAAAATAAAAAATGTAATAAAATTAAAATTAAACTTCATTTTTCTTTTACAGCTAACTAATCTGTGACAAATAAGCTAAGAAATTAATTTGAATAAGTCATTCATTTTTATTATTTTATATTCCGTCTTAATTCTTGCTAGTAGTTTGAGCACGTAAAATCTTCGCATTCTCACATTCTTCACGATTACAAGCTTGGCATTCTTCAAACTTGGCAATATCACACATAACTCTTTGCTTTATTCTCGATATTTTTGCTGATTGTTTTCCTTTGAATAGGTTCCAAATTTTTCAGCTCTTTTTTTATTTTTTTCGTTATTTTAAGATTACTAATAGTAAATATTAGTAATCTTCAGCTTCTCCCTTTTTTATTTCCTCAAATCCTTTTAGCTTTATTTTCAAAAGTAAATAAAACTTCATTATTCCATTGGCCTCCGTGGTATAAAGTTTTGAGTTTTGATTTAGAATTAACAATTTCAAAATTTGGAGTACAAATTAGTTATTGCAAAGGTGTTTTCATATTTTTTCTAATTTTGATAGAGAAGGTTTATCTTCAGAATCGCATATTAAATTCCTTGGGTGTTAATATAGATGTACGTCTTCTTTGGAACAAGAATCGGAATTTTCTAGGTTTTCTGGCCCTGGAGAAAAGATATAAATATCAATAACTCTGGCACGATATTGATTTTGATTTGAGAGAACATGCAGATATTTCCGATACCGAAGTGTTTATTCAACGATGTTAGTAAAGCCTGACTTTTCTTTTGATACGACAAGGGGTCTTTATTAAGACCCTGCATTATTATTGCACTTATTTGTCTTTATTCTTGAACTTTTGCTTGTTAATATTAACATATGCTTTTGCAAGATATGAACTTATTAAGAGAGCAAGTGCATGTTTTTCGTGTGGACTTTCTTAAAAGCCAGGCCTTGTCGGGCGACAGTGCCTTAGTTATTTCTTATAATGCTTGCAGTACACTCTCATTAAGACCTTTTCTACACAATCGACTCCACTTGGCCGGTGTCATTTATTTATTTTTTTGCCAATCCTCCAATCCTGGGTGAAAGCAATACTAGAGTAAAGCTAAAAAATTTGAGGAAATAAAAAAAAGTTGTAATACTGGCTAGGATCGGGGTATTATTATCCTGGTCATCAGCAGACCATCGAGTTTGCGTTTGTGAGAAATATATACTAACTATTGAAGTTCGAAGTCGAAGGTTCTAGTTGTGATACTGAGTAAGATTTAAGTGTCATTATCCCGGTCATTATCGGACAGTAAAATTTCTAACAATGGAGCTTTTTAAAACGTGGGAACAGCTCATTAAAACCGAACATTTGAGCTCAAAATCGATGTTTCTAATTCTGATAGTAGCGCAGGTCCAGTTATCGTTATCTTGATTGTCGTTAAGACCTCTAGTTTTTGCGTCAAAGAATAATTATGTTTTCGTGAATACAAAGCTAACGCGTTACGACACAATCTCTCCCATCTATGACTCCAAGACGATTGACGGGGAGCGTTCTCGCCCAAAAAAGAATTGGTAGTGGCACTACAATTTTGTAACAAAAATATGGAAAATACGTTTTTACAACAACTAATCCGAATTTCAAAAATACACCTTACTCGTGTCATTCGATTCGAATGACATAAGTATAAAAATGGTGTCGAAACTCCAAAATATATTTAAAAAATGGAGGTTATTTCAATAAAAAGCTACATCGAGAAAAGTTTTACCTGTCATGTTTCTGGTATTGCATCTTATTTGACAATTAGTTTAGTAGTTACGTTATTTTTTAAGAAGAAAAATCGATAGGATAGGAAGAAATTAGTACGTAAAATTTTAAATTGAACATATTAGATTTGGGTATAAAAATGGAACTGCTATTGAAGTAAATGGAGAGAATGAGTTTCTATCGACTAGCTTCTCATTAATTGGAGACATACAACAACTCTCAATTTATAATTAGAAACTGAAAAATAAGACATTTAAGTGTCATTCCATACACATTTTTTGTTATGTAGGTACCATTAAAAATGTTCCGTATACGTAATGGAAAATTATTGCTTTTCTCAATATGTAAAATATAATATGTTTTAGGGTACACTTTAAAAATTACGGGCTTGCAATGTTTGCTATCGACACGTTTCCCATTATATACATTATAAATATATTAGGATACACTTACTTGCTGCTAACTTTACACACAAGAAATGATAAAAAACGTGGAAGCAATATATCTAAAACGGCTTTGGAATTACAGGAAGAAGAATTTTCTAAGATCGTTTATTTCTTTTTATTTTGGTTACTTACTGATGATAACTGCAGACATCGAAATATTTACATTATCCTTCAGAAAAATTTCTTATTGAATAAAGAGAACAGAACAGAGCGATTTTCAAAGATCTCATTATTGGTGGCTACTTGTACGAAAACAGTTTTTCATAGCGAACCAACATGTAAACGAAACAAAATGAAATATTCTCTAAAATATAGACAGATACGTGTGTATACGAAGGTAGTGACATAATTATGTTCACGACAAACTGTTTTCTACACTAAATTATCTATGACTATAGGGAAACACAAAAGGCAAATAATTAAGGAATCAAATGAAGATTTCGTATTAAATAATTGCCAACTTGAGAAATATTTATTCATTTGTTATTCTTAAAACACTCAACATTGGCTATTCTTTTTAATGTACGTTGTTATTTCAAGGAATTATTTATCATTGACGTCATTTAAATACATGGATGATAAGATTTCCTCAACTCATTTTAAGGTATTTATGACGAAAATATGGCTAATGATAGCCTCAAAATGGGAGTCTAAGGATTATTGCAAGATTTAGTTTCGAAAATAAATTCTTGCACTTAAAAGACGAAACAATTTCAATCAAGAAGCAAATTTTCAAAAACAGACATACATATATTTTTATGTTCAGTGAATTTTTGTAAAGGATCTCTCTTTTTTATTTTTACTCAAATTTTCATCCGTTTTAGTATTAAAATGTGTTTTTGACACAATTTAATTTTCGAATAATTACACTTTTTAAAATTTTTTTTCTTTAAAAATTGGTGTTGCTCCTGATATTAGGCAAAGAAAATAATTTTTAGAAATTTAATTTCTTGATTAAATTTTGACAAAAAAAACCTGGAATGAAAATGAAATAGATTTTTATTCAACAACGGTTAAACAAAACCACACTATAAAAACGAAATAAACCGGATTTATGTAAATTTACAAATTTGTAAAATAACATTTCACAGCGCTTTTTTGTTGTATTTTCTTAAATTTTAAAAGATATTCTCAATATGATAATTTATAAATCGATACAAAAGATGAAAACACAGCGATGGGGCCTTGGCAAAATATTTTATCATCCTTTGGTAAGGTATCAAATCTCCCTAAGCAACAAATATGTCAACAAATTAATTGACTTGTAAATAATATTAAAATAGATTTTACGGCAAAATTCAATTAAGACGATCAAAGTAACTCCGAACACTTACTTAAGGAACCGCCAACCACAGGAAATTTAAATAGATTTAGCGATAGTTTCACAAAGGTAGCCATTAAAACAAACAATTAAGAAGCACTTTTCTTAGTTTTTTCTTAATAAAACCTATCCATTTTCATCATGTAAATGTCATTTCCACAATAGTTGCTGAAATCTTAGAACCCAAATGAGAAATTTTTTGACACTATTATTCAATTGATATACATTTTTTTACCTTCCAAGATATTTAGATAAGGCTACTGAAGGTTGTAGTTTATATAAGAGTAAATATAATATGGGTATGACACATGATTGACTTAATAACTTGACTTTTTCCAACTTTGTCGAATGTTTAACATCATAAATTTTTTTGCGAAACTATAAGCAAATTTGACATATTTAGTACTATATAAAAACATAAAAATATCTCAAACACTGGTTTAATAATTCTGGCATTTTCTAATGAAATCGCATATAAAATTAAGGTTAAGTTAGTAAGTCTATTATTAGAGACGTAAAGTTGAATTCGACTTGGATATTCATATTTACAGATCAAATAACTTTATCAAATAATCACTTTCAAATAAAATTTTCATTTTTCATGTAAGAGAAATACCTTCCATTCCATGGAAAAGGCGTGATCATTTTTTGCTAGTGCTTCTCACTTGTATAGAATGTGGTTAAATAGGTCTTTCCAAAATATTGGGGATACCTCATGGACCCTTTTTACAGATACAGAGATTACTTTTTACAGAGACAGGATACAGACATTATCTTTTCACAATATTAAGCTTGAAAATGATTGGTTTTGTTAGAGTGAAGAGTTACAGTTATTAGAGTGAAGTGTTCCCGCTTCCTACCAGGTACACCATTGTTTTTGAATATTTGAAAATATTTACAATAATAGTATTTATAATGAAATTAAAAGAAAAAGAATCACAGCTAAGTAGGCGCTACTATTTTAGGAGTAATAGTCTACCATCTTATGACATGTAGTCAGATCTTTAAAAAGTTCAGTGAAACTCCACACAATTGCCTTAAATTTGCTATAGTTTTAAAATGAACATTGTTAATAATTTACTGGAAATACTAGGTACCCTTAAACAAAAACAAATGTGTATGAAACTCTCTTAGTGTTAGTTTTATTCGCACTTAAAGTATTTTTAATTACTTCTACTTTTCTAGTCATATTCTTCATTATTTTTACATTAAATTAATAATTATATACGCCATAAAATATTTTCTTGTCCTTCTCATTAAATTTAATAAATGATTTCAATAGAAAAAACATCATGTAAATCCCAAGAAATAGGCATATATTCGTGAAATACCCGCTATCTTCCCTGCTTCTTTAGTCGACACTGTTATGAAATACAATTACATAAATTTTATCACATCCGAAAATAATCTTATTGAATTTAATTTATTTTTAAAAAACCCAAATAATTTCTACTTGTTGACATCAGTGTCATTACCACTGAGAAATAATATTATGTTTTCCATGATATTAATACATATTAATACGAATATTTTTCATCTATATCAAACAAAATAAAAAGTATTATGATTAGTCCACCGTAAGTTCCATTAAATACTTTTCTGTTCAATTAAAAAGTAATTAAATTAATTTAAATAAATAAATTTCAAATACGAAATACATACTTAATATATCCTTATTACCATAATTACAACTGAAACGTAAAGATATGGCTCATAGAGAACTACACAAACGTCTTCCAAGTGTAAATTTATGCGACTGAATAAAATACAGCATATTTTGAACTTATGTAAACAAAAAAGTGAGACGAAGCTTCAACTAACTGAAAGTGAAATGCTACGTAATATACTGATACCAAGTTAATATATGGTCCAACTAATAATTAACTGTAATACTACAAAATAATATATAAAATTTAAAATATACTTTAAGCAATGATTTTTCACAATTTTTTTTCGATATGAAATTATTTCATGAAATTCAGGAAAGCTTGATATATTTCCTATGCTATTAATTATATTAATTTTAAGCAGTTCTCATCATAGTTCCAAAATATATTGAAAAAATATTTTCTTCAGCTATAGTTATTATCTATGTTAATATACTGAAAATGGTTTTCCGTATGCCACGAGATAAACATAAACTTTCTATAAATGTTTTATTTCGCTTCATTAAACATAACCAAGGACATTAAATGCGATAAAATACATTTAACAATTTAGCAATAATGGTGGCTTTTTAAACGATCGTTATTATAGTGTCATTTTACAACCATGCATTTCGGTTTATTTCCGGGAATTATTCCGCCCGAATTAAAGTAGTATATAATTTTATTATTTATCGATTTTAATATAACTATTTATTAATATTATCTCTTTTATTTTTTCACTATATAAAAAAACATATAAAAACCATCGGCATCGTTTAAGGTTTTTATACACGAAACGATGACATACAAAGTAAGCGAAATAATCTGATTATGTTCTGGTGAAACGTTCGGGAATTATAAGAAGTTTCGCTTCAAACATCAAAGATTCTATATTCGATAGCCTCAACGATTCAACCTTTTTTGATAATATTAGTAAGAGTAAGTTATTGCGGTTAAAACTTCAGTTGTTTTCTAAAAAATGCACTTTATCATCTAGGCATCAGTGCCAATGTTTGAAAGAATTTGTTTTTCTTCTAATAAGGTCTTTTTGGTAACGCTCACATAACAATAATCATACACTTTTCAAGCGAATCGCATCACCTTGTTAATATACAAAGATAAGTCACATTATCTCACCGTCATGATTTACTGTTACCATTGTTCTTCGTTGAAAATAATTGAATTTTTTTTCAATGTGGCTCCAAGAGTTTTCCAGTTGCAAGACATGGAGATTATATCAAATATCTCTCAATCTTCATCGGCCTCCACAGTTTCGTTTAATTGGACTGAAATTTCATATAGTGTATTATTTAATCCCTATAATTCAATGTATTTCACAGTTTGCTTAGCTAGATTAATGAAAAATAAAAGTGATTGAGTAAACCGTGGATTAGGCTTAAAAAGGTTTCTGTAGATATAAAAAATGTTTTTCTATCGAATTATTTCAACAAGAAATTTGTATATTTATTGCTGAACTGTAACTATAAAAATTCAATAAATTTTGTAGTTAGCGTGAACTATAATCAAAATTTAAATAAATTAGCTCGTGGCAAAATTTTCAAAAATAATTCTAACGATATCTCATGGAACAGAACTGCACTCTACATATTCTTTATATTTCCGTCCCCTTTTACCTCTATACTAGCATTCCTCAAGAAAAGACTATATTCCAATATACCTATATGTAAATTCCAAGATATATTGAAGAATTTAGAAGTTATAAATGATGACTATATATGTGAAATTTTGCACAGAATTATGAAAACCTTTGTGAAATGTTGTGTAAATTTCCACATACGTTTATCATTAATGATAGATGTAAATTTATAAAAAACTTATACTGAAATATTATTATATATTTTTATACTGAAATATCAGTCTTGAGTTTCAAATAAACGCTTTTTGGCTGGTTTCTTTATAGAGTACCTAAAATAAATTCGAAGCCACGGCAACGACATAATACGTTTAAAAATGATAATTTTTTAGAGTATTTGAAATAAACAAACAATGAAATGAAACCTAAGAAATGACTAACCGACTTTTGCTTCCATTCCTAAAATATTTTTGAATTTTAACTCTCCACACTAACAAAATATTTTTGAATTTTAGAAAAAATGTTCATGTAATAGAGCTAAGATAAGAACTTTCTTTTGAAGATTTAGATTGGCCTGAAATTAAACGTGGAAGAGAAAATACGAATTGAAACTGTGATTAGTTTAGCTGAAAGGTAACAAAAAAAATTGTTGCGGTTTAGAGTATTACCCATGAGAATACTGTCAGTCCGAGCCAATAATGGTATAGAATAAATTAATAGGATAGCTAAATCGACCCATTTACACAATTCAGCAAATGACATTTCTAATACTAGTTTAAAGTTATTTTGGTAATATTATTGCAATAAAAAAAATAAAAAAATTGTGTGAAAAATTATCAAAATTTTTTATATTGAGAAACTAAGAAATAACGTTTGTTAACATTTGTTCTGAAGTGCTTCGCGTTATATCAAATTCGACATTTTTTTTTTCTTGGACCTCATCGAGTATACTATTGTAGACTTATAAAAATAATATATCCTAAAATACTTTTTATATGATGTCTTCTTCATCAATTATAAGTTTCCAAAACGTTCCGCAATGTTGGTTTCCCTCTTCTAAAGTTTAAGCGTATAGTAAAACAATATCAGAATGGCCACATTTGGTAAATTAACAAAATGTTTATCGAAATTTAAATTAAACTTATTACATCTCGCTTATGAAAGGTTTACTAGGCTTGAATATATATTTTTATTGTGAAATTTAAATTGTACGTATGTAATTCATTAAATATTGTATTTGCTTTTAAATGTTTAAAAAATTTACATTTAACATGTACGTAACCATCGCATCGCGACTCCTACTATACTCATCAAGTTTATTATCTAGAATTGCTTAGATCCAGGAATTATATGCTAAATTTTTTCTCATTCTGCTGAATCTTAAACAAGCCCCACCACTTATAAATAAATGAATACATACACTTCTTTCACAGCTCATACGTAAATAAAATTTAAATATAACACATATTTAATATTAGCGGCCAAGAATATGAAAGTATGAAAGAAAAATACTTAAAAATGGTAAATACTATTGTATTTAAATAAAATTGTTAGTATATTTATATATCTTAGACTAATTTGGAAAGCGAACTTTAATAATACTTTCCGAAAACTTGATTTCAATTCGTATATCGAGTATTCAAAGAGGATAGTATCGTGAAAATATTTTCAGAATCTATCTTTGTCATAAGTTTATCAATTTAGTCCAAAGTTTTATAAGAAGAATTAGAATATTGGCGTTTTTGATGTATCAATAATAATTTTTGTGAAGGCTGTTCAAAAATTACTATATTTTGTAACTTAAACACAATTTCCTCAAATCCAGTTCATTTATGGCTCAAAATAATGAATTATTTTTTATATTAGAAGTGTAACAGCAACGAAACTGATATCGGTGATATTATTTGCCTACTGAAAACTCGGCTTTAATAAATTCCCTCCATTTATGGAAAAACTTGAGCCAAATATCACCGAATCAGACTGCCAAGCATACGGAATCATGAAATTCCACAAGCATCTGGTTTAATCTGATAGTGACTTTTTTTATACATTTGACGGACTGCTACATAAAAGAACTATCGCTTACTTGTGGCACACTGAAAACGATCCTTAGAATAGATACAGGTATGAAGAAGAAAATTGATATAATTAATATTCCCCCCTCAGATTATAAAAAGGGCATAGATGAACGTAATTTGTTTCAATCCTGACTGCAATTGCTTTTTATCAAGTACTCTTTTAAATTATGATCATGCATTTTTTTTAAATTATAACCCCTCGATCTTGAGTTTAGTAGCGTATTATGTTCTTGGCTATAGAAGCTAGGCGAATAATGCGCTACTAAACAAAAAAAAGTAAAACGACCAAGTGATCTGAACAAGTTTATTTTACCTGCCCAGAACGCGCACGAATTTTCTACAGTGTTCACCTGTCAATCATATAGTTCTCGTGAGATGCAAGTCTAGATATTTTTTCTGCTCCATTGACCGCTTCAGCAATGACGTTATGGAGTTTCTTGATAGGATACGCCTGATCACTAATTAGATTGATGTTTATTCGAATTACTGTCTTGTTCTTATAACCTAACCATTTTTTCTTACGTTTTTTCATATGCTCAAGGCTTTAAATAAATCTGTAAGATTGGCACGGGGTACCCAACATACAAATAAATAACTAGTTTCAGTTCGGTTCACATATTTACAAAGCTATTAGTTTCTGAAAGTATGCTTGTGTTTAAGGATATTATTGGTGAATCTTACAAACTCAGACGCAGTGTTTTGTAAATATAAATTCGAGTATTAATATTTGTAAATGGTTTGGAACACTGTTTTATTTGAAACACCGTATGTCCGTCCGTCGGTCACAGCCTGCTAGTTTCTGCAATTTTAGGGATGCAATTTGTTACATGTTTAAAATGGAGCCTCAAAATAGAATATACTTAACAAAATATGTATCACTTCTGAGATGCAGTATTGGGGGTTTTTACGCGTACTCCAATAATAGGTGTTTTGTTTAATACACTTTTACAATTGATAAATCTCCGTATGTATATATTTTTTTTATTTTTATCCCTTTTATATAAAAATTAAGTTTAAAATTGATACGCAATTTGCTTTTTTCCTAAGTTTTAAGAAGATCTATGTCCTAGAATATGCTTACTATTTTCAATCGCTTAAAATGATTACAATTAACTTGCGTCAACAATTTCAAGACGTATAAAAACAAGGGAATCCTTTTTCGTGGGTCTGGTGTCTCGTAATATATTTTTTCTTATAACGAAATCTGAATTTATTTTATAAATATTTCGGGCCCAATTTTTTTATTATTATCCTCTTTTGATGAAATTCAAGTCGCAGAGAAATCATAATTGGAATAATCACATTTTTATATAAATTTCGTTTCAAAATTCTTATCTTTAACAACTTCAAATAAAGTTTTAAAAGATGTACCTTATGTTTTTGACTTCAAGAAAGCATACTTCAGAAAAATAATAACAAAACATTTCTGTTGGAAAATACGAAAAATTGATTGTAAGAAATTTAAAATAGAAAATCTCGGAAACACTGAAATTAAAAAAAATCAAAAAATTCATTTTATTGGAAACAGCTAGTTTTTTGAGTACATATTTTTCACTCAATATAATATTATTTTTATAAGCTTATATAAAAGATATTTAAAAAGCTTTTTCAGTTTCTAAATGATTTGTAGTAATAAAAGCAAATGCTCACCTGGTATATGCTTAGCTTAACAAACAGTGTGGTGTGCATTTTACCAAGTGTGTTATTTTTATCATAGTTACTTATCCCCTACTAAGACTTAAATATAGGTATAGTAAACAACTGTAGGTATGCGTATATTCATCTTTCATTTTTGTACAAAATACCTTAAACGGAATGATTTTAAACAAAATTTACATTGGGTTGCTTTATGAAGACAAAAGTTATTTTTACTGCCACACATTTAACAATTACCCCTAGGTTTCTATGTACAACAAAGATAATCCAACGTATCCATTTGCCAGACACTTTATATTTTATGTAATGTCTATATAATATGTAATTATTCTCAATTGCATCGTCGAAGAATTTCTATTTATTATTTTCTTTTTCAAAAATATATTAGCTTTCACATACATTGTGAGCTCTCAAATTTGCCCCTCGGAAAGCAAAACACTAGAAATTAATAATTTTACTTTTTTATTTCCTAAAGTGCTGTCAGGGTTTAAAATATATACAAAGCTTCCATCCACTATTTCTACATTCAATATGACTGAAGATCATACGAGTATTAGCTACAACTATCGAAATTAGGAATGCCATTGAGATATAGAAAATGTACGTGACACTACACTGTAACTAGTAGAGTACGGTTGAAATTCGGAAATGAAAAATATTTATGTCATGTTTATGTGTATATATATATATATATATATATATATATATATATATATATATATATATATATATATATATATATATATATATATATATATATATATATATAATTATATATATGTATGTATGTATTTGTGGTTGTGTATGCGCATATGTGTAAATTTGTACAGTATTTTTTACATAACGTCCAATCATGTCCAATCAAAATCTAAATTTAATAGAGTTGTGTGTTCTTTATACGTCCAGAGAGTCATTGTCCTAAGTTAAAAATTCTTCGCCCATTCCTAATGCAGACATGTACTATGCGTGGTATATAATTCTTGTATCTCGTATATCGGTTATTACGAAAATTGTGTATTTTTAAATATTTTCTATAACTACGCAAATTTTCAACTTTATTAAATAATAATAATATTTTATGATGTGCAACTTCGCAACTTTCCAAATTGTATCACATATCGGATTCGCGATAACAGACACATATCGGCTCCGCGATATATATATACATATATATATATATATATATATATATATATATATATATATATATATATATATATATACTTTATATGCTATCTGATTTAATATTTTTTTATACCAAAATTAGGTAAATAATTAATAACCGGCATGTATACTCCTTAGAGTTGGATGATAATCGCGAGTTCAATTAAATCTACCGTATTTTGTTTATTGAAATCTACGTACCTGTTTATTTATTATTAGCCTTATAGCCTTAACCGAAACTTCGTTCGCATTTAAACCTTTAAAAATATATTAAGTTGACTGAAAGGTTAATATACGTAACGTCATTTACTCTGATATTAACAGAAGTAAACATGGTTTAAGTACGTACACTTCGCATTGAAAGATCAATTTGCAATATCTTCTTCTTTTAATGGACGATTTCGATGAAAGACAATCTATGTGTTATCCCAAATAAAGCAAAATCCTTGAATAAAGAATTTGATCTAAATCCATTTAGCTGTTCTTGCATGATACACAAATAAGTAACTTACAAACGAACGCAGAAAAAAAATCGTATTCTGTTTCTTTTGTCATATTTCCCTAAATGATTTTCATGAATATCTTTAAGGCACAAACACGTAAATTCCACAACTTTATTATATGTAAACAATAGATATGTAAACAGTAAACAAGAAAATACGTAACAACATTATACGGAATAATACTAAACCTACCAAAGGTACGGATTACAATTTTGAACAAGTTGAAAAAACAAAGTAAAGTTACAACAAATATACACAATATCGAAAACAATTATGCGCGAAAACGACCGAAAACGATGTCTAATCTCATGAGTCTGAACATATTCGGATACCTGGCTGTCCATTTCTCCATTATCTATCCTGGTGGAAATCTTTATTGTGAGATTTAAAATTAACGTAGCACGATCTATTGATTTACATACGTAGACAATATATATATATATATATATATATATATATATATATATATATATATATATATATGTATATATATATATATATATATATATATGTATATATATATATATATATATATATGTATATATATATATATATATATATATGTATATATATATATATATATATATATATTTTTTTTTTTTTTTTTTTTTCTATCCGGCAAGTAGCTAGGCACTTCATTGTTTCATTCATACAGCTGTTGCTGTACTAATTCAATATAAATAAAGTTTCAAAAATATTTTTTTCGCATGTATTCTGGTAAAGAGAAATAACTATAGTAGAATAAAAATAAATATTAATCTTAATTGATCTTTATATTTTCCTGAACACGTCCTTCGCAATTGGTTTAGTTATGTTCCCTTAAGTATTTTTCGTAAATAATTTAAATGTACAAGGAAGTTAATTCTAATGCATTATTGTGTGTATATACAGACAATAAAGTATGTAATAACCAAATTTATACAGCTTAATACTAAGCCTACAGAAGCAATTTAATTACAAATATTGACAACAGATTCAAATTTTAAACGAAATCTGGAAACAAGGTTACATCCAATGTATACAATATCGAAAAATGTTATGTACAAAAGACGACCAAACGAAATCTGCCTCATTCGTCTGCTGTCTTCAAATTGCTTACATAAGCACCTGCTTACCCGACATCACTCCATATGTAAGGTCTGGCCATATCCATTTCATTAATGGATGCTGTTGTGGAAAATTTTATTAGGCAATTTAAAATAAACATACCCTATACATTTATGTAATTATACGCGTCGAATAGCTAGCCACTTAATTATCGTTATTGCATTAATTCATTACAGATGCATTTTCAAACATTTTAAATTCGCATATCTTATATATTAATGATAGGATGAGCCAATGCCGATGAACTAAAAACTAAATGTTACATCAAGTCAATATGTTTTTCGAAAAACTCTAAATTGTTTCAATATTTTTTAAGAGATACATGTTCACACAAACAAAAATTTTTAAAATTTATAATATTATTCTTGTTTTTCATTAATTTTATTTATATATTAATTTAAGCCTTTTATTTCCTTAATACTTTATACTATTTTATATTGTATATTATGCTTTAAAATAGTTATATATTAAGGACCTCTCGACGACTGTAGGCTTCCTCCATCTCACTTCATTCTTTCTTGCCTTGGGCTGTCCTTATCGAGTCGTTATTTGTAAATTTTATAAGTTTGTCCCCCATCTTTCCAGAGGGCGACCTCTTTTTCTTTTACTGGGAGGGCAAGCCCATGTAGTAATCTCCTAGTAAATCTCTCTTTGTCATGACGTGTAACGTAACTAACCCACTTCAATATAAGTTTTTGCAGTGCGTTTAAGCATCAATCATTTTTGTTGTTTCTATTATTTCGCTATGTCCTTTTTGTTTCTATGTTTCAGATTGAGAATGTTCCTCTCCATGGCTCTCTAGCATGTTTCAATTTTTCTTTTCTTATGGGTATTATAAATCCAGGTTTGGCTTGCGTACGAGAGGCATGGTAATGGGCATTAGTCTAAGACCTTCTTTTTTAATCTTAAGGGTAGATCAGATTGTGGAATGTCATGTTCACATATATCCTTAATTTGTCACGTTGTCTGGATTTTGAGAAAGATATGTGTTTACCTAAATATATGTATGCTTGGACATACTCCAACTGCTGACTCTCCATGAATATAGATCTTTGAGCTTTGTTGGACATGATTTTAGATTTTTCGTTGTTTAATTCTAGTCCAATATTGCGACTGACTTGGTTAAGATCGTTCATCATTTCTTTATGTTGTGATACGGTTTTGAGAATAACATAATATCGTCTGCGAAACGTAAGTTTTTACGACAGCTTCCTTTAATATTTATGCCTTTATTTGACTAATTAAATTTCTTCATGATTCGCTCCTAAATTATTTTTTTCATAAAAACCTTCTATATGTAGTTAGGCCATCTCTTCCGTTTTATTATACGTATAGATTAGTAATTTGGTACAATAAAAATTATGTGTGTGCAGAGAATATGATTCCAAAATTATTCCTCATCACTTGTCCATTTGCCGTCTCTGATAAACAATAACGTCTATGGTAATAGCCGTAGCGTTAATCAGATAAATACTATTTCGAAGATCCAAATTAATCTGAGATTTTTTTTGAGAATGTAGCAAAAATATTATATTGCTGTTACGACAATATGGCACCACGTTTTGGTTAAAAGAATAGAATATTTTAAATTCTGTTTAATTATAAAAGGAACCATAAGCTAAAATCGTAATTACCCACTTGAATTTCTCAAATGATTTTTACTATACTTAGCATTATATACTTATCATAAGATTGCTCGCAATTTTGCTTACATGAATTTAGTCTTACCGGAATGAAAGATATTATATTTATTTTTGTAACCAAGACTACACATGTGAAAAAAATTATAGAAATCGGTTGGATAATAGAGCCGTGGAAGTAGAAAAATAAACAAAGAAATAAAAGTGCAAATTTCCTTTTCCATTTATTGTATTAGTTAAGATTCTTAAATGTCAGTAAAAAGTTTTGAAGAAATATATCGAGTATGACCTATTTATTTACGCATATCATTTAAACACAACACCGCTAGTTGTATTGATAAAATTAAAGGAGATGATTTTGATAGCAATCAAATTACGTTTAACCTACATGATTTATAAAAGTACCAAATACACCTTCAAGGTGCGGAAACAAATTGATTGCGGTGAGGGGACGTAACGTGAGGTCAGCAAACAGCGAGTTAATTAAAATTAGAAACAGAGAACATGTCAAATATTTGAGAAGACTTTAAAACATCTATGTACATGCAAGAATTAGGAAAAAGATACATCGATGGTGTATGGAGGGAGTAAGATTATACTCACCCATTACTAGAACCAGTTAATTCTTGATAATTCCAAATAATAGAACTCGAGGCGCGGTGAATAATGGATAAAGCCCGGCACCCTGCGTTGCAGTCTGAATGATGGCTTCGCCGCTCGTGCTCCGCTCTAACCGAAGCGTTGTGATTTGCGGGGTTGCAGCCATCGTATACTGCGATGAGTGCTTGGGTTTGTCTTGCGTTTCGCCATTTGAAATTATTTTGTTCGTGATAAAGTTTCGTTTTAAAAATATGTGGCCGCCGCCATTTGGCAGGTAAGTGTAGCTACATAATAATATTAACAAATGGGATATGTTACCGCAGTATATGTCTTCGTCAGAAGAGTTTTATGTCTACATTTATTAATAAATTTACAGCTTTATTTAAAATACAGGGTGCGTAAAAAAATTTTGAAGACTGATTTTTTCCTGAGTACCGGAGCACGCGCAAACCGGTCCCACCGCCTGGGCCTTACCCAGACGATGGGACCGGGAGCGGAGAGTATCGGCTAAGTAACTCAAGCATCGACAGTCGGGGGCGAAACGCTGAAATGAGATCATCGCGAGTGCAGTGAGTGTCCGTTTCAAAGCAGCGTTGAAAAATCAGAGCGTCCAAAATGCAGCACATTTTGGAGCAGCGGTGTTCGATTAAATTTTGTGTCAAGCTGAACAAGACTAGTACGGAAATGTTCAAAATGATGAATCATTTAGGAGGCTACAAAGGGGACGTCATGTCACGTGCCATGGTTTTCATGTGGCACCAGAGGTTCAAAGATGGCGGAAGACGTGGAGGATAATGAACGTATGGAATGATCCACAAAGTCAGTATTACGCTGAAGTAGTCCGCTGTAGGCGTCCGCCTAGAGAAGACAACTGGGTGCTCCACCATGACAATGCGAACGTGCACACCTGCTTCCCCGTCATTAAACCGGCGGTTTTGACCCGGCTCAAGGTGATAACGCTACCACAACCACCCTATACCAACGACATCGTCTCAAATGACTTCTTTTTCTTCCCCCGGATGAAGAAAGACCTGAAAGGGAAGCGGTTTGACAGCGATCCAAAAGGCTTCGATGAGGATTTTTGACAACATTTCGGTTGAGGAGTTCCAGGGAGCTTACCAGCAGTGAAAATCTCATTGGCAGCGGTGTGTAGATTCTCAAGGTACTTATTTTGAAGAATTTTAATCCGATGTACGAAAGTGTTCAATAAATTTTGTGGTCTGAGGCCAGTCTTGATCTTTATTATCGCACCCTATAACGTCATTCTTTCAAAAGGAAATCCTAAAATAATGTAGGAATACGAGACAGGTAACTGTAGAATAAAAATGAAATAGATTAATTTTCTCTATAAAATTACCGTAGTTATAGAGAAAAATAGTCTAATAAATATATTCTTAGGTAAAATAGAAACAGTATAATGAGAATATTTGTGTTTAATTCACAATCTTTTTGTGATAAAGCGAATGAAGTAAATACAACTTAGTAAACTCTAATTTGTGTAGCTTATCGAGTTTATAGTCCATAACCTTCCTGAAAGTTGTTTATCAACTATTTGTGTCGATATGTCGCTCAGACTTACGTGTTTGTAAGAAATGATGCCTAGAAGTTAGCCACGCTCCGCAGTTTGATAATATTTTAAATAAATGTAACCTATAATTTATTAAGTTATAACTTTTGGTCATAATGAAAATTTGAATTGCAATAAATCTTATTGCAACATTTATTAATATTAATATTTCAATTCTATAAGACTTGAAGCCATCTCATTGGCTTTAACGAAATCCTTCTAAATATTGGAGGCACGTATTACAATAATAAAACTAAATTATAGTTTAATTTATAATTTTTTTTATATGAATATACGAATTCTTAAATGATTATTTATTTATATGCATCATTAGGAAGTAACTATTTTGACTTCGTTAAAAGTATATCATAAGAAATATAATTGTTGTTCCATTATGTGCGTGTATGTGTGTGTGTGTGTAAACAAATAAATAGATGTAAATCGCGGAAGATATCAAAGTAGGTAAATTAAATTTTATAACTGTTAGAGGGGCAGTAAATAATTACACAATAACGTAAGAATACTCGTATTTTGATCAATCTTATTACTACCTAAAGATTTTTTTAATTTAAACAGGCAGGAAGGTTAGGATTAAATTTTAAAATACTTCAATTGAAGTTGCGTGAGAATTAAGATATTAATAATGCCAACTCATTATTGCTATTTCCCGTGATTTCACAAAGTAAAACGACTAATCCATGATAGGCCTTAAAATTATATTAAACTAACCTTAGACTTACTTCTAATTAGTCCAGCTTGCAACTATTTAGGACTAATTCTATTTGAATATCGGTATTTTTAACTTTTTTCATTAAAGAACTCCAATTCTCCTTGAAACGTGGAAGGTATTCTCAACTTGACACTATTAAGAAGGAGACTAATATGATTTATTAATATTTTTCTTTTTCCATATTACATATTTCAAAGTACGTAATAGTGTGTTATCGCTATGTAGTCCCTGAAACTATTTTCATTTTTCAAATTGAATGCTAGCATTCTTTGCCAGTGAATGGTAAATAAATGAAAATATGTTTCCATACAATATATTGTTTTACTCACAGTGTGTGCTTTCCATGGATTTGTGAATTAATGATATTTAATAATGTAATGATTTCCACAACGTATAAGCACTACGTGCAGTAATTGAATAGTGTTACTTAACATCATTAGCGTAATCTTCTAATATATGGTAATTCTAACATAACCTGACGCGGATTTCTGCATTCATAACTCAGATAATTATCAGGCACAATCAATCTTAGTAGAATATGTTTAAGCAAAATATTTATAGAGATTAAAATAATGACCGAGAACGAAACACAAAATGACTAAACAAGTTTTGAAAGTCTCCGAGACGCTAACTACTAAGTTTTATTGTTATTTCAAATCTCATTTTATTACATTTTAATTAATATTGCCTATTTTTTCTTATGCTACGTGTCCAAATAATGTGCAAAGCATATTGAGTAGGAAATGTGCCAGTTACGCGTAGTCATTACCTTACTTACCGAAATCGCAGTACATGAAAATGAGCAAAAAATAATTTGTTTATACATAATTTTCTTTATTTTGGGTGATCTTGCTGGTGCCAGGATGCTCTTGAATGCGTATGTGTACGTATATACTTATATATCAAAATGATATTATATAATTTTAACGTCTTTTACCGATATATTACTACTTTTTGAAAAATAAATGCAGTAATGCTTTGTTTGCTATTTTTCATGACTGTTCTTAATTTATTGTGAATAATCAGCGCACAATAAATGTTTTAAATGAGAAATGCCTCATTTGATTATTGTGAGTAAAATGTCATTAAATACGTAAATTTTGATTGAAATTGTTATCGCATCACAAAAGATTAATAAAGCATGGAATTGAAAATTATTTGCTATAGTTTTATGTGTATTAAGTTCTACAAAACACTTTGTGCAATATATTTCTTATGAGCTTTCAAAAATTATTTACAGAATTATCAAAAATAATTTACGGAAATTATAGAAAAATATAGGTCGTAAAAGATTTTCTCGGAGAAGATAAGTAGCAAAAACCTAGTAGTTTTAAATATATTTTCTTACATTTTCAATTTGTTTATTTTTATTTATGATTACTAAAAAGTATTTGCTTATATAAAAAATAGATGAAAATGAGAAAATGCTACTTTTCCTTAGACATGTAAATATATGTAGCAAAAAGTAGTTATATTTTATATAATTATTAATATACAATTTTATAAAATTGAATCGTAATTACCCGAAGCTGTGAACTGAAATAAACAAGGATAAAAAGCTGTGTAATAATATAATTATCGCTTTGGCATTTTGTAATAAATTATTAATATAACGTGTCGATATGTTATTCCATAACTTTTAGTATTTTCTTTGACCAAATCGTGAATTTCATTTTTGATGTTACCTTATTTTTATATTTTATATTCATGAATTTACCGTATCCATATAAATATATTGCATTCAATACTTACAGCAGATAATGAAATAATACTTGTATTAGTATAACATAAGTATAATATATATATATATATATATATATATATATATATATATATATATACATATATATATATATATATCATAACATTGTTGATTTAAATAATACTGTCAATGCAACAGAGAGCATGACATTTTTTAAAAGTCCAATCACTATTATATTCCAAATAACTTAACAGACTACTCAAATTTTATTTACATAAAAACAACATATGAATGACGTCACAGTGGTGTGCTCCCTATCGATTGTAGCACATTCGCGGCCACGCTTTCCCAGTATCCAAGGTTACGGCCACAACCCAGGGCACGTGCCGGATATTGACCTTGCCCTATATGGACTCATCGCCCGCCCAGTTCAATGAATACCGAGAATAATTCATCATGTTCCGACCTATTTTCATCTTGCTAATAGATTTTATTTCATTTCAGTCTGTTTGTAGTTCATTTTACGTTGTTTAATTAAGCATGTTGTTTTGAATGTACATTGTTTAATTAAGCATGTTGTTTTGAATGCAGATGTGTGAATACTGCTCAGTTGAACTTGGCCGACTTCTCTTATTCCGCTATATCTGGTAACATTATTGTCGTGAAAGTTATTAAACACGGATATTGAAAAGAGTTACAAGAAATGATCAATTTTAAGATTTAGTACAAATATATGAGAAATTACATTTAAGAGAAAATAGTGAGATAAATACGCAAATAGAATTATTACACATTCGGCTATTTCAATATTTAAAAAAAAAAATTATTTGTTATTCCATTTTATTTGAAATATAAGCTTAATTAATCCTCTTTCTGCAAAATTAAGTTTTCACAATGATTTTGACTTATTATTCATGTTATAATTTTATACACATAGGGCTTCTTACGTAAATTATAGTAAAATCAAATATTAACCTTCTATTAACAATATATTATCAAAGAGAAAATGTAATTTTTGCAAAATTCTGAAACTTGCCAAAAATTATTTATTTTTTATATAAGGTGATGGCTTTCGAAATCGAATGTGCGCGTTGGCACGACGCGAGTTGCATTTGCGTTGCTTGTTTTCTCATCCACTCAAAAAGCAATAAAGATTAAAAGTGGTGTAATTAAATTAATTGTAATGATAGATTTCGATCTGTGTTTTCATATCGTAGGTATAAGTGCAGTTTAGCACTAGTGATACTTTGATATTTTTTCTTGATATGACAGGAAACAATATGCATTATATATTAAATGCAATATGTGTTACGAAATACGTAGTATATTTCAAAATATCTATTAGGCGTGGATCTTATTTCAAGTCACTATTTACAATAACTCGCTAGATGATATGTAACCGATTCACTAGTTTCAAGTCTATCGACTAACTAGTGATTTTTATAAACATGTGACTTTCATCGTTACAGTGCTACGACTGTTACCTGTGACTAGCTACCTATATTGTCAGCGCGGTGCGCATGTTGTTTCTCTCGCGCTCGCGTATGTATGTTTGTGTCTACCGGTCGAACGAGCAAGCCGAGAGTTCCGGACTGAACGAGACCGCGTGATACGATTAGATCCGAATGCGCACCTAGAATAATATGATTAAATCCAAATGCGCAAGTAGAATAACACGATTAAATACGAATGTGCACGTAGCATAAAGAAAGAGTAAGTTATTAAATGCGTGTAATTTTCATGCACGTTGCTTACTTAGAGACTGGCCCTTGTTTTTAAATAATTTCCACGGTTCTGTTGGGCGAGAAGGATCACCAATTATTCTATTTCGTTGATGAATGACAATAAATATTGAATAATTAATTATTGTGATAGTTATATACATCTGTGTAAAATAGTAAAATAGTATGGGTCGCGTTAATAAACAGTAAAAAAAAACTTGATCCTCATATCTCGATATAATTCTAGTGTTCTGTGGGAGCTTTTTCAAAAACTAGACAATAAAAAAAGCTAAATGGAATAATCGTGGTGAAGTTTATAGCTTCAATACTTCAACCGCGAATTTAAAAACGCATTTGAAGAAGAAATATCTCGAAGCTTATATTAGTGTTTATATCACCTAGGTGTTCTAATTCATGACTCAAGAACCAAGTCATGAATTAGAACACCTAGGTGATATTCAACCTGGGCCGTCGTGGTCCAGCTCAGACATTGCGTCATCCACTGCGTCCACTACTCATCGAGTATCAGGTTCAGCAAGGATCATAGGTACCATACCCAAATACTCCCCTACGCAACAGCACATTTATAGGTGCGGAACTGGTAAAAAACTTTCACGAACTCAAAAAAGACAAATTTATAATGACCTTGCCGATTTATTTATAAATTGCTATTACCTGTTTTGTTTAGCAAAGAAATGTGCTTTCAAAAAATTGCCCGACACATACCTGGATATGAGTTACCATCTCGAAAACTGTCTCCAATATCCTAATCCCTATTTTATACGAAAAAACTGTCCTACAAAAAAAGTAATTAACGATACTGAATTTATTTCACTAAGTACAGACTTATGGACATCTCAGGTTAACGGTGTCCATATTACTATTACAGGGCACTATTTAACAAATGATCTAGAATTTTGAATAAAATTTTCAGAATTTCAAAACACACACAGCAGTGCAAATATACAAGCTTCATTGCTCGAAATGACCAACGAATGAAATATTAAAAAGAAAATAAATTTTATTGTGAGTGGTAATGCAACCAAAGTAAAAAAAGCAATAGCTGACATGAGGTGGAAACATTACGAGTACTTTGGTCATACCTTATACCTAATAGTTCAGGACGCACTTCAACTAGTCACGCTTCTTTAAATAAAGTCAAAACTATCGTCAAATACTATAGATTAGAAAAAATATTAAAGCACAAACAGAGGATACACCAAAGCGCTTGATACAGAAAGTAGCAATGAGGTGAAACTCCACGTTTTTTATGTTGCGACAATTCGTTGAATTGGAAAATCACATACGGGTATGTGCCACCATTGCAATTCTTAGAAGAGATTTATCAATCTTATCCGTTGAAGAATGGACGATGTTTCACGAACTGTGTAAGGTTTCAAAGCCATTCGACGAAGCCACCAAAACTATGAGTTGTGAAAATTACATGACAGCGAGTACCATCATAGTTATGACACTCTGGCTTAAAGAAACTTACGACCAGCTGCTCCTGGAAGGCTTTACTAATCACACAAATAATGTAAGTGTAGCATTACGGACAGGTTTGAACAGAAGACTAATATTTATTGTTTGAACAGAAGACTAATATTTATTGAGGGAAGTGACCCATTCTCTATATGTACAATTTTATACCCTAGGTACAAAATAAATATATTCCCTGACACAAATGAGGCTGCAAGGGCAAAGAAAACCTTGGAAGCAGTTATCATTAGATGATGACGTGGAGAAAATGAAGTGCAATAATCCACTTCAACTGCGGTGGCCATACCAGTACGAGATAAATTTTCACTCTGGTCTATTTTAGGTACTATTGTGGGTACGCAGCAGGAAGTAGGTACACCTTTATCACGTGCTGTCAAAAAAGTAGATTCTTATGTCAAAGACGATATATTGCCGATGTTTAAATATAACTGAAAATTACCCTCTGGAATGGTGGCGACGAAACTGCTACATTTACCCCAACATCGCCATACTTCTGGGCAGATATGGGAACATAAAGGCAACATAAGTCCCGTGCGAGCAGATATTTAGTATGACAGGTCTTACTATTAATAACCGCCCTACACAACTTAAAACAAAAGAAAGTAACCCAACTAAAGGTACCTAAACGTCAATCTTGATGCGAAAATATTTTTGAATTATTAAAAAAAATTACAAGAAGGACGGCGAGTGTTAGTGGGTTAAGAGAAAGAAATGTAAATAACCAAAAAATTAAGGTAGAAAAAATGTAAATAGACAAAATATTTAAAAAATGCAAAAATAGCTCGTTAACCTTAAATATTTTAAATTATTGTATATTCAATCAAATGAACTTCTAAATACGCCAGCATTTATAATAATAATAGTTTTTAGTGTTTAGTAACCATAGTTATATAAATTTTATTTTTTTAATAGTTATAAATTTTATGCAGTCAGCTCTGAGCCTGACTAAAGTATGCAGAGAAATTTATTTGTGTCAGTTAATATCAAGTTCTTGAAGTAACAGTATAGCTACAAAAACTTAGCTTATGATAAGTAACGTAGCCACTAAATATTTTCGTTTCGTAAATAACTGTTTTACTTGGTAGAATTTCTTAACCTAGACAATATCACTCCAACTGAATTTGAAAATTAAAACTATCACGTGTTTTCAAAACAGGTGACGTTTTCACGTCACTAGTTTAGCAAAAATTATATAAAGACCCAGATATTATATGTATTGCAGCTTGCGATTACCAAAAAAAATCGGTTTTGAGAGTTTCGTATATTTGTTTGCGTAGGAATATGTTTTATCTTTTTTCTTTCACCTAATTCAATCTTTTCCAATCTTTCTTGCTTACTCACTTTTGGATGTTTTGGATTTTGTCTTTTTTTATTTTATTTCGTGTTTGTATTTGCAAACTTTTACTCAATTCTTTGTTCCTGTTCCATTTTTCGACCTTTTGGATTTTTTTTTACATACCAATTCGTGTTTGTATTTATAATCTTTTTGGTATGTAATCCTTTTTACTTATTAAATTTTAGGTGTTTAGGGCTTGTTTTTTTTAATTACCAATTGGTGTATGTATATGTATAATATGTTTTTACGTAATCGATGTTACTTACTAAATTTTGGATGCTTCAAGTTTATTTTTGTTTTAATTACCAATACGTGATTGTATTTAATAAACTTTTTTACGCTACCCTTTTTGCTTATTCAATTTTTTAATATTTTGATTTAGTTTTTGCATATCAATTCGTGTTTATATTTATATTTTTTGCGTGATCCTTTTTACTTATTTAGTTTTGGGATGTTGAAATTTGTGTTTGTATTTATACTTTTTTTTTACATAATGCCTTTTGCTTACTAAAAACAACCAACACTTTGAATGTTTTGGGTTTGTTTTTTTTATAATTATATATTCCCATTTGTATTTTTAAACTTTTTTACGCGACAAATTCTACATAACCTTTTTTTTTAATTTGGGGTTTTTTATATTAATTCCCAAGTGTGTTTTATTTTTCCTTCTTTCACGCGGCAATGGAGGATCAACATGATTTTCTGTATAGAGATAGTTGGCGGACCAGGAAATGAGGCAGACTACTTCCCAATCTAAGAAATCTCGTCTTAACCGATGTAACAATCCCAACAAATGTAACAAATTCTCTTGTGTTTGTTTGTTCTCTCATGCGGCAATGAACTAACAGTTCGACATGATTTTCTGCTTAGGTATATTTGGTGGGCGAGGAAATTGTATAAGCCACTTTCCAACCTGGGAAATCTCACCGTAACTAATATAAAACTCTGGAAAAATATTAAAATTCAAAAGGTATTTGTCCTTCTTTCATGCCAAAACGGAATAACGAAGCAACCTGATTTTCTTATTTTTTTCTTTCAGATAACTATCGGCGAGTCAAAAAAAAATGCCGCTGTGTATTCAAATAAGACTTCTAAGATCAAGAAAGGCGAGATTAATTAGTTTGTTTACCATGCAACCTAAAAATTATGAAATATTAAATTCGTTTTTATCTTTTAGTTAGTCCATACATCCACCTATTAATGTTGATATTGGCATTAGAACTTAAAACTCTTTTTGTTAGAGCGCCTTTTGGGGACTTTCACTTGAAAGTATAATATCCTTGTTAGAATAATTTCCTTCGTTGTTTAATTGGTAAACGTGCTGCGAAAATCCACTATCTATACTCTTAGTGATATTGTAAATAACGGCACTGCTACAAGTATATTTGAGTATGCAAGATTTTTCAAGCGTAAATTTCCAATATACTGTACATTGTTACCATAATGTAATTTTCAATAATATACGCAGATTTATCATGCGTCACCTGCGTACCTGTCAATATTAAAAAATGAGTTGTATTAAAGTTCTATTTAATGTTTCAGTTTTTAATAAAATATAAACAAAATAATATGAAATGACTAAATAATATGAAATTCTACATTTTTCTATTTTCTATTTCTGTATTTCAATTTGCCTGTTTCAGAATTTTATTCTGCCCATCAGATTCCATCGTAACTCTGCACATAAAGAAAACCGTGTCTAACATTTCATTGGTTTTTAAATTGGAACATTTTTTTTGTTCTAAACTATTATAAGCGAGCAAAAACTTCAGGTACACAAATCATTTCAATTAGTGTTTACATACGTCAACAACCACTTGCCATCCTTTATATTTCCTATGCTAACCTTGTTTCATTAACGTATCGATATGTTTTAAGCTTTCGTATTTTGGTTTTGCTTGAATAACTCAATAAAAAAAAGAAGAAAAAGAACGACACATAAGATCTATAGTAAAACGATACCGTTTCTTGAAATTCAAAGCACAGAAACCTTCCAGTTATTTCATAACTTCAGGTCTTCCAACTCATCGGACTAGATTTATTCTCATTTTCAACAAAATATAGCTGTAAAGTTTCAGATTTCAATACTTTTCGCTGAAAAATATTATAATTGCATTTGAAAATTAAACATATGGATAAATGCTTAAACAACGAAAAAATTCAAAAAGTGTATCAAATAATTTTTCAGTGGTTGAAACTTTACCTAGCTACACAATAAAATCTATTCAAAATTACTAAGCAGTTAAGCTTACTAAGCTTCATCTGTATTATTTTACGACAATTTTGCACAAAAATCTAATTGCGAATCACGGATTTATATATATATATATATAATTTTAATGATGATAACAAGACTAAATGAATAACGAATCACGCTGGTGTCACGAAGTCAGGTGATTACCGTTTCAACACGTTTAATCATAAGGCTGTATTTGATTTTGGGTGAACTTCAGGTGCCGTACACTAGAAATGATAAATTACTTGAAAAAAAAATACGGAAATTCCTGGCATTACGTAATGGAAATTCAATACTTATGAATACATTTTTCACTGCATTTGCTTAATGTTCATATTTTGTAAATGAAATTTTCGCTACATATTTCAATAACATACCAAAATATTTCTTCAAAATACTTCATTTAAATTATAGTACTTTGCTAAAATTTCAGCAGTTCAGTAAAGTTTTTTCATCAAGGCACTGAAACCAAAAAATTGGATGTCGCATCTAATTCAGCTGAGAAGAAAATTATTATCCCTGCCCAAGTGCAGCTAAATAAAGTTGTGAATATCATATCTAATTATCTAGAATTATCGGTTAAAAATCAGCCAATATATATTACCAGTTTGGTTCTCAAATAACATTGACAACATTGAAAAGAGAAGATATTTTCTTCGACGAAACATTAAATAAATAATAACGTGTGGTTATCTTCATGAATAAAATACGTTATGTATTATTTTATATCGATTCCCTTCAATAAAACTTTTGCTCAGAGAGGTATAAAGAAAAAGACTCATAAAATAAAGTTGCCTCCCGTAATAATAGCCATTTTGTTTAAGTTACATGATGTTACGTAAAAACTGAAATAAAGCCTTCGGACAGTTACGCTAAAAGAGTATCGTTATTCAGACGCAGCTTTCTTTGTTTATATTCTAAATATAAATCAGATGTTCAGAGTTATGCTCCTACGCAAATAGGCTTCATCCCACGCGTCTCGTTAGCAGGTAGTACTATGATCACTTCGAACCTACTATTGAACCATAAAATAGACTGTTTTATCACGGTTCGTGAAATGAAAAGATTATGTTTCGGGATTTTGAGGTGCATTATTTGCTAGAGGAAATTGTATACAGATGTATACAATTTTCTGTAGCGTTTGTCTATACTGTTTTAAAAATATTTTCACTATGTTGATATATAATACAGCGCAACGTGGTGTTGACACTTCTTCACCTTACCTTACTCATGCACTAAATCAGTTCTATATATGGAGGTATATATATATATATATATATATATATATGTATATATATATATATATATGTATATATATATACCCCTACATATATACATTATATGCACATACAGATAAATCAGCTTAAGCTTCGATAATTTATACCCACAGATTTCAGACATATCTCGTTCGATATCACCTCCTCACATCATTTAAATTGATTTCGTCATTTTAGTAAAAAAGTATTAGCAACATAACATAAAAATTCTTATGAAGAAATTATATTTAAAAATACATGTACACAGATTGTTTTCCACAAGCGACGGCTGAAATGGTACGTTTAATGCCAAATTAAAAACTTCCATTATCCACATCATTCCATTTTATTTATTTTAATTTTACAGAAACATTTTCGTTACTTATATGACACCAATTCAAGTTTACAATTGTTGTGTCATGAGTGCTTTTTACATAGGCGACAGAAAAATGAACCAATCATATTCATTAATATCCGGAAATGAAACAGGAAATATCGAAAATAGAGATATATTTTAAAATGCAAAGAAAACCAAATCCAATTCAAGGTAGTTCTATATCTGCATAGATTGACAGCTTGTGATGTTTTTGTATTATTGTATTTCTGCTAAGCAATATCTTTAAAACTAAATACTAAAATTATATTATTATTGACGTTAAGCTCAAAGTCGCAATGTCTTTGTGTTTTGTAGAAGCCTTCGTATGGACGCGATATTTTTGTCAAAAGGTTGGATTGACCTAGGTAATTAATTGCTTCAGTGAAATATGTAATTTTGGACCGAGACATCAAATTTTAAAAGTACTCATCAGAATACTGTAAGCTTGCGTTAATTACTGTATCATATAAGTAGCCCTTTTAGGAAATGATTAGTAATTAGTAATCATTGGGTAACATTTCACACTTCACATGATGTTTGTTATCTGGGATTGTCTGTTTATTTTGCAAGTAGCATGACATAGAGATTCAAAATAATGTAATCAACATACAAATAACATTAAGATCTACTTGCGCTAAAATAACCATATGTAAAATTTGCGGATGCTAATCAAATTCGGTTGTCTGATCTACGTAGCTCAAGATACAACAATACAAAATCTACGTAGCTCAACGTAGCGAGACTTTTCCAGATTTGTTTGTTTAGTTAGTTAAGTTGGATCTATGCCTAGTCTCATAAATATTCAATTGTTATATATATATATATACTGTAAAAATGTGAAATTATTTTGATTTGAATCATTACCTTTAATATTAATGTCATCAACATTAATACTAAAAGAAGAATGGTTAAACAGTGAAAGCGTCATTCGTGGAGAATTGAAGTAGAAAAAACATTTATTTCTATTTTTAAAAATTATATCCGTTTCTTGTTTTGGATATGAAAGTTCAAATTAAGTGCCCAAGAATATATATTATGTACACATTTTCGTGGCATCGTCTAGGAAAAAATGTCTTCACAATATTTTTAGTTAATTTATAATTAGTTTAGAAATTAGGAGCATAAAAACTTTTTCAGAACATCATATTCGAGTCATAAGAAAATGAGGCTTATAATTTTGCAAGACAGACGGTTTTCAGGTTAGTTATATCTATTGCCATATTTTATGAAAAAAAAATTTGTTTATTCTCAAACTCTTAATGACTCCTATTATTTAAAATTTTAAGCAAAGTAACAATAAAGGGGTTTCGAAAAATATATCAGTGACGCTCTTCCATTATTAGTGAAACATTTATAATTTTTTATTTGATTATTTTTATTCATTTCAGATATTACGCGGACCCTGAAATAAATACCTTAGATTCAGAACGCCGGTGAGATGGAACTATTAAATTAAGGAAATTATGCACCCGATTCTACAAATGTATAGAGATATTTTATAAATAGAAATTTTTTCTCCATTTTATCGTCAGGTAACTATATAATTTTAGGGCTATTTAATGTCTGCATTGTCAAAAAAATAGTAAAATTGCTTTTTATTGCTACTACTAATAAGTTTTCGTCTGTGAATATGAATTAAGTCTTAAATGCTGCATCTTATTACTAAACGACACAAATATTTAATAAGATAATTATTTTGCCAGTTAGACACTGACTTACTTTTTAGCTAACTTTTCAGCTTGCGAAAATTGTTGCACTTCAACTTAATGCTCATTTATTGCTTGTTTGTAAAATAAAGTAACTTAACAAATCTTAAATTATATTCTTATATTCTTTGTATATTCTTTGTATTGGTCAAAGGTACTTACTAATATTTGTAGAATAAACAACACGCAGATATAAGTAATACGGGAATATAACTAAAGAAGATAAATTTATAGCCATTGTCTATTTTTTAACATAATTAGCAACACCAGTAGATCTTTATTTTGTGATATTTTTTATGATGTAAATATATCTAATACTGCGTAATTTTATGACTTCAAACAAAAAAGAAATCATTGTGAATACAATTAAAGGATAAAATTGCAATTACATGAATATAGAACAATACAATTCTGTCATGTTCCGTAAGATACTTATTTAACACTTACTAAGATTTGCAGAATAAGTAACACGCAGATATAAGTAATACGGGAATATAACTAGAGAAGGTAAATTTATCGCCATTGTCTATTTTTTAACATAAATAGCAACAATAGTAGATCTTTATTTTATGATGTTTTTCATGATAAAAATATATCTAATACTGCCTAATTTTATGACTTCAAACAAAAAAGAAATCATTGTGAATGCGATTAACCGATAAAATTGCAATTACGTGAATATAGAACAATGCAATTCCGGCACGTCCGTTTATAATAATTCAGACCTAATAAGCCGGTTTATTAGGCGGTTTCATTTCCATTCATGCATATGATTAGATCATTAGTGTGAATTTGCAATGTATTCTAGAATATGTACATCATCTAAATATTTTCGGTAAAATTTATTTCATTTTATTTAATAAATTTATTCATTTCCAACCGATTTGTACGCTCTACCGTTATTCTAATTCGTGGATATTCAGATCGTTTGAAAGTAAATAAAGTTTGTGTCAATCTTGTTGAATTTTATTATTTTGTTATTTAAATTTCATAACGGCTTAAGTTTCATAGAAATAATTAAATGGTGTCAAATAACTATAGAATATTATAACAATAGGACGATTTATTTTTTGGGAACCATTAACATTTGTGAACACTTTATGAATTATAATGGTAACTTCGTAAAGATATTCGAATAGATAATTCATATACTTACTAAAGCTGCTCAGTTATGTTCTTTCTTCCATGACTATATAGGATATGTGTGTATATATATATATATATATATATATATATATATATATATATATATATATATATATATATATATATACACATATATATATATATACGTAATAAGCTTATTTGATTGAAAATTAGGCAGATATGGAATGAAATTTCATAATTCGATGATACTTTATACAGTGTCTGTTCAATAATTATATTATAGATTACATTTTGGTACAAATAATAAAAAAATAAATAATGATCTACGAATACGTCAAACTTCCATTGTTTTGAAAGATAGTTTTATTACAATTGTTCTAATTGTTTAAATATTATCGTAATTACAAAGCAGGCAATTCTTTGCTGGCAAAAATAAGTGCAAGTTAATGAGAAAATAATGAAAATTTGTTAATTTTTTTCGCATAAATAATTATTTTAACAAATTATAAATAATATCAACCCATTTAATACAAAGTATACATAATATCTAAGCAACATATGCTACTGCTACAAAATATATAATATATTTTCGGTTTATTTTTTTATTTATTATTCATGCTGTAACTTTCAATAAACAATTATGTGGTTGTTGGGAGCAAAATTTGGAAGTTATTCGTTCTCCGCAATTCATCGAACATCAATAAAAGCAACGATACCGCCTATGGTAATAAATGCTAAAGTTCTGATAAAGCTCTAAACAAATGTTCAATGTCAATGATAATTTGAGCTGTTTTCAGGTAAAAAATTATAGTACTATTGATTACTACCTTGTAGCACATAGGTTAATTTAAATGTATGGGATTTCCAGCATGATATTTACTTCCGACTGAAAGTAGGAGTGTAAGAAATTAAAATATTTTGCAATTGCTTTTTCGGGTTCCATTAGATTTTGTTTTGGTCCTTTTATTGGAAAAAGATTCGATCCATATTCAAAATAGGAAGTGCCCTCATGAATACCACCTAAAATATTGTTTTTTTTTAATTTATACTCATTTAAATGTCTTATTTTCAAGAAAACGTTTATATTGGTTTTCCTCCAATTTTTGTAAAGAAATAATTTATGACTTTGAATGACATTTTTAATTAGTTCAAGCACTATGTTGAAGTGACCATTTTTCCTTTAACGCATATTCAGCAAGAATTATAGTTATTTAATCTCGCCATTTATTTATATGCGTATATCAATCACTTCGATAGCTTCTACAATTATTAAGCAATGTAATTTTTCAAATAATTTTTAAAGAATTGTACTAATTTCGATGTAAACGCTTTTATTTAGTACACAACTTTCCAATTAAGTACGTAGGTAGTTATTTTATGTGTACGAACAAAACGTTAAAAAGACATCGGCACGAAAAAATAACTTTATTTTGGTATTTCTTCACATCTGCTTATCAGCATCAACAATTTATATAAAATATTTGCTTATAAAGACATCCTTTTATTCCTTCCGTAATTTAAAAGGCAATTTGAATAAAAATATGGATTCAACCTCGCACCTAAAAATTAATGAATGAGAAATAAATACGTTTTCATTTCTATTTAGTCCCAGTTTAAAAATAAAATGTACATTATTTTATAAAAAAGTGAGGAAATGAACGTGTGGCCTATTTTGCATCATTACGAATTAAAATATTTTCATTAAATAAAATTTCCAACACATCATGAAATAATACCCCGCATTACAGAAAATGTCTTCACCAACGCGCATTAAGTTATGCTTAAAAAGAAAAATTCCTAAAACATTACGTAAATTTTAAAAAAATATTCTAATAATTCCAAACAAACGTAGAGTAAAAAAAACCTAGTGAGGAATATCTGTAACTAATTTATAATTTCATAAGGATAGCTCTGAAACTAGTTTACGTCACGTTTTAAACCTCACATTTATCTTAACTTATGAAGTGAAGCAAATCCTAAGATGTTTATTGTACAAAATGTTTCCTTTTAAGCTAATGCATCGAATAAACAACATGTGGATGGCGGAAAAGCTCTCTGGAGGGTATTGTGTTTACGCAGTTGACTAGAATTAGAGAAACTAACTGTGGTTCCTTAATTTGCTAATTTTATACTATATATAATAAAAATGTAATTTCTACTGTTTTTCAATTTCAGAATAAATTTTAAAAGAAAAAAAATTAAAAGAAAGAATTTTAAAGAAAGAAAAATTTAAAATCACTTTTATTCATGACCACAATGAACAGTTAGTTAATTTTAATTTAACATCTACCTTTGTCTGGACGTTATGCTACCTTTTGTCTGAGCAAAGCTTGCAACGATAATAGAACGTTTCTTTATTTTGATTTACTTTTTTTCTTTCAAGAAGCGACGGCATAGAAGGGGAATATTTGTTACGAACTTTACAGTGTCAATTAATTAATATGTGTTTTATATTTTATTCGAGATATTTTGTCTATAAAATGGGACTGGAATTGTAGAAAGATACGATAAAGAATATTCTAATATGCGTTTGGTAGGAAAGTACTGAGCGTTATAATTGAAAAACTTTTTTTTGAAAATTCGTTGTTCATTGTTAGTTACCCTTGCACATAATAAGCTCTATTTTTATCTATAATCTATTGTGCAGGTAAAGCGTGAATTACTTCTGCGTAAGAACTTCGGGGCTGTGACTCAAAAAACTTATTAAGGAAATCTGACAATTCTGCTCTATCATCGGACTTTTTGTCTTGAACGTGTATATTTAAAGGTTTCGTTCTATTACAACATTTTCAGGTGGGCTATTAGCAAAGATATACAACGAAATACATATAAACTATTTCTATTTATAATATTTCTATCTTCGACCTAGCTTTCGTCGTATATAAAGAATACAACGAAACCTAGGTCGTGGTAAAGAACTTAAAGAAACTAGAAATAATACATCACGTAGTTACATTTAATTGTGAATAATGAATTTCTACAAAATGAACGCCAAATATATTCAATGTTTAAAAATCTATTGATACTAAGTCAGGGAAATATTAGTCGTCACTATGTATATCAGTGCGTCGTTAAACGTACAATTTGACATAAATGTAGAATTTTTAATATATGCAATATAAAAAGTTCAATAAATTTTTCATAAGTTTTAAGCAGTATTGTTTTTAAATATATCGCTACCCCAGATTCTTTAAATTTACAAAATAAATGGTGACACATATTAAAAAAAAATTTCTTTCTCTTTGAGTTTTGATCTTTGGTGTCTGTATGCGTTTTGCATATTTTTAATGTATGCGTTCTGTAGGTTTAAAATTTGAAAATTTAATCTATTCGCGCTTAAAAAAATTGAAATACCCTACCGCACCGGTTTTTGGAACGAATATAAATAAATAAATAAACAATTCATCGTTTTTTTTCTCATATAAAGAATTTAATTAATTTCCGTATCTGACATTGAATAAAAATTACATTTCACCGCTCTGCTTCATTTCATGGAAATTTTGTTATTCCTCGTTTATATATAGTACTCTTTGTTGCCACAAACTTAATAATGAATTGTTCTATTTTATGAAACGATACATGAGAAAAGGTGAGTTAATATTATATATCTGTCAAATTAAAAATACGTACTATGGGTTCATATACCTCTACAGAATATGCGATATAAAGAGTTTTATTAAATATATATTTTCATCAGTCTAATTAGTCACGCAATTTGGTCGAATATGTCACTATGTAAAAATAATACCAAAAATAACTAAGACATGTGATGCTGAATACATGTAGAAACAATCATTATTTAATAAACTCCTCCGAAATAGAAAAGTGAGTTTTTCCTATTGATAAAAGGTTTTGATTTGTATTTTCAGTCACAATGCACAAAAACAGTGCACCTAAACAAGTGACTGTTTTACATATAGTTGATATTTAGTTTTCGATATGAAATTTTATATACGTAAGTGTCATAAAATACCATCATACCTCTATATATGCGCACTGTATTTTAATCTATTTATTGGCACTGCTTAGTTAGTATGAGCAATGTGTAATTTCTGGCCTAACACGCCGAGAGTATTTGAAACGATGAAGTATATTAATATAATATATATTCACTATGTCGTTTTCGACCATTTCGACCATTTCGTAGTTTCATTTAATTGGGAATAATGAATTTCTACAAAATTAAAGCCAAATACATTCAACTCAGTATAATTATTCCTCCAAGCTGTTACGAAACAATTACAAATTTTCCTGTGTTGATTTCAATCGGAAGATAATATTTTTTGAATAGGCTAAATAATATATTTGACGTTAAATTTGTAGAAATTCATTATTCACAATTAAATGAAACTACGTGATGTAGTATTATTTCTACTTTCTTTAAGTTCTTTACCACGACCTAGGTTTCATTGTATTACATCTTCAGGTGGGATATTAGCAAAGAATAACTCCTAGGAACAGCATTTATGTTTCAAACACAATAGCGGAAGCCGGGTCTGTGTGGGTTTTCCCATTGTTTGTGTTAGTGAGTTTATTGTAGGGGAGCGGTGTAGGTTTTATCATATTTCCGAAAGTTATACTATATACTAGTATTTTAGTGAGGATAATAAGTTCAATTGTTGTTATTCTATGAGGTTATACAATGCAAATGTTCCGGTTATGTAATAAAATTAAATGGAAGTTATTCTCGGTAATATATTTATACAAAAGCAAGGGTATCTGAAAGTTAGAACAAGTTCATACCACTAATTCTACATATCTCCGGTTTTAAATTTTCATATATTTATTTATTTATATATAAGGCAAGGAAAGGTAAACTAATAGAATGTCCGAGCGTAACACGGCGCTCTATCAGTTTTACTTGCCTTTCTGGCGGGATGTGACATGAAAATATTTATTGTCCGTTTTCGGAGACTACCAGAGTTAACCTGTTATTTGTTTTAGCGAAACTCATCGAATTGAAGCTGAAAAATTAAAATGTGAGTGAAAATAATTTTCATTAATTTTTTTTAATAGATTCCATACAACTGTTGCTTACCGATGACATTATTACAGAAATTTAAGATAACATTCGACCCTAGATTAATTTTATTTTGAAAGACGTAATGCCATTTCCTGGAACCGATAATCCTTCACTTGATTTTTATTTTTCACTTCTTTAATGCCTAAAATAGCTGACTGACTTTGAGCGAATGCAAATATAATTTATAGTCATTAAAAGCGAGCTATGCATTACTCAGTATCAGTAATGAATTTCATTTGGCAAAAAAAAAGTTTCTCTTCTCTGCAACTTTAAAAGAAAACAAAAAATCCATAAAAATGGTATTATTAACATTGTAAATTACATATAACAGAAATAAAATCTGTATTTCTATTCAAAGTATGAAAGGTATTTAAAAAAGTAAATACAACATTTATCATGTGACCTATTTACCAAATGACATCATATATACGTCAATACGATACAGGGCCAGCATTCTTATTTTGAAAGAAGTTCCATCTTGAATCCGGAACTACTGGACTACCGGAACTAGACCCCTTGAAATATTGTTAATGCTATTGAATACAGCGTTATTCATTTCCCAAAAACATAATGAGATTTTGTTTGTTAATGTGATATTCTATGGAATTGTATTGATATTCATATATGTTAAGGATGAAAGTAACTAAACTGATGTAATATTAGTCACGGCAAATTTGCATGTACTTTGTATAACACTCACACACATGCATACATAATAATTATGAGTATATGTGTATACATAAATATATTTATATATATTTTTTAAATTCTTTTTTAAACATGTGCCTATGTGTGTGTATGAGTATTGTAATGTGTAAATATGTACATAAAAAATAAATATTAAAGTTAGAATGCTATTTATTAACTAAAACATAATTAAATATCCCTGACTCGAAATTGAAAGCTCTCTATACAATGAATACAATGAAATAAGACAAACAAAGCTTTCTCTTTATTTTAAGTGCCTCGTCTTCAGAAGAGTGCCGCGCAGAGCGGTACTACAATATTCCGCAAACAATAGGTCATGAACCCGCTACCTCATTATTATTCTGAATTTCAAATATCAGCTCTTGTTGCTCGTAATGTTCGCTCTTATTTCATGTAAATGTTTACACAAGTCAAGCCTTCAGGCGTTCAAAGAATGGCGTATTGGTGTCAGAGAAAAATGTGTTTACAGAAAAATATTGTTTCAAATATGTATGGCGGAATATTACTAGTCTATGTATGTATTCCCGATTTTCACTTTATAAATAAACGTTCAATTTTCAATTCGATTCAATTTCTATAAATCTTGTATTTTTAAAAGTTCTCTGCCTATTTTCATTTTAATTTAAAATATTTTAGAGAATACTAAAACAATTCAAGTGATTAAGGAGTGTTGTAGTCTATTGGCGTAACTACTCAAATTGTGGTCAAGAGGAAACCGGTTCGGACCTCACTAATGTCAAATAAATTAACGTATCAGCCAAAATGTAAAAAATTATGTTAGCTAAATTTTCTTGCTTTAGTTGATCTCTTTTTTAGACCTAAATTCAAAAATAAAAAAATCGGAATTCATGTTCTCAAATGACTTTGACATAAAATTATTTTTAGAATTGGCTTTTTTTTTTACTTGGCTAGTTTTGTATTGATTGATAAACTTTTTTCCTTAAAAATATAAGTTTCAATGAATTTCTAATTGAATTTAGCGCCAGGGCTGAGACGTTGCTACAAGGAGAAAGATGGTTATTGCGTCTGTATTTATTCCCGACATACTTTCTTTGGTTTTTTTTGCCAATTTCTGCATAGAAACAGCTACTATACTGATTTCGTCTTAAATACAGCTCATAATATTATATCCGGTGTCTCTTTGTAACATTTTGTCATGTGGAAACACCACTCTATACGATGATATCTTTGTAGTTTGCTGAATTTAGAGTTTTTAATGCATGGATGCAGGTCGAAATCGTTAATTCTTTGATTAGGATATATGTGTTTATCGCTAGTTGTTTGATATTTCTAGGTCTTTTAACTATTTTCAATATAAGTCACATGATATTGATATTGTATTTGATCACTTTTATCCCAAGATATCTTTATCAAAAATGGGTAAAGAGGTGAGTACAGTCAATTTTGAATTCACGAGCAACAGCTATAAACAGTAGTGTGGAATTTTATATCTTTATGAAATACTGCTCAACATTTATCAAAATATTTTAGCTGATTAAAAATACACCAGGAGCGTTTAAAATCCTTACAAGTATTTAGTTTCCAATTAAATTATTTGTTCAGCTAATATACAATTTCTAAAACCTGCACAAATTACGGATTAAATGATTGTCTTATAATTTTAACCGAAAATTTAACCAAATATTTGTCATCAAGAGTTTTATTTTGAAAATAATAGTATGATTTTTAATATATTAAGGTAAGGGTTTGTTATAACAAATATAAATGTTCACTTTTATTTCAAGAATAGAAATCACAACGACTAATCTGTTTCAAGTTTTCAACGATATTTTTTTGAACTATACCTTCTCGAAGCGTAGTCCACTTATATCTTAAATTTTTTTTGATGAAACATTTTGGCTAGTTTTTGAATTTCGTAAAAGAAACTAATGAATTTTCCGTTTTCAAACGTTGTAAAACCTTTCTATTTATTTTAAGCGCCAATCACTCCAAAAACTTATGCACAATATTCGTTCTCTCATCCTCCATCTCATAGTACTCGCTCCGCTTTTTACAATATTCGTACAAAACCAGTCTAAGGACGTACAACGTTTGATGTACCCCGAGTACATGTGATCAAAATTGGTTACAAAAGAAAACAAAACCTCGGAGAGATACGACGATTCATAATTGAATCTCTTCTGTAATGTATTATTAATTAAAATTAAATTCATTATTAATTAATGAATTTTATACACATACCTGAATATGCTTTCGTACTGTCTTTTATTCTTGATTACTATTTCTTACATATGTTATATCAGTAAATTTTATTAATTAAATTTCTTTTCAGCCGGAGGATCGAATATTTGAAATTCAGCATCGTCAACCAAGTGCAAATAGCAATGATGTATATTAGCTTTGTCTCGTATATCTGGTAGTGTTGTCAAAAAATTATCATCCTCTAACTTCTAGAGCGTACATGTTCCGAGGTAAGTGGGGGTTGGGAGGGTCAATGTATCTACCGAGATTACAATTTTATATGGTATTTAAACTACAAAGTATTTATTATTACGAGTGGAAGTAACTCGTAATCTTATTCAAAGTGATCGTAATATATCAATGCTTAATTATTATACTACAGAATTTACACCATGAGTGTCAAACGTTTTTATTAATTTATAAAATCCGCCCAATTATATGTCGCACCCACAGATTTACAACCCTTGGTATTGTAAACCTGTGGCCGTATAATACACTTAAAGCATTTATGATTTTATTAGCTAAATATATGCCTTAAAATTCTTATTAAAAGTTAATCGAAATAATTTTAATGGAAAATTTTGCTCGAACCACAAATCTCCAATTTTTCTAATTTTTTAAACCAATGGTTGGAAAATTAGATGGAAAGAGCACACTACGAGTAATTTAGACTCTCAATATCTTGCAAATTGGGCTCCAAGAAATAAATAAACGAAACCTCAAATTGTTTTCTAAAGACCTGTGCATTGGCATGCTACTCGGAAGGATGTGCAAAAAGACAGTTGCCTCCTTTTTACCTATTTATAGAAGAATATTAAAATATTTTTTTTAATGTTTCGCGATTTATTTATTTATATTTCATAATGAAATATATACTTACGAAATTTCATAAATGTAAATTTCAAGTAATAATAACTATAAGGTAGTGACTACGTGCGCACATACACATAGCGAACACTTTCAATTTATAAAGGTACCTTGTTTCACTATAAAATTTAAAAACTTAAATCTTAAAATATTTAGGCATGAAACAAAAAAGAACAATTTGCTAAATACGCGTTTTTTTTAATTATAACTGAAATTGGTTTTCTACAGGAACATAAATATATATTAAAAGCAGAGCAGAATAACATTGTGCATTGTCTACTATAAAAACGTTGCGAAGGATACAATATTTAATTGAAAATGAAACTAATGGACGTTTTTATATTGGACGGTAACGATACGGTACCGGCAATAGTGGAAGTAAATATGAATGCGTTTTTATACTGAACAGTACAGTGAAGTTACTACTTGGCCATGAAGTTACTAATATAGGTATTTTATCAATTACGTGTCATGTAATTGATATAGTACTATAGATATAATTGATATAGACTATAGTAGAATGCGTATCGTGAGCATTCAAGGAATTCAGCGAGAATTGACATTTTGTGTAATTATCCCGGTAGCTGTTTCATAGTTTTATTCATATTTTTATTAAAATACGATACCTTATACAAATACGATATTATTGTAATGATTCAATTAGTAGAGGTATTTATTGGAATTACTACGTATTTAATTGAGTTGTTGTGTCTCAAAACGAAACAAATTTAATACATTTAAAGTCAAATGTAGAAATCATATTATTATTGACATAGAATTAGAAGTTCTAATATGTTCGGTTATAACAAAAAATATTCGCGTTCGTATGATTTTTCCGTCAAAAAATTGGATTGGCATAGTTGATTAAAGCAAACCTAAAAGGTAAAACAATTACGAACACTGTGTTACTACAAATTAAGAACACTGTGAACTTGTGTGTGTGCTTAATTTGTGGGCAATAAGTAAATTTAATTATTGGATCATAAACATTCTTAAGCAGAACCGAGCTTTGTAAAAATTGAAGAGAATACAGTCAGCTTCTTTTAAATACATAGAAATATCTTAACTTATAATGTCTTCGGAGTAAAATATAACTAACACTGCATAATTGTATTACTACAAAGAAAAAAAAAAAATATTTTCAATACAATCAATGGATAAAAAAACAATTACCCTTAACAACGATAACACTTTCTATTTAGAACAAAGCACTTCTATTATATCTACTGGTTAAGTTCTATATAATAGAAAAAAGGATTACAATTATGCGTATGAAATATATATGCTCAAAGTCAGTAATATGTTAGAGTGTATCACATGAATATTTCCTGCGACTTAAATTTAATTTTATTTTAGAAATATATTAACTGTTCTTTCTTTCTGAGAATTTCCCTTGTACATTTTTCATGTTATAATAATTATTATGTTTACGTTTGTTCCCAAATTAAATAACAACAAATAATTCTGAGAAGAAACTGTATAAACCAAATTTTATCTCAAGTACTCTCGCCATTGTAATTAATTTCTTCCAGTTATTAATTCGCAGTAGCTATACTTTGCAGACAAATTTCCATGAATTATGTCGTTTCAATAACAACCGGAATTACAATTTTTATCGAAATGGTAATTGAGCGGTTTATATGCCTGGCTAGACTTATGAGTACCTACTTAAATTTTCGTCCTATATTCCTATATTTAAATATATTTACATACTTCAGTTCTTTTATATTTTCAGCAGCGTTATAAAATTTTCATCGAAGATATCCAGCTTCCTGAGACAACGGATAGTAAAAAGTAAACAAATTATTCTACGTCATTTTCAAATAATATTCATAAAGAACGCGTTGTCTATAAATAAAATGCTTTCATTCCAGCTTCCTTGTTATCCAGAAATAATACAATGGTTTTACTTTATGTATCATAAATTAGTAACAATTCATTGACCCTACGAAGATTAAAAATGCCAGTTAATTAATTCTCACTTAAAATGAGCTGCGTTTCAATGTCACTAAAAAATCTTCGAGTTTTGTTAACATTCATTATTTTATTACATAAATTTCATGACGATTCAAGTTTCACAAAATTTATGAAAGAGTACTAAATAACTGTAGAATATTCTAACAATAAATCAATTTAATATTTATACCATTAATTCGTAAATTTTACTAGTAAAAATATTTAAATGAAAATTTCGTATCCCTACTAACATTTCTTGGACATTTTTTTCTTTCATAACTAAACAATAAAAATTTTAAATTGGTTGCAGATAGATAGTTTAAGAAGGTTCTATTCATTTACCAAAAAGCTCTGTTCATACTCCAAGTGACGCAAATATTCGACAGAGACAAGTTTTAATTTATTTTTGTCCGTTAACCTAACGGTCATTAAACTTAATAGTCAACAAATTAATCGAATTACACGTCTCGTGACGCCATTTCTTTAATATTTGCATCCTTTAATTGATAAATCTATGGAGAATCGATAAAAGTACCTTTTTCAATCAAATCTTTCTGACGGTTTTTCTCCAACTTTGTACAGAAATAATTTAGTACTAAAATTGTGTTTAAATAAGCTGGAAACTTGTATATATATTGATAATTAACATAGTACTTTAATTAATTAACCAATGTGATTCACTATGTCAATTTTTACTATGTTTCCTGAGAAAAATTACTTAAAGTTAGCGATATTTATTTGTAATTTTAACATATATTCAGCAAAAATAAAATTTTGGATCGAGCATCTTGCCTGCACTTTGTTTAATTATGTGCATAAATTTTATTTATTGAGCAATCTAATAAATAACTGCCAAGTAACAACTAAGCAAGCCACTTCGAATACTAAATTGAGTAGGGTATTTTTGAATTGGTATTTCAAAACCATTACAGTATGAGTACAGGGATTCCTTTACCAAATATTAAGTTTTAATATGGCCTTTGTTATTAACATTACATGTCCCCACCTTCTACTAACTATCTTTAAATATTTGAAAAACATTCACAGTAGTTACCAGTTAATAGTCGACCAACTTATGAAATATAAATTTTAAAAATTTTATAAAGACTCCGTGCAAATGACGAAAATCAAATATAAAAACACCTTTTATTAAGTATATATTTAAATATGTATATTTATTGTGTTTGTAAGAAATGTACTAGGCCACATATTAACTTACTTACATGGTGAAAAATAATATTAATATTTCTGAATAGATTGATAAAAATACTATTTATACTTACATGCTTATAAGAGTCGAATTATTTCCGGAATCCTTGTAGCGTGAGTTAGATTCGTATTTCAGAGTTTCTTCTCTTGAAATTTGATAAGCGCGACTTCAAAAACTTTCTATAATCTCAAAATGTACAAGTATGGTAGCTCAGTGATATAATAAATATTTTTGTCACTTTGCATCATTCATCATATTTAAAGTATTAATACCAAGTGTCTATGGTCACTATATATTATTAGTAATGTGTGTGTGTGTGTGTATATATATATATATTTTTTTTCCTTTAATTTTTACATGATTTATTAGCAATTATTTATATATTCTCTCCAAGTACACCACCCTAACATATTGTCTAATTTCACAAAAAAAAAATTAAGAATATTATTATAATTTGCTACCGCTTGCAGTTTCCTTAGTAATTCTTGAATTGAAATTTTTCAAATATAAAAATAATCTCTATTTCGCACTACAATTTAGCACTTCAGACGCGAAATTCCAGCTGCTTCCAAAGATATGAAATAATGAATGCTCTCAAATTAATATCAATAAAAGAGCACATCCAGACTATATCGAACACACATTTCTTAAAAAATACACAATAAAATTTCTGTTCCACTTACTACCATATTTAATACGCATCGCGCAGTATAGTTTTCCCGGATGCTGGAAAATTATACATATAATGCCATTACATAAAGCCGGCACCAAATAATCTATCAAAAATTATCGACCTATATACATTTTGTCGGCAATATCCAAGATGTGTAAAAAGTGCTTCATTACAGGATATATCGGGCATTGTATCGGCATACTATTGAAGAACAGAATTGATTTGTACGGAATGTATCAACATTAACAAACCTCTTATTGTAAACGCAATATCTATTTAAGTTTATGAATTATAAGACAAATATTGGTTTCGTCTAAACAGATTTTAAAACAGCTTTTGATAAGGTTGGTCAACTCATTTGGCCAAAAAAACCACTTCTCATTTAATTGCAAAAGGATGTATTTCTCGTGTGATCTCAACTTGAATATGCTTTTGCAATTTGGAATCAATATTATGTCACATATTATAACAGGATCGAAGTACCTACCTACCGCTCGTATCAATGCCGATGCCTGCGCACTACAAATGTTTCATTCTCTGGACACATTCGTTAACTCGTTATTTCAGTACAAGCAGTCTGTTATACGGATACTATATAACCAACCGTCTTTTAAAATCATGCTATTATCATACATCCTTTAAAAGGATGTATATTTTCCTTTTTTTAATCTGTATGACATTTTCAATCTTTTTCTGATCTTTCCGAGTCAAATCTTGTAGGTTCATTAAATTTTTGTTGGGTGTTGTATATTTATAATTTATTTCTCGTTATTGCTATTTTTATTAATGATGATTATTGTCCTTAATTTTGATGGTACGATTGGTTTCTATAATTTATATATTTGTTATTTGGAACAATTTTTATTAATATAAGTTTAAGGATCTATATACGTAGAATGTTATTTAGAAGTGAGAATGTTAGGACACAAGTTAACCTAATAACTATTTAAATATTACCACTTAATCTCACTTATTGTATTTCACTATGATTTTTGTAGGTTTTTTTCTTTACAGGCGATATATAATAAATTATTTTGAAATAATGAACTATTTTTAAATAATCAAGTACCAAATCACAATAAAATTATGAGTAAAAATTCCGACTTGGGTTGGTTAGTTTCAAATTGACGTAATGAAAAAATTTACTAGTAATTTTTTATTTATACTTTTTATGGTTAATGAATAATAGAATGATAAAGTGAGTATTTTACAATATTATTTTTATTTTCGTTTTAATTGTTTTTTTACTTTAGACCTGTCACTCTAAGAAATATTTTCTTTTTTATATTGTCTTATTTTTAATTTTATTCCTCGCAAACATGATCAATTTGACTGATTACCCTATTTTCTTTTTCACTTTTGTAATAAGTATATTATCCAGAGTAATATATCATTTTCCTGCAATACACGAAACTTTTCTAAGGAAATAAAGAAACGAGTATCGTATTTTCCTCATGTAAGTATTTCAATTCAGTTCCTTTCCTAATATTGAAAGAAAACTATAGGTATTTCACCGCTCTGGTGCCGTACCTGAAATTTTTTTTAGTTACTTGTACATACATATTAGTCATCGTTATCATAAGCTTATTAAATTATAGTTCTATTTTATAAAATGTATGTGTAAATACAGTCAATATTGTACTCCTGTTAAATTAAAATTACCTGTTATGTGTTTATGCACTTCTACAAAAATTCGTGTCTTAATCAATCTAATTTTCAGACCAAGTTATTCGTATATATCATTATTTAAAATATTACTATGTTATAAAATCTTATATTACAGTTACCAGAAACTAAATAAGACGTCTAATGGTAAAAATAATCAATATTTGATATATCATAACTAAAATAGGAAAATGAGCTGTCTTTGTTGTTAAATGATAAATTTTATGTTCAGTCATACGTAAGTATCATGTCGCCTCATCAAATTTCTATTTCTACTCACTGTTGGATAATTATTCGTGAATTTAGATTTTTTACAGAAAACTAATAAAACGTACTAAAAACTTCCCATATAAAATTATAGGAAGTTTTTAGTACGTTTTATTAGTTTTTGTGACGGTTTAATCAGTTTAAGTAACGCGTAACAAATCAAAAGCTTTACTAAGAAAAAATTGTACTGATATATAAACCACATTTGTTTTTCTACCAACGTTTAGTACGGTCGATAAACAAGTAAACTTACTTGAATAAATTTCAGCAGCATGAATTCAACTACACTTACAAGTGCCAATGAAAAGTGAAATAACTTTCTCCTTTAAATGAAATGTGTTCGACTTATTTAATTCAAAATGAAACAAAAAGTTGTAAATAATTGCTGCCCTGAAATTTTGGCTGCTTCAAATTTTAAACTTTAAGAGATACGTATGACAATCACTGTGAAATAAAACTACTGAAAATTGCACTTGTTATTTACAATCACCAACAATTTTCACTAGGATTCAACAGTTTATTTCCGCCTTATATAAACGAGTAACGTTTTAATTAAAAGATTTGATGGTTGGCTTCACCTCTGCAAATAAAACCAATTTCGTCGCTATGGTGTTGTTCAGCTGTTTCTTGAAGTTTTATTAATATTATAGTACGTTTCTTTACTCTGATATTGAATTATTTACTTATTACTAATAGTATGTATTTAGTTTTTATTTATTTTGTTTTAAAGATACTTTGACTCCATTTTGTTTAAACCAATATTTAAGAGAAGCGAAGAATAAGTAATAATATTGAACTAGTTGTTGTTACTTATTCTTCGCCTGTCTAAGTCCTTTTAGCCATGACCATAACTTCTTTATAAATAAAAATTATTTACTGGATAACTGAATAATTAAATTTACAACAACCTATTTAAAAAAACAATAAATCCAAAGAAATTATCCAACTTACAAAATAATTGCAATAATAAAATTCTAATATATAAAATTATGTATTGGAATGTTATTATATTGGTATCTTATAAAATTATATAGATTTGTCAATAATAATATTCCAATTGCAACGACAACAACACCTATATCTTTTATGTACCCATTTAGCATTGAACCTAACAGCGACATGTAGAATATTCGACGTAGCTGTTATCGAATGGAGTCTACAAAATTTATGAACATTTGAGAACTATTATTTATTTTCAAAGTGATACATATTTTTTAAAATATATGTAATATTCGGATGCACACTTTTTTGTAAAATAAGAAAAGTTTTTAATTAGTATTCTAATTCTAATTCAGAGGTATTTAACTAAGTAAAAAAACTCAACCATTTTTATTGATGTGAACATTAATGTTTCCGGGAATAGTTTAATGTCTTGATCTACAATTATTAAATTTTTTGAAAACGATTAAATGACGTTAGCGCATATAAGTTGCTTGTTCTAATTATACCATTTTAAACTTAATTTAGGATTAGGAGACTTTTACTAAGGATAATTCACTTTAGCCACTTTGATAATAATAGTTGTGTAGTGTTATAGTTCGTTGGAGGAAGTCACAAAGCGAGGGGAGGTAAAACTAATGGAATATTCAAGTATTGTATCATAGCAAAGCATAAATACGGAACTCTGTTATTATTTCTTGCCTTTCCTGGCAAAATATGATGAGACATTTTGTTATTATTATTTTTCTGAGACAGCCCAAATTAAACGACAGTTTATTCCATTAAAAGTCTTCAAACAGGACATAAAAATGAGAACGCAGGAAAAAGGATTTTTTTACATGATACCATGCACAACTTGGTTGCCGATAATGTTACGACTGAAATGAAAAGATACATTCTGTTCTAGGCGTATTTTATTTTGAATATGTAATATAATTTTTGAAACTGATATTCTTTCGTTTCATTTGTTTTTTTCTTAAATATCTAAAACAGTATAATATCTGGAAATTTTTAAATATTGTTAGTTACAGTTGGCTGCTTACTTTACGCAGATATGCAAAAATTCATTTAAATCTGCCTAACTTTACTGGAAACAACCGATACTGAACAAAGAATGGAATTTCATTTCAGAAAAAAACTGTTTTTCATTTTTGTGAATTAAGAAACAAGAACGAATTTCAATTTGCTTACCTAATATACTTCTACCTATGTGACTTATTATGACATATAAAAAGAATCGTAGGCAAATTTTCTTTCCAAGGATGGAAGATATATATAAAAAAGATAGCTTATGACGGTTTCACCAACTGATGGCGTCATATTTAGATCATTATTACAAAACAAAAATAATTAATTAAATATCTATATCAATTACCTTCACCATAGAAAGATTCATTGTGTTAAAGAAGACAAAATCTCAAATAAGACGAGCCTTTTCTTTATTTTAAGTACAAGCTCTTCAAAAAAAAAGACCGCGGAGAGAGATATTTCTTTGTTTCGTAGACAATAGACCTTTTTACGAAAATCCTATTGTTTTGAATCGTTCTGCTCCTGTTTGGCATAAAATTCGTCCTTATTTCGTGTAAATGTTTATACTATTCACAACCTTAAGGTTTTACTTATTAGTGACAGAAAAGTTGTATTTGATGAATGACTTATTAGTGACAGCTTGTTGGCTGAAAGCGTATTGCCCAAAGTAATATAGCGGAAAAATACTTCTCCATGAATATATTTCTAATTTGAAAACCATCTTATAAATAAAGTTATGGCAATTTTAGAATTTTTGAACAAAATGTCTGTGGGTCTCATAATAAAATGTCATTATCCGGTATTTTTAAAAAATTATAATGAAGTTTAATTTATAATTTTTTTAAAAATATTGGAGCCTGCAAAGTGAAAAAATATTTATTATAGCTTTAAGCAATCTAGTAATCAAACTACAACCAACCAGTCAAAATCAATAATTTAAAAAATATATTGTAATAGAAAACATTACCCGGGAGAGGTATGACGATTCCTAAAGGAATATCCTCTATAATGGAGTATAAATATAGTTTCACGGCAAAAATACGAAATTTAATCCATACATTATTTTACGTGTTTCGTATTATTTTGACTTAAAAATTGTTGGTTACTTTATTTTTCATTTTTGGAAAATAAAAAAGATGTTCAGTTTTAATACATATTTTGAATCGAGCATGTTCTTTAAAAAGTAGTAATTTTTATATTGTTTAAAATATTTAGTAAATTTCCTGTACTTCTACTGTGATTTTTATTTTATTTAAGAATTCAATATTTAAATTAAAAACAGGACGGTTATTTTCCTGAACTAAATTCGGCACAAACAGTAAAGGAACCTTATCGGTTTAACCAAAGTTTCCTTTACTGCTCTTAAAATCATTGATAAGTTAAGATGAAAACTAAAATATTTTACAAGGGGTTTGACGAGTTTTACTGTTTAGGTACGAGCCTTTTCCATATTACGTAGAGTTAATAGCTCTATAATTAATTCGTTACCGTAGATTTTTTCAAAACATAACAACTAGTATGGATAGCCTGTTAAAATTCCAAAATTGAATGCAGAATAACATTTATTTGTTCGAAATGACAAAGAAAACCTATGAATAAAATCTTTCAAATTCATAGATCACACATGCATGTGTGCGTGCATCCGTGCGTGCATGCAGGTGAGCGTGCGCGTGCGCGTGCGTGTGTGTGTGTACACGTATATATATGATAATAATGGCATAAAACTAATAAATTTTGCTTAGTAACTGCATTTTTGAAAAATTACCTCTGTTCTTTTTCACCTACCACCTTTAGTTAGTATCTCGACTCAGAATATTCATACATTTTTTGTAAGTAAAAGAGACAAGCATATTTTTATACCTTTGATTAAAAATTAAAGTCTACGTATTAATAAGCATACATACTAATAAATATAAAAATTAAAATAATTATACAAATACAAGACCCAAGATCAAATAATGTTGCAGAAATATTTAAAAATACGAAAATTTCCGTGCAATCGGTATATTATTGGGAAAATTATTTAATGCCACTGCAGGGAAAAAATTTAATATGAAAAATTCACATTTAAATCAAATAAAATGGATAGCTTGGTAAAATTCCAAGATATTGTATACATTTTCAAATAATCCTTTGCTTATAACAAATTAAGGCATCGAATTTTTGGTACATTTTCATTGAAAATAATTATAATTCTATCCAAAATTTAATATCGGCAAAAAAAATGAGTAACTTTTAATACTGAAATATTAAAATTTACAATCATATGATTGTAAAGTCCGACGAAATTATTGTCTGGAAATTAATGCAATAAACAACTACAATATCGAAATACTCAATACAGAATATTAAACTCTATCATATATTTTAGTTAATACATCACTTAACATTTCATTAATTTCAAATGACGGTGAGTTATTCACGAATAAATACTCGTATGTATTAACAAATATTAAATAAAAGTGGAGTTAGTTATAATAAGAGATTTTTTTTGAGTTCACGTGTGTCTTAGTTACAGGTATTGCACTTTTTGGTAGACTAAGTTACCATTATTCAACAAAAATAAATATGTTTCACAAAGGAGATTTGTTTTGTCTCAGCTCGAATGACATTGAAATAAATAAATGCTACTTATGTTGGCTTACAAAAATTATGTCTAAAACTGACAAACTCATAAAAGGAAATTTGGTAAATAATAATAGCTAATGTATGTTTCTTTATTGATTACGTACATGAAGTTAATAAAATGTAAATTAAAATTGAATTATATGTATATAGTAGAAATAAAGACATAAAGAAGCGACAAATCAAGATGTAGATGAATAAAAATACCTATAATTCATCCATTATCTGAACTTGCCCCCAGTTTCCTTCCTTTTTTTTTAAATAAAGCAATGCAACTGTTTACATGTTCAGACATGGTATGTAATTTACTATTAGCTGACAGTGTTACATTACACTTGAAGTAACTATAACCTTATATTAGGTTAAATAAAACAAAGGGGAATAACATTATGGACCTTAGATCCTAATTTTTTTGAAGAGATTGATCCATATTTCTTTTTGAAGTTTTACATTAATCATATATTTTAATTACAATTAACTTTTCAATAATAAAAAAGACACCTATGTCTTTTACAGACCGTTATGTATATTTTTTGTTAGTATATTTAAAACAAATTTTTTAACGTTAAATTTGCATTTTAAATTTTCAAAAATATCGCTATAAATAATTACTTGTTCCGCCAACTTCATTTTCATTTTTTGGATCGCCTTTGTATAGGTACTCTACATTCTGGGAGCTTTTGGGCTTATGTGTGCTTGTGTTATTTTTTGACGCTTTTACTTTTATTACTTCGTTTGGTATTATAAAGATCAATGATGTCTTTACAACTTACTTTATTGCCTTGACATTTGAAATTATATGTAAACAAATTGTTGCTAAAATTGTTAATAGTATGAGGCACATCAAATCCGCAAAACATGTTTTATCATCTAGTATAAATATAGATAAGCGGCGTTAACACTAATTGTTTTAAGACACTAACATTGGTTGTTCCTTGGTCACATACAACTACCTTTGGCAGTAATTCCAAATAAAAAGCTTGTCGTATGACTCTTTATAATTGTTTGTTTTAAATTTTCTGTCTTGACATGTGTATATTAAAAAAAATAAGCAAGGGGAATCTTTCAATTTTGGTACAGTCCTCTTGCCACAAAAACCAAAGTAGTTTTGGATACCTTGTTTTTTTATGACCTTTCCCCAAATCGTCAAAACCTTCTAATAAATAAAATTTTTCATTGTATTCAAACATGTCACTATGGTAATTTCGTGAAAACCAATTATAAATGCGTTTCCTTAGTCCGTGGTATACTCAGATTTCTTTTTAATATTCTCAAAACTGACCTTCGAGAGCCCCGGGAAGTAGCTTGTTTTTATCCACATTTTTATTATACTAGGAACTGCTAGTAAAACTCCAGTTCTTCTCATATGCCTGTACATAGAAGGAGACTTGTGGAACAAGGCAAGGCAACGATTCTTTTCAGCAATCGTCTATTTGTTAGTACCTTCTTTTAACTGCATTTTTGTTAAAGTTTAAGATGGTTTATTTTTTGAAATGAAAATGTTCAATATAAATAAATGTTTTCTTATCAACTTCTTTTTTTAATTTTTTTTGAAGAAATCATGTTTCTTTTAAGTTTTTTCATCCAAAATGTTTCAGTTTCTTTACATATTCTTATGTTTTTTTAAGTGAATACGATAGCGCTTGAGTTTGGTTGGTGTTTGATAATTATACACTAGATTCACGGGTTCAAAATTTTCTCTTTCTAATTCTGATTTCCTTTCTCCTTTATAAACTTTAGTAGGTATTTTCACTTTTAAATTTTCTGACGAAAATAATTCAGTTTTAATTGTGGTACTTTTCAGTAATTTTTCCTAACACGGGCCTCAATACTGTGCTTCTTTCAATTGTAAAAGATTAAAAATGGGCTTCACAGAGGTATCTATTTGATAACTCATTTTCGGATAAATGGCTCAAAGTCTTATTACATGCAAAAAGTTAAACGACATAAAAATTAGGAGTATTTTACGGAAAGACTGCACTTTTGGGGATGAGTTTATGCCCGAGGCCGGTTTAAGTTAAAGACAAAATAAGCTATTGCCCGCACCGCTTATGTGGCCGACGATATAGAAAAAAAGCATTCGGTTTCAAGGGGTCTCCCCTGCTCAGACTTACGCTTAAATTAAATAGTTGACACGATAAAACAATTAATAACATTTTAAAGTGAAAACTGTAAAATGTTATCCCTATCAACTCGCACTGCTCAATATATAGAATTTGTGCCATACCACCCTTCCCAGAAGTCACAGATTGCCAGTGCAGATGATTAATCCCGGTAACTTCTATAAAAGGTGCGATGGTCCTAACCTTGTGTTGCCTAGGAACTTTTTTTTATTTTTCAATAATCCCCCTACTTTTTCTTAATTATGAAAGCTTGAAATATAGTGTCGCAAAATTGTTTATAGTGCTACTAACTAATAATAATTTTTCCTATATTCGTTTATATCAAACCGTTTGTTTAACACACGCCGATAAAGCAGCGGATCACTTAATTTTTCATTGACTTTATTTATTAACTTAGTCGTTTCGTACTAAAATAGTCTATACGACTATTTACGATGAAAACAATAAAAATCGCCTATGTTACTATGAAATAGTGTAGCTTTATATCGGTGATAGAATTTTCATTATCGGACTAGTAGTTCGAAAAATTTTGCCCTTCAAACCTAAATACATATTTACAAAGGAACAAACAACTTTAACTCATTGTAATATTAGTTGGGGTGAGTAGTGCAAATTTGCACTAATTTTAAATTTTCTTGCACGTTTTGAATTTAATCTTTTTAGGAGAATAGATATCCTAGACCTATAAAGATTATGAAAATTATAACTAGCTTTTTGTTATTTCATGACTTTATTCTTATAAAAACGATTTGATATTTCATTTAGGTTTATTTTTAATCTTTAAGTAACGAACGCTACAAAACATATTTTATTCTTGAACTAATTATAGTTTTACTAGTAAGTAAAATGTATTAATTATCTTTATTGAATTTAGGCGAAATTTTCTCTCACGGCATTCAGTATTTTATTTTATTTTATTTAATATTACATTTAATCAACGAGAAAATAAAAAAATTAAATCTATGAGTTAAAATTTGAATTTCTTCCACCGTTGTCGATTTCTTAATTATTTTTTAAGGATTTGAAGTAACACTAGCGATTAGAATGTAGAAGGGGAATAAGTGTGCATAGACAAAAAGAAATTTTGAAAGTCAGAACAATGTTTTTGTTGCCGCACAATATTATTTTCGTAGAAAATTACTCTGTACTCCGTTATAGTTTTTGGTTTCTTTTTTAATTATTGTAGGTATGCTTGTGTTATGCTATTTTTTTATTTAGTTTTATTAGTCTATTATTTTGAATCGATGACATGTAATGTACGCAGGAATGTGATAAAGTTGCAAAGTACTCTTATAAATACAATATAACTTGCAATTGTAATGAACGCTATGATATACACTTTACTATTGAACTAGCTATTCTTTTATTACCAAGTAAATGTTTTGCATTTTGGGATCGAATTTACGTAAAAATATAAAATTTTATCTTAAAACATATAAGAATAGGATTTTAAGATAATATAGAAATTTATTGTGTACAAGTAATTGCTTAATTATACATAAAAAGAGATCGTCCGAAGAGGAAAATTTGTCTGCAAATTTGTTTTCATCAATATTTTCTTAAAGTTGTTCCGATAACTTGCGAAAATCATTCGAAAAGAAAAACTGGTTTGTAAATTTATTTTGATGAATATTTTTTCAACGTTGCTCCAATAAGTAGTAAAAATGATTAAGTTTCACAAAAATAGGCCAGACAGGTGTGAGAAATGCAACATTTCTATATAAAGTCAGTTTTATATTAGAATGTCCAAAAATCTATAAAAGTTATTATTTATAATACACACACTTATATATATATATATATATATATATATATATATATATATATATATATATATGTATGTATACATGCTCAAGAAATGTTTCGTCGTTATATTCCCTAACACAAGTACAAGCTTTACAACATGTGACTAGTTTTTGAAGCGACTTTCTATTACGTAGATATGTTCAAAAACTTTTAATAACAAAATAGATTAATGTGCACTTTTCCAAATAGATCCTTAAGAGTAAAGCTTATTAAGTGTGACCTTTGAAATAAAATTACGAAGGCAATTTTTGGGCTAACATTTTGACGTTAAAAAAGTTAAACATAGCAGATTATAAAGTTTGTATGCCATCCTTTGAGAGATCATGCTGATCGAAAAAAATATTTGTCTCCTACAATATAATAAATAATTCGTAATTAAAAGGCTGCCTATTTTTTTTGTCTGCTCTTCAAAGACAAAAACTGGCACCACGGACCATTGCTGGCATTGTTTCTCAGTAAAATATTGTATAACTTGTATATTTTATCTAACTTCTCAAAAATTATGCATGGTATAATGCATTTAATTTATTGTATGCCTTATTGTTTTAGGAATTTTTCGTCAATGTCTTGTTTTTCTTCTTCAAATGATAATTAAAATTACAATCATTTGGTGTGAAATTATTTCCTGTTCCGTAGGCGTAATCTAACATTTTAACTACATATGTGAAAATCGTAATATATCAAGACAACGATATTTATCAAGGGGTACAATGTAATAAAAGAGAAAAATATTAATATATTGAAAAAATTATATTATTGTTAATATTATAATAATTTCAAATAGTCTAATGTAATAATATGCATTCTTAAATGTTCAAAGTGTGCAATAAACTCTCTTAGTAAGAGTTCTGCTTACTTTTAATATGTTTGTTTCTTAATTTCACAATTAATAGATTTAATTTTCGAAACAAATGAAAATTGTGTTATACAGCAATACGTGTACGTAAATTCCCAATTATAGGTTTTAGAAAAAGTGAATAAAAAAGAAGTCGCGGTACGAAGGAAGAAAGAAAAGCCAAGCCATAAAGTAAAATGAGAAGCTAAGGCATAGCACAGGCGAATTTGATAAAAATAACTTAAATAATAAAATTACGTTACCGTAAGTAATAAAATGTTGCTTATATAGCTGCATGGGATAAGAAAACCTGTTTTTTCTAATAGTCGAAGAAGAAATCATCGCTGAACGCAAAACTTAAAATGTTAAATGCGATATTTCAAGGTAGAAAAAATAATGTTGGCATCGTAGACCATTTTAACAGTATTGACTATAAACTAATTTCGAAAAGGAACATGTACAATCATTGGCAGAGAATTGGAGAAATATAGTAGTTATACATCTGTAAGTTTTTATGATAATAACGTATGAAAGTGTATGCACTAGTTCTAAACACCACTTCACACAAGGACTACACACTTCGAAACATTTACTCTCATTAATCAAGAAATAAATTACGTTATAGTCCAATCTACTACGAGAAAAAGGAAATTCTGCTGAAAAAGAAAACAATTTAAAGGCATAATAGTTTTATTTCATCGAAACTCAATTCATGATTTTAAATATATAAACATGTCTCATGTTTGTTTTCATACATTTTCAAGGAAAGGAGCTTCAAAATATATGTGACCCTGCTTTTTCTACCTTATCATCGCTACGTGATGTTAGTGTAGTTTAGCTATATTTTTATAATGGTGTAATATTTGTTTCTACATAGTTATTAGTAAGTCATGATAATTAAGAAGTAAAAAATGTTTTTCTTTATTTTACGAAATAAATTATCATTTAGCGTTTCACAGGAGTTATTCTTTTATTTAATTTTTGCAAATCTTCGAAAACTTTCGACAGTTATACATTATACATTATAAGTAAAAAAAATATTACAAGTCAATCACCGAAGAAATATAACATCCTTAAATTACCCACGAGTCCCATAACGATTTTCCTCGAAGATTGAAGAAAGGGTTGGTATTTAATAGAGAAAAGTTAAAGTATTCAAGACGCTAGAGTATCATAGAATATTCGTTCTCACTCAAGAGACATCAAACTGAGAATTCTTTCAGGTAAAACTCCGAGATAAAATTTACAAGAAACTAGCTCTGACACAGAAAAACCCATGTATGGTTCTAGACAAAATTAATATGGAATTTGGCTTAGAGCAACTTTTTCCTTGAAACATAGAGTTTCAGCTGTCTATGCGTAAGATAAAATTAATAATTTGACTATTATATTTATTATCTTGAGACATAAAGATATTTTATTTTCTTCTTTTTTCGTCTTTATTTCGTTATTCGTTCAGCAGTGTGAAACTCTGTACAAACTGATAGTTTTTATCGGGGTAAATTATATATTTTTGTATTCAACTTTACAGTCTCTTTAGATTATTATCCATAGGAAAAGTCCCGAGTAATACGTATTCCGCATTAGATCGTTTATTATACTAATTTGTGATGGTAACAAACGTCATCTTTTTACTAAATTTTGTAAGAATCTATTTGGTAATTTAGCCGTGTAGCTAATATTACGGTCACACGAACAAACTCTTACAATATAAACTGATCTTAGTGCATTTGTGATGTTAGTGATTTGTAGCAACATGCATGTTTACATACATACACAATTTTTTAAATTTTTGGTAAACTTTTTTATATTGTTACGGTATTTTGAAGTACACAAAAATAAATAGTAAGATTTCTTTTCTTTTTTAAAAAATATTAAATATTTTATTTCCTTAACTTGTATTCAACAGTACGCGATACCGAAAAAAAAATTTCAATATGCATATAACAAGAAAATACACTCCTAACTGAATTGTTTAAACATGAATATTTAAAATTCAAGCGTTTATTAGTGTCCATAGATTTGCATCAAATCAAATGGTATTGAATATGTTTACCAATATAATATTTAAATTAATTTATTCAGTATTTTGAGAAAATCGAGTGTATAACGAAGACCGACGGCACGTAGCATGGCAATTTTTAGTTTTCCAATATAGACACACGCACACAAATATTAATATTATATTTCGCCATGTAAATATATTGCCTAAAATATTTTTCACAGGCGTATAATTTAGCAAATTTCTCAAAAAATATTTACTTTCATTGTACGAATCCTAAATGACTAATTTATAATTCCATCTGCTAGCTCGTTTTTCATGTTAAATAAATATGAAACTTGAATCTTAATTCGTGTTAGCGGGAATATTAATTTTCGACGTTAATTCATATTAGCGAAACATTAAGCTTTATGTTAATTCGTATTAGCGAAATATTAAGCTTCAATATTAATATAATATAGGTATTAACATTCAAATAATTCGTATGAAACCTTAAAATAATTCTATATACTGGCACTTGATTAGAATTTTAAATTCAATTATTTTGGTTATCCTGAAATTATAATATCAAATGATATGAACAAAAGAGCCTATTTTGTGCTTCGTGGGTCCTCCGGCACGATTTTGCTGTTTTTTTATTATATTGTAATTTTATTTCTCTTTTTTCATTAGTTAAATACATCTTGATTTTACCAAATGTGTTATGTTGACTTCGTAGTCAGCTCAATTTTTAAATATTTCTATATAAATAATAATATAATATCCCATGAATAAAGTAATTATTATCTCAAATAAATATACATATATGCAAGTCAAGTATGCAAGTACTGTGTAAATTTAGAAGGCTAATATACTCGTTGTTTCCTAATTCAAACTAAAACAAACTATCCGGCTTCAAGCTAGGTTTAATACAAAGTGATTAACAAAGCAATAAAAGTCAAATGCGCTTTACTCGAGGTCGGGAATAAGGTCTGTTTGTTTAGCAACAGGTTTCACAGACACCTTATCCTTTGTCAAGGATACCGACGAGGCTGTATACACAATATGCATATCCTATGCGTACGAGGAAACGTTATTTTCTTTACGCGTAGGTATTTCGCAACTAAGCTCTGCTTTAAATACATTGAGCTTAGACAATAGGCAAGCGATTACTTATTAACGCTGTGACGTAAAGCCTGTGGTGTATGACAAGGCTTTTGAATTATGTGTTCGTTTTAAGCTAAGGTATAAAAATACTTTTCTATGAAGAAATTATTTCACAAACGACTTTTTCAAAAAATGTATTTGAGGACGTTTTTGTATATCGTACAGAAGGAGTAAGCATTTAATTATGAGCGTATAACTTTTTTCCCTATAGATCAATTTATCGTTGCCTTTCGAAAGCTTCTATTCCAAAGTTCTTTGTTTTTATATCGTACCTTCGTATCGTGAATATTCGCAAATTATTCCAGAATAAATCTTCTTTAAAGGTTTTTATCTCTTTTTTGTGATGCAAACTCTAACAAATACAGAAATAAGCAAAGAAATGGACGAATAAACAGTCTTAATAACTTTTGTCGTGGTACTTGTTTAATATTGAATCCCCTTTTACAGAAATAATTCCTGTGCAAAGTATGCTAAAGTGAATTTCTTTAGTGCGCAATTCAGTGTTAAACAAATTACGGGCGTAAATTGGAGAGAACGACACTGTCCAGTATACTGACATAACATAGTGATCGGCAACGTCCGCGCATCTTTGAATGTTTCCGCTGTTATGCATCCTTCCTCAACACCCTTATGACTGGATTGTTTTGAATTTTTAAAATTGTTATTTCATAATTTTATTTCGCCGTTTTATTTCTCACAGTTCCCTAATTTTATTTCTGGTGATACTAATGTTCAAAATATATTATATGATTCAATTCTATCCTGCATCATCTAACATACTTTTTTATAATGTCTTTGTTTTATTTATATTGGTTTTATAATGTCTTTGTTTTATTTATATTTTCACATATTTCATGAATATATTTCACTGTTTACAATCTTGTTTGAAAATTAAAATATGAGCACATACGCGAAGCTAAATGTATTTCAGTTTTTTGTTAGCAGATATATACGCATATATTTGATTATTATATAAACTTAGACCGTCAAAAATTTGTCTCAACTGTATAAAAGTCATTATCTACATATGTAGATAATGACTTTTACATTAAAAAAAACGTGTATTCGCGAAATATAATGTTTGTGATATTTTTCTCATTTTCAACAAATGTAATTAAAAATATTAGAAGTAAAAAAAATAAATTTAATTTAGTGAAGATTAACAAAAGTAAACCGAAATAATAGGCAAAGCGTTATGTGAAAATTATATTACATGTAAAAAGTTTCGGTAAAGAGACAAAGAATCGTTTCAGCATTTACTGTAGGATTCTTGGCTTCTATTGAGGTTTATATCTATCAAAACTTTATTAGACTTTACCGCCTCTGGGAAGAGTAACGTGTAGGAAGATTGTTAAGGTTAAATACAAAGTTCTTCGAAACTATTCAAGATACTTCATTGGAATTGATATTGTTTATAAATATTTATAACCGTGTATTTTTTTAGAATTGTGCTTCCTTTAAGAAAGTCATAACACGAAAAGCAATTTATGGTGCGTTTTTTTTATTTTAAGCCTCAGAAAATAAGTGTATTGGGATCAACGTCCGTTAATTATTGCATATTAAAATTTTAGCAAATTTGAAGGTAGTGATAAGAAATTAAATGGATGTTAATATCTCAGGTCTAAAATTGTAAATAAGTTTTAAGTAAAGAACAACAAATACAATAAAAATAGCTTCATTACACGTTGGTGTAACTATATGCTTATACGGATAGACCATTTCGTGCGACGCTGAAGGCCCTCTAACCTCATCCGCACCTAATATTGACAGTCTTCATTTTAAAACCAAACATGGTCTTACAGGTTTCGAAAAAATCTGTCAAACCTTTGGGCGTGTCTAAGTAATATCCGAACAAACTTGTGGTGTCCGTATTTCGCAGGAGTGAAGCTGCAAGTCACAGACACATATGTTACTCTGCTACACAAACTACACAAATTTTAAGCTAAATGTCGGTTCATTGCGTGATTTTAAAGTTATTAGTTCTTACCTAATAAATAATACCTAGTTCTTACCTAGTAAATTAACAAAGCATAACACATATACATATATATATCCAAATATGTACTCACACTAACTAAATGTAGGCGGTGTTAGTAAAACTCACTTTTTTCAGTTTTAGCCGGGTTTTCGGATCTTTGATTATATCTATAATATATTTTTGTTTTATTCGTTTTGACTATCGTTAATATATAATTTAATAGATTTTTTTAAGATATTTACAAGATTTTCCAAAACTACCAGTCAATCGTTTTAATAGAATTTAATTGATTTTCCACTAACTATTTTCCACTAATTTTGTTCATAGATTGCAATTATTATCAGATTATTATCAGATTGCTTAGATTCAAAGTTTACTAAATATTTCACTATCTAGGTCCTCCGCTTATATTTGCACTTAACAATTGATATATAATTGTGAAAATTTAATGTAAATATTTTGTCACAATTCCAGTATGAAATATTGTAGGATATATAATTTCATTTTCAATTAAAGACGTTGGAAAAACGAAAACAACAAACCAGTTGCTTTACACATAATGCAAAGTCCTTATTTTCCACAAAATGACTAGGATTTTAATTAATTATTGTTAAAAAATAATGACTGGAGCAAAAATATAAATGAAAGTAAATTTAAAAAAATAATAATTTAAAAAAATATAACTTAAAAAAAATTTTTGGAAAAAAAATATTTTCCGTTTAGCCGTTTAGCAAAAATCATTCTCAAAAAACTGTACAATTAAAAAAAAACTTAAATAAATACTTTCCCTAACTGTACTCCTGTACTGTTTCCCTAACTGTTGAACTGTACAATTATGCAAATATTCCACCACATTTCATTTTATTTAAAACACGCAATAAGAAATGGCGAAAACATTTTTTTTTTTAAAATTGTTAAGTAATATCATTTAAAAAGTTTTACAAAATCATTTTTAAAGAAAAAATTGTGTTATCATTATTAAATCTCACACTCACACGACAATTCCAATAAAAGGTTGTAACGAAAAAATTAAGGAAAACGGTATATAGGTCCCCATTGTCAACAATGCAATGAATTTGTTTTAGAAGAAGATGGAATCGGGTGATATTTAAACCGTAGAATATTTCTGTGTGTATATTGTGCATGCTAGCGATAAGTAGGCCGATTTCCAATGTTAAATAGAAAATTTATGTTTATCTCACTCAGTAATTATCTAGAATAAGAACTCTTCGTTTTAACAATACACATTCCTTACGGATATTTATAGAATATAAGTAAGAATAGTAAATCGTTATTATAGAAAATATTCGCTGAACGTTAAAGAATATTTTGTTTTAGAAGAAGAAGGAATCGGGTGATATTCAACCCATAGAATATTTCTGTGTACATTATGCATGCTAGCAATAACTAGGCCGATTTCATAATTTAAATAGAAAATTTATGTTTATTTACTCAGTAATAATCTAGAATAAAAACTCTTCGTTTTAACAATAAACATTCCGTACGGATATTTCTAGAATATACGAGCTCGTATGTTGCAAAACTTTTGTCGGAAAGTTACTTCTATATAACTTTTCGAAATGAGACTCCTGTGAGAGAGGTGATTTTAGAACATGCGTTCATCTCCAATAAATACGTAGAAGAGAAGTTTGCTGGTTGTGACTTATTCAATTAATACTTTGCACACTAACTAAAATCAAGACCAATTAGTACCGTGTCAATCATTTTAATTAGTACCGTGTCATGATGCAATTTGAAGCGACACGAAATTCGAGGCTTCAACAGGGCGAGAAAAAGCTAATTAACATTAAAATAAGATAAAACTACAGTCGTTATTCGGAAGCGACATCGTCAAACTGTGGAAACAAATGATTTTATTTCATTAATATAACCAGTGTAGGGTATAATAAAAACGTTTCCTTTACCTTTTTACTTTTAATACAATATTTTCCATGGAAAATGTAACAGTTAAAGTCATTTAGAACGATAAGAATAACAAAATTTTTCGACAACGCATTAGTTATGTGTGAACATCAACATTATCTAGTTTCATAATAAACTAAACATAAACGTTCATAATATTCATAGCTACAAATAAATAACTGAAAAAAGACACATTTTGAAGTTCTTGTTATGGGTCGTTATGGGTCGCAATAAGGAAACGAACCTGGTAATATCACATTTATTTTCTCTGCTATTTCCAGAGATATACAGAACTGTTTATATAATATGGAATATTTTAATAGCTTTAGTTTCTACAGTGTTGTTTCAATATTAGAACGACAAATATGGGCGAAAATGTTCCATACCGTGAACCGAAAAATATTTTATATTCCAAATAAAACTGGAACTTGGAAATTAAATACATTTAACAAAAACTAGAAAAGTTTGGAGTAAATCTTGAACATTAGGTCGCTAAAATTCTGGCAGGTAAACGCTTTGAAATATTGTGTATAGAGTCATACTATTAAGTATGGATTAATCACAGACAGCGCTGAAACTTTAAGTGAATTATATAAAAGATAATGGATTTAAATCGATATCAAATACGGATTCCATTACTTTACGAATTTCGTCCGGGTCACAATGGGCGAGTCCACGATGTCTTATGCGACGGCAAGGATTTGGTTCAGAAAGTTCAGGAATGAGGACTACGATCTTAAGGACGAAATCCGTACCGGACGTTCTGTTGAATTGGGCGTTCAACTATCAAACTATAAAGTTTCAAAATACGGTGTCGTGGTACTCCACGAATAGTCATCATATTGCCTTCTGTGCAGAGTTGATACTTGTCAACAGTTATTGACATTGAAATGTAACTTCGACTGGCTGAATCAAATAATAAGAAGAAATGAGAAATGGCTTACATACGTTAACCATTCACGCAAACATCAATATCTGGGTGTCGAAGAAACAAGAGTTTTAGTATTTGGATACTGAAACTACTGTAATTAGTCCAAAAAGGTGATGGTCAGCTACTGGTGGAATATCAATGGTATTATTCATTACGAGTTGCTTCCAGAGATATACACTTAATGCAAATATTTATTGTGAACGATTGGACCGATTAGCTGGCAAATTGTGCAGTCAAGAGGGTCGAGTTTATTTTCTACACGATAATGCTAGACCACGTATTACAAAACGTACTTGTCATAAATTGAAGTGGCTCGGCTGGGTTCTACTCACTCATCCACCATATTTGCCGGAAATTACGCCATCTGATTGTCATTAATTCCGGAAATTTACGCCATCTGAGCTCTACGTAACCATTTACGTGAAAAAAGTTTCATAAACGAGTTTTAACTCTATTTTCTGATAATTTAAATAAAAAATCGAAAACTAAACTGCTTCCGTAATTGTAAAATTATAATGTTCCATTATAAAATGTAGGCATGTAAAATATATTTTTAAGTTTTTCACTTTAAGGTAAAAAACAAATAAAATTTAAATTGTTACCGTATTATTTTCTCACACAGGAAAACTTGTACACATCTATTAAAATTGCAAAAATCCCTCAAGTTTCTTAATGTTACTCGGGAATGTCATTAAGTCTATTTCAAACCACTGACCCTTAATCCAGACAAAATAATTTGCATAATTTTATTTTCACAATTATTTACTTTACTACTACTCGTGCGTTTAATACAACCTGTACATTATTTTAACCATTTAAAAGATGATCAGCGCCGTAAGTAATTTGGTGATTTGCGTTTGCAGTAAGCACCAATGAAATTACAATTTTGTCTTTGTCTACTTATACTCTAACGTTGATTCTTAGTAAGCCAATGTAAACAAAGCTTCATTGTTTCTCGTGGTAATATTGCTTGAAGTTACACCAGCCCTAACAGCAAGGACTAATTGTTCTGAAATTAGGAGTTTACCAATAGGTCGCTTAGGGTAAAAAATACTCAAAGTCTCAATCCATCGGCTGAAAGCAACTTTAAAGAGGACACCATTCTATGAGGATACCGGGGTTGAGGATATATTAACCATGGGAAACATGTAATAGCAAAATCATAAGTGAAAATTAAAAATTGTTCCTGGAATATTCATGTCAAAATTAATTATAATATTTTGTGGAAATGGTAAATAAATATTTTTATTCCAAATTCTATTAATTTTTTCAAAACTATTGATTTAGTTCTCATATAGTATTTAATCCTTATTTACATAAGGTGACATTATTTAAGAGGTTAGCAGGAAATAAAAAGTTAACCGTGTTTAAAATTAAAACGAACATAAATTTAAAATTGTTATACCATTTATTTTAGATGCACATGATAGAGTTTTTGTATCTGAAACAGGAGTATTTCTCTCGCAGTTATTGCGTACTAATTTACACGTGGCTCTTTGGAATTTTACCCGAGGATTAGTTTAGTTTAATCACTCATCCTAAAAGTTGATTAATAAGCTTTTAAATTAAGAAATCTATTTACAGCAAGTATTGAAGATTACTTTGGAGATAATTATTTACTCGCTTTTATAACATTATTTCAAGGCGGAGGGAATAGAATAAATAAAAGTAATATCATGTTCACATTCTTATTTTATGAAATATATGACATCGTGTTTAAATCCTTATGTATTTTAAATTCTAATTAAATTGTCCTTCCTAACAGGGAAAATAATTTTAGAAGAGGTACAATCGCAAAGTCCCTCGAGCATGTTCTTGTCACTCGAGAGCGTTATTAAGAACTTCGCACTTCATATTTTACTTAAGATGTATATGTTTTGAACAAATCATTTCTGGAAATACTCGTTTCAATATTATTGGTGTATTTAAAACTACTTGCGAATTATTGTTAATTAACTCTCTCAAACAATTAAATATATAAAGTAATATCTAAACCGTTGCAAACAAAATAAGAGTTGATAAGATCTATGCGCTGACAGGTTTCGCATAGATCTTATCAACTCTCACCGGCGTTTTTCGACAATATGTACGTAAAACGTGAAAATCTAAATTTTTTTTTAACTTTTATTCCCTCATTTTCACAAAATTTTGAGGCTACATGTGAATAAATATAATTTTCTTTCAATGCACTTAAAACCTAGTTACCAAAAATATGTTTATTTGAAATAAAGATAATTGAAAAGTCTATCCTTTTCTCTAAAATAGTTATTTGTAAAATCATATGGATTTCATTCTGTCATATTGTTAACCTTGATATCTGATTTCATGTATCTGTATGAAGAATTAGGAATGTCCAAAGTTTAACAGAACTAAACCACTTGGCATAAAAATGTCTTCAGGTATAATAATACGTGTATCATTTTTATAAAAATTCAAAGAAAAATTTAAAGGAAAAAACCAATAACAGTAACAGTATAGAGTTGCCTGATATTCATTGTTTCAATATAAAGGTTCGATTTTCTGTATTACTAAGTTCTTAATGTAATTTCATTGAAATGTTATTTTTTTATGTTTTTTAAGAGAAACTATCCAAATTTGTAATACTTTTTAATTATAACGAAAAAAAATTAAAAATCCAAAAAATAAGTTTTGATATAAATTAAGGTATGGATTACATCTTCATAGCAGCGTCCAAAAATATTTTTTTGAAATTCTAGATATAAGTTGATTTTAACACTATGTGGTCCTGTGATGTAATATTGAAATCTAGTCAAAACTATCGAAAAAAAATTTGGTTACGTCACGGGAGAACTACAGAAAAAATATTGGTTATACCGCTTATTGATAAACAATAAAAGATCCTAGTAAAACTAAGTGGATTGATGATTTTAGTAATGTTCTGGAGTAATTAGAACAATTTCCAAAAACTTCAAGATGGATCGATTTGACTTGATCGATTTTGGTGATTCCCTTTTTTATCGATAGATTAACTATAAAGAGAAAACCCGACGGATATTCACAATGATGTATCAAATATGGATGGATATTCACGATGTAAAATTTTTCCAGAAAATCTCTCATTTTTTATGCTCTGCAACTGTTCTCAAACTCCGTTTTGAACGATTTTTTGTATCTTCTCTCTGTGCATTTAACCGTATCTAATAAATACAAAAAAAACATAGAGTGTGCTCTTTTGGTTTTATTAAATACTTTAACGTAACTTTACCTAAAACGTTATTTCTATTACAGACTGGTTTTAAAACTTGATTATAAAACCTATGTCCGTCTTACGCGATATATGGTCTTAAACCTTAAGTCTAAGCTATGTTAATCAGTTAACCGGTCTTTGTGCCAAACCCTAAAAGCTAATCGAACAAAAAAAATTTACATTTTTAGTAATATAATATAAGAATAGTAATGTAAATGTGACGTGTAAAATATAAACTTAACACCAAATTAACTTTCAAAATATATTTCATATTATAAAAAGATTAATATTCTAATTGAAATTAAAGCAAAATTCTTCATAATTCAGAATTTTAATTAGTTTTAATAGTTATAGAGCTTTAAAGAATTATTTACAAAAATTAAATTATATTACAAGAAAAATAAAACTACGCTAGTAATTTAAGCGTGCTTCCTTAACTCACGTAACTGAAAATCAACTTGATTTTCTAAATAATAATTATTTTTATTTTCGAGTCAATTTAATATGTCTTTATCTAGGATAATCGTGTAACTTTAACTTACTAAAAGTTAATATTTAGTAAGTGAACTTAATAAGGTAATCATGATATTGCATAAATAATACTTTTAAATTATTTGGTCTAAATTATTATTAAACTAAGGAATTTCTGTAATTTGGGACATTCTTTTATTATGAATTTTTATTTAACGGATGATGTTTATCTAAGGTTAAATACTTCATTCTTTGTCATTTTTAATTAATTGAAAGTGTTTTTTTTTATAAATGGTAAAAATTAAATCCTTACCCTTTCATTATATTCATCAGTTAGGCTATATGTTACGGGATCATCGCTCTTTCGGTTTAAAACTGATTGTGCTTTAATTTTAGAGGAATGCCTTATCAAATTATTTGGCTATACATAAATAAATAAGAAATATATAATTTTTTTAAATGTACACATGGAATTTGGAACTGATTTTTTTTCACCGACTTAATTGAAATTTTTCAATTTAATTTTTTTGTAGAACTTAACTATAAATTGTTTTATAACACTATTTTTACACTGCTCAAATTAAATTCTACAGTAATCTTCTTCAATTTATACAAATTAAATTTATATTACGCACTTTAGTATTTTAGGAAAAACGATTATACTTCTAATAACCTTAAATAAACAAAAGTATAAGCGCGGGCTTTTACGTATCGATAATTGCACCAGTACAACAACCATACTCATGTAAAGCCAAGGCTCGTATTTTTTTAATGTGATCTATAATGAAGTTGTAATTTGTACAAAATCGTAACGAAATGCGAATATATATATATATATATATATATATATATATATATGAGGTCTTAATTTTTATTTTCTCAATAAATAATCATATCAATTCATTGCCAGCACATGTAAGCCTTCCATTAGAGCTTTTATCGATATATGGGTAAAAAGAAATAAAATATGGCATGATTGATGATTATGAATATGATAGTTAACTATTCCTTATAAAATTACAGAAAATTACGTTGCACCAATGGGGCGTGGATAACATACAAATTATTATTGGGTAATCTAATCTTAGTAATATTTTGCGTAGCTCTACCATAGTAAAGATATAATCAAAAGTTAAACTCCGAGTTGTACGTTATATTTCGCTTATCGTCATCTATTAGCCTTAATGAAAAATGAACGGAGTAAATGTCACGAGGTAAGCCGCTTTTTATTTTGTGTGCATATGTACATATAATCTGAAATCGTTGCATAAGGTAACATTATTGCCACAACGTAATACATAATTTATACTAACTACTATGTTTTATATTTCATAATATAATGAATAAGCTGTAATATATTTTTATCATTGCATTGCTATGGTGAATTATATCATGTGATTCTCAGCGAATACAGCATTAATGAAAAGTTAGTTGACGAAAAATTATATGAAAACAGTTACAGGCAAAATTAAAATATCTTTTTTTAGGTATTAAATGACTATATGAGATTTCTTTCAATAGATCATTGATTGCCTTAGGTAATTCGCGAAGACAATAAGCTTTATCGCGAAGTATCGTTGTGAATTCTTTCTCACCCTCCTTATTTGTGAACAAGGAGGATGAATTCGCAAATGCATTCAAGATAAAGCATGCACAGTGATAAATCCCAACAACAAAAACTCAAAATAATAACCGATACGGTAAATCATTATAATTCTTCTTCCTATGAATATTCTTTTATCTATTGAATATATTTGGCGTTAATTTTGTAGAAATTCATTATTCACAATTAAAGGAAACTCCGTGATGTAGTATTATTTCTACTTTCTTTAATTTCTTTACCACGACCTAGGTTTCGTTGTATTACAATATCTTCAGGTGGGATATTAGAAATGATTAACGTTAAATAGGTAAATCTTTGCTAACATCTCACCTGAAGATGTAATACAACGAAACCTAGGTCGTGGTAAAGAAATTAAAGAAAGTAGGAATAATACTACATCACGTAGTTTCATTTAATTGTGATTCTTTTATCTGTTAAGTTTTATTTTGTATTATTTACATGTAAATTCTCAAGAACTCTCTTGTTTTATAATTTCCATTATCTATGTATATAATTAAATTGTAACAGAGTGCATTCTGTACATGGTAAATATTTTAAAAAGAGTTATTGATTTACCGTAAAGAATGATAATAAAAGACACAAATTTGTCTTTAGAATTTTTGTCTGTCTATGTAAATGTGTTCGTCAATCACTTGAAATATACTGGATGGATTTTGATGAAATTGGGTATGGTAATAGTTCATACATAAAAGCAGCATATTAAAGGGAAAAAGGAAAAAAATACTCACAACTTTTTCCGAATGTCACGCGAACTAAGTTATATGCACAGCTAGTGTGTAAATTTAGCTATCCGTCCCGGTATTGCTCGAGTGAAAAACGGAGCTTGACTCTGTTTTGTTTTATGTACTGTTGACTTATTAAAAGTAATTTCAAGGATTGTTCTGTACATCTAGTTTATTAAAATATAGAAATTTACGGCCTAATCTTTTAACATAACAACCCTTATTATGATCTACAATAATTAGGTGTATCTGTACATACTGACATTGTTTTGACAGGCTTCATTGTTTTGTAAAATTCTTTTAAATATCATTTTAATTTTGCTATAATATTTTAAAAGTGTAACTAGTAAGGATACTATTGTAGAACTCGAATTAATTTTTTAGCGCATAAATTATTTACCATTAATTTGACTACAAATATTTATATTTTTTTTTTTGGCAGAATGTAATGTTTTAGACAAAATTATTTTAAATCATATTTTAATGTAAAATATATTTTTTGTGTTCGAAAAAAATTATAAATAGGTGTAATATCTTTGAATAAAATTGTTTAGTTTCTGCTACCAAATTGAAGAAATGTACTTTTGGTAGTATCCATAATTTAATGAACAGTTTATGAAAATATTTATATCAGACTACTGCAGTAGGTATACTGCAGTAGTCTGATGTAAATACTGCTTATATTAAAATACATGGTGCTGATAATAATGACTGTACAATAAATATGGGAGGAAAGCAGTAGAAATGAGCATTACTCTTCTGAAAATAGCATTTCCTAGGAGAGAAAATTTGTAAGTTAACTAATAAGAATAAGGTAAATTAATTTGAAGCATCAAATGGGAATGAACCTCTGAAGTGGTGGAGGAAAATTAAATTTTTTGTGCTTTCTTACTTTTAAAGGAAACCCCTTACAAGATCACTCCCGTGCCTATCCTGCATACTCAATTATACATAGCTGACATATAAATACATCTGTGCGGGAATTTTGGAGGTGGAGGCAATTAAAATAATCGAAAGTTTTTTTATTAAATTCCCCGTATGGCGATTTGTTTGATGGGACTATTTTTAAAGGTAACAAATTTTTTATATTTTCAAGTAGTATATCTTTAGAAAAATACTGAAAAATACATGTGCTCCTTATATTTCCGAAATAATTGAACGAACAATTATTAAATAAACATGATTTGTCGAAGCCCATGCAAAGGTTTAAGAAAACTATAACCATGATTTAATTCTAGATGTCATATATATATATATATATATATATATATATATATATATATATATATATTTGTGTGTGTGTGTTTGTATATAGCCCTCTTTATATGTTAAGAGTTATTATATATTTATTTCGTTGAGAAAGATCGTAGAGACGAAAAGATCAATAAAGTTTACTTTAAACAAGCCTTTTTTTTGTAGCTGATAGCACTATGAGTTTGTTATTACAGTGCCTCGATTAATAGTGATGAAGTGTGGATTAGGACATATCTTAGCTTTCTTAATTTTTTTGTAGCTGATAGCACTATGAGTTTGTTATTACAGTGCCTCGATTAATAGTGATGAAGTGTGGATTAGGACATATCTTAGCTTTCTTAATTTTTTTGTAGCTGATAGCACTATGAGTTTGTTATTACAGTGCCTCGATTAATAGTGATGAAGTGTGGATTAGGACATATCTTAGCTTTCTTAATTTTTTTGTAGCTGATAGCACTATGAGTTTGTTATTACAGTGCCTCGATTAATAGTGATGAAGTGTAGATTAGGACATATCTTAGCTTTCTTAATTTTTTTGTAGCTGATAGCACTATGAGTTTGTTATTACAGTGCCTCAATTAAAAGTTATGACGTGTGGATTAGGACATATCTTAGCTTTCTTAATTTAAGGTAAAGGAATTTGTAAATTTTCTTCATTTATTTACTATTTTTTAAGCTTCTATGGAAACTATTTTGAAGGAATTAATAAAAAATTTAGCCCTATTGTTTATACTTTTATTTGTGTACAAATCGCATATGTAAGCTTTGGAGGCCATGCAACAGTCTATATTCAAGTGAGCGTCGTATGTCGAACAGAACGAGATTATATGATACAATACCTACCTTATGCGATATCTTGGGGTTTGTAGCCATTTAGCTGTTTAAACTAAGATATAATATACCATGCTCTGGTATTTTTAAATATAGATAGATATAGTCTTATTTTTGAAATTTTTCAATTCTATTAATGAAATGTATAATAATAACACTCTTAATTAATAGTATTTCTTATTAGGGTGTGGATATTTTATCATATAGCAAATTAGTAATGGGAAAACTTTGTAAATTAAATATATATTTAAAAAAATCTACCAATAGGCTATCAATCAGCTGAAGAAATATGGTCGTAATTTACTGAATATTGTCACCATGTTTTTCGCAATATTTGTATATCTATTTGTTAAGTGTGAATCAGATAAAAACTACTAAAAGGATTTCACTGTCGTGTTTCTCAGGACTTGAGTAATGATATTAAATATCACAACATAATTCACTATTAACTTTATATCTGACTTTTAACGAGAATTTAATAAACGAAGTAGACAAGACCAGTAAATTAGCAGGTAATGTCTAGTAAATATAATATATGATGAAATTGCTTAAGATTTGCTGGTATGCAAACTTGCCTTTTTTTATTTAATTTTTTGTAGGCATTGCTTATAATACTGACAAGTATTTTGACCTAAACGCAGTTACACTGACTTTTTTTATCATATCGATTTAGCTATTGCCACTACTTAAGTAGTGTATTAATTACCTACTATCCGTCAAATAAGACAGTTCTTGAAATAAGTAACATCGCATACATTGTTCATTGGTAGATTTTTTGCAACAACATATATATTTGCCTAAAAATCACGATGTTCTAATATTACGTATATGTTATCTTCATTGACACAGTTTTGCAACTAGATGATTGAATATAATATGGTAATTAATTACACATTTGTTTATGGTGATGTCATGATTAATTAACTAATTTCTCATTATTTTTGGTGATTTTCTAAAATGACTTAAATCAGTTATTTTAGAAGCGTTTTTTAAATTAAAGGTTCAATCCATATATAGACAATCTAGGAACATAAATTTAATACAACTTATATGTTCCAAAAATTAAGTGAATTTCAATTTTTGGACCAATAAAATATTTATTTCACCCTTTATGTGAATATAAAGTAAAAAGGTAAGTCTACGTAAAAGATTTAGAAAAGAGCAATGTACATTATGATAATATTTTCCAAATTTTATTTGAAATACTCTTTGATATATTTATACTGGGAAAACCCTTTCAAAAATAATAAGATAAAAGCTGTATGCGATTCATTGTTATTCACCATATCTAATTTTTTTTTCCAAAATAAGTATATCAAAAAATTCATTCAATTGAGCTGAATTACCTTTTAATATATAATGACACTGTAATACGTCATTACCAATGATTATATATCAGTAATTGCGTATTATTTACATATATATATATATATATATGTATATATATATATATATATATGTATATACATCCATAGGTATGGCTGGTACTGCATGTAAATATAAATTTCCCACTGTCTAAATACATAGGAAAGCTATTTTACTGCTCACGCTCGGCGTAAAGTTGTGTAATGGGGTCTTGGTAATAACGATTGCACTGGAGGAAAAATGCACTTGCGACTACGTGCATTACTCGAATATGACAATGCGGGTGTACGATTATACGATATTGGTACACTTAAACTTTGTAGTAGGAACACCAAGACACCTACAAGCACAATTTAGTTTCATCGTATTTAATGAGAACTTTATAAGTGTATTTAATAATTTTAATACTTTCAGTCGTTGAAAGTATTAAACATAGTTAAGTGCTATATATATATAAAGTATACATCACTATGTGTAAGATATGAATTCATTCCTTATTCTTTCCTAAATTTAATTACAATTCAAACTGTCTGTTCATTTCAACAGTTACTATCATTACCGCATAGATTTCGTGTCTTATCTGAAACAAGAATTTACAACTATAAAAATTATCTTATTATATTTCATTCTTCCACAATATAGCAATTCATTGCCTAGTTTAGAACTACATCATCATCGTCAGCATAACGAATTTTTCTGATTTATTTTTATGTGAAGATATTTTATTAGTCACATGAATATTTCCCTGATGTATAAATGTCGTAAATTTATTGAAAAACTGCTAGGTTTAATGTCATGGTTATATTTCCCGGTAAAAATGTTTGTAATCTCATAATAATGCAATCTTTTATTATTTATACTTTAACCAGTTTTGAAGAGAAGAGGGAGGGTTCCTATTTTGGCAAGCATTATCAGCAGTATATTTAGAGCTATCTTACCTAAAATCGTGGAAAAATATTACTACGATTGTTATGATATAAAGTTGTCCTCAAAAAATGTTTACACAATTATATTTTATTGTTAAAAAGGCTGGTATATGGGAGTCCATATTCTTTATTATTCTGTTAAATTTCAAGTCTCTAGGTTAAACTGTTTCCGAGACAAATGGTTCTTACAATTTGAGACAAATGATTAGAATCATTTGTCTCAAATTGTAAGAAGAGCTGTGTTTTTTTCCTTATGTACCCTATATGCAGAGATGAAAGAAAAAATAACAGATGGAGTGGATTTTTGATTTATGGAAAATAGAACACAATTTTTTAGCTTTTAACGGCTGAAGATGTTTTCAATGTATATCTTAAATTTATTATAATTTTGGTTAGTCCTTGATTACAATTTGGCGAAGAATTTAATGTCATCCCAAGATATAAATTTACATTTTCAAAAATTGTTAATTTTTTTTTAATTAATTTAAAAACTGATCGAAATATTTGTTACTTATGTCAGGAATAAATGATTATCTTAAAAATCGAAAATATCGTTGGGTTTGTCATGTCATGGGTTTGTCATTCGATACGTAAATATAGCCAAAGTTTAAGAATGAATTTAGATGCAAAATAGTGTTTTACTTTTTAATAAAATACCATACATTTATGAATCGTTCTCATTGCAATCATGCAGTTCCTGTGGCGGCCATGAAAATGAATAAACGTTTTTTTTAACATTTCCTGTATAGCCATGATGTTCACTGTGCAGTATTTTCCTCAATTTTGGTTAGAAATGTTTACAAAAATAATTTTTGAAAATGGTGAAGAAAGTTCTCTTCGAAAATATTCCCTTTAATGGTTCTTGTGAAGCATTGGAAGCCAATGGTGAAAACGGAACCTTAATAATTTCGTCATGTCTGTCTGAATCAATGTATGTCCGATCCTAATAAAATTTATAAAACCTTTGAGATTGATTAAACCAATACATAAGAAAACCTCCATTTTTTTCAATTTTTTAAACTTATTCTAGTAGAAATTTTAAAAAAAATGTCCTTTCAGACGCCTCCGAGTGTATTGTCAATGAAAAGTTCTTTTGAAATGCAATCTAAATTGTTGCTTGCTGTTTTTTGGCACGGTATGCCCTTCTCCAGATACGATCCTTTGAGTTGTCAAAAAGTACTAACTTTTTCATTACACATGTCAAAATTGTGAAAAAATTCAAGTTTCTAGGTTAATATTATATTAAATCAATAACCATATTTGCAAATATTGAATATATTGGGCGTTAATTTTGTAGAAATTCATTATTCACAATTAAATGAAACTACGTGATGTAGTATTATTTCTACTTTCTTTAATTTCTTTACCACGACCTAGGTTTAGTATTACAACATCTTCAGGTGGGATATTAGCAAAGATTATTATGGGATATTAGCAATCTTTGCTAATATCTCACCTGAAGATGTAGTAATACAACGAAACCTATGTCGTGATAAAGAAATTAAAGAAAGTAGAAATAATACTACATCACGTAGTTTCATTTAATTGTGAATCATATTTGCATTTAGTAACCCCTAAAATTTAGTTTTATTAGTCGGGATTGTAATTTTCCTTAACATATATTAATAAAATAAAGATATATAAACGATAAATTTGTTTTTCTTACAACTGTTAAATAAATACTAGGCAATACATTCAAGTAGTGAAATGTAATACGTCTAAAAAATTTAATGGAAATACTACGGACCTTTTATTAAATTTATTAGGTAGATTTTTTTTGTACTCATAATTTACCTATGTCTCTCAACATAGAAATCGTAATGCATTATAAATGCGTAGTTTTGGTACATAGCTTCTTTTGATTTAATTTTCCTTCAATTTCAAAGAGTATACTAAGAAGTATATATGCAATAAAATAATAAAATTGAATTTATTTAAAGATGATCAAAATAATATTACGGTCTGAATCCCTTAACAATAAAGGTAATGTGCTTTTCGCTTTAAGATATAAAGCGAAGGGTGCATTGGCTAATTTTAGAAGTTAATATAACCCCACCTTTAATTTCAGACTTGTTAGTAATTCAGGCAGTGAAACTAAAATCCTGTTGATAAATGTGATAGCATACATGAAAGTATTTGATGCGTAATGGAAAGAGGTTAAGTCTGACAAAACGGAAGAAAAAAACTAAAATACAAACAATTTGAAAAGACTTTCTTCTTCATGCACCTAGGATATATTATTTAAATTTTATACAATATAAAATGAAATATCTATGTATTTTTTATAAGTTTCATATTTATATCCATTTCCAGTAGGAAATAAAGAACAAAACCCAAACCTCATTTTAATGAGTCTGAAGTTTTGCCCTCGTTATTAACTTTCTCAATTAAAGTTCTTAACTAATGAATTTATAAACCCTTGGTTAATACAATTCATTAATTATCCAAACAGGTCCAAAGAGCTCTTTAACCTATTTTGGTCTGTATTTAATATAACACTAACTTAAATGAAGATTGTTTTGAAATGGTGGAAATTTATTTGCCGAAACTATTTCAACGTTATATTTTATTACGCCATTAATATTTTAATTTTTGTTGTCTTGTTAGTTAGAAAACTTTGAACTAGTTTATTTATATGTCTATATAATGAAAATGTTGTTTGATTAGTTAGTCTATGTATTCGAAATACGTAAAATATTTTGTATTTAATATAATATTAACTCAAATGAAGTATCGTTTCGAAAAGGTGAAAATTGATTTGCTGAGATTATTTCAATATCATAGTTTATTCAGTAATTAAAATTTGTATTTTTGTAGTCTTGTCAATCAGTGAGTTAGAAAACTTTGAACTAGCTTATTTATATGTCTACATAATGAAAATGTTGTTTGATTAGTTAGTCTATATATTCAAAATACGTAAAATATTTTGTATTTTATATAATATTAATTCAAATGAAGTATCGTTTCGAAAAGGTGAAAATTTATTTGCTGAGACTTTCAATATTATAGTTTATTAAGGAATTAAAATTTTTATTTTTGTTGTCTTGTCAATCAGTGAGTTAGAAAACTTTGAACTAGCTTATTGATATGTCTATGTAATGAAAATTTTGCTTGATTAGTTAGTCTATATATTCCAAAGACGTAAAATATTTTGTATTTAATATAATATTAACTCAAATGAAGTATCGTTTCGAAAAGGTGAAAATTTATTTTCCGAGACTATTTCAACATTATAGTTTATTAAGCTATTAAAATTTTTATTTTGGTTTTCTTGTCAATCAGTGAGTTAGAAAACTTTGAACTAGCTTATTTATATGTCTATGTAATGAAAATTTTGCTTGATTAGTTAGTCTATATATTCCAAAAACGTAAAATATTTTGTATTTAATATAATATTAACTCAAATGAAGTATCGTTTCGAAAAGGTGAAAATTTATTTGCCGAGACTATTTCAACATTATAGTTTATTAAGCCATTAAAATTTTTATTTTGGTTTTCTTGTCAATCAGTCAGTTAGAAAACTTTGAACTAGCTTATTTATATGTATATGTAATGAAAATGTTGTTTTATTAGTCTTTATATTCAAAATACGTAAAACTAAACTGTCCAAGACGTATTCGTTGCTTTTTTTCGCTACTGGTTTGTATTGATACTAATCTATGTTCAAAGATAAGACTTGACGATAACCTTCATCAGGTTAGCGTGCGTGAATGAAGCAATTCATTTCTTCCACGCACGGGCAAGTAAAACGTTTAGCTTTTTTATAAAACTTTGATTTTTCAAAATTATGACAAGACTTACCAGCATTTATTCAGATAAATATTGCAAACATATTTAGATTGATTAGCAAAATAAATACTAATTAATGTGATTCAACACTTTCTAAAAAAATAAACGAAATTGGGCCAATGTATGTCAATGCATCATATCTCAAAAAAAATATTTGCTTAAAGAAAGTTACAAGAATGAATGAATGTAAACCTAACAAAAGACTACATCTTGCCAGGCGTATTGAAAAACGTGGAAGAGATAGACCCAAATAAATATTTTAAAATGCCACTGACAAATGTTTTAAATGTCTAAGTGCCAAACATTGGGGTTCCCTTACGAAGGAGACGATTGTTAATTAAAATGTTAAAGACTCTCAGAAAGTTATCACGCCACTAAGTAATAATAGTAATAAATGGGTCTGTTTGTTGGGGAAGCTTATTGTAAAAGAAATAAAGACATGAGATAATATGAAAACACAGTTATGCGTCAGTTATTTGAATGAAAAGCACTTTTATAAAAATTGTGAAATGTAAATGAATCGGAAAAAAGTGTTTGGACTATCAAATAATCATGTAAATTAGAAAGAATATGAAATAAAGAATAAATCATTTCTTGATCAAAACTAAGAAGTCTAAAACCAATCAGAAAATCAGTTAAAATATACCGTTGCAATAAATATCAAATTTAATTCGTAAATTATAATCCAATGATTTAAAAAATGTTATTTCTAAATTGCTATATATGTTTAAACAAATGTAGTGGCAAAATTTGAAATAATGGGGAAAAAAGATTAAAACTTATACAAAAATATTTGAAAGTAACATTTTTATAACAGTTATTTAACGCAGAATGCTGTATCCAGCTTAATTTTTTTTAATTCATTCATTTAAAATTATTTCAACATTTTACTGAAAATTATTTTATTTTTCTTTGGGTATTAGGGTCCGACAAGATATTTTACTTTGTTCTGTCAAAACATCGAGTATACTTTTTTTAGAAAGTAATGCCATCAAAAAATAATCTTACACTTTACTGGTCATAGCAAGAGCGTTATCTTTCGCAATAACAGTTAGCCGTGAAATAATACGAAGCTGTATCGGCAAATAAGTATGATTTGTTACTTTATCATTGCCAACTACTCCTCCGATGGGTTTGTAAACTTCTTATAAACTTATAATGGAATATTAAAAGACGTATTTGCGGAATATTTATGAGTATGGAGCGAGATCTTTCAATGGGGTAGGATATATAATCAAAACGTTTCAAATTAATAGTATAATTATTTGGGGGATTAAAGTGACTCAAGCTATGTAACTTAACTTTAATAATAAAGTCAACCTTAGAGTAACAAAAATAGTGTTATAATAAACTGATAGGAATTTATATATTCAATAAAAAAAATTCTTTGAAATGTTCTATTTTAAAATATTTCTTCCAGCTAAAAAAATTGGATTAGTAATTAAAATTAAAGAAGAAGGCAAAAATAAAAAATCAGAAAGTATTCATTATTTCTCAATAATTCAATTTTGTCCTTCACATCGGACAATATTAAAGTAATATTAAGTTCTAGATGCGCGTAATAAAAGCGACAAGGAGCAATGTGATTTATGTGCTTATTATATTATTGAGAACTTAGTTAATAATTTTCGTGTAAAGTTCCATGAGCGAGTTTCTGAGAAACTTAATGCTAAGCAAATGTAAAAGCTTTTAGAATGCTTCGGACTATCGAAAGAGAGATTTCCTTGTACAATTTTGACTACATTTTACAAGAAAACCTTTTGTCAGCAAAACTTACATGGAGGTTGCAAAAAAATTATTTGTAATTGTTTCAGTCAAAAAATTATAAAAAAAGGAAAAATTCTCTCAAACCAATGAAGTACAAAAGAAAATTATTTATTTAATTGCAAAGATAGTAACCACATAAAATTATTTTATGAAAATTTACTTGAAAATTCTGATTGGTTTCGGAAACATAGTTTAGGAGAAACAAAATCTGTCAAGTAGATTAGAAGTTGTATTAAGAGGTTTTCGTGTATATATGCAGTTATAAATACTTAAAAGTACGCACAATTTCTACTAAACTATTGACAAATATTATTTTTTTGCAACGTAAATATATTGCCTACTAGAAATAAAATGATTGCAGTAGTTGTGCTATGTAAGTAGGCTTGGATAAGTTCAATAGTCTTGGATATGACTGGGGTACATATTTTTTTCATCTGTTTCGGTATATTTATGAACATATAATACCTGAAATTGTAAAAGAAATATTTTTGGGTCACTCTTTTCAGAATTTTTTAAATTTTTTTCAAGTGTTTAATATTGCGAGTAATTTTAAAAGGATTTCCTTTTTCCTTTTAAGGTAAGGAACATTAAAATTGTTAGCATTTTCTTGTTACCTTTCCGAACGCTTCATTATGACAATTTTAATTCTCTTCGCTTATATGGAAATCTTTCGCGGAATTTTAATTCTTTACGGCAACAATGACGATGTGCCCAGCTTCAGTGGGGCAGATGGGGATAACAATGACCATTTGTTCATAATATTTTTTTAACCGTACATACCTTTTATCAGCTTAACCTTTGAACTTATTTTTGAAAAAAGGCCAAAGAAATATAACAGTTGACAGAGCAGCGCAGAACACGATTTATATTCGGAGCATACCAAATTATGAAAAATTGCAAAATTACATTAACCTTGGTTCTATTATCTCTAACACAGGCGGATGAAAAGAAAAAATTAAAAACACAAGAAGTTTCAAAGAATGATTGACATAAACTTCGAAATGTATAAATAAAACCGATAAAATGCGAGTTGGATTCTTATTACCAGAGATTTTACACAATATTTAAACTGATACCTTAAAGGATATTGAAAATTAAAAAAAATTATCGTATTATCACTCCTAACGTACATATGTTTGAAGTTATATTTACACTTAAAATTAGACCATAATCTTAGCTATCAGCCATGAATAACTTCAGAGCCATCTGAATCGGATTAGTATTAAAAACTCTCTTCCCTTGCCAATATACTCAATAAGAAGGCATGGAAATGGAATATTTTCAAAAATTGCATTAGTATAAAAAAAACAACAAAGAAGTACAAAGTATCCACAGAAATGTGTAATATACCTATTATATTAATGGATGGTGGTCTGTGTTTTTTAAATTACACAATGAAATTTTTCACATCATCTTAGCTATAAGCCCAGATGGCTTAGGCCGGATTGGCATTAACAATCCTACTCCCTTGCCCATATGGTCAATCAAAAACATGCGAATTTAATATTTTCAAAAATTTCATGCAATATGCATTAGTGCAATAAAAATGCATAAAAGTTCTTAGCTAATCGAGGCATAGTAGTAACATAAATGTGTAATATACCTGTGGGCCTTAATAGACAGTGCTCCGTGTTTTTTTAAATCGCACAATTAAATTTTCCGCCGGAACTTATATTTCAGAAAAGGTCGCGGACAGCGGCGAGTGTTACTGTAGGAGTAGGTGCTCGAGTAAATAACCGGAATTTGGACAGACGCATGAGGCTAGAAGTCTTTGTTGATCGTCTTTCATACATATTTAATAACAAATTTACTTTTATATTTATTGTAACGGAAGACGTTACGAACGAATGAAGTTGAGCGAATCAATAAAGTTGCAGACACCATTATACGTTAATAATATTTACAATTAAATATTCCCTTAAATTTTATGTATCTACAATGTCTTATTAATTATAATGGTATAAATGTTTTAAAAAAAGGTACCCGATTTGTTGATTTTTCATACATATCATATCATACAGATATATTCTAAAACTATGTTATTTAATCGTTTTTCTGCCAAATCCTGAAAACAAAGTGCTATAAGCGAATTCTACTCAAGTTTTCAGGGACTTAAGTGCCATGTAATATAAACAAAATTAAGTAAAATGGTGTATAGCGATGGAGAAAGCAATTATTTCTCATTAAAATAAAGCTGAAAGGTAGAATATTAGACGAAGCCACTCTTCACGTTACTTGAAGGTGAACTCTATCTTTGCCATAATCATAAAACATTCAAATAAATGAGGTAGTTCCTTGTGTCTAAATTATTTGGGGAGTTTTTGTCGTATCTCTTTTGTAATAGCTACCAGATGAATATTTCTTTTTTGCCGCTGTATCTTTATATAAAAATTAAATTATTTGAAATAACTTTAATCTAGCTTAATAATTAAAAAGACTGCGCGTATATTTAACTCATAAACGTATCATAGTTTTAATGAAATGACATTTATAATTTAAACTAAAAGCAAATGACTTGTTAGCAAAATTGCACAAAAGATTTTAAAATTTAACTTCAGGGGATACTTTGAAGTAATTTTGTAATATATATTTTTAAGTTCACACTGGGTTCCGTTTCTCTAATCTATTATTTGCGAAGATTGACGAATGATAACTCTGATTTCTCTATTCGTAATAATCATATTTTCTTCTATATTATTTTTTTATTTAATTTATATATGAGGAATACTTCTTAACTAGAATTGAACTTAGAAATAAATTTTACTGAATATTTTTCAAAGCAAAATGAAATACTTACAGATTGTTGAATTAACATCGTTCTCTGTTATGAGAATTTCGAAATGTAAATTATTTCTTGCTATAATGCGCTGAAAGTAAGAATGATATCATTGCTTAATGATATTATTGTGGGATTAAACAATTATTGTGGGATCAAAAAATAATGATATTACTGTGAGATCACAACAACTATCAGATGATGATATTCATACTGCTTTAATCGTTAGAAATCAAAAATAGATATGTATTGTAATACAAGATGTAATTCATCTAATCAGACATCATAGATTGCAATCGTTGCTAAGGGTTACGGTCCCAAAAATACCCAATTTTCGTGTCAAAAAAATATTTTCCTATTCTAAATTTAACATATAATTCTCAGTCAGTAAAAAAAGAGAAAAATTTGTTCAATATTATGGCATTATAAGATTAAATAAAAATTAATATATTGATTTGTGTGTGCACGCGTGCGCGCTGGCTACTTGCTCAAAATTACATTTAAGTAAACAATCATATCTTTTACCTCATTTATGTATTTATTTTTTTTTAAAAACACCTATATTCGTAATAGGAGTACGAGGTTAAATGTTATTAGCGCCTATAGAAACAATTATATTCAATACATTATACGTTAACAATTTCACGATATGTGATATAAAGTGTTATCAAGCACGTGTTTTTTTCTCAAGCACGCGAATTGTCCGTATTCCTAATAAAGAAAAGACATTTGGCCTTTCTGAATAATTTCTTTTTCAAATAATATACTCCTTGTCTCTATATTATATAAATCACGTTTGTGTATTAAACATGTAAAAATATTTTGAATATTTTTATCAGAAAAAAATAGGAAATATTGCAAAAAAATTGTTTTGAAATATCTTCTTTTTTTGGACTGTGACATTCTTTATATAAAATTTTACACATTTACTGAGCAATGCTTTGGACGAAGATAAGCGCTTTCGCATTAAGTTTTCTAACATCATTCCTAAAACTGAAACCATAAATAAATAGTTTAGGTAACATATGGTTTTATGTCATGAAATTTTTAAATTGTTTTATTTATTTTTTTAAATTTTTTTGCTATATTTGGAGCTTATTTTTTAACACTTTATTGATCTATTTGAGAAATAAACCGTTAATATAATCATAAGTTGTTTACAAAAAAAACGAAAAATAGATTTAGTGATATAGGATCAAATATCGTCGACTTAAAATGCTAGTCAACTTCTAAAGTTATCCAATGCAAAAAGCAAGTATTAGTACAATGATATGAATTTTTTTAAATGGAAGTAACGGATAGCGACTATATGGAACATTTTGTTTTAAATACATATTATGTTTCACGATTGTATTATCCACCAAAAACACTCATATGGAAAAATATGCCAATTTCTTGCCAACCAACAACAAACGATTTGAAATTTAAAACTATATCAAGTTCATTTTCTATATCGTATTTGTAATTAAAAATTGTATAAGGGAAAAATAAAAGGTTTTTAATGTAACACTCATGTTTGAACTTATTAGGAATAATATCCATTATTTTTAATTTTACTCTTTATATTATTCTTCTGGAAAATATTGTTTATAATCTGTTCTCAAACATCCAAGGATATTCCTTCATTTCTTTTGTCAAAATAGGTACATTATTTTCATTATACGACTAACAAAACAGTCACAATGACAAAGAAATTTTTAAAACTAAATTAGTTAAAAGAAATTACTCCTCACTCTTTGCTTTCAGATAGTATCTTTGTTTAAAGCTGAGTAATAAATCAAAACCATGCAACTTTCAGTCAATTTAAACTACAACTTCTTCTTAAGTTTAAGTGAAAATACTTGTATGTTGAACTAAGTCCATTAGTGATTCATAATGAATGTGACTGTACGTGCACTTACTGCGTCGAGAAAAATTTGTATGTTTGGTCTCAATCTGGTAGTGCTTTGTATTTTCTGTTCGCTTTTTTGAAATTCCTTACGAAGATTCTTTTATAGAATTTATAAACATATTATACATAATCACAATAGATGCTATATACTTCAGCTCATTTGCAGTGTAAATTGAACGGTCTTCAATCAAATTTTAATGATTTTCAGAAAGTTCAGTTCAAGGGTTTTTCTCAAATAATATAAATATTTCGTAGTTATGAATTATGCATTGTTTTTTAGACTTATTTCTCACGTTATGTATTTATATATCAAATACAATAATACTTCATATTTCTTGTATTTAACGAATTACTCGACCACGAGATCTTGACATGCCAAGCCTCAATTTTTTTTTAATAAGAGTATATGCAAAGCATTTTGACACAGCATTACATCTTTTCTGGCATTCAATGGACATCCCTTACGGAGTAGGGTGCAACGAAAACATGTAACACTAGATATTCACACGACTACGTGCATTACGTACGTACATTTTTACAAGTTTGCTTCAGCATTACACCGTTAGCCACGCCCATTTCGCCAATGTATATCTGTTTATCATTACACGATTTAAAATATACATAAGACCATTTATTGAGGTACATTAAGTTAATATGTGCCTTTCTTTGTTGCATTATGCTAATGCAATATAAATGAATTTCTAAAAATGTTAATTTCACATATCTTCCGATTGAGTGAAACGGTTGTAATGAAATAAAAACGGAATATTAGTTTAAATTATCCTCCGTGTTTTTTAAAAATTTATCCTGTATTCGACAATTGGTTTTTAGCTGTCACGTGATCGTTACGCGGATCGCCTAATTGTGGACCTGATTACTTCCTAAATAAGTATATCTGGAGAAGATATACCTTACACGTGATTGCGTCCAAGGCTGTACTTGACAGTTTATTTTTAATAAAAATTCTATAGTTACAGGGTTTCGCCTATTGACATAACTACTACGCAATCTTAACTAATGTCTGCAACGTTAACAGTGGGTTGGTCCATTTCTTCTAACAAGTTTTACAACCAATTAGAAGTACTTACCAAAGGATTCACATTACCTTCCCGGAAATGAGTCAGCTGCACCATACACCAATTTTCCCACGTCCTATAGCCTAACTACGAGTCCTTTTGTAGTTCGACAGTAATGGACTATTATTCGATAGACAACTGGACGTGTGATTGCTGGGTGGCGTCTTCTTATATTAGTTCTTATCGATTCTACCGACAGCGCCAGTTAAGTAGTGGGTATCGCAATAGCCCTAAAATATACATTTATTTATTTCCAAATTAGTCATAATACAATATTATATAAAGATTACAAATTTTAAGTAACAATGTATAATCTAGGATTATGCGCCAGCTGTATGATGGTTGGGAACTGGCTGATTATCTTTTCAACTTGGCATCGGCTTCGTTTATGCATCAATCAAAATTCTTGTAGGTGGATCCTTTTCTCGTTTTCTTAAGCTTTTTCAAAATATGTCCCTTATCTCGGTTGTTCTTGTTTTCTGTCCATCTGAAGCGCGTCTAGTGATGCATGAGCGGTAAATGGCTTGGGTGCCTATTTATCTAGAATACTAAAAAAACTAGGATACTACTCCGTTCGGACAGACGAATATTATAATAGTTCTTTTTTTCAAATTTGGTGGTGGAACCCGGAAAAACGTGATGTTTTAAAATCAGAATATGGCAAAATTTAATTAGATGCTAGTTTTATTTGTCTACAAAAATACGAATAACTCTAACACATTAAAAATAAATAAATAAGAAACATGATAAATGTAACGTTGAGCTATTCATCATCAAAAGCGTTCACCTCACTTTAACAGAGATAATTTGGTATTTTAATCACAAGTAAAAATATATTAGAATTACAAAGAAAATGTAAAATTAGCACAATAATAAGAATGTCACTCACCGGACGATATATTCCCGTAACTTTCTTCTATACATTTAAGAACCCAAAAAGATATTTGTTTACTAGTGTCAAATAAATTAATTCTTGTAAATCTCTCTTGACGTGCGAGATAATAAATTAACTCTTCACCACGTAGCACTTAGTTCATCCCATTTATTTCTCAGAGCGCTGATTATATGAAATTCCAGGATTTAATCTTCATAACTAGAAACAACGGCCCCAGTATATTTGATAATGCTTATCCGCCAACTCACTGAACTTTGATCCCATCTATAGTATTTATAGCTACAATCCCTAGATGCGCATTTACTCTTTACACCCATGAAATATGCAGCTACCAATATTTATATCACAGTATTTAATCACAAAACTGATTTTAATGCTCAACGTATAAACAAAAAAGGGCGTGGAACAGATTCCGTTATACCAAATGAGAGCGTAATATAAATATTACCGGCGGCAGGAGTTGGGGTGAGGGTTGAGGGTGGAAAGGAGAATGCAGAAGAGAGATTATAATCCCCTACATATCCCTGTGGTGATATAAGTACTTCGGAGAGGATGAGGCACATGAGTAATGAGCCGTGCATTGGGAATTAAAATTTCATCTCTTTTTCGTTATGACAGACGAGGTTTAGTGTTTGTTTTATTACCGATGAGGGAATTGTGACATTTATAAAGATATATATGTTTTCTAGGCATACTGCTTATCTTATACATATTATTTTGAAGTTGGAAAATATTTATTTTGATCTTTCTTGGCAAAATGGCCAAAACGGAACATTTATGGAACACTTTGCTCTACATTCATCTGTCACATGTGATTTTCCCAGAAATTATTTGCGTAAAGCGTTTATATTTAGCGCATAGATAAATATAAATAGTAAGCCACTTATAAATGTTGAAGTATTAAAATTGAGTTCGTATGCTGTGGTTAAGTTCAGGGGGAAGTCAAGGGAATCGTGTAAATTTTTTAAATTGGCTCAGTGGATATGTTCCACACTTAACTTTGTGCTTACGAGATATGATACACTATTGGTATTGAAGGCAGCAAATGGGTGTAAATGACGATAGATAGATTGACCGAGGTTAGCCGAAGTCGACCCGAAAGCTTATGACGAAGTAAGCGATATCACAATTGTGACAACATGAACGGGCTCAAACCGTAAAAGCACATGCTCTTAAATTGTCGTTTCGATTATTTCACACGGCATTTTAATAGTAAAAGAAAAATTATTTTATTTTTTTGCTTCTTTTATTCTATTTTAGTTTTACCAGCATGCACACCCAAGTGTAGCGTTTTACACAGTCTGTGTGCATCATTCTTAATAATTAAAGTAGGAGGCTGATGGCACAGAACACTAATAAGTTACACTTTTACTTGAAGAATTTGTTATTATACACTTACTGTGATAGGAATATATTCATAGACAATAGTCGTTTGAAATTATTCGTTTGTTGTTACTCAGCACATCTTATATTATTAACGCACAGCAGATAAATTGCAATCGTTTTGTTATGTGTAAACAATGTTAAATATAATATGTTGATATTCAATACGATTGTACAAATATATACGATCCACATGTACTTCATACATTGAATTTAGAGGAAAAATCCATGGTTCATCATCCATAACGTCTTTATTTTCTTCATCTTTACTTTCTTTCTACTATGTCTTTTTTTTTGGAAATACCTTCAAGGTATTGGCATGTCAAATAAACCCATCACATCGGGTAGCTAGACACTTCTTCGTTTGTTATTGAACTAATGCAATATTAAAGAATTTTAGAAAATATTAAATTCTCAATCTTCTGATGGAATGAACTAATGGTACTTCTACTTTATCCTTACAATTTTCTAAAATATCTTACGAATTTAAAAATGGAAATAATTTTATAAAGAATTAATGCATACAGGTAAAAACAAATAAACGGACATATAGACAAAAATTCCAGAAAAATACCTTTTCTTCTCTTACTTTTATAACGTCCCTCCATTTTTTTTCCTTAACACTTTTTATACAGAGAGGGTTTAATACTATAATTTGAAATGATAAATATTGACAGCAGTATATATCTAATGAATGCAACACTGAAAAAATGTATGCGCGAAAGAAGATCAACAACAACGTCTGCCGTCATACGTCTGCCCTTATGCGTTTGTCCCCTTCAAATTACTTACTTAGACACGTATCGGTCCTGTGCAAAATTTCATTACGCGATTTAAAATACACATGGCGCCATCTATTGACGGATACAAATATATTACACATATCTATAATTATAACGCGTCGCATAGTGAGGCACTTATTTATTATTTTACTAATGTAATAAATTAATTTTTGAAAATATTAAATTGGTATATCTTCTGATTAGATGAGTCAATTCTGATTAAGTAAAAACTAAATATTACTTCTAGTTATATTTTGTGTTGCTTAAAAAACTTCATCTGAATTGAGTCAGTAATTTTTGTGTGATTCACTTTCATATAATCACAGAAACGGACAAACAAAAATTCCAAAAAAAAACTATTACATTCTATTACTATGTATGTGCCAAATAAAAATTGGGAAAACGATATGTTTGTATTCTCTTACTTTTATTACTTGCCACATAAATTACTTAAATCATTTTTTCAAAAATGTCTGCAATGTACACGTAGGCATAATTCTAAATTTTCCTCATGGGTATGGATAGTTTAAATTGTATATGTAGTATGGTAATTTGGGGACAAATATTATTTTTGCTTTGAGTATTAACAAGATGTTGAAATGTTTTCATGTGTTTTCAACCAAATATGCTTCAAAGAATTACGACTAAGAAAATGATCGTTACCGTTACAAATGATTTAACGGAACATTTATTTCATACTTTTCATCCGATTTTGATTTACGATTGAACAAAATAAGCGCTAAGTTTCTGTTCTGATTCACAGAATATATGTCGTTTTTTGAAACCAGTTTTATGATGGTTGAACGGAAATTCGACTGAAATTGAAGAAAAATTGATCCTATAAACAGAAAATCTCGTTCTGCTTAGAACTTCAGGTAGGCAGCTGCCTAGCGGCCATATTTGTTCAATAATATAATTGAAAATCGAGCTAAAATAAAGGCATTTTTTTAGTGTTCAATTACATAATAACTTGACTCCGATAGCATCATACATGATTTTTCTGTTTAAAAAAATCTTATTGTGATGTTGTTGAAAGATTTTTTTTCATGTTTCGAAGTAGTAATTCTAAATAATAATTAATATTACCAAGTCCATTTTAATGGAATTTTTACTGATAATTGAGATTCGAATAAAAATGATACATACGGTTACATTAGATTAAATTTTTGTTTTGGAAATTTCAAGGTTTACGAACCTTATGTATAAAATAGTGGCAATCTCGCCCGCTCTGCTTGCGGGAAAATTTGTGCTATGTTACACAATTCCAGATATTAAAATTTTCTCCCTCTGAGATGCACCCAGAAGTATGCCCAAGAGTATTATTAGCAGTGAACATTTATTAAAAATGAAGTAAATACAACTATAAATTATATTATTCTGATAGTTGCTTATGAAAGGAACAGATATTGATATCAATTAAGTAGTTTTTTTAATAGTTAAATAACAGTAAAATTAATTAAAAACCTTGATGATTTATTTTGGAGATATTAAGCGAATTTTTGCATAAAACTAATAGCATAAAACTATTTTTTTTCGGCAAACAATTCGACGTGATACAGATATAGCAAAGATCTTTTTCCTATGCTATTCTGTGGAAAATTTGCTCCCTGTTGCGATAGAGTTAAATTAATCAATTTTAAAGTTTGGATATTAGCTCCAAAAATTTTTTTTTTTAATTTCGTAAGAATTTTTAATCTATGTTAAAATCCTAAATTACGTATATATTTCAAGTATCGGAACTATTTAATCAAACACTTTATTACACATAATTTTATGAGTTTACTTGGTGCAAGATCTATTGTATGCGAGAGTTATCCTGTGATTAAATTTTTCAATGAGACACTTTTCAAGTATCTCATTGAAAAAATTGTCCTTAATTCGATTATTTTTACAAATTTATACATATAAACTAAAGTGCCTATTTTATATAATATAGTGGAGTAAAATATATGGATTGAGAAGAAAACATAACATGAAACATTTGAATAAATGTTACCTAAATTATAATTGATATCAGGAGTTTTAACAAAAATAATATAGCGCGTGCCTTGTCTCAACGAAAGATTTTGTAATGTCACTTGTATAACGAGACTGACAATGCAAGTCTTAAAAGCAAGGTATGCTTGCAAATCTCTCATTATTGAGCAATGTAAATTATCCTTTTGCATATTTCGGAAGTTACATTTGAAGGTAAGAATTTTAGAAAGTAATTATCAGCAGATACCAAGAATATTTGCTGGGATGTTCTAAAAAAACCTAATTTATATTTGCTGTCTTTTAATTGTTTTGAAGTTAGTAAAGATTAACTTCATATTTTTGTAAAAGTTTGTTTCTTCATACTGCATAAATAAGAAAATCTTAATGAGAGAATTAATTTAGAAAAAGCGGTAACTCAAAAAGAAGTGACTACTTACAATTGTTCCCTTCACTTTATTTTACAAACTTTTTATCATATTTGTTATATAAACTTAATTATTAGACTAGTAATTGCCTTTTTATACATATATAGTAATATTATTAAATGTCTTATCCTATTTATATTTTATTGAATAAATTTGGTATAAAGGCAATATTCCGTTCCAGTATCAAGAAAAAATAAAAATTAAGTAAATTTTTAGTTAATTGGTTTTGTGAAATCCAGCATCATTATCAAATATATTTCTAAGTTCGTTGGGTAAATATAACTACGTAGGTTCCAATCATCGAATGAGGATAAATACGCGGCTTCATTGCAAACTACTGATATAAACCTACCGTTATTTAATATAAGTATTGTACGTTAATATCAGTAATGAACATTTCTTTTTGACTTGTTCAAAAGAAAAGTTTTTTTTCCTATCAGTTGACAGGAGTAAGTTACGATGGAAGCAACCTCTCAGGTAGTTAGTGTTCCACACCGGCCAAGAAATATAATTTTTTTTTAATTTTCTCATTATTTACTTATATGACAAAAAATCTATCTTTTTTTCAAAAAATGTCGATAAATGAAATGTATTTATTTATATTTCACCTAAAAAATTGCTCATATTGCTGGAGATTTAATATTTTAATGAATACCCAAAATACATCCCGAAGGGCAGAAGATTAGTTTTTTTCTCAAAAAATAAGTTAATTTTTCTCCTCCAGTTTTTCTTTATGGCAAAATAAATTTATCGATCATTTAATATTTTTTCTAGTTTCATAATCTAAACGTGTCGCCAACTTATAAGCAGACTCTACAACAGTACTAATTTTATAACACATTATAGCCATTAATTATTTTTCTAAATAGTAATAATAATTATCTAACAAGTAGTATAATAGTCAATCAATACAATGGAAGCACACAAAATAATACAATACAAAATAACAAAATAATACAATTTTCAAAACACAATATAAATGAGTACTGATTTTCATAAATTTTATAGTGGAAACACTCTACGAAACGAATTATTATTACTATTAATCGTTAAAAGGATATTTTTAAAAAATTTAATTTTTGAATTTAATCAGGTATGTAAATGTTTCTAAGACGTTACTCAAATTGAATGAAGTGGAATTAAGATATGGTGAAAAAGTTTAAAGTAAATTTAGGAACAAGATAGCGATATTCGCTTTGTTTTACATCCATTCATTTTTTATTTCGTTTATTATCTTTTATGGAATTGGTTGTTAAAAGAAAAACTAAAAAACTTAATGCAATAATGCCTACTTGAAAAATCAACTAACAGCAATGCTTTGTAATAACTCAAATGTAGTCATAATTTATAGCTCAAATTATAATCTTAAATCTTCATCAACGTAATACATTTCTTTTAAATGATACATAACAGCAAATGAAAAAAAAATAACTAGTTGAAGAATTCATAAAATTTTAAGGTCTATATTATTTCATAAATAATGATTACTACTCAAATAATAAATTAAAACTTCGAAATAAAAAAAGAAATTAAATTTAAATTTAATTCACAAAAAAATTACATTAAAATAAAATTCACAATCTAAGGCATGCCCACCCTAAATTTGATGTCACAAACCACCCTTAATTTAAGGAAACATGCCCACCCTAAATTTGAGGAAACAAGTCAAGGTAATCTAGTAAGTAGTCTAGTGTAAAAACTGTATAATATTTATTTAATGTTAATCTTATGACAAAGTTAGATTGCTCATAGTGCTACGAATACGGACATATAAATAACATTTAAGAAGATTCGAACTTTTTTCCGCCTAAATAACTAATCAAGGGTGTAAGTATTACGCTCACACACACATACTATTATTTTTCAGTGAACTGGCTTCCACGATATTTGTGTTGTTATAATACTAATCCTATATTAAATTCCCCTTGCGTTTAATTCAAAATAATTGCAATATAGCTTTGGATAGCAAATATCGTGGAAAGGAATAAAAAGAAAGCCGTATTAAATGCTAAAGTTCAAACTATGGACAAGTAAATGAGTTTTTGTATTTAAGAACTTTATAAACGAGAAGTGGCATGTGGAAAGATATTTGATGGTTTATGTCCTAAAGTCTCACGACATCATTTTCTAAAGGATTCTGACATTTACATTTTTTTATTTTGAAATGTGATTTATTAATTCTTAAACATTTCAGTTTGCCTCTATCGATTATAAATTGCTATATCGTTAAACATTTAATGATTTTAAAGAAATGCTATTTGAGGGTTTTGGTTCTTTCAGTCTGAACCCTTCATCGACCAAATAATTTTAAAAATCTATATTTAAAAATCTATAAAATTACAGTAAAAGATTAAATCTCAAATATTTTCAAATTTTTTCCCGCAATTTTGCAAAATTATTAGGATTTATATAAACGAATGTAAATTTTTTTATTATTATATGATGCCATTGGCATTTATGTGATAACGTAACGCCATAAGGCCGACGGGGTGTCTCACGTAATGCCGATGTGGTGTAGTGGACAGTATAGCAAGAAAAAGGTGACAGAGTGCAAACAGAGATTTATTCATTTATTTTTCTTACGTAAAAACTTATTTTAATTACCCTGTTTATTATGCACGTTCAATTTTTTAAATATAATGCTTCCAAAATAAGAGCAGATAAAAAGTTAATGCAAAAAGGAACCAGGTTACCTATCTCACTATTCACTCATCCTATTCACCTAAGTGAAGCCAAACTGCCAAACAAAATATTTTTCAATAAAATTTCAACGCAATCGTTAAGTTAGTTTAGAATAAACACATCAACAAACATTGTATGGAAAAATTTTGAAAACAAAACTTTCATATAATTTGCTTTAAAACTTATTTGCTACGATCACGAATTGGTATGTAATAGCAAAAAATATATAATACACTTTCCATTAGAAGGTCGACTTCAGATCTGAAACAAAATTTTGACATCAAGAATCACATCGAAGTAACTACACGTGGAAATAATATTCGAAAGGTGACACAACTTTTTTTGATCTTTCTGGTATACGACACGAAAAGTTGGAAAATTCAGAAAATACTTTCCCGAAAAAACCGATCTGACAAGAGAAATATTTCTATTAGACTTAATTTACTTCAAAAGTAATTTGATCTGGTTACATTCGTATCCTATCGAAATGACACGAAGGTGAAATCAAATTGAGCAGGCAATACCTTGTCTCTGTCTAGAAACATCTTAAAATCTCACATTATAGAGAATTACCAAATATAAAACGTCTTATGTTAAGTAGGACAATTTTCATTATGGTCAATGAACATTGACCAAAAAAGCGAAAGCTTTTGAACGAGTAAACTTTAGTCTTTTTCAAGTCCACATCAATATTGTTCAAATTCAAAAATTTTAATATAACTTTTGAGAAAATATTCCACAGATTATTCCTCTAATCTCCTTGTATAATGGCTAATCTTAGACTTGGCATAAACCTTACATAATAACTGACAAGGTACCAACTAAAATTAATTACTAAGAACCACATTTGGTCCGTTTATTTCATTATAAGCCACTATATAACCAATATCAGTTTCATTTTTCATATTTAGTTTCATCAATCGCCCAAATTTTATTAATTGCTATATAATGTATTCAATAATTATTCTGGTATAATTATTCAATTATAAACGAAGTTATTAAAGTTACTTTTACGAAATGAGTAAAAGGTATTAGTGAGTAGTCATCATTATCTAACTAACAAAATTATTTATTAATCGTTATATGTTCTGCGTATTAATCTTTATAACTTTTAAATATATTTGTTTGCAGGGATCCATAACAACCTTTCATAAAATACTCTTTTAAATAATATTTCCTTTGCTTTTATTTATTTTGTTATTTATTTGATAAGATTGAAAAGAAATATATTTAAACATTCACAGAAATAGTTTTTTTTATTCAGTAGACGAAAAAACCATAAATTTAGAAGAAAGAATTGTCTCTAAGAGGAGTAATACCTTCTTATTTTATGCTACTTATCAGTTTTACTTTCAATTTTTCAATTGAATTAGAAAAAATGCAGTGATAGGGTATATATATATAAATATATATATATATATATATATATATATATATATATATATATATATAGATATATATATATATATATATAGATATATATATATATATATATATATATATATATATATATATATATGTACTAGGTAGATGGTGTTTTTGTGATTTGATAGATTTCAATCATATTAGATGAAAGGCTTATTAACTTTTTGTAGTGTAAGCTAGAAGAACGGAAGCTCATATCAACAACTTAATTTTTTTTATGGAATATGGAAATATTAAAAATAAATTAAAAATATTTAACAATATTTAAAAACATCATAGCAAATAGTGACTAATGTTTACACTCTAACATAAGAAAACCTGATAAAAGTTGTGAAAAGAGTAATTTGAAATGCAATAGAACTGAGAATGCCTCCATAGTAATGCATAAAATTACAAAAAAATGTTAAAGAAATATCTGCTCTCTGTGCTGTACTTGTGAAATTAGAAAAATTATTAATGCATTTTTGTTCTTCCAGATAAGACGGAAAGAATAATCTTTCCGGAAATACAATCCTATTTAATTCCAAGGTAATTCTGAACTTCCACTTTTGAACTAGTATATTTTAGTTTATGATGGCACGGAATACTCATCAGTGCCCAATTATTATCCCCGTCTCTTTTATTCCTAGAAAGGATTACCATTGCTGGCCAAGTCTGAAGTACTCATATATTAACTGTATTTGTGATTAAATTTAGTCGGACTATTCAATCGCACAATGCGTTTTAATAATTATTCAATATTTTAATGTATGTTTCATAATAACAATATCTTGGAGACAATCGTAATAATATGAGGCAGAGGAGATAATAAACAAAATGTTTTAGACCACATTGAAAAACATATCTAATATTTCCTATATAATTATTGAGTGAATTATAAAGCTTAAAAGACAAGCAGGAAAAAGTTTGTCACAGAAGATAACTGGCTAGTTTGGCGGCACACACACTACACTAATCATCTTCCGTTTAATCAATTTCCGATATAAATGATAATGTCGCATATTTAGGAATTAAATAAATAATCAAATTGTTTTTTTGTTTGCCTGTTCGATGTTTTCAGGTGTAATTTGAGACTTAACATCTATTGGAGTCCAATTAAAATAGTTCGAGAATGTCCCAATAAATTTCGAAACCAAAATCACCGTTTTGTTTAAGTCTTAGTGTTCATAACTCTTAGTGTTCGTAACCTTCAAGAGATTATTCACGTATAGACAATTACATCAAAAAATTTGTCTTCATAGAAAACGTGGGTTAAACTTTCCGCTTAATGGAAGAGCTTTTACTTTTTGCACTACATGAATTCACCGCAGTTAACTTCATGTAGCCCACGTGATGTTAGTAGGTCTTTAGATTGAGAAAAATCATTTAATTTTAAACTTAAGAAGAGAGTCTGAAATTGCGCTTAAGCCATTTCGTGTGCACGTGGGTGCATGTGACCAGCAGAACAATCAAGCCTTGAGATACGATAAAAATGTTGAGACCAATATTATGAAGATAATACGTTCTTTTAGTCTTGAGAAGTGATGTATGTTCGTGGCAATAGAGAGAATATTTAACGAATGTTCTTTTACTAGCATTTTTTTAAATAGTCCCTTACTAACTGAAAACTTTTATCTTGCAGAAAAGCTTTTATCTAAACAAGTACGGATATCCCATATGTGATTTTTGTAAATGTGTACGAAAAAATTAAATCGTTTTCCTTACAATTTATTAACCTGTTATTATGATTAATAACCCTTTGAAATTAAAATCGTAAAAAGAAAGTTTTGATCCATCGACTATTTGTAACTGGTACCTTTACCGAATAACCAGTAAGTGTCGTGTTTCTATTGTTTTGAAGATTTCACTATGAGATAACATATTGGAATGATCACGTAATTTTCTGTTGAAGTTAAACTCGGTTATTTGTAACGTTTATTTCCTTGTTTTAACTGCCAAGTATCATATTCGTAACTTACATCATACGGAAGCGAAACTTTATGCGTTAATTAATAACCGAAAAAACTTCACGAAATGGAGAAAGAAGGTCGCGTGATCTTACCGCAGAATTGTTCATGTTTTATGGAGGTATAATAAATTTCATATAAATACGATCATGAATGGGTGTTTTCTCGGGAGATTATCCGAGTGTGCTTTCACAAAACTACTTTCACTCATAATTCTAGATGATTTTCAATCCCACTACAAACTATGCAACTACAATAACAGTAAGCACAAAATTCCGAAATAAAACTGCACTGGATATGTAAAATATTGCAGGAACACTATTTTTCTTATCAATCACAACATATACTATATAAAATGTCAACAATACAAGCCTGTTGATATACATTCTGCTATCACGTTTCCTTCTAATCAGTAGTGTGGCGTTTCAACAATTTGAATTTCCCTCGCAAAATTTGTACTTCTTACTTATTCATTTATGCAATTAAAAAGATAATAACTAAAAAACAATGGTTTATATGTAATTTCCAGTTGATAAATAATTGTTAAAAATATTTGAACCAAATTTAAATTACATTCATATTCCCTATTATTAAATATATTACAATTATATTCATATTCCCTATTATTAATTATATAAAAACTCGAAAATATATTCTCAGAATTTTATGTAATATAACCCCCAGAGATATACACTAAAATGTGCAAAAAAATAAATTTCCATCAAACCAATTTAGAATCGACTCAACAGAATATGTAAAAACCAGGGTCAGCAAAAAATTAGTGGAAGATTACGTACGAACTCTCGCGACTATCCCAGTTGTTATATTTTGTTACAAATTTCCAAAATTATTACGCCTGTCAAAAATATACTAAGCTATAAATATGCTAATAATACTATTAACATTTAAAAATAATATGATAGAAACACTTTCTACTTTTAAATGTATAAAATTTGCACATATTTATATGTACAGAACTCTACGTAATGAGAACAAAAGTTTCGAATTCCATTCGTACTTAATAGGTTATTTATATACTAATGTTACGTAATATACAATCAGCATTGATGATACATAGTAAAAATTCTGCAACTATTATAATAATATTATTATATATAAAATTACATACAAACTGCTTATTATAAATACTAAGGGGTTTGAAATCACTTAACGATAGAGAGCGTTGGAAGAAGAACTAAAGGAGCGTTGGAAGAATCTTTCATATTATTTTACGAAAAAACTTGCTAACGTCTTCAAAAAAGCAGGCACTGATTAATACATTAATATAATTATATTTTGAGTTGTTAGTTACATTGTATCTGTTGATTATACTGACACATATGATTGATGTACATATTAATTTAAATGTATGCCATATACAACATAATTCACATACAAGCCCGTACTTCTATTTTTACTTATTATATTTTTAGAGTCACTTGGCAAACAGTAAGATATACTCTGTGCTGAATATTTGAACACCTTTATTTGTTTATTTAACATTGATATAATACTTTTCTATTGCTTGAATGAGAAGCCAGAATTATATACAACTTTTACACAATTTGAACTCTCAAAATTCCGCAACTGTCAATTTAAATTATTACTCTTAATAAATTAAAAATTAAAACATTATTCCAGTCGATGAATATTTCTTGACTGTATGCGTACTGAATACATCCAGCAAAGTATATAGTGTATTAGCTCCCTGCAGTAAAATTTTGTGTTTTCTATTCAGTTTTATATAATTTATTAGAAGTTTGTTTCAAACACCGCTTAAATATTTTACAAGTATAAACGAAAGACGCATTTTACTTCACAGTTTGAACAGCCTTCAGTCAAGTTCTGATGAAATTAAGAAGTTTGTGTATTTTCCAAAATAATTTTGCTCAAAGGACTTTTTTGAAACCTGTACAAACTTCGTTATTCTAAATTATATACATTTTATTTAAACTTGCTTTATTACGTTAAGTATTTTACAATTTTGTCAAACATTTTAGTAACTTCCAGGAATATTTGATATTTGTTTTTTTTAACAAATTGCTCGACCAGGAAGTGTAAACGGGCAAATACCCGAATTTCATGTTTATTGGCTAAGATCAGTATAACATTTTGAAGTAGTGCTTGTAATTTTTTAATTAGATGTAGGTCTTCCGGTGTATGGTATATCAAATATACATTATATTTTGAGTGCTTGTAGCTTAGTTATTAACAATCAGTAGTGTAGAAGACATGTGGAAAAAACAGCCGTCTTCCTCAGAATTTTGAATTTCGAGTGATTTAACTATATCTTTTTCGATCATGGTCCCCAAATATCGAGTGCAATGCATGCGTGTATGCATGCGTGCGTGCGTGCATGCATGCGTACGTTTTTCCCAAGATTTTGAATATTGAATAATTTCACATATATATCGATTTTGGTTCACACTTACCAAATCCGAAGCCATCTTAACATATGTGGGTGTCTGTGTGTGTGTGTCGTATTCTCGATTTCTAGAATCCATCACATTTACATGCGTAAGCGGCGAGGACGTTGACGAGAAAACATCAGGGCTTAAAAAATATATTCTTCTGAATATGAGCCTCTCGGCTGATTTGTTACGAAGTCTTGGGTTTAAATTTTATTGATACTTATACAATGGTGTTACAATGAACAGCTCTGACTCAAAAAATAAATATTTATTGGTATCAAAATATTCCATAAAACCAAAAGAAACGCACGATTTTTTAAATTTGTTATGTATTTATCTTCGGCCTGTGCTAAAATGATTTTGTATTTGACCTAAAAAAATAATGCCTCCATGTGTAACTCTAACCAATTCAACTATTGAAAACTCATTTATAAATCAATATATATTTTGAGTCTTCTTTCTTATCACGATGTGTATGTCATATAATATTCAGGAGATTTACCATTAACATGAAGCCCAAGATTCTTACTAAATGCCTCACTATCAGGTTTAATTTTCGTTAGCATTAATCAAAGAATTTAATTTAAAGTAGGCGGAACTCAAGCATATGTATTGAAAAAAATAATATGTTTTTTCGATTGGTTTTACTTATATGTAACACCAATTGGTATCGATCGATCACTGAACTCGGTGAACTGAGAACTGTTTAAAAGAAAATGCATAAGTACATTTAATGTGTTTATAAAAAAACACTAAAACTTTTCATGTGAGTTTAATTAGCGTAGTATGAAATTAAATATATTTAATTGTGCAAGGTCGAGGAGTTTATTTTTAGTGATATTCTAGGTTAGGTATGTACCGTTAATTTTAATTATATAATTTTTCAGAAAGAGATTTTTCTGCTTAGTGTTCAATTTTAATTGCATTAGTGATATATTAAAAAAACTGAACACTCGTAGAGATTAGCAAGGAGGAAGAATATCTTTATATTTTTGTGTTTTTTTATTTAGACTAAAACCAATTTTATATTGTGCTATAAATATAGAAAAAATATATAAATTTCATTATAATTCCTAATTTATATATTTTTATAATATAATCCTTAATTAGAATAACTTTCTGATTTAAACCTTACAATTGTAAAAAAAAACACTCCTGCAATGCAATTATATAAAACATAACTTAACTGTTAGTAAACTACAGTTAGTAAAAAACATTTTTTTTCATGTATTAACTTAACGATATCATGTTTTTCCAAAAGAGTCGGTAAGAATCTGCCTACTATTATTATTTATTTAAATTAAAAATTTTAAAAAAAGGATAATAACAGCAATTGGTAACAATATTAATATGCGAATTTTATTTTCCTTGCCTCCATTTTCATTTTCAACTTTTTGATGATTACAAAATTGGGAACTGAAAACTGAAATTAAACTACATAATATAAAAAACTAAACAGAAAATAAGAAACAACGAAAAAAAGCTAATCCCAATACAAAGTCCAATTCATTGTAAATCACTAGGTTGGAAAAAAAATTACGTGCCTTATTCCTTATCATCTTTAATTCTAATAACAGAAGCAATATCATTAATTGAAAGAGTTTCCTAACATTTTATTCTAAATGGGTGCTTTAATTTCAAAAGAAATTCTGGTAATTTCGTACTTACGGTTCAAAGAAAATCCGCTTGTTACCTTTTTGTATCTGGGCACAGGTAACCTTTTCTTCAACAATGTTACTTTTATGAGATCTAGATTAGATTTTGAGATCTAGATCTATATAGATTCAATCATATCTTCATTTCCGAAAGACTTTTTATAATCCATCATAATTTTACCTTTTTTAGACTTGACTTGGAAGATTTCGTTTAATGAAGGCATTGTCTTCATCAAGTAATCTTTATACTTATAAAATTCAGTATCTTTTCTTGTACCTTCACTTTTCCATTATTGTTTTTTTGAGGAATTTCTATAATTTGTGAAGTTGTGTATTTTAAAAATAACTATGTGAGACGTAAATGTGTATCCAGATTTAAAACATTTTAAAATAATTATTTCGGCGTTTACTCGGCTATATTTATTACATAAAGTATACAAGAGAATAAACACCAATTTTGGTTTTGTGCTGTACATCAAACCATAAGTTTATGTTTTTTACGTGTCTAATTTCTATAAAGAAAGATCGGAGTATATTCACAACATCTTCTTTCTTCCTGACCAGTATTGTTTCGTGCCATAAAACTGCTGTTAGACTCTAGCTCGTTTCAATAGGAACAAAGCTTGCATTAAAAACAATCGGACATTTTTTAAATGACTCACACCCGGGTAACATTATTACGTTTTTTAAGTTAACTGAATAAATAATTGTTTTAGCAGAAGTAGGTCAGGATTAATATGTTTCACAGGCAATAATAGCTTTACACAGATGTTGATCATATTGTTTTCTATTGTTGTGACAAAATTTCAACAATATATTATTTTCAGAAGTAAATAAATCTAAACCATATAATATGTATATTTATATATATATATATATATATATATATATACATATATATATATATATATAAATATAATATATAATCGATGAAAGTACATAAGAAAACGCATCAATATCATGATTGATATTATTAAAATAAAATTCAGTTTTAGTTCTCTATATTATTCTCTTACGATATAACAATAATAATAAAAAATCACCAATGTTGTGATAAGAGAGAATGATATCCTACTACCGGTGTTTCAAAATCGTAATATAAATATAAAATGAATATACTAAGTACAATACATACATTTACATTTAAATTTACACATATTTCATAATGTGTATATAAATACACTCAATTCTAACTAAAGTAATGGACGAGACGGGTGGATGCAGATTAAGGACAAGTTAGGAATGTGGGGCGACAAGGGTGCAAAAAAACATATTTACAGCTTTATGCCTTTTTGGCTTAGAAAATTAAGTATTAAGCTTTTCGCTTCGTTTTGATATAAACTTAAATTACATATGAAAAGATTTAAAAAAAAGTGATAATTGTATAGTTTCATCATCATCATTATTATTAGTGACTCAACAGTTCTTGATGGACCTTGGCTTTCTCAAGCAGACTGTTACAAGCCCTCCTCCTGGGCTCCAGTTGAGAGCATCGAAAACACTTTGTAGGCCAACCATCTTAATTTGGGGCTTCCTCTTCCCATTGAGCCAGTTGGTGTGGCCAGAAAAAATTTCTTTATCGTTCTATCTTCCTTCATTCTAATTACATGACCGGCCCACTTCATACGTGGCCATTTGTGTAGCTTATCTATGTATTAATACGTAAAGCAAAAACTTTGGATCCCTTTTTACGAAAATTGCGCAGACGGAGGAGTATGCAATTTGGCATACTTATAGTTTATATGTAGGAGAAGTGCAGAACGCTAATATTTTTCAATAATAATGCCCATAAAGTACGTTAAATCAATAAATAAAACATTACACACACTACCATGCATTTGACACACACATGTATATACATACAACTGACATATGAGTAGTCTATAGTTTTATTTTTCCGCTGGCTTTCCATTGTAGTTTATCTGCCAGACATTTCGCAAGTTATTGTGCTTCAACTTTGTTATTTTCTCATATATAATAGTAAAAAAATTGATCTTTTATCTAGAATTACAGTTGTTATCATTTAATGTAACAATATTAATAATAATCATAATATCAATACGTGAAGTAAAAACGTTGTACCTCTTTTACGAAAATTACGCGGACGGATGAGTATGAAATTTGGCACAGTTAAAGTTTGTATGGAGGAGTACGGAAAGCTAAAATTGTTATATAATAATGCGTTTCTAATGCATTAAACTAATAAAAAAACATTACACATACTACCATGCGTTTGACACACACACACACACACACACACGCATATTGACATATGAGTTGTCAATAATTTTATTTTTCCGCTGGCTTTCCATTGTAGTTTATCTGCCAGACAGTTTCTAAGTTATTGTGCTTTAACTTTGTTATTTTCCAATATATAGTAGTAAGAAATTTGACCTTTTATCTGAAATTATAGTTATTACGATTTAAAAAAATATTATTCATTTTTCTAAAGGTTAATAATAACCAAAATCTTAATATGCGAAGCAAAACCTGTATAGTCCTTTTTACGAAAATTACGCGTCCGGAGGAGTAAGAAATTTGGCACAGTTAAAGTTTATATGGAAAAGAGTGCTGAAAGCTAATATTTTTAAATCGAAAGAGATATATAGATTTTTATTAGAAATAACACACATATATGTACTATTTTGTTTCTGGTTGAAGTCTATGGTCAAACTGAGATTAATATTGTTTGTCCATAGTCTCACTGAATGTCAAAAATAATCATAATTATTCATAGTTTGTTTCGCATACACATATTAATAGACCAAACGCAAATTTTATTAATATTAATAGTTTACAAATGAAGAAGTAATTTTTAGAGATACATATAAATGTGCACTAATTGTAATTCCAAGACTTTTCATAGTTATGATCGTGGATTAATGGATTTACAATGCAGGTTTTGCAATGCGAAACGTTTTGAATCTGAAGTGACTTTAAGTGACAGAACTGGATTCACGTAATGTTGTCATAAGGATTAAGCAATATTACCGTCCTTAAGTCAAAATGAATATTTTAAATCATTGTATTATGGACTTATTTCAAATGAACCTTGAATCAAAAGTAAGGCAAAAAATTATTTTGAAAACATTCGCAAATATAATTCATCATTTGCTATGGTTACCTCAAAAGCTAAAATTTGCGGGGAAATTACAAGTGGAGTGTATTATTTCAAAAACTTGATATTTTTATCACAGATCATGTTCAATGAATGCGACCTATGGTCGCTCACCATGTTGTGGGCAATTCGATTTTTATGATGTCAACACTATCAATTATATATTATCAATTATGGATTACAACAACATTTTAATAAAACATGCAATAACAATATAATGCGCAAAATATCTCTTGAATTGGAACGCAGTAATCCTTTGGTTCGGTCATTCATTGCAATGAAACATCATTGTCACAGAGTTGAAAAGAAAAAAAGAAATTTGTATGCTCTTTAAAGTAAATCATGATTTAAATCAACGCCTGTTCAATGATGCAGTTCAAACTGATATAGCAGTAAAATTTAGTACAGTTGATGGTGAGCCACCTTTGAACGAAATGTGATTTCATTTTCAAAAGTTAATAGTATCATCAAAAATATCTCAATTTTAAATTCATCATTAGACCCTTGAGCACATCCATTACTTTTTCCAAATGGTGATACTGGGTGGCATATCAATATTCCTCATAACGTACCAACTATATCTAATTCAAGAGCACCCAGAAAGAAATTAGCCATGCTTCAGTATGCAGCCTATCGACTTGCGATTAGAGAAGATTTCAGCATCTAGCACCATTCACAAAAAAATATTTCTGCAGCGGATAGTTGATATGTATGTGAGAATAAAGGGCTCAAGATTACATTGCATTCGACAAAATCAAACAATTCTTAGATCTGAAGTTTACGACAATTTAACAGACTACATAGAATTGAACAGTAAGCCAGTAAGCTTGGCCGTAGAGTAATTTTACCATCTTCGTTCAATGGATCTCCAAGAAATATGTATCAGAATTATTTAGATTTATTATACAACATTTCGGAAAACCGTCTTTATTTATTACAATGACTTGCAATCCAAGTTGGCCAGAAATAGTTAACAACAGTGGTGTAGGTGAAGCTGCTAATTTTAGACCTGATATTATTGTGCGTGTATTCAAGTCAAAGTTGAAAGCATTCATAGAGAGCCTTATACAAAATAATATCTTTGGTAAAGTTGAAGCACTCATTTATACAACTGAATTTCAAAAAAGAGGATTGCCTCATACTCACATTTTACTCACTTTAAATGAGCAATATAAAATTTTTAATGCTATAGATATTAATAAAGTTGTATCTGCGGAGATTCCTCACATTGAAACACATCCAACATCACATAAATATGTTGTTAAATATATGATGCATGGTCCATGCGGAGTGCTTAATCCTAATTTTGTATGTATGGGAGATGGAAAATGTATAAAAGAGTATCCAAAACGATTTAATGAAACTACATGTGAATCGTTAAATGGGTATCCATTATACAGAAGACGTGATAATGGTATTAATGCTGAAGTTCGTGGTAGTTGCCTTGACAATCGGTATGTTGTACCATACAATCCATATTTACTTGCTAAATTTAATTGCCATATAAATGATGAAGTATGTACTACAGTCAAAAGTGTCAAATATATTTATAAATATGTGTATAAAGGCTATGACAGTGCATCTGTTGAACTAGACTCTGGTGGAAATGAACGAGGTGACAATATAGAAATTAATGAAGTTACCAATTTTCTAATTGGTCGTTATGACGGATCAACAGAAGCCATATGGCGCATCTATGAATTACCAATGCATTTTCAGTCACATACTATAATCAGACTTGATATTCATTTACCGCGTCGACAGAATGTATACTTCCGAGAAGGGTAAGAACGTAAAGTAATTGATAATGAAAGACAAACAAAATTATTAGCATTTTTTGAGTTGAATCGATCAGATCCATCAGAACGAGAGTATAAACATACTGAAATTCCTATGCGTTATGTGTGGGAAGACTCCCGAAATAAATGGAAGAAGAGAAGCCGTGGAGGTGATAAAAACATTACAAAGGTATATGTAGTGTCACCAAAAGATATCAAACTTTTTCACTTACGATTGCTTTTATTACATGTCTGTGGTCCGAAATCATTCGAGGATGTTAGAACATACAATGAATTTTTATACCCTTCTTTTGTTGAAGCGTGCCATGCTCGCAGAATAGCTACAAATGATAATGAATGGCGGGTGTCAGGACAAATTTGCAAGTGTTAAAAATCATAGATAGATTATTGCGTGATCTAAGTGATGAAAACGACAAACATAGTGTTTGGAGGAAAAACTGTACTTCTGTGCGGTGATTTTCGGCAAATCGTGGAACTTTAATTGAAAATTGTGTTACAAGTTGACATGAATTTCCTAATTTTCATAAAGTTACATTTACACGAAATATGAGAGCTTTACCAAATGAAATAGAATTTGTAGAATTCTTGAAAAAAATTGGAAATGATGAGGCCCCACAATTCCCTCAGTTTGGTAAAAATGTTATTGAAATGCCTCATCAATTAATAAGAGATAAAAACAATATTATTGATGAGATGTATGGAAATATTTCCAATAACATACTCTCAGAAAATATATTGAACTCTGTTATTTTAACACCTACAAATGACGATTGTACTTTGATTAATACTGATATACTTAATCAAATTCCTGGTGAACAGCGAAAATATCATAGCTATGATAAAATAATTTGTGATAATAACAATGACATCAATAAATATCCGATAGAGTTTTTATATTCTTTGTCTATTAGTGGGTTACCACCGCTTAGTTCACAAAGTTAGTATTGAAAGTTAATTACATAGTTTTATTGATCAGAAACTTAAATACTAAGGACGCATTAATGAATGGAACAAGAATGCGCATCAAATTTATGCATCGAAATTCAATAGATTGCGAACTTTTAACTGGGACCGCACGCAGTAAGAGAATTTTGATTCCACGTATAAATTTAACGTACTCTGGAACTATTTTACCGTTTAACTTTCAAAGAACGCAATTTCCTATAATACGTGCATTTGCGATGCCAATAAATAAGTCTCAAGGACAGACATTCCAAAAGGTTGAAATTTTATTCAATCGGCCAGTTTCTACACATGGGCAATTGTATGTCGCAGCAAGTAGAGTTCGTTCATTCGATGGTTTAAGGTTTTATAATTCCAGGTATAATGGTCAAGGACGTTTAGCAAACGATGAAAGAGTTTTTACAAAAAAAAAATGTTTTCAGAAAAGTTTTAAATCGTTAATTATATTATCGCAATATGCGATAAAAAATACTATCCAATGGAGAGCATTTTTTACCGCATAATTTTTTAATTTCGCATCATCTTACAGCATGTTCTGTTTCAATATTTTTTTTTTAAAATAGGTATACTTTATTTTTCTCCTTTTTGAATTCCATGTAATTTATTTTTTTTTTAATAGCAAAATAACAGCGTTGGCGAAATCTGTGGTCTTTGACAATAAAACCTTAATAATGTTTGAGCATTATGTTTTTATAATTTATATGAAATAACTTATAATTTAAATTTATTATGGTCGAATTTCGACCACTGGGCGACCACTAGTGACTTCTAAAACGACATTTACACTTTTTCATTTTATTACCGCAGTGTAATATATATATATATATATATATATATATATATATATATATATATATATATATACATGTATGTATGTACGTATGTATATGTATATATATGTATATGTATATATAGATTTTTGCACATTTGCGGATATGAATGCAAACACTGCCTTTCTAAATCTGACGCCGACTATTTACTATCAAAACAACTATCATCTATCCCAAGAATACACACATTTATATTAACTTATTTAACTTTGTTCATTGTTGAGCTAAGAATAAACACTGACGGAAAGAAAATATCATTAGAAATCTTTGCATTAAAAAACAAAACAAATTTATGAACTTGGAAATACGCGAAAACGACAAGCGTAATGTTTCAAAAATAAATACTTTGCCCTCAACTTGATACCAGTGTATTAAAAGAAACCAAAACAATATTTTCATAGCTTCGTTGAAAAAAGTAAGCAGTAAGATAACAACGATGCCAAGTTCCTGACGGTTAATTATTCAATGAGTAAAATGATTGCAATGGAAAATTTTCCGTATTGTTTCGTGGAATGTCTTGAATTTATGAGACTTAAAAAAATACTCAGCAGTATTTTGCTTCATTTATCTACAAGAAACGATTAGAAAAGAAAAAATTCTTGAATTCATATAGGCATTTAAAAAAATGCCGTTTGCTAATGACCTCTGTCCCGATTCTCATTTAGGAATCTCAACGTTGAGTTTAAGTATGCGCTGAGACTATGGATCAATTCAAAAATAAATGGTACAGTTAAAAGAGAGGTATTTTATGATAGCAGACATAATGAAGAAAATGTCTGCCCTGCTTATCCAAAAGAAAAAGTGCAATGTTTTGTTACAAATGCAGAAACGAATGTGAAAAGGGAATATTCTTATTGCATGTTTAAGACGGGGACTCTACAATTAATTGAAACTATGTGAGGTAGTATTATTTCTACTTTCTTTAAGTTCTTTACTACGACCCAGGTTTCGTTGTATTACAATATTGGTTTTCATTTAATTATGAATAATGAATTTCGACAAAATTAACGCCAAATATTTTCAACATTGACTCTATTCAATACAAACTTCAACTGGTTCCTTAATCTTCACATAAGTCAAGATTATTTAACAATATCTATTGCAAGGTGTAATTATTTAATATTATATTTGTAATGATAATTACAATTTATACAAAATATAAAAACGTAATTATCCATTCAAAATATTTTGAGCATGTTCCGAATACTAATGTATAATTAACATGAATACATATATATATGTTTGTGTAAATGTCTTCTTCTCAGGAAATTAATTAATCAGAATTAGGACACAATACTTTCCACCATGTTAATGAAGATAATACTTACAAAATAAGGTTACATGTATTTTAATTTGCCAAAGAATGATTTAGTTTAGCCTTTCTAGTGAATATTATTTAAATGGTTGGATAATATAGAAGAAAGACACATTAAATGTTTGTGTTCACACAAAGGAAGTGTCCTTTTTCAGAAAATATTTAAATTAAGAAATTAAACGAACAGGACGGAGGATGATGGTACAAGAAATATTCTAAGTACTGTAGATACTTACTAAGTAAATTGAAAGTTGGAAATAAATTTAATGTTTACGTCCAAAGAGTAAGCCTTGTATTAAATTCTTAAAATACATATATACTTTAGAACCAGTCGTAGACAAAGTTTTAAAATAAAACTATCTGTATAAGACGTAAATCGGTATGTACAGACTTCAAAGAAGAGAAAACTAGGGTTTTGGATAATTTGTTTTTATTGATTCATAAGGAATAAGATTTCGAATTGAAATATGTATTAAGTTGAAGAAAAAATTAATTTTCATACAGAGAAAGCGCCATTAAATACAAAAAAAATGAAATAAAATATTACAAGTGAACCAATAATGTAATCATTTTACAAATTAAGAAGGATGAAAAACGCAGTACAAATTTGTTTCTTTATAAGATAAAGCACGTAAACCAAAACAAAGTAAAATATATACTAAAATTTGTCAGCATCAAACAACAATTTCTTAGCTTTATATTTAAGTTTATTTATACTAACAGGAGAGGAACATAACAAATTTCCAACAGTCCATTTAAAAAGAAAGAAAAGTAAGTTTACGCAAGAAATTGTTTTTCGATTCAACGGGTTGTTTTCACTAATGATGTGCATTAAGTTAAGAATGGCTCCAATACATACTGTGAGAACAAAACTTCCAATAATATCAAAAGATTGTGCTAAACGCGAAATCTTAATTTTGATTTTAAGCTATTTAAAACTAGCATGAATTTTAATCAACAAGCATAACATGGATTAACTACTTTCCAAATAAACATGGAATATTAAATTAGAAGTGCTAATTATACTGGGCAACTTTTATAGGTAAAATTATACTCAGCAACATTCATAGGCAAAATTTGGTGTTTTTTTTAATTTAGTGACAGACATATTACAAAACAAGTTCTTTTAGGTTCGGTACATATTTTTCAATTCTATTTTTTCTTACTTTGACATAGTAATTAAATGATAACAATGTTAAATTACTCTAATAGTCATTAAAAGGTTTGATAAAATGTTTGTATAAATAATGCACTTTTACCTTAGACAAGAGAGAGCATCCTATTGAATAAGTAAAAAGAATACGCGGAAACGTCAAAAATTCCTTTGTAATAATATAATTATTATCCGAAAATGGTATCAATTTACTATAGTGTATTAAATTATTTCTACCATCCATTATTATTTAATTTTTTGATATTTATTTATTGAAAGGCTGACAAAACAAATTACAGTCATGTGAGTGTATAATAAAAAGAACAAAGTGTAAAACTAGACTTTAACTCTACACAAAATGGTTCGAGTATTTATGTATACATTTTCAATGGTTACTTGTGTTATTTTATACATTAAAGTTAGTATTAACTTAGAATTATATTATTTTCTATATACTGAACAAGACATTAATTCTATCGTAGCTGGTTTTAATTTATAAATAACATATTTTGTATCTCCTTTTTAAATGTTAATAATTTCTGTCCAAAAATGTTCCAGGACGAATATTGAGACACAATATCGTTATACAATCGGCACATTCGAATTACGGGGTTATAAAAAGAGGTGTTATTGTTATAAACTTGTAGTACGAATAAACTCTGTAATGGTATACGGGATCTGAAACGAGTGTTGAAGTTGAGTAGAGAGAGGAAATAGGGACAATCAAGATGCTAAATTATATAGAATTCTATAAATTCGCATATTGATTTACAATCAAGATGCAAAATTAAAGAGATTTTTTAAATTCTCCGTGCAGCTAGTTATTTCAAATTAAATCTCTGTAGTTAGATTTCATAGGATCTATACTGTCGCTCAAAACATAATCTGGAACGAATATTTTAGAACCTTTTTTTGGAATTTTACAATTCTATCACTGTGCGATTTATGGTATGGTGACCAAATAACTGACCCATATTCGAGGATACTTCTGATTAGTGAACAGTATAAATATTTAAAAGTGTGATGTTTTTAAATTCTTTATTGGAACAATAGATGAATTCTAGAAGTTGAGTATATTTATGAACGATATGATAGTAGCAAAAATGGACTGTCAGTTTTTTTCAGAGATCTCGGATTTCTCTTTGAAATCCTGACAACAGATTTACGTTTGTGGGACGAGCCGCCCAACTGAAATAAAAATTTATTTTTAAAAGTAGTGAAGGAAATAATAAAGCACTTGCCGAAATTCAGAAACATCCTATTAAATGCACACCATTCAGCTATTGCAAATAGGATTAGTTGAAGTCGGTATCTTTCAAAAGGATATTACGGGATGAATTTTACTTATGTATAGTGATAGCCAAATAAGCGTGTGTGTGTGTGTATATATATATATATATATATATATATATATATATATATATATATAAGCATATTCGGCTATCACTGTGCTTAAGTAGCGGATAGACGTTTTTACGTGAGGTAAACTGTGTTGTTTTGTGGATGTTTCAGTTGGAGTTCAAGTTTCAGCTAAAGCTGCAGTAATATTTTAATTACAAGAAAGTATTTACCTATATGTAATTCCATAAATATCAAACCAATCACACAACATTACTTTTTTGTGGTGGGATTAATTTTCCAGTTTCTGCTTGCTCAATTCTTTTAACCAGTATTGTTTATAGATATGTTTAGCATATATTATTCATTTATCGTAACAGTGGTTAGGTGGTCCAGCAAAATGTACGCCAATAAGTTATGTACAAATGTCTGGTCGACTCTTGAGGGGATTCTGACTAAACTAACCAAATACTATATTTTTAAACTTAAGTTGTTTAAAAGTTTATTCATTATACCGTAAAAGCATTCAAGTGGACTAACAAAAATCAAAATTGAGAGTCTGTCTAATCTTCTTCAGTCGGTGATTTTAGTGTGTCGTCGTCCAAATCAACCCGTCGGCTAGACCTATTTTTAGCATTAAACGTATAATAGCCATTCTGGTATAGCTGAAACCATCTTCTTTTAGTAGGTTCATATTAAACATATTGATTCTAATGCTTAATGCGTGTGACATTTGGTGATAATTGAGAATGAGTTTAAATCTCATAAAGCAAGCAGTGACGCATATGGATTTTTAACCTCGTTTATATTTTTCCGGCTTTGAGTGGTCAACAGTCAAACTGGAATTTAATCTTTTCTTATATTAATTTAAAATGTGTATACCAATAAACTCACCGAAAATATTTCCGTGAGGTTATTGGTATACACATTTTAAATTAATTCCTTGTAACGCAAACATTTCATTTCACTTATGTATTAAATATTACTCCAAAACTAAAGGGTATTTACGATCGCACCTTTTTGAAACGGCGTCGAATATCTCCACCTCTAATTTTATGGAGAAAATGTTTACAAATATTCCGCAAGATCCATATGTTTAATTGATTTTCGTCTTCCTTTTTTGTATTACAAAAAACTCATTGGTGCACGTAATTACTGGTATTAATGAGTCCTTATGACAACGAAATTTATTTGATAAGTTTATGTTTGTCTGTGTATTCATTCATTTTGTAAATCATTTATACTGGTCGTTTTACATGTTTTCAAACAAATTCATTTACCAGCTCTCATACGTGTATCTTTCTTTAAACATTTATGAAATGTACGTAAATGTATCCCATGCGTATACCAACTGCATCGTCTCACAATTTCATTGAGTCTTCTTGTCAATGTATAGCTTGCACACTTTTTGCTTGTACATAACACTCCCTGTCTAACACCTTTAATTACTACCATACTACTTTGTATGTACCAGTTGATTCCAATAAAAATCTTCAATATATTTTCCATATTATATTTGTGTATCATAAAACGTTTTTTTACCTTTGTTTATACTACAGGATTTTATAATTGAATAAATTTATCTTTGTTTTATACTACAGGATTTTAATAATTTAATAAATTTGGTACAATATATCAAATTGAGTCAGAAATAAAGTTTTATGCGAACCAAATCTAGGGAAAGACCAAGTTGCATAAATATTTTTATATTCATCATTTTCACTATTATTTTTTTATTAAGTCATGTTTCGCTATTACTCCTATTTAAACTTTTTATATAATATAAAAAATATTTATATTCTGACTAAAATATGTTCGTAAATAATTAAATAATGAAAAATTTATTCGAATATGTGTACAACCAATAAACTTTTAAACGAAATTCTAACCACGAATAAAATGCACATCAAGGGTATCATGAAGATATTTACATTTATTTTGCGATGAACGCTCGCACATATAAATTATTTAGCTGCATAAATTTACAAATAGGTGTTGTAAAACTAATTGACATTTTTTTAGAAATTCAACATAAGAATTTTTTAAATTAATTATTTACAATAAAGAACTTTTTCGTTGGCTTTATGGTTCGTTTAAGAAATTTCACGTTTCATGTATGCAAATAACCTTTTAACTATAATAACTTGTATATTATTTTGAGACTTTTAATACGAAACTTGAAATTAAAAAATAACATAAATTTTAAAGAAACTAATAGTGTGGCACTAAAGGTAATATAAAACAATTTTATACGAAGTTGAATTTGTTGATGTCATCCATGTTAACATAGATCGTTCACTTTTCACGTTCAAAAAAATCCTTTACACACGTCGTTTCCAATGTAAAAAATTCGCCCAATAAATATTGCAATGCCACGTCGAAATTTTCATAACGAATATAAGTATCTATTAGTTCAATTGAGATATTTGGTAATAATCCAAGGTTTGGTGATAAAAATATTTATGTATGGTTAAATTCTTGTATTTCAAAATATTTCAGGTTTGTTTCCATTATATTGTTTGAAATCAGAGCGCGGCGAGATTCAATTTGATAGATACTTTATTGCCTTCTACCTTTCAAAATAAAAATCCCTATAAAATATTAAAAACACATAAAAGAAAGGAGATGAATGTAAACTTCACCTACTCACATTCTTTCACGATATTAAGGATTGACAACATCACTTCACTTTAATGCAGATAACTTGATATCATAATCGCAAGGATAAAAATATCAAAGAATTATGAAGATCATAAAAAGAAATATTGAATAAATCTGCAGTACTGAGGTTACCGGTTATAATCGGAAATGAAACCAGATTTACATGGCAAAAGTACCACTCATTGGCGCTATACTTCCGTCATTTGCTACGTTACTCGCATGTCCATCAGTGTTATCCCTAGTGATGATATTCGAGAGATTAAAGAAATTAATGAATACCTTCTGTATTATTTCAATTTTATTTTTGAAAATGTTACATAATTTTAACGATTGCAATAAAATATATTCTCTGTACTGGAAAAGTCCTGAATGAATATTTACAAATCTCACGTGGCCTAGCCACGCAACTTCCTATCGTTTTGTTCTGATAATATTAAATAGAATTGTTGCCAATTCTTTCTGAATTTGGTTAAAGGCAAACAAACTGCATGCTTTTTTTAAATCAATCGCCATAAAAGTATTAACTTTTTTAATATTCGTTATTTGATTTCAAGGGAAATATTTTTTTAGCAAGTTCAAATAGTATTAGAGTTCGACTCAACATTAACTTTATAATTGGTTTACTTTTCTTTACTTGTTCGAATAGCGAATAAATTAAAAACGGTTTCATAGCTGTATTTGAGCAATCAGTTCTAAATCGTCCACTTGAGTTTTTTTTAAATTATTGCTTGTAAAAAGGAGTCTTTAAGTTGTAAGTCAATCTGTTGCCAAAATATTTCAATACATTGGGCGCCAGATATATTTAAATTAATTTACATATCCCACAGCTTAACCCGCGTGAAGTAGAAAAATAATGCTATATTCCACTTATTTAGTCTAACTTCTCACTCTTTTGAAGTAGTAGTTTGATGCCGAAATTGAACCTAAATTATTTTATAGGAACATAACATACTACCAGCATATTAGACTAAAAATCTTCTTTCAATAAATGATATATCAATTTAATGAAGATTGTCATATTATGACATAAAGTGACAAGGTTTCTTTGATTTTAAATTGTTCTGCAATTTTAAAAATGATATCCTGTTATCAACAAAGTGTTACATAAATTACATTATGTCCAAAATAATTACACACACACACACACACACACACACACACACACACACACACACACACACACACATATATATATATATATATATATATATATATATAATTTTACAATTTTATTCCAAGTTAATAATAAGACATGTTTATCGACGTATGTTTAATAGTTTTAATATTGGAGTAAAAAGGAGACATAAATCAAAATAATTTTTATTTATAAAGTCTCAAAAGACTCAAATAATCAATTGCTGATAAATGTTCTTTAACTTTGAAAATTTTAATTTCCAATATACAACAATATAATATTGGTACTGGTTATATGCAAATAACGATGAAATTCCAGCCGCGAATTTTGGAAAGGAAGGGTCTCATTTTTTTAAACATTTTTCTGTAATATTTTTTATTATTTTTACTTAGCTATTTTATTTATTAAAAAATAGGTTCTACGTCAAAAAAGAGCAAAAATAACGCAAAGTGCTTAGTAAAATTTTGATAATGGGACAAACCTCAAATTTACCCTTTTTGAAAATAATCTTTCACGTTATTTGTTCTTTGCCTACCGGGAATTGAACAGAAATAATTTTCGAAGCGAAAACTAAAGTAATAGCGAAAACATTTAGTAAGCTATACCTATGAAAGTTGTATCTTATATGGCGTTACTTTATTTAAGATTGATTGTTTGATCGCCTTTTTTATTTTAAAATAACAATTTCAAAAATATGGCATATTATCGCATCATTAACAACATCGACTTTATTTTTAGATTGGAGTTTCAAAATTATGGCATATTTTATTGCTTACGACATCTATATTTCATTACAGAAATATGTTTTTTCCCCTAGTGCGACGCATTCGCTTACTTCATACTATAACTTCAAAACGCAAATAAAACGCACACGAAACTAGACTGTTTTTTTCTCATTTTAGTATAGAAAATGGATCATTCTATAATAAAATTTAAGTATTTTTGTTAGTAAAATTCAGTTAAAATGTGTCATCCGATCTAGATATAATTAAAGGTAAATTTCATAAATGGTTACCATTTGTAATGATAATGTATCATTTCACAAGAATAGTGTGAACCGAAACGACGAAAGTCAGAGACTATAACTATCTTGCTGATAGATCCATACAAATTGTCGTGCTATCAATTCAATTAATTTTAAGGTAGAACGAATATGTCTTCTGCCTCTGACTGAACTGCACACTTTGTACATTATACTCTTTACTAAGCACAGACGAAATCTCTCTAATATAATCTTCAGCATTTATAAAGCTGTGTTTTTTCCTCATAAATAGTTTTCTTGTTCACCTTCCATATCAAAAATCTGCGAAAACCGTCTTGTTCGACAAATTTCGGACAATATAAAGGAATTTTTTTTCATTTACTTATGTAATAATACTTTTAATTTACATAGTTAAGTGCATGGGTGGCCAAGTTATTACTATAGGAGTAACTTATTACTGCCAACTACATTCAAATTTAATACCATAATCTTAAACTATTTGAACTTATTGATCGTGACTTTAAATTATTGTTATTACTATGGCCACATCAGATTTCTTCTTCTTCGTCAGTGGCACAACATCCTATTACGAACCCCGAATTCGACAGATCCCCTTGGTGCATTCTTACTAGACAAAACTGGTAATTTTGTCCATCAATAGTGCACTGAGAGGATCTGTTCCTGGTGACAGGTCTCCAGTTAGGGAAAATTAGGTTTTGGATATATCCTTTTATTCATGAGAACCTGCTAGCTGCGGCAAGTCTTTGCTATATCTCGGTGTTAAGCCATTGTTAAGTGACAAAAAATCCAGAATTTCAACTTTTTGAAATTTACATTTATTGATTTTTTAAGTGTTTTTCAGATATTGTATATTTACTGCAAGACGTATACTTGGTTTTGCTTCATTAATCGCACGTTCCAATTACCTCATCCCATTTTCAATTGCCATGAAAGGAAGTATCTAGTCTTTAACGTTTCTAGCAATTAGGTCAATGTCATCAGCATAGGCTGAAATATGGGCAGATCTATTAAATGATCCTTTATAATTCACACTTGAGTTTATAATTATTTTCAAGAATAAATATATATGTATTAAAGGATGAAGTTTAGAAGGGATTTTGATCTGTAGATCAATTTAAACAATGGAAATTATGCCACGTTTTTAAAATTAATATTCACAGAACTTAAGTTAACCTAATATTTTCTCTACATATTTCTTTTCAAAATTATTAATGCATATTTCTATGCACATTAAAGTTTAAAATCAAACTGTAAACCTTTTTTTGTACAATCCACAATTATTAGGCTATTATGGTTAATTATTTAACCCTGGTTCACTATTTAGAGATATCAATTTAGGAGCCACATTACCCTAAAAATAAACTGAAAACAAATCGACTTGGATTGTATTTAGGCAGAAAAAGTGAAACACTGAAGAAATTTTAGAATCTCCATTTCCATGTCTTTTTCTATCTTTCAAAATTAAAATACACATAGTTCCTTTTATCACTTCTCCTTCTAGACATCTTCACATTTTATATTTGTTATCGCAAAATATAAATATACCAAGTGAATTTAAATCTCAAACATTTCTCCATATTTATTATTTACTATGTACGTGAGCAAATTTGGCAAGTCGATTTTCACCCACTTCTAAATGTCGTATCGGTTTGAAACTTTACAAAGTTATGTAATTTCGATGAAAATTTAATAATATGAATATGATATGGTATGATGGTAGAGAAGGGAGCTGTAATAGAAACTTCTCAATGAGTAACGGTAAATTTGTCGAGTTTGGGCTCGTTCTATATGTCTGATTATGGGAGAGGGAGGTGGTCGACGAAAGTTCACAAGGACTAACTGTAAACTCATGAAGTTCGAGCTCGTTTTAAATGTCTTAATGTGGTCTTTATTTTCAAAAGTATGTTTTTTTAGTTTTTTTTAACTACCGTAATCTAACGTTTTTGAAGATTTATTCGATAAAAATCAATTAGATCTCTTAGTTCGATATATTCAGCATATTGATATTTTTAACCCTCCTTTTTTTGTTAATAAAAAAATATCACAAAATTCATAAATAATTGTAAAAAATATCCATATATATTATTTCATGTCCGTTTAAATAGCCATCCTCTTTGTAACAACGTCGTATTATTTTACATAAACAGTATTTAAATACTCCTATACTTAAAATCCTCTTTGCTCTCAATTATATTGCGGAAGTGTTCAGAATAATAAACTTAATTTCTTTTGTAGTCCCACTATATAAAATCGTAGATCACTTTGTATTCTATTCCGCAGTTATCATCACTTATAAATTACAAAAATTGATGAATTAAAACTTTGAAATACAGAATTTATTATATTTTTAAAATGTTAAATTTTAAGTTTACGACCAACTTTCTTGCAATTAAAAGAATAGAATCAATGTGGTTTCATTTTTTCACTTTATTTTAAATAAATGATAGAACTAGATGATCTAGAACTAGAGTTAGAAGTAGATTAGAACTAGGTTTTCCTGTACTAAAACAAAATTCTTATAAATTTTTCTTAAAACTTAAAATAATTTGTTGAGTTTTTAGAGGGTAAAAAAGTAAGTACATTGAAAGACAGTTTTACAAAGATTTCATATTCGAGTTCCAAGAATTTGGAAGTTTTCTGCTATTGTTATTAAACTGACATATACCTGATGGAAATAGGAATATTTCCTTATCTCATATCTAATGTTAAGAAAAAAAATATTAAATACTTATAAAAATACTTCATAAAAAGTGTTGAATCTATTTTCATTTTTCTTTGTGGTTCCCAAACTAATAGTCGGAGATAGTGAAATAAAAACTTTTGTCATGCTGTCGATTCTATTTTCCCATAAAGCTATTTTAAGACAACAAATATTATTGGCAAACTTCTTGCTTCTAAATATTCCATAGCTTCATCAAAGAATGGTAAAAGATTTTACCAAGTCTTGTTGCCGGTTATATTATATTAATATTTACATAAAAAATTTTTCACGTTTAAAAAGAAAACGACAAAATTCCGCGAAAAAAGAACAAACCAAAAACTTAAAAAATTTTGCACTTTTACATGAAACAAAACTCCACTATACCCGAATGTTGTTTTTATTTAATGGTTATGGTCTAATAATACATTTTCAGATGTACCTCCGCAAAAACCCAAAGAGGAAATTAAATTTTTTATGTTAATTTTTTCTTTTGTCTAATATTACCACGTAATAAAAAAACATAAAAAAAGAATGTTTAGAAGAGAAAAGTTTTAAAAAAATATAATTTTTTCCAAACATAAAATCAAATAATTTAAAAAAAATATATTTTTTCGCTAAAATCGACAAAAATTTGATTAACCATAAAAAAAATTCCCTTCGTTTGAATGCCAGAAAATTTGAGAATTATGAAAAATGATTTTCAACTGAGTTAATTTTTTTGCAGATTATAAAAATTAACTTTCAAAACTAAATCATAAAGTAATTTTAACTGGTTGAGAAAATCATATCATCGATAAATTCAAGTGACTCAATGAAATCAATCGGTGTAATTTACGCAGAGTATATAAAAAAATAACAAATTAATAAATGTTTCTCAAATTTACAATTAAATGAAATGACTTCTATATTTTGATCTGGAGTAATTTTCCTTTTTAACTCAAAAGGATTTATAACTGTAAGGAGTTTATTTTAGAAGACGATTTATCGTGTACAAAATTATTTCCATATCCTACTTGTACCTTTAACGCACATATTTTCATAGAAATAGACACAAAAAATAAACCTCATATTCTTGAAACAATCATACTCTTGGAAATCGGCCTGTTCAATTACCTCAATTTTATAACACGTTCTTCTGAAGGACAATGAAAATATTTCTATTAAATCTACCTATAACTATATCCTCCGTAAATAACCAAAAAAATATGATTTCAAAAATTAACAATCCTTGCAGTTTCTTCTCTGTATAATTTCACAGCCAAGTAAAAGTATTTGTAAGAAAGTTTCTATCATATAAAACGAATAAAGTGGAAAAGTGGTCACCGTAGTGTGTTGGGTTGATCAGTTTAGAGCCTTTGATGGCGCGACACACCTTGCATAATCGGGTAATTGGTAATTGAAATAATTCTTGAAAGGTATAATCGTTTCGACTATTTAGAAGAGTAGAGAACAAACTAAAAAAATAGTATAAGAGACTTTATATGCTTATTTACCAATTTATTATAGCACCGCGTAAAAACTATTGAACATGTTAATATTATCATCGGAAATGTTTATAGAAAGTTTGGACTAAGGAAGTAATACAGGGCACTTGGAAAATTTTAGATATCTGAAAAATATATTAGCACTTTTCACTTAATTTCCGGAAAAAGTTAGGACGAGTGAATTTAGTATAACTTCATTTCACCCCTTTCGAGTTAAGTCTTTGGCGTAACGGAAAAGTATTGAAATCTGAATTCGCAAATACTGAGTTCAAAACTCCGAATCAATGATTTTTCTATTTTATTGGATTGAATAAAATAAAAATCCGATCATGATTAATGCAAACAAAAAAATTAATTTTTTTTTTATAACCGTTCAAGCAAGAATTACCAGTGAGTCTATATTTTCAACGTTAAATGTTAAATTGATGGAGGTGCGTCTATATTTACAATTTCTTCAATATAATTACAAATTTATATAATTGGACTGGTGATTTTTAGATTTTTACTTTTCAATTGAGGCCCAATCCTAAAAACAATTGAATTGTTTACTATCTAGTTAATTTCCACGGTTTGGTTCCTTAAAACCTCTCAGTTTATCCATTTGTTAGTGAAAATAGTCCATAGTTAACCATGTGATGTAATTAGAAAGCTAATTCTTTTTTCAACTTTGTAACCTCGTAATTTTAGATAATAGTTGAAACACATCGAAATATTTTGAATATTTAATTTATCCCAACTCTATTTAATACTATGTTTGAATCCCTATTTAAAAAAGCAGGCTATTTTTTATGCCATCTGACTAAATTGACTGAGGCACTTTATTTTTGACGTTTTCAAAATGTTATCAAGATTATACTTATGTATTGTATATTGTTCTTGAGACAATAAGTTTTCGGGATTGTACTTAAAAACAAACAGGCAGTAAATAGGCAAATAAAAATTTTGAAAATTGTCGATATTTTCTGTGTATTTTAATTAATGATCCCTATTATATTTTTGATCGCCTGTTTTTTATCATTGCCTTAATATTATATGTATAAATTTATTTTACTATGGTATCAATAAATTAATACCCTAATATGCTAATTTGTTTTAAATACTTGAATTAAAAACTTTTTTAGGCGTACCGTTAATACTTTTTAAATATCAAGTTAACTGCTTTTGGTGCACCATGGGCACTTTTTTATATATTTAATTAAAATTAAATCTAAAGTATTTATAATGTATTTCAGTTTCCATAAACCTATTGTTTTATTCTTACAAATAAACCGGCTACCTTCGACATCGGCCAGCGAGTTCACTATCCAAGACGGAGTGCATCATTCCAAGAATTACGTTTTATTTTTTAATAATATTTTATTTGAGTATAATTTAATATAATACACGTATGTTATATATATATATATATATATATATATATATATATATATATATATATAGATATAGATATATATAATATATATATATATATATATATATATATATATATATATATATATATATATATATATATATATATATATATATATATATATATAAAGAACAAAAGTAATGAGGTTTCAAAGAAAGTAGGGGAAAATAAAGGAATTTTACAATATGCAATTAATTAGAAGTCAATTAAGGAAATAAAATCTCTATAAAATACGCGCGGACAGGATTTAATGATATTGTAGAGACTGAGAAATTAGAACAAAACGTTGAAAACGTATAACAATCATGTTTGTACAATTGACTTCCATAACTACTAACTATTTCATACTACCAAGCCGATATCGTTTTTTAACAGCTTAAGATTAATTGACTTTGTAATAATTTTCGTTTTGGCGAAAGCTATCAGCTTTATTGTGGAAATCTTCCAGGGCATCCTAGAGCTAATAAGTCCTGTTTAAATCTATGGAGAGTATATCGAGCGTTCTTTATTGAAATTAAATACGGAAGTCTCTTATCTTTAAAGCAGGAAATTCGGAACAGCGTAGTGGGTTGTTATTGTGAGCGTGCATGATAATGAAATTAACGTATGGAAATATTTCATATATTGTATGAAGACGGGTTAATAACAGCGTTTGTAGCATACATTCGAACCTTTTCGCGTTTTTGTTTAGGCAAACGTATCCAAAATAGAGTTATATAACTTGAGAAGAAAATTCTGTTTAAGAATATGATTTAATAAAAGAAATGCTACAAGTGAAATAACAAAATATAGATATTAAAAAGGAGAGCTTTTAAGAAGCTCTATGAAAGATTAAAACATAGTGAGACGAAATTTTTCGAGTAGATTAGCATGTTTACAAAATGCATCGATTATGTACTCATTTGCATTAAAAATATAGGCAACCGACAATCAAAAAGCACATTCCCAATTGCTTATATATATATATATATATATATATATATATATATATATATATATATATATATACATATATATATATTAGAAATATTAGTATTCATTTCTATAGTATTGTCACCCACCAAAATTTTTTTTAATTAAAAGTCATTGTGTCGCAAATTCGAGCGTTTAATTTAGTCAAGAGCGAAAATATTTTAAACGGTATATGAGCTAAATAGGAGTTAGTCATAACTGTAAGACTTTATCACGTGGTATCAATTTTCCGAGAAAATTGTTTGTTTACACGATCGTCACAAACAAATTATTGTTTGTTTACATGATCGTTAGAAAACAAATAACAAATAAAGTGGATAGCAATCAAAACAACGAGCTGTAACACCGACGCTTGAATTCCATTAGTTAATGACTGCTACCTACCTTGTAATGGTTGACACCATACAAGATTGATGGGCCGTGCGCATGACTGTATCCATTAATCAAACTAACACTTTTCGTGTTATTTCATTATCAGCCTTAGATGACGTCTACCAACTTATGAATAGATATTCATCGTAATTTAATTTTTTTAAGGCAATAAAATGTAAAAGCTTTTCAAAAATTGTACGACACTTGATTTCCAAAAAGTAATATTTCGTCCAAACGATTATCATTCAAACATTATTTATGAGATTTCCTATCTGAATAATTAAAGCATAAGTTTAGTGAAAACACTTTTATAGTCGAGGTCTCTTATTTTCTGCTTCCTAAACTTTATTTTTTACTTTTGAAACTTGCGTTATATTTACTAGGCAATTAAATTACATCAAGATTATGCTGGATTATATATTTAATTTAGACCAGTGTGCAGAATTATACCCGGTTCTACGAAATGCTTAAATATTTCTATTTGGGTATGAGTATGGCAATTTTTTTTATTTGTTTAATGCATTTTTAATAAATAAACTGTTTTTTGGGTTATAGAACATGAAAACTATAATGCGTTGATAAATATATATAATTATGTAATGAAAGTTAATAACGTTATTTGCGAATTACCTATGAAGAAAATTATCAATTTTCTGTGTAGCAAAAGGATCCAAATTCTGTGCAACAAAAGAGGCGGGGTTCTCTTGTTGTAGATATGGCATGGTGACATGTAAATAAAATAATGGGATTATAAAAATAAATGATAGTCAAAACTATACGATTTCTCAATTACCTAAATACAGAATTAAAACAATTAATACATATTATATCGGTATCGAAAAATTACATGAATCTTCAGCATATAAAACATAAGCTTGGCCAATCGGACAGTTTTCATTTTGATCTGTAACCGACAATAAGAGTAAAAGTGTTTTTATATTTAAATAATAAAATTAGATCGCCTTTAAAAAATTAACAGAATAAATATAGAATACAGAATATCACTGCTCTAAGGTCTTATCAATTTTGACCTTAAATTATTTAACAGCAAAAAGAAAAATACTCATATTCTTCAAAGTAATATTTAAATGAACACGTCAAAAGCCATGCATTTTCTAATCATTCTTATACATTAAGGGATCAAACATTTTGTGGACCTGAAATTATGAAAAATATCCAAGAAATAATCCAAATAATAAAACCTCCCTACACACTCTCCGCCCGCCCAATTCAGTGAATACCCGGAATAATTTATCATACTCAGGTTTGTTTTCTTCATGCCATTCGCAGTGAAAATGTAATCAGTCTTAGCATATAGAGAGTAAAAGCTTTTTATGTATAGACATACCGTACTGATGAACTTTTTTTCGTGTATGTTTGAGAAGAAGTGATGAAAATCTGCACGGCTCAGCGAACCGGATATTAACTCTATATGAAAATTGATGTTACTTTATTTCCGGGTGTTAGTTGCGGTTTACCTTAAATTAACCCATCATTTCTTTTATCCTATAATGTAACAAAACTGCATAGAAGGCACACAATGTTTGTTGATTTTACCAGATTATTTCAATTTAATTATATTTTTTTATGTTCCTAAGAAATTTTACATCTATGGGTCATTTCGTTTTCGCATATTTAGTGAGAATTGTATTTCTTATGAACCGATAAGGTTAAACGTATATAAGTAATACGATCATATATAAAATGATATAAACTCAGTGGATGATGTATATGGATGAGTGAATTTCGTCAATAGGAAAAACAGATTAAATTTTATTGCACAATAACTTATCGAAAGGTAGTGAAAGAAGTAACAGTTACTATTTGGAAAATTATTTCCTAAATATGTCAAAATAATGATTGAATTACCGTGAAATTTTACTAAACCCTGAAATAGAAAACAAAGTTTACATTATTAATGATTATTCGTAGAATATAAATAATTGAGGTGGAACAAATAATATTGCTGAAGATGAGAAATGAAAGCGAAAGAATTTATTAATTGATAAGAAAGTATAAAACACAAAAGTCGTGAAAAACGAAAATAAAAGAGGATATTAATATATTTGTTTGTAATTCTTTCTGCAGTATATGCAGTAATAATTTAAATAGAAGTAATTATTAAAATAATTAAAGATTTACAAAAAACAAGTTAATTATTTCAGATTAAGAGGGGATCAAAATATTAAAATACATAACCATGCTATATATGTCTGTCTTTTCATCTGTTCACTTGTAACTTAAGTGATAGTGAAATAAATTTAATGCAACTTCCAAAATCATATATGATTTTTATTCCGGAAAATTTATATGTTGTATTATCGGAAAAATTCATTTAGAAGGCGATTATATATCTATTCAATAATAGAGATATGTGACATTTAATTAACCCTTTTCTTTGAGGAAATAAGTTTTGATAAGAAAGTATTTTCTAAATTTTGTATTGAAATATAACTGTAGCACGCGAAATAACCAGATAAAATAAATGTACTAAATAAATTACAAAATAACGTTTCCTTAGCAGGCTCCGTATGTTTGCATGATCATATTATATTGTACAGTAAAAGGCAAATAAATTAACACTTTGGTTCGATTTAGTAGTTCAGTATAAATTACTATTTTGGGCGAAATTATTTCAATAGATTATTCCTTTATGTTTTTCTTACAAATATATTGACTAATGAATCTGTACAATATTGCAATTGTCTCGTTAAAACTTTCATTCTCTCATAACTTTTCTCTATTTCAAATATTTTTACCTCATCCATAGGTACCGTTTTTTTTGTTTTAAACACTTGTTTTCCAACATAATTTATAATTATATGTTGGCTGATATAAACTTTTTAAATATCCCTTGAAAATCTTCTTATTTTTAAACGATCCATTAATAATGTTTCCACTCGAAATCTAAATAAGGAATGACGTTCTAACGTGTCAACTAGAATTCACGACATTAACTCATTTCTCACTAATATTACCGTTTCTGCGTATTTACAATATATATTTTTTGCCACGAATATTAAATGACTAACGATCTGATTGATCGCCTTTCAATTTTTCATATCCAGAACCATCCTCACCAATAAAATAACTTGCAAAGACAACGTTCTGACAAAACGACCATACATAAATGGTGATTTATATTGTAAGAACGTTGTTTAAGTTATGTTTTTGTTTCAGGATTTTTAATGCTTCTTGGTAAAATAAAGAATCCTCTTTACTCAATTATATTCTTCCATCTGTTCATCAGTATCACATGTTCAGGGTTTCTTCACTTTTTTAAACATTTGCAAGAAATTTTGTAAGTGGATACGTCTTATTACAACCTCAATCAAACTGTAGTAAAACATAAAAGAAAAGAATTTTTCCATATTCTCATATATTTTAATATAGTGGAAATGATTTTTTTTCACGTATCCTGTATGGTGGGGTATCATTGGATATGTATTAAGTAACATGAACTTGAGGTTCTATTTATAATTTCTAGTCTCACGTACCTCAAAAAAAAAGCGGGTCCCTTAAAAAAATTGTACAACTCATATAAAAAATTATGGTTTTTTACTACATATTTATACTTACAATTTTCGAAATATGCACCATATTTTTACACATATGCAAGACATAGTATTCAATATAATTACGGTATGAGAAATTAATGTTTTAGATAGTTTAATAGAAGTACTATGCAGCCTTAAACATTAATAAATACTTAAATCTATGTGGAATTCTCGTACAGACAGGTTTTTGATTTACGAGCTCCGTTGCAAAATTTTGGGCGGGCGGTGAGTATATATATAAGGCAAGGTCAATGTCCGGGACGTGCCCTGGGCTGTGACTGTAACCTTGAGAGCGGGGAAAGCGCGGCCGCGAATATGTCACAATCTCTAGGGAGCACACCGCTACTGACGTATCATGTATGATCCTTATAAGCCTTTTGGAATATTTAATTAATAGTTTACATTAATATCTAGTTTGATATTCATGACAAATTTTATTTATCTGTCTGTAATCAAAAATCTAAAAATTAATCTATTAATTCAACATTTATAATTTTTCTCAGAATATCTTCGGAGAGTTCTTCAATAATTTCCATTGTTTAAATTTTTCGTTTTAGTGTATTTGCGTTGATGAGGATATTCAAATTCATGCCTGTTTCATTTCACCTTTTACTGTTTGTATTGAATACAACACTTTTATGTTTATGTATTAAATTCATAGACATTAAGACAGCAGCAATGAAGTTCAAAAATCTATTAGTCTTATTGCAATTAATGAAAAAATTCACCGGTGTATTGGATTAGTATTAAAAAGGCTTTAAAAATGCCCAAAAAATCATTATAGTTATACTGTTTCCATCTTTTTAATCCAATCTGATAAAATAATGGGTATAAAAAAATTTTTGTTTTACATTACATATATTTTTAATACAACAAATATAAAATATTAAAACTACTATTTTTCACGCTACTTCTTCTAAGATATTATCGAGAGTAAATTAATAGTTTGCATCACTTCTTAGATCTTTCAACAAGAGACCTCCTTCTCTGATGTTCTTTTTTATGAGTGGTTTTAAAAATTCATAATAAAAATATTGTGCAAATAATTTGATCTATCACAAATCATTTTCAATTTCATACTTTATTTATCTTCGTCGTGTAATAAAATTCGCAATGAAAATTCATTCACATGACTCATTTTTATTCTATTATTATTTAAACCAATGAAACCTTGTCTATGCTTCACTTTATGAAATAAATGAAGCAAGTTTCCAAAATTTAGCAACCAAAGCCTTAATATATTTCCCATCGGATTTGTAATGATTCTATAATTGTGCAATTATTTGTACTGAGGGGAAAAAACTTTGAATTAGAAAACAAGCATCGCATATATACACATGCATATTATATAATATTTATACGCTGAATGGCAAATTATGTATAAACTAATAAATTAATTTCCATTTACGTTCATTAATACATATGACTTAGATCCGTACGTGAAGTAATGAATTAACGACGCATTTACATATTTATTTAAATTATATTTATACTCTGAATGGAAAATTATATATAAACTAATGAATTTATGTTCCCTTTACGTTCATTAATACTTACGTCTTCGATTGGTAAGTATGATAATAAGTTAACGACGTATTTACATATTTCGTACTAAATATATTTATTGCGCATCTTTATACATTACATACATATGTAGCATGTGAGAAAAATATCTAAACTTAATTCATTTATAATAAGATGCCGTTTGAAATCATGAAATGTTTACAGCTAGCATCACAGAGACTTTTTAAAATCTGTTATTTAGTGTGCAATTTTCTTATCGTTTTGATAACGAAAAAGACATATTTATTAATACATTTCTCTTTGAGATAAGTCATTTATATTTATTTACATTTTTAAGCTGTCACCTATTATATAGCTTCTGAAGGTAATACTGACATGATCAATTTACACGTTATCAGCATATTTTAATCTTTATTAAAATAAAGAAAAGAATGACTTGCATGACTTTCGAAAATTTGTATTGGTATAAATAAAAATCTACATTTTAATATACCTATGTCTTTAAATTCTCCGTTCGTAAGTTTCTCGTTAAGAATACATAATTGTCGTGTTGCGGTGCTGTGTCGACTGATTGTCGAACTTTTCAATTAGAATGGCTTGCTTTCTTGTTTCGCCAGATCTTCAAAGTGTCTTTATAGCAATTCTTTGTGGATTTCACTTAGAACTTATGCTGCTTTTTTCAGGATAGTTTCCTTCATAGTTTTATTGATGCTTATGTTGTTAACCCGGTAAAAGTTGTAGGTAATAAGTATTGTTGCTATGGTACGTATAGGTACAACTACAAGTATATTCGAGGATGTAATATTTTGTTATGCGTATCAAAATCCCAAAATTCCATACATTTATGACTATTCACAGTGTGCTTTTGAGTAACGGCTTTTTATTTAATGATCTTATTATATATATATATATATATATATATATATATATATATATATATATATATATATATATATATGATTGGACGGAGGTGTTGAAGAATGAGTTATATTAAGGTTTTGCTTAATGTTTTTGTTTTTATTAAAATATAATCAAATGGTATGAAAGTTTCTGCTTTTTTCTATTTAGCGATTTGTTTATTATTCGATTTATAAATTTTGAAATTTAATACTATCTGCCTAATTCATAATACTATCTGTCTAATTAATTTCATTCTTTGAATACGGACAACTTTGACTCTGTACGTAAGGAAAGCTGTATGTTTCATTATTGTTGAATTTGTTTATTACTCGATTTATCAATTTATTACTACCTCTCAAATTCATTTTATTCATTCAACACGGACTTTAACTCTGTACGTAAGAAAAGCTGTATGTTTCATTGGTGTTGGAATTCGTACCATTTTTTTCGATACTATTATACTCGAACAAGTAGCTCAAAACAATTGTACTAAATACTGCTATAAAATAAACTTGTTTTACTCATAAACTTGTGCACTAAATACCGTTAAGTTTGTTTTTTCTACTATAGATATTATTTTACATTATTTTAATGCAGCTTTATTGGTGTAATAATTTAATGCAAAAACGCATCGGTTGTAATTGGTTTGTATAATTTTAATTTCTGCTGCTGTTTATCCATATGGTTTAAAAATGTTATATTTTCTATGCTCTTATTGTAAGCTATGCCATGTTGAAAGTTTCATATCAACGGTTGAGGCGTCGTTAGGCCAGATCTTAAAAACGAACAAAATGTTCCATTTTTTATATAAGTATAATACCTTAGTCTTATTTGGTTTCCAAAATTTATATAATTTTATTTTATTTTTTCGTACATTTTTTAACTTCCAGTGCGCATGGGAATATTAATATCTACAATTTAGAATTCTCGCATCGTAAAGAAGACCATTTGATTATAATTTTAATGAAGAAAGGCAATCTAAAATTTAAAGTGAACATAAAAATATATTTTGAAGTAAAAAAACGTCACGTAACAAAATTAAGACCAAATTACTACTAGTACAAAATTCTAATTAGCTTGAAAATTAATGGAATCTCACGAAAGTTTTAGAAAAACTAAATTATTTATTTACCTTCTGTAATACAAACAATTGATTCATATAGCGATTTTATTGCTACGAGAGCAATCTCTCTAAGCAAAACAGCATATTAGTGCAGCGCTCGATGAACTGCCGGGAATCGAGCCTGAGTCCCCACCATCCCCCGGACCGTCAACTTTTAATTTACATTAAAAGAAGAAAAAACAAAACTCAGTGTTGCTCAACTGGAGTGACTGAATAGCGGTATAATATATTTTCAATATAATTAAAGCTCTTCATTTTAATTTAATTTAAACTATTTTATCTAAGATTAATGTAGGGCTTTAAAACAATTAGGAGTTATGTAATATTTAATAAATATACTTAATAAGTTATTCAAGATAATTATTTAAATTATAACTTTAAATTATTTAGTCTGAGTTATTCAATTAAACTTGATATATTTTTCCTAATAACTTATTTAATATTTTTTTACAACAAATTAATTATAATTAAAAGAATAACTAATTAAAAAACTCATTAAAAACAAGGTAGCTCTTAGTTTTTAATGAGTTTTTTTTAATTAATTGTAAAAATTCCGTTTTGTCAAATGACAAAAACAGAAATCTTATAATTTCATAAGGGCCACCTGTTACATCACATGTATATCACAATATTTATCCCTGTTTTTATTTACAATTAGTCCATTGTAACGAAATTTTACAAGGCTTGGTAAAATTATTCGACTGTATGGAAATAAAGAAAAAATGTTTTAAATCGTTTTTTTTTAAATAACTCCCCACACATCGAATTTGGAGTGGATTTTTTTTCTCACAGATCTCATCGGATACATTCACGCACGCCCGTGCTCGCACACTCGCACACGTGTACGCATGCACAAACGAACGCTCGCAAATAGGCACACATATGTGCATACATATATTGAACACGTGTGTGTGTGTATGATTTATTTTTCAGTCTAAAAAACAGATATATTTATTGACAGTCAACCTATGAACGAATACGTAAAATAATTTAAAATTTTGCTTTAAAATATTGGCAAAAATAAATTAAAATATTGCTTTGTTTGTGAATACGATAATAAACTATATAATATAAAATTACGAAATACTCTCTGTTAACGAACTTACATATTAAAAATAAATAAGATACAATAATGTGTCTGGTGGATTATTTTATTTTATTCTGATCTTAGTAACTTTGTGCGACGCTCCGAACAATATAACCACAATGCAATAGTTTGTATGTTACACTTTGTTTTCCATCATCTATTAGCCTTAATGGAAAATAAAACGAGTAAATGTCAGGGTCAGTATCGGTAGGCCGCTTATTGTTGCATGTCACATATATATTTATATATATATATATATATATATATATATATATATATATATATATATATATACATATGTATATATGTATATATATATATATATATATATATATATATACATATATATATATATATATATATAAATATATATATATGTAATTCAAAGTGATCATTGTAGCAGTGTAACAGTATCGCTACAGTGTAGCATGCAGTTGTATAATGTACATATGCTAGTATCTTAGCGGTTGAATAATAGCTATGGAGAAGTAAATAAATCATTCTCATCAAAAGTTACATTACTGAATGTTTAAATTGCAGGTAAATTAAAGAAAAACTCTCACTGGCAAAATTCACATATGTTTCTTTGTGTTTTATATTATTTTTTTGATACATTTATAAATTTCTGTTGAATATTGACTGCGTTAGCTTCTCACTTTCGCAAATTATCATTGTGTATGCTTTCTCGCCCTCCGTATTCACAGGCTGTGGAATGACTCGATTTCGACTACAATACATGAAGTTATTTACGTATCTCAAAAGACTTTTGGTTTTTATTGTTTCCATTACATTGGGGTGTTAAGAAAGTAGTGTGCATTTTAATTTCAATTTTTTTTTAAATTTTACACCTCCTTGTTAATTACTCATGCGCATAGTAAGCATTATTATCTTTAATCTATTATCAAAGTGCAGGTAAAGTGTGGATTTCTTTTGCATAGAAATTTCGGGGCTGTGACTCGCAAAACTTATTAAGGAAATCTGACAACCCTGCTCTAACATGAAACTTTTTACCCTGAATGTGATTATTTAAGTACAGGAATAAACAAAAATGTATTCGTGTTAAGTTTGAGAAATGCAATAAAAAACTTTCTTTTGATGAAGTTTGATTTTGGAATCGGCACCGTATTTCGAATAAGGTTAGCCACTGGAAATTTCATGTATGTTTTACATACAGTATTAATTTTTCGTCTCCAGTTACGATTGGTCAAACCAGTCTTGGGTGCGTCTCAGGAAAAAAAGATTCATGTGTATATTGGATTCATACGTTTGTTGGTGTAATTAAGCGGTGGTCAGGTTATGCGGTATCCATATTCCTGGCTTACATATTTTATTCAGTTAATGCAAGTTTTCCAATACCTGCACATAACTACAACTGAGCTCTACTACGACCACAGATATCGCATCTTTATCTACTGAATTACTTATATTTCGAGCAGCTACAGTAATCTAAATGAAACTCGTAAAAAGACAATGACGCTATGTTCTCTCGTTTCTTCCTATGTTCTAGTAAATACTGTAGCAGTTCGCACCAAACCAATATATGTATATATATATATATATATATATATATATATATATATATATATATATATATATATGTATGTATATATATATATATATATATATATATATATATATATATATATATATATATATATATATATGTACATATTATACACGTCTCGACGTTGCGCGGGCAAAAAATGGTACATGATTTTATTGTGATCTATTTGTTGTTAATTTACTAGCGAAGTTTTCAACGGTTTTGTTACATATGCTCTAATAAAGTATAGAACTGTATAGCTCAATCTTGTGATATAAAGTCGCTTATCAGGAACAGTCTAAACGCATATATCTTGCAATTATTTTTATCTTCCTTTTTATTAAATATTTCCTTTTTATTAAATTAGGGTATTATATATGTCCGACTATAAAGGATTAGCTTTTTCATATGTACATGTTTTATTGGACTTACTTATAGTGAATGGTTACTTTTCTTTTATATTACCTACCGATTTCCCACAGAGTATACTAGGTTTCCATTTTTTATACAAAAAAGACACTGCGCTTTTTATATTTTTCATTCAACTGTTAAAACAAAATTTTACGCTCCGTATTAATTAATAATCTTTCATTCTTCGTACCCAATAATTTTATACGATCAGGCCACCATCACTTTATTGTTATAACGCACCCTGGAACGAAATAAACGGAAAATCTCCTGTTTCCTACAGTATTCAACTACTCAATCATATTCTCATAGATCGCACTAGAGTATTATTTGTTAATAGCGAGTGAAAATAAGTTTTTAGAAATATATCGTCGTTATCATTTGTAATTCTTTTATAATTTTGTATTCAGTTCTAATTCATAAATTTAAATGTTATTGACCAATTTTTTATTCATCGTTATGAATATATTATCTATTCTGTGACGATAAACTTATTATAAATGAAGAAATCATAATATTATACATAACATAAATACTAATGCAATTGATTATATGTATAAAAGTACTTCGTAGCAAAGTTCGTAATAAGTGACATTTGCGTATATGTCACTTATGACGAACTTTGCTACGAAGTATTTTATACACAAAGAAATATTATTACGTGCCATTTAAAATAATTATATGCCATTAACAAGTTTATCAGACAATAATGCCATATTTTATGGTAGTTCCCGAACTTCAAAGACTGAACTGACTGAAAGAGAACTTCTCATTCCTTTGCGTTCTTCAAAGCCTTTTAAAAAGTGAGATTATAATTTGGATCAGTTATTAGTATTTCACATGCCATTTATTCTGTTTGTGTTTATAAATTTACCATATTGTAACAGGTAAATATTTTAATGTAAATGATACTCCGTTAACTCTAATCTCGTAGAATCGCTATGAGGCGTAATTAATACAATGCGAGACGTGGATTCGAGACGACAGCGTGCCTCGCTCGCTCGAGGCGCAAACGAGAACTGACTGGGGTAACGAATGGCTCTGTCAGGGTGAGTAATGCCCTTTGTGCGAAAAATAGGGAAGGAATTTACGTATTTTGAGTATAAAATATTAAAATTTATTTCAAATGCAAGTAGAAATCAAAGCATATTTCCAAGATTATTGTTGTCTAAAAATGAGTATTCATGAATTTAGAAAGTTATTTTTATAATTTAAGAAACTTTAAATGCTAAATTTAGATATATTATGGCGCATTTCAGCTAAGATTTGGGGCGACAATATTTGCAGAAAGATAGATAATACTTGAAACATTTATGTATATATATATATATATATATATATATATATATATATATATAACATATTACTTAAATTAAATATCATACATAATTCCCCATGATTTTCAAATTTGTTTTAAAACCGGGTGGGTCAATTTTGTTTGAACTGAGGTATTAAACTTGCGGCCATATTTGAGAATGCAATACAATCACATAAAATATATTCTTCATATGCGTCAATAGCAACAAATAATTGAAACTAATATTGGATCATAGTTAAATAAGGCTGAATTATATGCAAAATTTTTCAATAATGATATTTTATCGATAATTCTACTTTTTCACCTCCCTTTCCAGGACGAGACGGCAAGTGACTTTCAATTAAGTGCAATGACATCGAATCATCAGCGACCTAGCTCTAAGATTTCAGGTTTACGGTAGAGCTGAATAACGGTATGAAACAATCGCCACCCAATCTGTGTATATATGTGAGGAAGGAGGTATGGAGGTGAGGAGACATGTTTGTGTGTACACATATGTATATATATATATATATATATATATATATATATATATATATATATATACACACACACTATACGCACTTGTGCATGCATACACAGTGTGCTCATCCGTTCGGATGTAGCAAATAATAAAGTAATGTATATCGGGCACCTAATAGTGACCAATGTAATAGTGAACAAACTAAATGTACGCGAAGACGTGTGTGCGTATATATGAAGTTTGGTGCGCTTGCTATTTGTGACCTACAGGTTAGTTGATTTACATCAGTGTATTTGTGTGTGGGTGTGTGTGCGGATGTATGTATTTTGGATATGAAGCATGCGGATTAGTAGGGTTATCACAGCAATATATTTTATTGTTTGTTGAATAATGTTTGTATATGAATATTTGTTTATTATTTTGTTTATTGTGTTTTGAGAACAGGAAAAATGTTTATACAAACGAAGCAATACAAACATTTTATTGCGTAAATCGAAATTAATTGTGATTGTTCATGACATTCTCTTTATTATTAACTTATATTTACCTGACGAAGACACCGTGGAAGACAGTAATTTTAATTTGAGAATGTCGTGTCAGGTATATTCCTCTTTGTTAGCGTATAAAAACATATTTGGTATTAACTGTGTCATAACCAATAATATTTTTTTTAATAGAATATAACATTATTGTGTAGAAATATTTTAAATTATATTTTTATAAAATATATCTTTGGTTTTCCAAAGAATTTAAAAATAAGTATAATAGTTTTGAGTAAACCTGTTCAATTCCTGGTACAAATTTGAAGCTATGCACTTATGCACTTAATGCACTTGATATTATCTATAATGCAGAAAATAATTTAATGAACATTTTTGGAAAACAAAGTACAAAAATTAGATCGATGTAAAATAAGAACCTTCAAAAAGAAATTTGTAAGTCAACTAATTAGAATAGCAAGTGAGCCAATGTATAAGATGAAATGTGAATGCCTCTGAAAATGTGGTGGGAACATTTTGCTTCGACGATTACGTACCTTGAAAGGTAAAACAGGACCCTTATATGATCACTAACGTGTTCTTTATATATATATATATATATATATATATATATATATATATATATCAACTTTATATAGATAACACTGAAAAATATCTCTATTGAAATTTTATAGTGGGGTAAGTAAATTAAGTGCTCGATTTTTTTAAATAACACTATAATTTACTTATGTATGCATATTGTCATCAGCGTAGCTTTTTAATTAGAATATTAAATATGCGGTAATTAATTCATTATTATCTATGGTGAAGATATAAATAAAATGAGCAAGCACTTCATTTCATTTAGATAAAATTAAAATTTAATCGATTTTAAATAAAATGGTTGTTTCTTCTCTTAATTTTTCACATTTTTATCATATAGGAATAAAAAAATCAAAAAGATAAAACATATTAATATAATCTGATATGGTATAAATATATGCAATAAATAATCGTAGTACACACACACATTCATATATATATATATATATATATATATATATATATATATATATATATATATATATATATACATATAAATAATTTTTTAACATAGATAAGTACTTCTATATTCTTTGGTTTTGCCAGGAATTGTTCCCTTACCCAATTTTACATGAGAACAAATATACCTAGAGAGTGTTTTCTAGGTATATTTCTCCAGGATTTCATTGAAAGCTATAATTCCTTGGCAAAATGTTACCGATTTATCATAGGGAGAACATTTTTTAAATCCACACAATAAGAAATATTATCTGCACTTTTTAACTCAGAATCGAAAATTTATCCGGATTTTCTACATCGTTTAAATTACGTTTTTCTTAAATAGCGCATTGTTCACGTCTTCCTTTGCACAGTGAGTATTTGTCTTCTTAATACATTTTATTATAATTTTTATTTGTGAATAAATGAGTGTAAAAAATAGTAAAATATCAAGTATTAAAAATGTTAGTATTATGATATTTCAACACTTCTTCGATCGGGTCCAATGAATGTTGATATCTTTAACTAAAGCAATCAAAATCGGTGTGGATGCATATGCAGTCTACGCTCAATGTAGCATGCAAAATTTATTCACATACTTTAATTTAAAGTATTATATTTCATATATATTTATTCTAAACACTATTACCTTTATATTCTTTAGATATATAGATAAAAACCAATCTTATATTTACATTTTTCATTCCAGTGTGCTTAATGTTACGCCGATACTCATCGCTTTTTTGCTACAAATTTAATAATGATACAAGTCTGTTTTTCAAATTAACAATATTTAGTAAAAACATCAGTGTAATATGAAAGGATGTTCTTTGATTTTCTTGGATTAATTTTGATCTAAAGCGCTTGGTTTTTTTAATTAAGCTGTAGTATAATTATTATTATTTTTAAAATGGGTATCTCAAATATATATATATATATATATATATATATATTTATACATATATATATATATATATATATATAAAACCTGCTCAATAAATGCTTGTTGATATATTGTGATTATCTTCTTCTGAAAGAATAAACGTGAAATTACATATGAAAGACAAATTGTCAATACAAATTTTGGGGCGAGTGAATGCTGTAGTAAGCCAGATTGTACCTAAAAAAATCAATTACGTAAATCAGGCTGTATATGTTACCAGAAGGAATGACTAGTTAAGCAATTGTTTTAAGCAAAACTTATTAGAAAACGTGAAAGAGAGAGACCTGGTTAAAATGATATAATTCCATTATTATTTATTTTAAATTCTTAATTAAAATAAATGGTCGTTGTTTGACAAAGAACACCTACCTGGTTAAGAATACGATGGCTCAAAGAAGGCTGTTAAATATTAATGAAGAATGATTCTGTTTTTCGATGAAGCCTATTCTAAAAGAATGGCGCGACATTACATGAAAACACGAGTATGTAGTGATTTGAAAAAAAGTGAACTCTTCTGAAAGTAGGGAAGTAAAAATATATGAAAGATAATAAGTATATATAATATTATATTGCAGATAAAATAAATGAGGCGTAAAAAGTGAAATTAATATAAAAGGAAAATGAAAAAAATAATAAAGCATATGTCGGCTGTAATTCTGAAGTCGGGAAACGATCAACACAATTAGTTAGAAAGTGCGATTGTACCAAATACCAAAATTTTACCTTAATTCTTTAAAGCTAATAAATTTAAAATTTTAATTTTAAGTTGAGTTAAGCGACTCAAAAAGAAATAGATATGCAAGGTTATTGACCGTATAAAATACACATAAAATACACATACTTTCTCGCCTTTATGAAGATTCAATCCACACAATCATGGACAAAACTTCTTATTTGGAAGCAAAAATTATGTTTTACTTAAAGTATTTTAAAGTAAATTAAGGTATTATTTATTTCAAATTATGTTCTGAGTTAGCTTATAAGTGTTTGGGTTGTTTTATCATTTTTTGAAAATTAGTTTGGTTCACGTCACGTATTTACAATAAATATAAAATTAGTAATAAAAAAATAAGTCACTGTCAATTTAACTCATGTCATTTTAGAAAAAGTGAGTAAAATAATTATTTAAAAAATGAAACAAGCTGAGCGATAAAGTGAATACGCAAAACTCTTATTTGATTTTTATATACGTATTATGTTCAGATAAGACATTTTGCTCATACAGCTTATAGACCCAATTGAAAATAGAAATATTCAAAATAATAAAAATTTCATTAAAATAAGGATATTTTTAGAAAATTAAACTACCAAAAACAAAAAAACATATACGTATATCCATACCTGTATGTCTGTGCAGGTTTTGTGTGATGCTTCACAAAAATCGGCAATTAAGTGAAATTTATGAGTGTGTCATCCCTAACTGCTCCTCTTCGTGAGTATTTAAAAAAACTATACGTAAATATAGAGTGATAAAAAATTCGGAACATAATTAAAAACAGAAATTTAAAAAAATTCTAAAAACGTTACGAATAATGGAACTTAAAAGAAGCATTTGTGTTACTAAATAAACACTTGAATAGGTTTAAATAAATGTATAATTTATTAGTTAAAATTTAGTTTTACTCTGGCACATTTCACTAGAACATTTCAAGATCTTTTGAAATATTGACCATGCAACTTTGCCTCGTATGAAAGTTGCAACAACTACTTTTTGACTTGTTATGATTTTGTCGCAATAAAAAATATAAAACTAAATAAATATATAAAAAATATAATCCGGGAACAGAAACATTTGAAAAAATAAATATTGTATTAAAATTACTTGTATTTTCAGAGTAAAACCTGTTGGGCCAATTTACCTGTTATTTTGTCAAAAATCACTGTTTCATTTCAGTTTAAGTAATATAATAATTATCTTTTTTTTCAGTTTTATGCTTTATTCAGCACTAAATAAGATACATGAGATAAGTTACTTGCAATGAGCAATTTCTTCCAAATATCAAAGTTAGAAAAAGAGTAACCAAATGATGGGTATATAAAGAACTGGCAGGAATTCATATATTAAATAAGAGAGAAATACTTGGAACTAATTTTTCATATTATTAAAAACTTGTTTCCTTTACGGGTTTTTCATATCAATATTTATAATTAAAAATAAGAATAAAGTAGAAGAAATCAGGAAAAGAAAATTCTTTTTCTTTCCTTAATTTATTCTATATAATATTAGCCGTCACATCTTTCGGAGTAACATTGGGTTTTAGTTACATGTATCATAAGCAACAACTATATTATTTTCTCATTACGTTACTCGGAACGTGTATAAATGTTCGTTGCAGATTAATTTTCTATAAGCCGGTTCTGAGAAAGTTAATGCTGACTACATGTAGAAGCTTTTCGAACCAAAAAATATTGCTCTGTTATGAGAAACCATTTCTTAGTATTTCTTATAATCTCGCTTGATGCTTTGTTATAAATGTTTACTTGTCTTCAGGAAAATATTTCCTAGAATTTAATTTTATTTCCGGCAGTGTAATAAACGAGAGTGTTTCGGTATGACAGTGGCACAACCTTGAAAACCGTTCACGTCTGATTATGGTCCCGATGGCTTAAATGGATACCTTATTCGGAGTTACAGTGATATTCTTAATAAACTATTATTTTATATAAATTTTAAGTATTGTCAACGTTATTTGGAATCAAAAAAATACAGTGTTAGGGCTTAATATAGGTTTCGAAGTGAAATGGAGCATAATAGCCAAAAACAGAGATTCAGTTTAAAAATACTACTTAGTTTTGTTAAAATCTCAGTAGATTATAAGGTAGGCTCACTAATTGGGATAGTAATAGTCAAAATTATTGCTTTAGCATTAATTTGTAGCATTAGTAGGTGGAAATTTTGTTATGTACAAGATTTCAAGCACATTTACCATCGGGGATATATCCACTTAAATTCGTTTTGCTCAATATACGGGAAGTTATCGTGGTATTATTCGATATTGTGGTATTACAACATTCGTCAATATACTACATATTAACTCGCAGATATGGCTATCCATAACTGCGAGTTAATGTTGCGAATTAAAAGATGAAGGTGATATCATTCCTTATTATCTAAAATAATCAAGTATAAAATACTGTTATTAAATTTTACATATATTTTATTAGAATCTAATTTTGAATATTTAAATAATGATTTTTTAATTATAATTTCCTTGTTAATTTCTTTATCGATAATAAATAGAATGTTTATAATATCTTTAAATACAAAGAATATTTTAATAAGAGGAGAGAAGAAAAAAATTAAATATAATCTATTAAAAAAATATTCCAACTGAATAGGTACAAATATTTATTACTTTCAAGTTTTGCGAGTGACTACTTATGTACAAAGAAAGAAATCTGCAATAATGGGAGTGTGAAGTATTATGCAAGATGTAAAATAGTTCCAAGAATTTCCGTGCTAAAGAAACAAAGAATTGAATATCATAAAATCTCTTTATCTACTTGATGTATGAAATAAAATGTGACAGAACAAAAGAAATAGTAAAAATTTCGTGATTAGAAAAAACATTCCCTTTAGCAAAGGTTTACGTTACTGATAGTTGCAAAGAATGCCCCCGGCGTTCTTACAAAAATATTGAAGCAATAAAATATTTCTTATGGAAAATATGCTCTTAGAAATAAAAAATTATTAGTTTCTCTTGTTTCATCACATTATCACGTAATTAAACATTTGTTATGTAGATAAAGAGAAAAATTTTCAAATACGAAAAGAAAATAAGAAAACGCAAAAAATGAAATTAAATGAAAAATATGCGCGAAAAGAAGTTTATAATTTTACTTTAGAGAGTTGTGATTTATTAAAGCACAAAATGTATTTTTTATTAAATTAGACGTAACGTATCTTTTATAATATTTTTTAAAAATCGTTTTTTTATTAAATTAGACGTAACGTATCTTTAATAGGTTATTGTAAGGATATACTTTGATTAAAAAAGGAAAACAGCAAAAACACAATATGGGGTATGTGCACATATTGAAGTGTGCCATGGAGCACGTACGTAAGTATTCCGCATTGGGAGGCTTAAAAAATCTTACGTTTAGAGATAAATTATATAAACTGAACCTCAAGTAAGCAGGATCGTCGACTGTTCAGGTAACGTGTTGCTTAGCAAAGTTACCATTGCTCTCTAGATTCGTTTCTTATACATGATGCAAGTCTACATTTTTACCAGTTTCAGACACGTATGAAGTATTTATTTGTGCTACTTTCCTTCTTTAGCATCAGAAACTTTAGTCCCCATATTCACGTCTAGAAGTGTGAGGGATTATTAATCACTTTGCCTATTACTGTGTTAGTTGTATTAAACGTGCTTTTTAAAACCGTAATATGTAAAATAATAACACCCTAGTAATATTTGGAAGCAACAACGTACGGATTGATGATAACAAAACTGGCAATAGTGAAGAAAAAAAGGAATGTAGATACCAAATTATGATATTTATAGATACTTTAAATCTCCACGGTTTTCTTCAAAGACCAATAGTGGAAGCAATAAATATACGTGCCAGTACGTACGTGATAAAGTAAAACGAATTGAACATAAACACTTTTATTAAAAACAACTCATTAAAATAACTATTCGATCTATATAATAAACGTAAATGAACTATTACCCTTTTTACGTAATCCTAAATAAACACAAAGTTAGTTTCATTGAAAGTTCCAAAAGAAAGGAAAAGTATATAATTCCAGTAAGTAAATATTTGCATCTCAGCTTTTCCTCTGTCATTCTGGAATGGTAGCTTGAAAGGAAAATCTAGAAATGCATCATCAATAGAACAACACACGCTTTCTTAAACATGTAAGTCGAGGCAAAAGAAAAAGACAAAAATGTCTTGAAAAACAATAATCGAATAATAACTCCTTAAACTTTTGAAGTTTCTTATATTCTAATTGCTTTACATCGTCTAAGAAATTACTGATAACTGAAAACGTCTTTGTAACAATAACAATATCTTGCAGTCAATAAATATGTTTTCACAATAAACTAATTGAAACAGGATACATTTAATTCGTGATCAGAATTTGCTTCTTAATTTTGAGTCTCGTCAAAAACACTCCTGAGAAAAGGACCAAGTTTCTAAAATGTCATACACTTTTCTAGCAAACTTCTATAAGAACTTTGCTACTTTTATTTCACTACTTTTAAAGCTTATTTCTTTTATAACATTTTATCGTTTTTGTTGACTATATTTAAGATCTGAAGACTGACGCTGTTATGCACTACTATATCTTATATCTAGATTAAAATTTTTAATTTTGTGTCCTGTTTTTATTATATTTAATTGTGTTTCCCGTTAACGTCATTTAACTTTTGGAGATAATTTTCGAACGCATTGAAAATTATCTCATTACAATTGTAGACCTAAATATATTTCTGTTGACCTGCCTCACGATGCATAATATTTGATGTACTTATTACTTCCTTTGACAGAATAAGGAATAATCAGCTGAATTATCTTATGGGCACACAGCTGTTCAAGGATTATCCTATATGCACACAACTATTTGCGATGTCTTAAAACTTGGTATTTTTATTGATAAAATTCAATAGTGAAAAGGTATTTTTGATACCTAGCTTCTATTAGAAACTTAATTATATTTTTTAATAAAAATTTAAATTTTATTTCATTATATAAATGATGGAACGCCGTCTTCTCGTATTGGTCTTTTATAGCAACAGATGACTGGCAATTAATTTTGTTCTACGATGTTTCCTAAGTAGTTTAAATTGCATATCTACTTATAGGAAATGAAAAGAAATAAATAATATTTAATTTATTAATTAAAGAGACATTGTTTTATAAATGATTCAAACAACATATAGATAAAAATATACCGATTCCCCAGGAAATATTTATGGAAATTAAATGACGTTTCGCAAGGATAAAGGTCGTTTTTTTAAAAAAGGCAAAGATAATTTTTCCAATAACTGGTGAGAAAAATATTTTCAGAAAAAAAAGGTGTAGTATTTAAAATTTCTTCTCAAGCACACATTATTTTAAATACTATTGCTGTAAGGTGAATTTTACCGAATTTTTCACTTTTTCAACCACTGCCGTTTTGAAACCATTGGGAAAATTTTGTCTATGAATTTAATTTTGCATTTTGATCTAATATATTTCTGGGCCAAATTTGAAATAAGAAATGTGGCTTCAAGATTTGAATGTGATTTCAATATATCCAACGTTTGTGTGTATACTTGTATATGTGTCCATATTATATATATATATATATGTATATATATATATATATATATATATATATATATATATATATATATATATATATATACGACCAATTTTTTAAATACAACAAATATTAAATGTTTAAAGAAATAACTAAATAGTAACGACGTAATAAAATACCTAATGTAATAAAGAAAGTCTGACTAAACTATGCACAATGTAGAATTACGAAATTTACACATTATTAAAAAAGCTTTTGGCGCAAAACTTTATTTTAGAAAATACACAGACTTCCTAAAAGTCGTTAAAACTTAATCGAAGGCCGTTCAAACACTCCATTTCCAATCGAATTATAAAGTCACACAAAAGTCTTTAAAATAAACTTTTTTTAAATTGTATAATGGGTAATAGAAAATACGCAATTACTATCTAAACATATAATCTAGATTTATAGATCTATCTAGATATATAATAAAACTGTAACAGTGTGAATTCTACAAATGGGAAATATTTTAAAAAGACTGATGGACGGGTTTTGATGGAATTTGTTAGAGTAATAGTTTAGATTCAAGAGCAACATATGAAAAAAATTGTAATAACTTATCTTATTACGAATTTCATGCGAACGAAGTCATATTCACAGTTAGTATTTAGATAAAACACTATGTATATTGCTGGATGCAATCAGTACGCTTTCATTCAGGATTTATTCATTAATTAGATGGTAATCGAAAATACGCAATTACTATCTAAACATATAATCTAGATATATAGATCTATCTAGATATATAATAAAACTGTAACAGTGTGAATTCTACAAATGGGAAATATTTTAAAAAGATTGATGGACGGATTTTGATGAAATTTGTTATGGTAATAGTTTAGATCTAAGAGCAATATAAAAAAAAATTGTAATAACTTTTCTTATTACGAATTTCATGCGAGCGAAGTCGTACTCACAGCTAGTGTTTAGATAAAACACTATATATTTTGCTGGATGCAGTTAGTACGCTTTCATTCAGGAGTTATTCATTAATCAGTTATTGACTTATTTCTACAAGTAGTTTTACTACTAACGCACAAAAAAATTTAGTTTAAATTTATTTATTGCAGGGCTTTAAATTCTTATTCAATTTTGACGAGGGTATGAAATTAGAAAAGAGGAGAGGGTGAGCGATTTCTTGCAAACAATTTAGTTTTTTTTTCTTAATGTAAAAGTCCAAATAAGAAATATGTGATATAGCTCATGATTTATTTAAAACATTATGAGGTGTTTTTAGGTTTTTGCATAGTATGCAGATAATGTTTGCCAATTTACTCTACTAATTAATTAAAAAAATTAAGATAAAAATACGGGCATATTTGTAAATAATATTACATGTGGCACGAATGTCGTCTACTTTATACATCAAGAACTTACATATTATAAATAATATCTAGTACGCAACCAACAACTCAAAACTTAATTATTATTTGTTATTATTATCTGTATTTTTTAGCTGCTGACAAGCTTTTCCATATAATACAATTTTAGATTCTTCAAAATATTTCGTTTTAAAAATTAAAAGCAGAAGACACATTGTAGGTCACTTGTAATCTAACATTTCGCAAATGTATGATGTACCTCTCAGTGGGCCAAATATATAATAAATGGTTTATATAAATGCGATTTCTTTTGTCTTGAATAACATTTGTGTTGGTATTAGTCTTTGTACTTTTTTGAAGATAGATATATAACCATCGCAAGTAATCAACAACTGATCATCAACAATCTTAAACAAAGTCGTGTGATTTTCAATTAGGTGTTTTCTTAAAAGTTATTTAATACCAGAATGAATCTGTAAAATATATTTTCCGAAACTTCAATTTTTTTGTTTGCAACAGTTTGAAACTTGTCGCTCACATTCAAATAGTAATATTGAAGATATGAGTTTATTTGAAACACCTCTTCGTAATTTCATTGAAAAAAATTAGTCACTTGAATAACACCACGTGAAGCAGAAAACTTTAATGACTTTAAAAGATTCGTAAATTCCATTATGTTTTCCCAATTTAATCCCATATACACATTCAGTTATTCTTGACGCATGGTCAATTCACCTATTTTGTTAAGCAATGTAGCATTAAAAGTAAATCTAAAAATAATGCGATTTCTTTGCAGATAAAACATTGTGGTTGGACTGAACAATTCTTTTTTCAAGAACTTGTTTTTTATTAAATGTTGTGAGCAATAACGGCCTCCAATCGGAAATTAAAACCTTCTGTTGACGAAAGCTAGATATGGAGCTTCTGCTGATACTGTTTTTATATTAGATGTTGAGTTAAATAAATATTATTTAAAAAAAGTATTTATGAGTCGAAACTACCCTCTTAAACGGCAGTATTGTGAAGTCCTTACTGAAACTGACGTACATATATAAAAGTCCTCTTCATAATCAACATAATATTCTTCCTCATCTGTCGATTTGAGATGAAAGATGTCATGTTGTTCTGTGTGTGTGTGTTTGTGTTTGTATATATATATATATATATATATATATATATATATATATATGTGTGTGTGTGTGTGTGTGTGTGTGTGTGTAGTATATATATCAAAATGATAAGATCCTGTTCTTACATCGTCAATACCTGATGTAATATTGTACTGAATTAATCCATAATTACTGCACAGAATATCTCCAACTTTAAGTAGTTTTATATGAGGAACGTTGTAAGTATTCACTTCATCTGCAGTTCGCAATATTTTCTTTTGTTTTCCATCCTTACGCAGTATAAAGCCACAATTATTCCATTTTCTAGACGAAGTCGAATTATTTTACAACATTCTTTTATTCACTTATTATTATATATTATATAATTAGAAATTTGTGGAATAGAGTAAATAGAAAGAGCGAAAGTTCACCATATCTATGTGTTAAGTATAATCTTGTACGTAACCGTATAAACGTATAAACATGTGATCGGCATGTGGGGCTCTAAAGCGCGGGGAACTATTCCTCAAATCATTCATAATTAATCGCATATGTAAATCTTTCATACTTATAAGTATTGCAGAATTTGAGAAATCAATTAATATAATAATATAGATTAGGTTTACATTTTTCTCCGTAGTGCTCGTAGAGTATATTTATTTCATTTTTTCTTACTTTTATTTTTTCTTCAACGTGTTGCACCACTTCAGTTTTAGTGATACTTAGTACACTATTAGGCGATCAATAACAAATAATATATATATATATATTTTTTTTTTATTTATTTAATTATATCAGGTCAAAAAAGATTAATAAAAATTTTGATTCACATTTTTTTATTTTCATTTAGGTTTGGTCCATTGAAAACTATTGTAAAATAAATTGTTGAGTATACCATAACATTGATATTAATTTTATTTTCCTAGCTTAAAAAGTATTTTTGGAAATATCGCTTTGAAAAAAAAATTGTCATCACATACTTTTTTTTAAATATCTTCACGAGTTACGAAGATAGAGAGGTAATATCTTCTGTATCAATTACTATTAGTCTCCTCTATAATATAGCAGGTCACGATATAGGTCCCTATTGGAGGCAGTTTCACCATGAAAGTTCGGCTAGACCCTTTATCCTATTCTAAGTAAATAATTATGTTAAATTTTCTATTAATGAGATGAAAGTATCTTATTTATTTACAGTTTCTTGTAACGTAATATTAAAGTCCAGACAACAAAGTTTGGACGATTCATACAAATTCCCAAAAACCAGGTTGTAAATTATTATGTCCTTGCACGGTTGGATAAAAGCTCGTTTATAAGACAACGCTAGGTAACGCTGGTTAGCTAAAGGCTTATTTTAAAATTTTTCATTAGACAAATTTTCATGAAATGTTGCCTCTACGTCTGCAAAAACATATCATTCCTTGCGCATAAAAGAGCATAATATCTTTATAACACTGAATACAAAATTTCTTATCTTACCTAAAGATCTGATTAGCCTATGCGTGTTATATAAGAATGATGCACGTGCGGAAAAGAGCTGAAACATAGTTTACTTTTTTTTAATCTGGAGACCTACTCATGTCAAGTATACCACACAATTTTGGCCGCAGGGATTTAATAAGTTGCGTAAACTCAAAGCTACATTAAACGGAAAACTACATTAAACGGAAACTTCATTAAACGGAAAACAACCTGAGTTGTCAACGAAGACAAATCGTTTTATGTGATTATCTACATTTGATTAATTTCTGATAAAATATATTAAGTAATTTATAACAAATAAACCTAAAGTATTAAACCTTAAGTTATTTTCGTAGAAAAACTATTTTCAGTCTTGGCTTCAATGCTTTTGAAATGTACTGAATTATGACAACAAACACTAAATGAATGTTTTCCAAAGCATCTAAATATGTCAGCCATATTCTGTATGCTATCTTACAGTGTTAAGATTTTCTTAAATCCATTTTGTATCAAATTTAGTTATTTTTCGGTAGTCCATGTTGTTAAGTCTGTAATTTCCAAATTAGTCTTCGAATCATGGTAGAATTATACTAAAATAAATAATTTTAGCTTTCATTGGTGGGCAGAAATTTTGAGGAAAGCCTTTGAGTAAAATTTAAAAAAATTATCTTCAGATTGTTATATTAGTTAAAAAAAAGTTAAAATATATCGAATTATCGGCAAGTTCGTATTCCTTTATTTAGGTGTAATTAGAAGTGAGACAAAATTGATAAGGTATGCCTGAACATTTTGATGTTTCAGCTCAGCAAGTTTTAGAATCAATAAAACCTAACATTGCAAAGATAGATACTATGTATATGAGTTATTTGAATTTAAAATGAGGTCACTTACTCATAAATGTTTATGTGTACATTTTAAATTACAATTTTCTTCTAATTCCACATAAAAGATCAACTTGAAACTTGTTTATTATTTTTACTTCAGTTCTTATTTTCAGCTAATACGATGATGTAAAGAACATATGCCTTTTCTCACATTTATATTTTGTAGAGAATTTCACGAGTTTTTGCTGATAATTGATAAATAATGAAATTTGTACCAATTAATATCACCAAACCTAATACAACCTAATCCAAATTAACCAAACTTAACCCAGCTTATCTCAACTTAAAAAAACCTAATCCAACCTTACGGAACTTAACCAACCCTAATAAAACCTAACCCAACCTAACCAAATTTGATCCAACGTCACATTTGATGCAAGGCTGTAAAACGCCAACTTATTCAGAAGAATATAATAAATTAGTATTTATTCTTATCATGCATGTGCTCTGATCCATTTGTTTCGTTCACTTATTTCGGTATCATATATTTTATGAAACGTTGGGTGTTATTACTTTCTTCCTGTTTGTATGTTGTTACTAATTAGTAATTACTGATGATCATGATCACGATATCTAGAGATATTTTCCTAATTGAATGACGTTTGTGTCGAAGAAAAGAATAAATTAGTATTTATTCTCATCTCACACAAATTAATGCGTTGCCCTATTTAGTTCACTTATTTTGCCATCATATATTCTATAAAATATTCGCTGTCGCTCCTGTCTTCATGTCTGTATGCGGTTACTTATTAGTTGTTACTCATGGTTGTAATTGATATACTCTGAGATATTTTATCATCAAAAAGAAAAAATTGATATATTAATGTATGCCAACAGTCGTCTTAGTTTTTTTCAAAATGGTTATTTAATTTTCGTGCCTAATATTTAAGCAAAACTAGATGCTTTCTTTTTGAATTTATTACTGTCCATACATTTCATTAAAATACTAGAAAAGTAACGTCTGTGCGTAATATCACATTATCCATATACATAGGTCTACAATTATAGAAATTGTAAAGCTGCAATAAACGGATGGATAGCCGGAAAAAATATAAGGAAAACTAATAAAACAAGAAATTGCATATCTTTTTTCTAATGAATGTATTTAAAGCCACATACAAGAACGAATAAAATTATTGAACTATTTTTAATTTTACAATAATTGGCGTACTCTACGAACTCTTGTTTCAGATATAGTTAGATTAAACCAATTGTATCTGTCATATTCCGTCTAGAAATACAAAGGTTATAGTTTTTTTAAATTTTTTTTATTGATTTCCACAGCAAAGTGGTCCAGCCCCGATTGGAGTAATCGTTTTTACTTATTTACCTGAACTATATTAGTTAAAAAATTTTCCCATTGAAATTGCCAATTGAAAAGCCTTATTCATCGTTTAAAAAATTAAACGTAACCATTTCTTTAAACCATTTTCTATATAATTATTTTATATATAGATATTACATTCCTTAAATATTAATATTTTTAATTTAAGAAAATTAGAGACGAGTCAAATAAATCCAACCCCGTTAGGATGTCCTGTCAACCACTGGAAGTATAGGGGCATTGGTCAAGTGAGTATCAACTCCTCAATACTGAAGGCCAGTGTGATAAAATCCTACTAAGAAAGGTATTGTATGTACAAGTTCCGATAATGTTCCTATTATCAGTAAATAAAGTATTGTTTAATATAAAGCAATTAAATTTGGTTAACAACATGTATGGGTTAAATATGGAAAAGAGATGCGGAAAAACAGACACATTTTGCTGTACGATACACATTCATCCCAAAATCTGCTGTAAATAAAACTTATGTCCTGATATGAATGATAGAGTCTTAATGTGAATCGGCTATACTTTCTCAGTATCAACAGACGTACCCGTTAACTGCGAGTCTAACATGGAAGGTATGCTTCGAAACGTGTCTTCATCTAGTCAAAACGTATGTTTACCAACGATGAGTATAGAAATTCAGACACCTTCTAACATAATGTTGAAACTAAGGAAAGTGTAAATACGTTCCAAAACAATCGAAGAACAGGGCAACCTATAGTTCAATAACTTCCATGATATCTTGAATTATTTTTCGGAGTTTTATATCTCAAGTTTAACTTCGTCATATGGACTATGTATATGCACAATTTTGTTCCAAAAAAGTATTTCTTACAGTGCACACGCAAATTACAAATTTTTAGGAGATCCCCGATCTTTCCAGACATTAAATTTATCTCCAATGTTATTAAAGAACCTATAATCTATAATATGAAAAATTTCATTCAGTTATTTCTTCCTAAATATAAATATTTTCTAATAAATAGATAACTAAACCCCTGCCCTCTCATTTCACCCTTTTGCAGACCAAATATCATAAAACGATGAATTACATAATTTATTATTGTTTCTAAAATCAGACATTATTAATATATGAGTATTTGTGAAGAAAACTTTATTACCTATTTAACCCCTTTCCAGGCTGAATTTAAATTTACTTTCCTAACAGCCTATAATTTCACTTGAATAACCCTGGTAGACAATTTTAATATCCTAAAGCCAATACAGTGAGGGTATCTTTTTGATTTACATATGTATATGTCAATAACATACATATTTAAATACATTTTATTCCTAAACATGAGTATAATTTTAATATTCACGAAGCAGCAACCAGCATCAAGTCACAAAAAATGTGAGGACACAAATAATCACTCGAAATAATACTACAACTACTAATCACTAAAAATACATATATGTATAGCCATGGAAATAAACTTAAGTAAAAGCAAGTGTTACTTATAGAACAATACAAGGCACTTGATAGAATTTCAGCTTTTTTAATTAGTTTCAATTAGAATTAGATTTAAACTAGACAGTCACAGGTCAAATGTCCTTCAAGTGAGGAAATTGATTCCGCTTCTTCCTCTTTTATATATTTTTTTTCAACAGAATTTTATTTCATTTAGCAACAGAAACATTTGAGGTTTTCAAAAACTTTGGGATATTCTTTTTTAAAACGGTGAAGTAAATAAGTGAATGAATAGAAGCACAAAAAATATTTAAGTAACATACAATTTAACAATACGCAAATTATTATTAACCAACGAAATTTAACAATCCCCAAATTATTATTAACAATTTAACAATACCCAAATTATATATAACGGTACCCAAATTATTATTTTAATTCATTCTCATTTGTCACTTTAGATATAATACATCAATGATTATAATCCGAATGCAAAAAATTACGAAAATCAATACACAAAATATTGGAAAGATAGCAGTTAGGCGAAATTTTGATGTCTCACTGACATCAAAATTTCGCCTATCGATTCACGATGTAGAGATTCGATGAATATATAAGAATAAAAACATTTTGGTAGCACGATAGTCCCCCACTTTTTTTATTCTACTTATTTCAATCACAATAATTTTAATATCTTAATGAATAATTAAATACTTACGTTTATATTAAAACTAACACGTCAATTGAATATGCGTTTTATGGCAATTAACCGAATTTATACGTTAAAAAATTCAGTTCGTTAACATTTACAGGTTAACGAACTGAACAATTATTGTTTTCCTTTAACATTATACTTAATCGGAAAATTAAGAAATGAAAGATTATGAAAAATATTTTCTCAATATTTTTATTTGGCGGTCTAAGGTGAATCAATTAGAAACAATTGAACGTTACTCGTAGGCTTTAAAATTTCTCTTATAAGCAGACAAATTCCTAAATTGCCGTAAGAAGTTTTATATTTGATTTTTCTCCTGGTGGAATTAATTCTAAGATGTTTTCCTACAGAGTCAAGATACTCGTACTTCCTATTAAAATATAATTTTATCTTAAGTTTAACTCGGTAGAATATGAATATACCCAAATCAAAATTTGTTTTGAAACAAGTTAAGTCGAATTTAACTTTCGGCTTGTGAAATTAACTTTTCTTGGAAGACATTTTCTCAATATTTGAAATTTTCGTGTTCCGTAAGACACAGGCTAGGAAAATTTTTGTCGCTTTATATCAACGTTATATCATAGTTTTATCAACGTTATTTCTACGTGTACTTTTAATAAAAAGCAATTAAAATCAAGCTTTTAATAAAAAACGCTTTATTTGCTTTATATTTGTGAATGTCTTGAATAAACTGTAATGTAAGTGAATCTAATAGAAAATTACAAAAGTTTTGGTTAAAATGTTTATTGGGTATTTCTCCGAATCTAATGAAATATTACGCTAAAATTTGATAGAAGGATGTCATTTTTGGTAATTTGGTAGACGTTCACTTACCTTTCAAAACCCATATTTTTATAAATCGAAGACAGAAATCGCTTAAGTACGATAATTTCACCGAAGTTTTTATATATGAATTGATAATTTATGTCAAAAAATCTCACATTTGCTTACAAATATTCACAAAATTTCCTAAAAACGGGGAACAGGATTAAAAACAGATATGTTTTTTTTATTTTTTAATGAGATATTTTAAGTCTGCTCTAGAAATATCTTCGACAAGTGGTGGAATCTAAGCGAGACTTACAGGCATCAGACAGAAGAATCTCGATCACACCTACAGTTCTGAAAGGGTCAGTATAGCAGAAGACAGAAACATGAAAAAGAATTTCATTTGTGCAAAATCATCAGCGATTCGAAAATTAATTGTTATGGATCATATTTTTTACTTTCAGTGATTGATAATTTAAAAATCATATATATATATATTTATATATATATATATATATACATATATATATATATATATATATATATATACATATATATATATATATATATATATATATATATATATATCTATATATAAGCTTAATGAAGTTATATTTTTTTAATTGCTATAGCGCTCTTCTGTCGGAAAATAGTGACCATGTACTTATGTACCCCATAGATGGCGCTTTGAGTATTGGCGGCTAACTCCGTCAGCAAAGCAGATTATTTTTGGTTGACAGAACTCACATTGTTATTCAGATTGTTTGATTTAAAATAATTGTATATATACACATATTTTCGTATATATCTTTAATAAGTTTCTGTCTGAAGTCGTCCGATAAAATAATCCTTTCAAGCTTTTTAACCTTTTTATATTAAACAGTGTGTCTTGATATTAATTCTGATTTATTATTTTGTACATCTCGTCTGCTTCTAATGCTGGGTTCCTGCTTAAACAATCTGTCTCTATATTTTCTCTTCCCGGAGCATATTTTCTCTTAAAATCGTACTGTGATAAGTAATATGTTAAATCTCCTAACTCATCATCTATCCTAAACTTAATATTTACAATTTCTAAAGATTTATGGTCTGAATACATTGCAAACGATTTACCTATTAGCCAGTATTGCCAGTATCTTATTATTTCTTTAATTGAAAAACATTCGAAATAAATTGTCTTTCTTCTTTTGGATTCTATTTAACTTTTTTGAAAAGTATCCACTAGTTTTTCTTTTCCATTCGGCTGTATTTGGTTTAATACTGCCCCTATACCTTCCAAAGATGCATGATTATTTATTGGCAAATTCTAATAAAATATTTCTAAGATTGGCTGTAAGAAAAATAATTTTTTATGTCTTCAAAAGATTTTTGACAATCTGCAGACCAAGTAAATTATGAAGAGGTTCTAAAATTACCACAGTTTTTGGTATATACTCATGATAGAAGTTAATTTTCCTCAAAAATTTTCCTACATTTTTCTGAGCTTTTGGTATTAGAAAATTTTTTATTGAAACTTAATTATCTCGTACTGGTCGTCCTGTATTATTCTATATTATATAACCGAGATACTCAACTGAATCTGAAACAAATGTACATTTTGTAAATTTTAGTCTAAAAGTCTTCCTTTTTATAGCTTTTAAGAATTGTGTTAAATGGTTAATGTGCTCAGAAAAAGTCTTAGAGAATAAAAGTATATCATCTATGTAGTTTACTGCAAAATCTGTAAGCTTGTAATTTCGTACAATATAACCTAGTATCTTTTGAAAAACAGCTAGTGATGTCTTAAACCTGTAAGGTAAACATATCCATTGATAATGTCCTTCCTGTGTTACAAAGGCAGTTTTCTTCCTATCTTCAATTCGTAGCGGGATTGACCATAATGCTGAATTATATATCCAGTGTTATAAAATATGTTGAGTTTCTTATCTTTATCACCAGGTCATCAATCAATAGGAATAGTTGAGCTTGAGGCATCACAATTTTATTTAGATCTCTGAAATCTACGCATAATCTTGACCGTGTGTTGCCTTCTTTCTTGAAAGTCAAAGTTACTGGTGCCGCAAATGGACTATAAGATTCCTCTATAATTATAATATGATGTTGTAAATTGGTTGAAGATAAAAAAGAAACAGAAAACCAAATAGCAAAGTTAATTGACAAAAATCTTATACAGGAACCCTATAGTCCATTTGCGGCACCGGTAACTTTGGCTTTCAAGAAAGTAGACAAGTGGTTATTTTAGAAACTCTTCATAATTTACTTAGATGAAACCAAAAATTTATTTGGTCTGCAGATTGTCAAAAATCTTTTCAAGACATAAAAAAAATAATGTTCTCACAGCCTATCTTAGAAATATTTGATAAGAATTTGCCAATAAATATTCATGCATCTTTGGAAAGTAATATTAAAGCAAATACAGCCAAATGGGAAAGAAAAACTAGTGGCTACTTTTCAAAAAAGTTAAATGAAACTCAAAACAAAAAAGGCAATTTATTTAGAATGTTTATCAATTAAAGAAGCAATAAGATACTGGCAATAGTCGCTAATAGGTAAATCGTTTGCAGTATATTCAGACCATAAATCTTTAGAAATTTTAAATATTAAGCCTAGGATAGATGATGAGTTAGGACATTTAACATATTACTTATCACAGGACGATTTTAAAATAAAATATACTCCGGGAAGAGAAAATATAGAGGCGGATTATTTAAGCAGGAACCCAGCATTGAAAGCAAACGACGACGCAGATGAACAATTAAAAATTGTTAACATAGTAAGATTGGACAACATTATTACAGATCAAGAAAACAATGCATATATACAAAATAATAAATCGAAATTAATATCAAGACGTAATGTTTAATATAAAAAGGTTAAAAAACTTGAAAGAATTATTTTATCGGAAAACTTCAGAAAGAAACTTATTAAAGATATACACGAAAATATGTGCCATATAGGTGTGAAACAAATGCGAAACAAAATTAGTACATTACATACGGCAATAGTTATACACGAAAATATGTGCCATATAGGTGTGAAACAAATGCGAAACAAAATTAGTACATTACATACGGCAATAAATTTTACCATAATTATTAAAATATATTGTAAAAGTTATGAGGTATGTAAAAAATAAAACGACAGGACAAGATAAATATGGTCTAATGTCGCATTTAGGTCCTCCAATAAAACCTTTTGAAATAGTCTCAATAGACACAATTGGAGGTTTTGGAGACTCAGAATTAACAAAGAGATATTTACACCTTTTAGTAGATTACTTTACACGATATGCTTACATTTTTACCTCTAAAACACAAAGTGCTAATCTTTTGGTTAAACTAATTAATAACGTGACAGATTTTGATACAATTGTAATACTTCGCACTGTTCAATACCCGGGAATTAACTCAGAAGAATTCAAAATATTTTTATATAAAAAATCAATACCAATGGTATTTACTGCAATAAATGCCCTGTTTTCTAACGGATTAAATGAAAGATTGAAGCAAACACTTGTGAACAAAATTAGATGTAAAATAAACGAAAAAAGTGATAAAATGGCATTAACGACATTTCAATTGCTCATAACTGCGTAGATAAATATAATAATACAGAACATAGTTACTTTGCTTTGCACCAAAATACCTGTTATATGGTACAAATGTTTCTTTTTTTCCAACTGAGCTAAAAAAATAAATCAGAAGTTGAATGGAAAACAGCATTTGAAAATTCAATAAAATCACATAACTACAATAAACAAATATTTGATAAAAATAGAATTCAATTTAAATACAGGGTGTATGGTATATGTAGAGAATGGGAACAAGCTAAACAGAAATAAATTAGATGAGTTCAAAATTGGTCCATTTAAAATAATTTTAAAAAAATATCAATATTCAATTTATAGAATTGATACAGGTCATAAGAGGTCAGAGTTAAATCTCTTTCACATCACAAAACTCATACCAATACCTACATAAAAAAGCAAAGAAAAACTCGACACGAAATTTTGTAGATTTCATTATGAAAAAATAACACCCTTGGATGCTTATATTTATTTAGTAGAAATTTTCAGGGTGGATATTATCTCTATCTAGGCTAGATGTATTAATTATAGGTTGTAATGATTCGATGTATACTTTTCAAGAATCGAGTGATAAATTTAAACGCATTTTGGAAAAAAATGATATTAAAAGTAATTAAAAAAAGGATTCAATGAAAGTGCCTTGCGATATAAAGAACTTGGGAAAATTAATTGGTAATGCCTTCTTCTATAAGTACTAATGTAAAATACTTCAAACAATCTACACTACTCTACAGTAGAATCACTAATGTAAAATTAACATACTGGAGTAGTGTCAGTCAGTAACCCAGCGCTAAATTTAATTAATTATCATTTTAATTTACCCATCAACTGACCTGGTTTACCACAGAACCAAGAAAATAAGCTACCTATACGGGACCGGGCTGGTCAATGACCTAATTCACCCCAAGGGGTAGATAAATATATTTGTTGTGTGGTCACACAATATAATATAGATCATAAACACCCTGTTCCTTCCTTCCAATCAAATACTTATTAAATTATGTTACTATTGTTTATAAAAAGACTGTAGTTAATATTCGGAAAGAGATTGTAAGCAATAATTATTTATAGTTTTTGTATTTGTACGATATTACATACTTATTATTTCATAGTATTGTATTTTTGATTTTATAAAAAAAATAAAATTAATTTCCTCCAAAAAAAGACGAAAAAAACACAAATCAAACTTAGCGAAAATTTTGTTTAGTTTAATATGATATTGTAAAATTTAGGTTTCATTTTAATTACTTTAGTGTAAAAGGAAAAATTTCGGTGACAATTTTCTCCCCTATGGGGAGAGATGTAAAGAAACTATATTTTTTTAATTGGTACAGAGCTCTTCTTTCGGCAAACTTTTCGGTGACTATGTACTTATGTACCCCATAGATGGCGCTGTAAGTATTGGCGGCTAACTCAGTCAGCAAAGCAGATTATTTTTGGTGGACAGAACTCACATTGTTATTCAGGTTGTTTGGTTATATTAAAATAATTGTATTAAAATGAATTGCAAATTTAAATAGTGGTTCTTGGTTTTTAGGTAGTATAGTATTATTTATATTAAACTGTGTAATTATTCTTATGTGTACTGTGAGGTGTATAGTGAGGATGAAATGTGTAAAACATTAAGTGAAGCCGATTTGCTATACCAATTTATCAACAACATGTATGATGATGAAATAAAGCGCTTTTTGGTTAAGACACATACATACATCGAACTTTTAGGAAAATATTTCTGATTACATTAAACATTATCAACGAGAATTTTCATGGCATTTGAATATTTTTAGAAGAAAAATTTCTTTCAAACATATGAATAATGTGGGTGGATTTATTTATATATATATTACTATGAAAATTTCCTGTTTGTGTTTAAACAAATCAAATTATTATATATTATTTATTTGTGTAAACAAAGTCATCTTTGCAGTTTAAAATACAAAACGGTTACACAAACTACAGACGAATATCACTTCCAATTTAATGTAGCTTCGTATTTTCTAAACAGCAAAGTGTAAAGGAAACATAAATTTAATGTCAAGAGCAGCCATAGATCGTAATCAAAAGTGCCTTTATTAACTTACTTGCCACTTTAAACACACAGTTCTTAATTGCTTGCCTTAGTCCGAGTATAATTAAACAAAATATGTGTAGGTTAACTTTATTAATAACTTATTATACTGTAATATCATTGCATTGTTTACGGGTTTATGTTATGCTTTTAAATACTATGCCAGTACATATGAGCGTAGCTTTAGGGTATATTTGATCTCTTTATCGTTTTCAATTTAACTTTCGTATATTGACACAGATTGCATTTATAATCAAACTCTAATTTTCTTTTAAAATATACCTGATAGACCAATGATTGTTTAAATATAACCACAAGATTTTACAGTCGATGAACTAACTCATAAATATATATTTAAATGCCAATGTGACAATTTTACTATGGTTTATTGATAAAATGTTGCAGATACTCTATCGAGAAATCATTCAATTTACGTTATAAATCCATTAACATTGTTGTCCTATGGATATTATAATTCTAAAGCTATTCTCAATATAAACGAAAATTATACTTCAAAATTTAATAGTCGTAAAAATAACATTTCAATAAATTATAATATAATAGAAAAGAAAAAAAACTGGAATCGACAATTGAAAATTGTAGTAAATAATTTTAAGAAATGTGTTTATTTTATATTTACGTCAGTATGTCACATATTTGCGCTACATTGTACCTAATTAAAACAAGTTATGAGCTTCAGGAAATTAAGCTTAAAAACAAAATTGTTAGACTTGTGAGCACAACGAACTAGCAAATATAGTCCAAAAATTACTTAAAATATGTTTGGATAGAATACGACAACCATCAAAAGCTTTCAGTTAAAATTCGTTTTTTTTACAAATTTTTGATAAATATGACTAGAAATTACGATGCGAATCATATATTTTTTGATATAAAAGCCCTTTTAATGCCGGTCTAATGCTCTTACTTCAATCTATTATTTTATACCTATAATTATTTAATTTGAACGAACACATACATACATTTTCATAACTTACCTTTATGGAAATATATTTATTATGTAGTAATTATCTTACGAACTTATTCAACATATGTTAATAACATACATACCGTGGTGAATAGCAATTAGAGCGCCATTAACGTTCCGATGGATACTTAATCTTAAGTCCATTTCATAAAATATATGTTTATATAGCGATGCAATTACCGAGTTTCTGCGGCACAGCCGACGGGCGGCGGCATCTGGTGCGGAAAAATCGATACCCCACCTGTTACGCGCCCTCCCCAAGACATGGATTGAATACTACGAGTCATCTAAGCCTACTGTATCCGTAATATTTTTTCATTTTAAGTGGCTTTTCGTTGCACTATATTTTTGTACAGAATTATCTTTATTGGTATACGTTATATTATTTACTGATTGCGAAGGCGACTTGCTTTTCAAGTCTTCCTCGTAAAAAAATGTTTTTTTAACGATAATATTTCTGCTTATGCTTATTTGAGAACTATATATCGATACAGTATCGAAAACTTTACAAATAATATGTTACTTCTTTAAATTAATTAACTTAAAATCAAGAGGTAGGTAAGAGGGGCAAAATATGATTAGGAATTTCACTCACTTCACCCAACTAATTGATTATCATTTTTATCGGTTACTTTATTTTGTCACATGCCAAATTTATTTTGTTCTCAGATTTTATCACATTACTAGCAATTGTTTTCATATTTCATTTTATTACATAATTTTTCATCGAATATTCCGCGAATTAATTTAATATCCTATGCTTTTAATTTACTCCACTCTTTTCGTAGCATTCAAAATTCGTTCTTTCGCAAGACCCTTTTGTAAAGCGTACTTTTATGTATTGTTACCTTGTATCTTTTATCACTTTATATAGTGTATACTAGAAATTTTACAGAGATAATAAATGGATTATCTCTGTAAAATTTCTAATATATACGGCTCTTAAATATAGAAACTAATCTACTTGAATGAAACCCATAGTTTAAATTTTATTATCATAGTAATATAAAAAAAATATGTTTTATAACACAGTGCTTATCGTTATTTAATGATGCAAAGTTTAATATTTTATGAATATTTTTATAAATTTTTCAACTATTGTTAACTCCATTTAACGTTTAGTTAAGAATGATATATTACACAGTTTCTAATTTCCGATTTCGACTCAGGTTATAAATAGTGTATAAATTTATATTTTAATTAACTGCCGTGGATGGATTATTATATTAAAAATAATTTTTATCGGAAAATAATAAATTAAACATCATATATGAAAACAAATAAAGAAAACTGTACACAAAACTTGTACACAAAACTTTAAATTTATAAGTGTCAATTCTGATATTTTTCATACACAGCCATTTGGACATAATTTTAAAAACTTTAAATATATAAGTAAATTATGATATTTTTTATTACACATCCATTTCGATACAATTTAAGTTTCAGGAAAATAGCAATTTAACGATTTAAAATAAATAATATATTATTTGATTTAAAACGAAGTTTTTACTATGACACTTGTATTTTACTATGACATATTTATTTAGAAATCGGTCACATGTTTGAGTAAGTATAAATATGTTTCGCTTAAGGATGTTTTTCAAAAATTCCTGTGCGCCCCACTTCTGAAATTGTGAATGTGTGAAATTGTAATAAAAAAAATATTAAATCATTCGAAAAAATACTCTAACCGTTTGTTATCTGTTTTTTATCTTCTTTATAAATTCTTACTCTAATATGGCAAGAAAACACAAGTTTTATACTGAACAAAATGAAAATTATTATAATATTTATTTTTTAATTCGTGTATTTGCCTAATTGGAGTTCCAATGAGTTGCTATTTGGATAGTTGCATCCTTCGTTATTACAAGAATATGAAAAAATATACGTAGTTTTACATAAAATTTACGAATCATAAAGTAAGTACAATGTGCAACTGGAAATATAATCTTTTTTGGGACTGTAAGTGCTTTCTTCTTTTTTTAAAAAATCACTCTTTCAAATATCAAACAAATATAACCGTAATATTGGTAATTTTGTTTTGTTCGTCATCTTCATTATTAAACTTTTATGCAGTGCCTTCATAGCAACTGCCACAGAAATATAAAATTAATCTTTTTAAGGTAAAAAGTGATAATGGACAGCAAAACATAAATGAAATATTCGTAGAACATCTACAGATTACATAGAACATCTAGAGATAATATATTATTCTATAAATATACTCCATTCCCTTCCAAAAGGAAATATTCATAATCAAAGCAAAATGAGAGTTCAGGTCTTGTAAATATTTTTCTTGTATTTACCTTAGTAATATAATATAGATTAATTTGGTATTTGTGATTAAAACATATATTTACATTTTTTTCTTTACATAAATTAATAATGAATGTTCAAACATCTCGTCGGCAATCGAATATGTAACGCCGAAACGCATATAAATAATGCTGAACAATAGCGTCACATTTTTTGGATATTGTTTTTTTAAATATTCCTAAGGTTTATCAATTTTCGGGCTCATATAAATTTATATTTTTAATTAGCCAACAATATTATATTAAACAAAATAATCACAGCGTTTTGGAAAGTATAAGGTAATAGTATTAATTTAAAAATCTTTCCTTCTTTTCTTGACGTTATAGCTTATAAAGGTCTGGCCTGCTTAAAAAAAGACCGTTCACACTTTTCTATCAAGTGACTTCTTCTTCCAGTATGTAATCTTAATTTTTTTAAAACCGACACACTCTTGCTCCGTTATTGAGCAGTTTCCAGTATTGTATTATTATACACTTGTTAACTTATTGTTTTCATTATATTATTCTATACGTATTAACCACGACAGGCGTTGTGACTTAATAAATTTAAAATATCTTCTTCAATCTATTAAAAATAATATCTTAAATCTTAAAATTTACGTTCAATTATGCATTCCTAATTTAAACCCCACTACCTAACACAATCTCCGCTTCAAAATAATATCTATATTTCATCTGGTAATATTTACTTTTCCCAAAATAATATCTATATTTCATCTGGTAATATTTACTTTTCCCAAAATAATATCTATATTTCATCTGGTAATATTTACTTTTCCCAAAATAATATCTATATTTCATCTGGTAATATTTACTTTTCCCAAAATAATATCTATATTTCATCTGGTAATATTTACTTTTCCCAAAATAATATCTATATTTCATCTGGTAATATTTACTTTTCCCAAAATAATATCTATATTTCATCTGGTAATATTAACTTTTCCCAAAATAATATCTATATTTCATCTGGTAATATTTACTTTTCCCAAAATAATATCTATATTTCATCTGGTAATATTTACTTTTCGCAAAATAATGTCTATAATTCATATGGTAATATTTACTTTTCCCAAAATAATATCTATATTTCATCTGGTAATATTTACTTTTCCCAAAATAATATCTATATTTCATCTGGTAATATTTACTTTTCCCTAGCTCTAACTAGGATTTGTGTAGTAGCTATATTTCGAATATACATTTATTTGTAAATTATTTTGTAATTTGTCTGTTTCATACCTGTATCACTAATTTCAAACCTAGCAAGGTGTTCATATTTCACGGATATTGGCTTTAAGAGATTGCTCTTTTAGTAATAAGTTGAATGTCTGCCTACTTATATTTCCACATTTAAAGTAATATTTCGTAAATAAAAAATTAATCAAAAGTTCCCTAGTACTGGAAATTGGATCTTAGATCAACTTTCGTAGATTTTGATATAGAAAATTAACGAAACTAGTTACATTGAAAAAACACATCTGCATAAAAAGTTAAATAGTGACGACGTGCAGGGCGTGTAATTCATGCAAACATATTTGTCAAATTTTCAAATTATCTGAAATTGCGCCACGAAAAAATGCACAATGATTGTACTAGTGAACTATTTATAGTCGTTTACAGCTATAATTAGGAAATATACACATCATCATTGTGAAAATGACAACAATTTATGAAATGTACCCCGTAAGTTACATCTAGATCGGGTATTTGATTGACATCCTTTTAGAAGCTAATGATCCAATAAATAACTGGATTTTACCAATAAAAAATAATTTAAATAGTTAACATAATGACTTGTTTGCTGCGGTGAATAAAAACTATTTAATATTACAATAGAGATAAAACACTAATTCCATAATCACAAGATAGATATTACAATATATTTGTATTGTATTTGTAGTATATCTAAATATTATTATACGTACGAGAGACGTATTAAGATTAATTCACGTGTCAAACACTTAGTAGCCGACACGCCACACACGCAAGTTTTCCAGTCTACAAACAGCCACTCACAGATTCCGTCAGATAAATGATGGAGTGCACGCGTGTAGCACTTGTCCAAAATGTTTCAGTATTTTTCGACGAAAGAACTAGCCGTAGTCGAAATTTTACAAGAAGGAAAGGAAACGGGTCGTGTAGAACAGCAAAAGGTTGGCCGTGCATCCCAGGAACGTGAAAGGAAAAAAGAAAGAGAATTCTACACATGAGTTCATAAACAACAAAGACACACTGTTTAAATATTTTATTTGTTGGCTGCCTGTTCGTGACGTTAACGCATTTATGCTAACCGCACTGGCGCCCAAAGCCTGCCAGACATATTACACGTGTCTGCATAGACAAAACATTCTCGCCGAGTATGCTGGCCGGTGTCAGCACGTGTCTGAACGCACGTACTACGCTCACATATACTAGATAGGAATACGCCCATAGATAATGCATATAACAATATTTTTACACCTGTACTGTTATGTGTCTGCCACTGCTTGCGAATAAGCCACACACACTCACGAACACACGCACGCACTCACACACACACACGCACATGTGTGTGTGCGTGTGTGTGTGAGCATGTGTGTGTGCGTGTGCGTATGCTTGTGCGTGTGAGGGTGCGCGTGAGCGTTCGCGAGCGTGTGCGCGTGCTCATGCGCGTGCGCATGCGGGGGAGTATGTGCATGGGTGTGTGCGTGCGCATGTGAGTGTGCATACGCGTTCGCGTGCACGTTCGCTTGTGCGCACGCGTCCGCATGCGCGTGCGCGTCCGTGTTCACATTCACGTGCGCGTTCGCTCTCACGTGCACATGAGCATGCGCGTACGCTTGCGCCTGTGCTTGTGTGTGTGTGTGTAAGCATATAAAAACACACATATAATATCATTCTTTGCGCTGATTAGTAAAAGGTCAAGCTAATGCGCTTTAAATCCGAAAAATTATTGTCAATTAATCACTAACCTAATAGTACCTAAAACAAGTCACCGAAATGCTATGTAATCTCATGTAATAGGGTTTTTACTCTAGTACACTCATAGCTATATAAACTATTTTAAAGGGTGAGCTTATAGACTAGTTAATGCGGATAAGGAATTACTTCAAATATTTACATTATAAATGTAACTATTGCTAGAGCACTGCAATCGGATATTAGACACGTTTAAATTAATTTTTACTGATGGCGGATTAGCTTGTGCCGAGTAGAGAAAGGAGGCGAGCAGTTCAAGGTCAAGGTCAAGTATTTCTTCTCTTCTTTGCTTTTAACGTTTTATAGAGATTCGTATTCATAAAGCAATAAATAGGCTTTCAAATTAAATTCATCACACGTTGATTGTAAAACAATGCGATCAAAATAATGTAACATTTTTTAATACGAGGATTAAACCAAATATTTAAAAATTTTCTCTGGAATGAAACAAATATTCTCATTTCAACTAAATGGAATTTATACTAGTGATGAAATTATTGATACCGGAGTACAACTCGTACTTAGTGAAACTTTGTCATCTGGCATTTTGCCATCTAAAAATCCTACACATTTAGTAAAATATTTTTAAATATCCAAAGAGAACGGAATACGATGAAAAAAGTTGTCATCGGCAAATTCAATTTCGTACAAAATTATTTTGTCTTACATCAGCGCGTCATCATGAGCTTCTTCTTTTACTGCTCTTTAGAAAACTGAAAGAGTTTACTTATAAGATATTAAAATAAAAGACAAATTAGATAGTTATTTATATAGATAGTTAATTAACTAACTAAACTATTTCAGAAGAAAAATATTCTTCTGAGCACACTACATGAATGAAATTATTCGCTATTCTTGTTTGCTCAGTTAAATAAATTGTGTTAAAAGATTTAGAAAATTGAAAATACTGCTGCGAGGTATAATCATATGATGTAATCTGTAAATTCATATTTCCGAGTTAGGAACCAGTAAAATATCATCGTTTTATATATACCTAATTCAAGACTAGATATTATTGTCGTATTTCATAATCTTACTTAAATAACACCAATGAATGGAAGCCAAGAAAGTTAGAAAACACAAAAAAGAAACTTAGAAAACACTTTTTATGTAAATAGTCACTGTCTTTTAAATTTGTGTACTTCAATTTTCTTGTTTTAAATTTCATGTATGTTTTCAGTAACACTCTCGTTGTTGAAATAATTTCTTTGGCAATATATTTTGGAAAAATATTACAAATGATTTGAACTGAAATCAATTAAGTTATATGCATTAGGTAAAGGGTTTTATTGTATATATTTTACAGTGCCGACACTTGAAACACATGCCAAGTATACGGTGGATACCGTTTGCTGCCTTATTTTGTCTGCTGCGACTCCAAGAATTCGTTTCGCAGGAATCACTATACGGTCGAGTTTCGTCGCCCTTAAATGCATAAATGTTGACGGGAGGAAGCTTGTCAAATGCGAGTCCTGTTGGCAGGAATCTGGGTCAGGTAAAATTTATACTTTAATACGATTTAGGTTCCAACGATTTCTATTTACATTTTGAAGTTATTTCTTAAGCTTTCTATTACCTTAACGTCCGTAATTAACATTGAATACGCCCAAGAATAGTTGTTTCTTTTGAAAGCCTGTACTTGTCAGTTTACAATTTTAGAAACGTATTTTTAATTTTAAAACTTTAAATTACAGTTCAAATCTTTTCTGTGTCTTTATTCATAAAAATTAATTACGTATACTCGTACATCCTATAAAAAGTATGTGATAGGCCTGCGATATTTAAAAGCACAAATGTTGACTCAGGTATTTGCAAATTTATGAGTTACCCTTAGTCATAAATAATAATCATATAGAGTGAATTCAGTGCAATTTTGTTCATTTTTGTAAAATTACTATTCTTTGTCGTTAGTCTACATTTCTCTTATTTAAATATAACAATGAGAAGAAAATGCAAAGGTACTTGGGTTTCTTTTATTACATTCTACAATGATGCAACAATATGTAATTTAAAATTTTTTTAAAAACAAAAAACAATGAAGTGTTCTTAATAGAATTATGGAATGTTATAAATTGTTTAGGTTTTTGTTAGTCAGTATATATATTTGGTAATAAATCAATTATAATAAACTTAACCTTAAACTAGTGGTAAATAAATATACGTATAATTACCATCTAATTTTGAAAACTGTTAAAATAAACTTAGGTACTAAAAATGAAACCTATAACAACAATAACAATGTGAAGTATTTTGTGAGGTAAAATACGGAATTGAATCTTATAATATCTTTTTCCTACTTGAAGTACTTCAACCGTTTTAGTGCCATGGTTTTTTTACTCATATATACTTAAAAATGCCAAAGAATATTTTATTTTTGATGCAATTCACCCTTGTTTCGAAAAAAACTGTGTCTCTTCCAAAAATTGTCCAATTTTAATAATTTTTTCGGTGTTTTCTTAAGAAAAACTTGTACAAGGATAATTAAACACCAGGAAAATAATGGAAATATATATTGTGAACAAAAATTATAACAAAGCTGAAATCAAGGTCACATCGTCATTTTCGCAGTGCGGTACATCCTCCGCATCAGCAAAATAATTGTTATCGTCACTATTATCACTATCACTCAAAATTTGCATTACGCCAAATTGTAAGTGCACCACAATGTCACTAACGCTATCACTTTCTTCATAACTTGAAAAACGATCATTTTCACCCGGATTATTTTCATATTCCGACATTATGGGTTAAAAATTTTGTTTTCTTGGATCCTTTTTATATTGTAATTACTAATAATTTTTGTCAATAGATAAATCACTTTCTGCATCGATTTGTTTACGAAATTAATCGTAACCTACTGTTATAGCCCTTAAACATATTATTTTAAGGAATATTCTTTCGTTTAAAAAATAGAAAAAACCAAATTTGGTCAACGTGCATGTATTCATATATACCTAGGACACGTAAATTTGTGTAAATATTCGGTGTTGTGAATTTTAAAAAATATTGCATTAAGAGTTAAATTACATAATCCCAAGCTTAAGTAAGAAAATCCAGCTTTTACTGCCCAAGTAATCATTACGGTACTAACAATGAATTTGTTTAATGACAGTGTCTTATTTTGTTACTACGGTTTATTGCCTAGGAACCTTATGGCGTTCTCTGATCAAAATGGTAATTGATTAATTTTTCTATTCATAATTCGAGTACATAAGTTTATCAGTTTCAGAGACGGAGTGACACTCGCAGTAAGACATAAAACAATTACAATGTACTTACACGCAGAAGCAACGTCACATTGGTGGATGATAATAAAGATGTAAAAATTGGCAAAACAATTAAAAATAACAAAATGATGGACTTATTTGACTTTAGTTTGACCGTATTTTCTTCATGAGTAATTGATGGCAGCGATAAAAACGTCAGAAATTGGATTTTCATTTAAATGAATTAACTGAATATTATGTGAATAGCAACTGAATAATTTAAATGAATCAACTTAATATTTGTATTGAAAAAATTAATTAAAATAAATATTTCATATTTCCAATAAACGTGAATAAATAATTAATTTTTCGCCTAATCTTAAACAAAAATATTATTAGTCCAAAAATAACGTTAGTTTTATTGTCATTTCCAAAACAACGGAAAATTACATAATTTCATTAAGAAAATATTTGAATCTCGACTTTTCTTACTGAACATATCCATCCAGAATATTTATGTTTTGATCAAAAAATCTAGTAATACTTCACTAATACAACAATACCTAATTGGCTAGATACAAATGTTCGAAATTAAGTTACGACACAAACATATCTTAAAAAACAAAACCTTTAAAGTTTCTCATATTCCGATCGCTTTATATCATCTTAAAACTTAATGTTAAATTGAAAGTCCATTTCTATAAAAACAATACCTTACAGTAATTTAATTTGTTAAGTCAATAAAATATTTGGAACTTGAATAAGTAACAAGAGAGACTTACTACGTAACAAGATAGACTTACGTAGAAGATGCATTTAAGTTTAAAATAATAATAAGTTTTTAATACAGGGCATTTAGAATTTAGCATGAAATATTATTTTGAAAGGGTCAAGTTGTTTTTTAAAACATCATCTACACTTCTATAGTAAAATTCTAGAAGTACTTAGTTGCTTTTATCTCATTACTTTTTTGTGGATAATTTTTTAAAGAAGAATGTTATATAGATTTAAATCTAAAATCTTTTTAAAGAGGAACTTTACAGAGATTTAAATCTAAAATCTTTTTAAAGAGGTACTTTACAAAGGTTTTAGTTTTTAGTTTTGTATCGTTTTTTTCCTTTTATCGGGTTTGTCGGCATTTGATTTTTAAAAATATTTGATTGTATTTACCATTAACTTTATTTAACTTTTTGAGATAATTTTTAACGCGTTCATCACAATTATAAATCTTTCTAATGACATGCTGTCGGCCGCATAATATTTTATCGGAATCCAGAAGTAGTCACAATACTTCCGTACACAGAATAACAAGTAGCATGAAATAAACATGACCTATGGCCTACCACGTATTAACTCGGTTTCTTCCTCTATAAAACTTCATAGTAAGAAGGTATTTTTTTCATACACAAATACATTTATAGTAAAAAAATGAACCAGATACTTACTTAAAGACCAAATTCCATTCAAGATACTACAGTAGACGTTTTAGGTATATAAAAATAAGTCATATAATATTATAAATTTTTCGATAACTTTTTAAAACAAAATCCGTTTTTCAAACGCATAAAATTGACTTTTTACAATATAATTGTTTTTCTAATCGTATAACGTGGTAAGTAACAAGATTACACAGAAAAATAGTCGGTATGGAGTGATATAAAGCAGCCTTGTTAAGAGTTACAAAGCGCTATTGACCAGTGCCAGTCAGAAAGGTGACTTTCATAAGGCTTTGGCTAATCTATAATTTTGTATTGCTAATATGGAAGCGGCATAATTAAGATAATTTACACGGTGAAATCCGGCTCGCAGTATTTTATATATGTTTCATGTACCTGACCTAAAATAATTAAATTAATAAATTGTTGTCGTGTCTCAGGCCTAAAGCATTTTAAAGTGTCAATAGTGCAATCTGAATATCAACTTTGAAACTTTTTACATTATGTAAATATAAATTATTATCTTACTTTTGAATTGAAAACTTCTTTAGGCCCACTTTTTCTGAACAGTGAACGAAACTGAGCCGTCTCGCTCGGTTTGGTGACGCTGAATCGGAAAAATTCGAAACCAAGTTTATTTTTAGGCGCAGCAAGCCCATAGTTTTCTTAGATATTTAGTTAAATTTCAATCCCAAATATTTTTAAGATAGTTCAGTTTCCATGAACCCAATCCTTCATTCTTCCAGATAAACGCGGCAATATATATATATATATATATATATATATATATATATATATATATATAATAACTATATAATATATATATAAACTAGAAATCTTCACTTCTATTGTTCAGTTTCTAATTTCAGCTCTTATATACAATTTGAAAGAAACTTGCTTCTTATAGAAATGCCTTATGAACTGACATGTTTTCATCCACTCGAAACTTTTGATATATATATATACAATGAAGAGATTGACTCTGAAACAAAATTTAACCTGCAACTAATTTTAATGACTTGGTTTTCACTTTTTTGTGAAATAATAAATAAAAATAAATAATGATAAAGGAGAAAATATAGTATCGATTTGAAAAAGTAATATTTTCTCTTGCCAGTGCTCGGAAATCGCAAGTAATAATTGCATTTCACCAGAAATAAAAAGTCTCTCACTGCTACCAGCCGATGTTTTTATGAGCTAAGGAATTATATAACATAAAAATTATTAAATTGAAAAACTAAAATATTACGATAAATAGTTAGATTAGTTATTTTTATTAAAATATTGATTCAAAAACACAAAAGTCCCGTGAGTTTTTGAAAAAAAATGCTGGGAATATTTCTGACCATAAAGAAATTGACGGTATGTGATATATACGTTCAAATTTAAGCTTTTTAAATTAAATTTAAATTTATAAAGAATCTATTAAATTAAATGAGCAAGCTCCATGATCCGATTTAACGAGCTAAAACTGTGGTAAAATCTTTCCTAAACAAACTGATTGGCACCAGAGGTGCGTTGCCAGATTTGAAAAACACCCGCCTGTATTAAATTTAAAGAAATGGAAAACAAATGCCAATTCCAGACCAGCCTGAAGAAGACCAATGTTTACATGGGTTTCTCGTACAACCGATGATAATAGCGATTAAATCTAATAGCATTATAGTCACATTAATGGTCCAGTTTAAGAGAATTACAAAAATTAAAAACATTTTTAAATCCTCTTTAAACGTTGCAAGTAATCATTTATTCAGAAAAGAAAATGCAACACATACATGCTTTTTTTATAAAACATAGCCCAGGTAGATGCATGTTATATACCAAAATTAGTCGCTGCCGAAAATAAAATATCATTATTTTTTTAATTCTTTATAATTATAATATATTTTGCTTCTAGTGGGACTAAAAAAAGGAATTTTAAAATGTCATGCCGTCCGGTCTTAAAAATATCAATCTATTTATTCGCTTCCAAAATTCGGTCCATTTTCATCTATTATTGTTGGTGATCGAATCATACCTTATGAAGTAATTCAAATGTTTTGTAATTTACTTTATATATACACACACACACACACATAATTTTGCGTTAGTCGATCAAAGATTTTTTGTGCATACGCGTTCACTTTTTAAACCATATATGTTTTATATGCCTTGATTGACTGCCTTAATTGTCGAACAAGAAATCTTTATAATTTTGACATGTTAATCGGTATATCAGTTTATTACAGCATTATAGTTTATGCAGTTTTAAATACATCATACATAAAATTTTGTAATATATTTCAGATAGAGATCTCAATAAAAATGTCGCAAGATAAGAAAAAAATCATGTCTTCTCCATAAATGAAAATTGGGGCGAAGTATTTTTGGCGTATCATTACTAATGGGATTGAGATTTCAAATTAAAATTGAAATTGCAAATATTATAGTCCTTTTTTATTGCGAAATGTTAATGTTATGAGCTTATGTTACCAGCATTGTCATCAAAATCCTTTTCATCTCCTGCATTTTCCTCAATTTATTACATATTTATTTCTATTTAGGAAATTAATAATATTAGCGTCATCGAACTCTGAATACGTTAGAAGCTGTTAACATTGCGTGATTTGTATGCATTCCTTCTAAGATAAGTAACAAGCATATAAATTACATGCTGTTCTTTACTACTTTTGTATTTTTATATACTAAATGTATATCACCAAAAGATATAACGAAGCTACACCCATTACGCATCGAAGGTATCAACGTTACTTCCAAAAGTAATATAAAAAAAGTGCCTGTAAGCCACGTGAAATATATTATGACATAAGATCTGAAATGCCAAGTATCGCTGACATTTGATGCGAGTTGTAAATTGCTTTCAACTTGTATCGTTTTATGAAGCACGCGCACTTAACCTTTGGAAAATATTATACTAAATTTATTATCGTAATGGCACGATGTTATCGATAATTTATTGTGCGTGCGATCGTGATGAGTTTAACAATGAACTGAGAATTGCTTTTCAGCAAACTTCAGTCTTCAAGATTGCTTATCAAAAGTATAACAATGGAATATTTGCTGAAGCGACATTTATGTTTCATTTTAAGTTGACGTATTTTTATATTTTAAACCATATTCTTTACTAGCTACTGTTTCACTCTTATAATCATTGAAGTTATTTGGTGTTATTTTTGCAAATTATGTGTTATTTAATTTTTACTTTTTTTTTGCTCGTATGGAAAGAATGTGACTACTCTTAATGTAGTTTTAACCTAATTTCATGGAGTGTTAGCCACTTTATATTTAGTTCTTTCCAGGGTTCTAGAGACAAAAAGGAAGTTTTATAATTTAGTTGTATTTGGCCCCCAGTCTATTACAGACTCACAGTTCCCATAGGTTAGGTATGACCATAAAATTTGCATGTAGATGCTCATATCAATATCCCATTTACTATGCAGCAAAATATTGTAATTTGATAATGTACTTCCCCCTTTAGTAAAATGGAAGCGAAAGTTCTTTTTCGTAAATGATATCAGCATATTATTAAATAGATCGTTTAAAATCCACCTATATTTATATCATCGATACTGCAAATGAATAACCACACGAAATAAAAAAATTATTTCATTGGATTAAAATTTGGATATGTACAAATTGTTAAAAACGACACCAGGATAGAATTAAGGATTTGCTTTTGCAGTACCGAAACAGCTCTTCAAGTCGCTGCAATATTACGGAACTGGTGACAAAAAAAATTATTATTTTATCTTGATTTAATGATAAATGTGTATATCAAGAAAAAATGAGATTTTCATTAAAAATGTCCATCCATTTCTGTTCGTCGAATCATTTTACAGTAATTCTCGATTTACGTTGCTGTAATTTCACAAGTGGGATTTTTTACAGGCGGTATGTAAATTTGTTCATTTACGTTTGATGGTACGTAACTTTGTTCTTGAAACACATCATGTATCGGAAATATTTTTAAAACAATAAGAAAAACAATTTTTAATTCCTTCTATATGTGCGTGTTGCATCAGTGCATATTAATTTCAAATAGGTGTAAGACGTATGTCTTATTGTCCATCTAGGTTATAAAAAAAGATAAATATAATTCGAAGTCCTAATGAAATGTTCTTAAAATGTTAGTAAGTTTTTTACAAGAATTAAAAGAAAACGTACTATCGTTAAAATAAATTCATTAGTTGTGTAAGAATACTTATGTTATTTTCGATTTGAATATATTTTGTTATATTTGCTTAAATTTTGGTTAAACGATTATTACGCTAAGTTATAACAAAAGCGACGAAATTAAGTAAATACCTAAATTTATCGTTTACGTTTGTAACCTTAGAAATTATATTTTGACATAAAATTCACGACTGTCTATTTAGCTTAATACTAATCAAACTTCTCATTTAACAATCAGATTAATAATATTTTTGTAAAATATACACTTTACGTTAACACATTATAAAGTATGCAAGAAGGGATGAAACGTGTATTGAATGTATCGATGCTATCCTTTTGTTGTCTTGAATAGGAGCTGGGAAAAGATTTTAAAAATAAAAATATTTTAAACATGTTCGTAGAACCTAATATTTTATGCAAATATAATTAACTGCTGTCTCTTTCAAAATGTGGGTTCTTTGTCCCACTAAATTTAAGAAAATGGAAAATCGGTATCATGTTGCGCAGTGGGAAGTACTCGGAATTTCAAAAGGCAGCTCGTAGCTGCAATAATATATGGGGTACAATACGGGTCTTTTCCTCTTAGTAAAGAAGTGTAAAGTTAGGTTTATAATATGGTATGTGAATGGCGTAGGTAATATTTTTAACTTAACATTCAGTTATAGTAAAGTAGAAATATTAAAAAAAACAATTTTCCTTATTTACGTCAGAGTGAATAATCACTAATTCACGAATTATAATAAATTGCATAAAACATTTATTAAAACGAAGTAAGTAAAATAATTTAAATCATATACATTGGAAAAAAATAGTTTTCTCCCTTCTTGCCAGAAAAAATTAGTTTACTCTAAAGCGATCAGATTTAATGTCCTTTTTCTTCTACACCAAGTTTCGGGCGTTAGTTTACACCCATTTTCAATTTATGACCCATTTAGGATTTATAATTAGAGTAATATGTATTTGCCTATTTTGAATAAATTAGGGGTAAAATATATTTACAAATAAAATGAAAAGGAAAATGAGTTGCAAAAATTACCGCTGTTTTATAATTAATTTGTAAGGAAGTACCTTTAGTAGATTGTTTTTAGAATTCCGTAGGTGAATGACAAAATAAAAACACTGACAATTTGTCATGTCCGTCTGTCAGTTTGCATGTTACAGCATTATAATACCTATATTTGTGAAAGACCTATCGTGATGTCATAGTTAAGTTATAAAATGTATTTAATTAAAATTAAGTTTTTTAAATTATTTGTTATGTTAAAGGTCATTTACTTAAACATATTTCTAACTTATATATATATATATATATATATATATATATATATATATATATATATATATATATATATAGATATATAGATATATATATATATATATATATATAGATATATAGATATATATATATATATATATATATATATATATATAACTGTATTATATTCTACAATAACGGTTAAGAGCAGTGATCACGAAATCCAATAAAACAATGCACTCTTTATTATATTTAAATGTCGCTTTATTTACTTTATTTCTTATATCTCATATCTGCTTTATAATTCGGTGTATTTTAAGTTGAATAATTAAATTTTACATAGAAAAATATATCAAGCTATTTCATATATGTGCCATTAATATGTCTCTGACGTTACAAACATTTGGCGTTCATATGCTTCAGGTAATTTAATTACCAGCTGACAGCGATCATTCCTTAAAGTCTAGTATTTAACAAATTCGTAATTAAATGCTAATTAAACATTTACTTATGGCTTAACTTATATCATGTATCCACTATCTAATTGACGAAATAGCTCAAAAATCATGGGACATTTGTTAAATCCATCAAATCATATTTGATATAGAGACGCTAAAAACGATATTACCTTCACATTTATGTGAAATATTAATGTTTATTTGCCTCAATAGAGTCGGTAATTAATACAAACATTATATGAAATCGACATACATATTAATGTAATTTCACAAAACAGGCCCCAGAAGCGGTGGGAAGACCCTAGAACTAGAAGCGCTAGAACGCCCGCCCAGACACAGAAGCTGTGTCTGTTCTCCTATTGCCTGCGGAAAATGTTGAATAGCTTGAAGACAAAATTATACATTTCTGTAGGTATATATTTAAAAAACAACTTATGCAGGAAATATGTAAATTCTCGTTAAGTTACATACTCTCCTAATTGTAAAGAACTAAAATGCAGTAGATATGTATTATTTTATAAACATATAGAGATTGATTTTCTTGAAGCATTGTTCTATATTAAAATAGCGGATATATAGCTCAATTTCAGAAATATTTGCATAAGTATTCATTTGTTTGTCTCACTCTATCTCATAAACTACTAACCTGATTTCTAAAAAATATTGTTATGTCTAAAAAGCTTCTTAACTAAACTTTTTATAATGTAAGTTATGTTCATAAAGTTCTGCGAGAAACATTTTTAACTGGCTTTAAAAAAGGCGGAGGCTGTCATTTCGGAGCATAAGTATTTTTTTTTATTTTTCCTACAGCTGGGGCTCGGAGACGCGTTGATTGATTTCCATTTTATTTTTTGGTGTGAAAAGAAATGGCTTTAGAGACGTCCCATGTAAATTTAATCAGGGCCTGATAATGGACGCTGGAGATATTATAAGTAACTCCTTAAGGTATGAAAGTGTATGGCTCTTTTGAGAATAGCAATACCGAATTTAAACTCGATTGATATATCTTAATAAGCTTTTAGTCACTGATGGTGATCACGGTTTCATGATAGAGTCGAACGATGGTGATACAACTTTTCAAGTAAAAAGTAGATTCTTCGATTTTAGGCTCATTAGGGTTATCTTGTTGAGTCCGTTGGTCACAAATTGTGACAATTGTCTAATGATGGAGCCGAAAATTGGTGACAGGAACTCCTCAATAGTGAGAAAGAGAGATTTACCATGTTATAATCATTTGACTCATCTTGACAAGTCGTGTGGTTGCCAATGGTAGCTAAAGTCGGATAATAGAGTTAAAAGTTGGTGGCAGGAACTCCTGAATGGGAAGAAAAAATTCGTTGTGCTTAGGCTCGTTTGATTTATCTTAACAAATCCTTTAGTCATAAGTGGCCAATGTTTGTTGATAGAGCCAGTAGGTGTAGACATGCAGTCCTTAATAGCAGATTTATGGACTTTAACATAGCTGAAGAGCCTTTTAATCACAAAAGTTTGGTGGCCAAAATCAGATGATAAGACAAAAATGATGACAAGAACTCATCAGTGATGAGGATAAAACTCATAGAATTTGAACTCGTTTGACATATTTTGATGTAAGCAAGAAAGTGATGCTCAGTAGTCGACGCCTTCTCTATCTGTTGCTCGCAAATAGACACAAAACTATATACAGACATTAAACGCAATGCTCGACTTGACACCAACTTGAATATCTTAATACATTAATATTCTTCACCCAAGTATAATTTTGTAACACTAAAATGTATCACATTTAGTAAAGGCAGCTCAAAGTCAATAGTTACTGAAATGTTATATTTATGATAATTAATTTGCATTAATAACGATTTCCGAACTTCTTTTCTTAAACTGAATATTATTTATTTTGTTACAGAGTTACAAATAGAAAATGCCACACCAGAGAACACCTACCAGCGGTGTTTCCATGTGAAGAAGGTATTGAAGAATCTCCTGGTAAAGTTCGACGAGCGAGACGTCTTTATGAGCATCGAGTACCAGGATTAGATCCACGATAGGATGAAGAACAATGATATTCTTGTGCTGCAGCTCGGTATTGGAAAATAATTTAAAATATATTATTTATAATTATATCGCTACATAGACATCTATATCATAATGTGATTGATTCAAATAAAACAAGGTTTTTGAAAACTTCCATGATCATAACGAAGGAGTCGGGACAAATTTTAAATTATATAAGGGGAAATTTTTTTTCACAATTTGCTACATATTAATTGAGATCGACATACAAAGCATTTACTTGCAAAATTTCATCCAAATAGGTTTACGATTAGAGAATTGTTTTAAAATTAGATTAGAAGCAACCCGTTCAAAAGAAAAAATCAATTTTATATTTTTTCCATCTATAGGAACAAACATTAGGGAACAAATAGAGTCACTAAAAACAATATTTATGAATATACTATTTCACGATCATTTGTTAGGCATACGAAACCATTCTCGTTTACCATATTAAAAATAATAAGTTAAGGGTATTAATAAAGGATAGTATTTCACACACGTGTACGTGCAACAGATTGAACATACTTCAAATATCTTTCTGGATGTGACTTTAAAAAATAGGGATATGAGTATATAGAATATAGAAAAAATAGCGGTTAGAGATCATTCATAAGCCTCATTAATATTACCAATTTTTAAAAAAATGTGTAAAGAAAAAAATGTTTTGGATGTCGAATTGTCACCTATTTTCCCATTCTTTTTCTTTGCTGCATTATAATTTTAATGCATTAATTTATGATTAAACAATTGTGTTTAAATTAAAACTAATTTATCAACTGAATATATGTTATATGACAATTAACCAAATTTATATGCTAAATTTACATCTTAAAACGACGCTGTTACTACTTGTTGATATGTTTGTAGTTTAATGAACTGATCGAGCTTGGCTTTCCCCACCAGTTTCAATATGTTCCTCGTAATTTATTACATGGAATTTGAATCCAGTTTGTGCCTTTAATCAATATACTTAATCGATGGGAGTAATTAAGAATAGAAAGAATATTTTCTTAACTGTTAGACATAAAAAGAATTAAAGCTCTTTAGTTTGTTTTGGCCTTTTCGTTATATGTTAACCATAGTGACAATTATACAAATTTCCTTAAGGAGTCTTGTACTTTATTATCGTCCTTCATGTAATTTTCATACTAAATCATGACATTTCCTTTCAAAATTAGATTTGTACCTAAATTCATCTCTGCAGATGTGTATTCAGATCAACATTTTAATTTTTATTTCAAAACGTACTTTTAATTTTTAAAAACTTAATTTCACGTTATGTGCAAGAAAGGGCTTAAGATGTTTTTAAATACTCATCTAATTCCCAGTTAATTAATTAAAAAAATATTTCAAACATCTTTGAAAATAAAAAGAACTTTTTATTCATAATTCAAATATATATTTTCGATTGATTAATATGATTAAAATCGATTAAAATTTTAAAAAAAACCAACACGATGTAACTCCATATGTTTGTAAATTTATAAATTATCTCCTCGTCGATTGTAACATTATTTCCAAGCTTATAATTTTTTCCCTTATAGGTGTAAAGGTATCTTTTCTTTGCTATTGTCAATGGAATGCTTTCTCGTCGAAGCGAATACATCATAGAAAAAACTACATCTTTCTTTGCTCATACAAGATACATATATTTTGCCAAAATACTCTGCATTGAACAGTTCATTGAGACTTAGGTTATTGTCTTTCAGTCCTGTAGTTAAAACTAAAGTACCTATTAGTGCTTTGACCTCATCTTTATTAGTTTCATTCTGCGTAGATGTAATTTGTTCAGAGTATTGTTTTTTTCTGTCAATCTCTGAATTTTTCCATTTCACTATTTCTCTAAAATCTCATCAGTCATGAATTGTTCGAATAATAATAGCAAACTAACCATAGTTCTTAAAACAGGAGTTTGTCCTTTAACAATACGAACGAATTTATTGCTACTATTCTGCCTGATGTATGACCTTTACTCGTTGCCCATGCAAAGCTTTTTCAACCATGAATTTTTCTTTGTGTCAAGGTCAAGATATTTGAATTGCTACCTGAACTCTCACAGTAGAACAGGTGGTATTTTTATCCCCAAATACCCTGATGAACGAGATTAATTATACCTGTATAGTTGGAGTTTCAGGTAATTGACAACATTATTCAAATTTAACAATATCATCACTTGCTTATTTTCAGGAAATGTATTAAACTTAAAATCCCATTGTGGAATATTTATCGATTGGATTCTTATTTATATTAGATAATTTGGATCACTCTCGCCAAACCTTACTTTGGATTTGGGTAATTTATGTAATAATTTTGTAAATTTAAAAAAGTTCGGAATCTTGACAAAGAACCTTTACGAATTGCTTTATAAGGCACAATTGTATAAAAAATTGGGCCTCCACAATTGGTCTCCTTTAACCTTACGCTTTCGTATCTTGGTCGATATTGATAACACGTTGAGTCTGTTTTACTATCCCATGAGCAAAACTAATGAGGATATTTAGTATATTCGCCTTACATTCCTATCAGAAAGCCAATCATCATAAAATCTCTCTTCATGGACCAAGTCCATCATTCAAATCATAGATCGGGTACATCATGGAACAGTTTTAAACTTTAAACTCTTAACCGCCATTTTCATACTCACATAGTTTTCTTTAAACTTTACCAACAAAGCCAAAGAAAGAGATAGAAACTTATTTACATTGTGAAAAAGGACAGCTTTTAGGCTTTTCGTAAAACTATCTATAAAAAGACGCCCGTCAGTGGTAATGTTTGGGAACCTTACTTCTTCAACAAGTCCAACACATAATGATAAGAACAAAGCCCGTCTTTTAAAAAAATAAGAAAATATTTCATAGCCCATAAGTCTCTGAAACTGGTAAATTCTACTTAGGAACTGAAAGAAAAATCACTACCTCCTTCAATAGAGAGCAGTGATAATCTTGCTAAGCAACACATCACCCGAACAGACGATGATGCTGCTTCCTTGAAATTCGGATTATAGTTCATTTATAAATTCCCATGGTAAAACACTTACGTAATTTTACGTATCTTATGCGCTATTCGAATAAGTGCAATTTAACCAAATTGAATTATTTTTTAAACCATAAAAGTAACCTGTTGAACAGATAAAAAGCGGATCACGATTAATTTAATAAAAGAAATAATTCCGAAACGGCTTTAACTGTAGACAAAGCCTTTGATATTAATTTTTTAGCTTTTTCATATATTTTTTCACTCATTTTATTTTTAAAGTTTTCTTGATTTTTTTTTGCCTAATCTTTTTTTCTAAGTGTGTAATGATAAACTCGGAAAACTATAAATTGATAAACTCGGAAAACTATACCAATTGATAAGTGGTAAGGGTAATTTTTTTTAAATAAACGGTGATAAAGTTTTGTAATTATCCAAAAGAAGATTTAGACTAAAGTGACTGCTTCGCTGATTATACACTTATTTTGTTCGATAGTTTAATTTACATCAAATTTAAATATATATCATATTATTCACTTAAATCTTTTAATAGTTTCGCTGAAGTATATAATACGTCATATGGTACTACACATTTTTTATTAGTTCCAAATTTCTTTCCTAGTACCTTAGGATCTTCCTTATATCATAGTCATGAAACAATATACGAGCATATCTGGAAATTCCAGTGCGTATCGAAAAGTGTCACGCAAAGGAATCAAACATAAGTACTCTATTATAACTCGTATTAATACTAAGATGTGATAATATTTATATTTAAGTATATATATAAATATATATATATATATATATATATATATATATATATATATGTATATGTATATATATATATATATATATATATATTGTGCAATAAAATATTGGGACATTTAGAAATTTAATTTAAAATGCGCGTGAGAGATATATTGTTATTTTTTAAAATGCAAATCTTTACATAAATACCTACTTAAGACTGTTTAACAATAACTAGTCCATTATGTGATAATTTAGTCCTAAATATTTAACAAAAATTATAATTTGACGAGAACATTGTTTTTTGCAAAAAATGTAACTATTTATTCAAAGTAAGGTTTACTTTGATATGTGTAGTTTGTTATTTAATGTGAATAGGCATACTTATACGATTACCTAAATCTTTGACTGAGAATATTAGGTAATAAATATACCCCAGAATCAGTACACAATATTTTGTATCAATTTAATCATGAAAATACTTATCAAATTCAGTTATCTGCTTTGTAACATTAATATATAAGAGTTAAGCTAAGCTCTCAGCTGAATACTTTTTTATTATTTAATAATTTAGAAATACCAAAAATTAAATTCAATAAACATATTCAATAAATATTTAAACAAAGAAAATTAGGGATGAGTTAAGAATGATAGAAAGAAGTAATACAAGACCAATTTCAACGTTATAAAGGAAATTAAGCATAAATAAATTCTTGTAATTGAAAGTTACAATTGGCAACATTTTAAAATAAATTGTAATATTTAAGCTCTGTTATAAAGCTCTTCAAACGTAAATATTATGCAAGTTTTTGTAATATAAAGTTTTCCAATTAAAAATACCTCTGTTAAAACAGTAACTCGGTTGATACAGAACTTTACGAAGATCGTACTTTTCCCAAGCGTATTAAACATAAAAACTACAGATATTAAATTGAATGAAAACATGGAAATAACTACAAATTGTAAACATAAATTGAAAGACGTAAAGTTCGTATAACTACTTATAACGTAAACTTTAATTAAGGCGTTTTCCAATAAAGTATAAATTGAACCCTATACTGAATCCTAGGAACAGGGTTTGTATTTGATGAATCACACCATTGAATATATTTGGCGTTAATTTTGTAGAAATTCATTATTCACAATTAAATGAAACTAGGTGATGTAGTATTATTTCTACTTTCTTTACATTCTTTACCACGACCTAGGTTTCGTTGTATTACAATATCTTCAGGTGGGATATTAGCAAAGATTAACTCTTAGAAACAACCAACAGCATTTATGTTTCAAACACAATAGCGGAAGCTTGCTTTGTGCGGATTTTTCCATTACTTATGTTAATGAGTTTATTGCAAGGCGCAGTGTAGATTTTATTATATTACCGAGAGTTATACAATATACCAGTATTTTAGTGAGGGTAATAAATTCAATTGTTATTATTATACGGGGTTATACAATGCAAACTTTACGGTGTATGTAATAAAATTAAATGGAAGTTATTATCGGTAACATATTTATACAAAAGCAAGGGTACTTGAAAGTAAGGACAAGGTATAATACACTAATTCTACATATCTCCGGTTTTGTGTATTCATATATTTATTTATTTATTTATTTTAATTTTTTGTTTTTATTATATATACTTATATTTATATGTGTATTAGTGCTGAAACAATTTCCAGATTACTGTAGTATTAATGTTGTATATTTATATTATATTTAGAAGATATTAAGAATGGGTGATGATATTATATTTAGTTGTTCATTTAATATATTAACCTTGATATCTTTTTTATGGCTGTTTATGTCTAATGTTTCTAGGATATTAAATCACACCTGAAGATATATATAATATCCCACCTGAAGATATTGTAATACAACGAAACCTAGGTCGTGGTAAAGAAATTAAAGAAAGTAGAAATAATACTACATCACGTAGTTTCATTTAATTGTGAATCACACCATTTTATAGTTTACTCATTTAAGGGCAGCGAATTCGGTACTAAAATAATTTCTTTAAAGCAACTGGTTGTGGTTGCTGCAATATAGGCAGCAAATCGCATACTCGATAAATGTTGCAAATATCAAAACTCTGAAATTTATGTAATAAAATATGTTAATTTACGTGTAAAATTTAATTGATCATGGTCAAATATCGTGTTAAATTTTACCTAATAATTAAACAGACTGTTTCGATGGTGCCAGTTTTATTGGAAATATACATGCAACTTTAAAAGAATCTAGATTGACCACGAAATAATATACATTTTCGAATTATTGAGAAATCTTGACATTTCATTGAAGGTTTTTATGAATAATTTTTATACGACACATTTTTGTGTTCAAAAAGTGTCTTGACAGACCCATAGACGAAACATGAAGTAATATGGTAAGGGTTTATTTTTTTCATTTTGAGGTACGGAATCCTAACAAGAGTGCATCATCCAAACGAGTCAAAAAGGAAGTAAAGGGATCACGAAATTTCACTTTCAGGAAAAGTAACATAATACTTAAGGAGAAGAGTTATTTATTTGAATTAAATAAACAACTTTCTACTATGCATTACTATTCTCTTCTTTAAGTATTTTTGACTAAGCGATTTTGAGGACGTACATACAATTGCTATTGATATTAGTTTTACAAAAATAGCCTGATATCGTTAATAAGAAGACAGTGAAATATATATGTAATAATATACGAATAGCTAAATATTGATAATGACCATATTGATGTAGTATCGATATCCAATATATGATATAAGGAAACCAGTTTAGGCAAAATATCGCAAAGTTGTCTGCGTACGCATTCAATTTTAGAAATAGTTGGTTGATTTTATTAGGATTGTTATTATCATGCATGGTATTTTTTATTACACAAGAATATGTATTCATATATTCTATTGAATTTTGTAATATTTTTGGCCCTCATACTTTCACATACATACTCAAAGTTAATCTTTACAGTTACTTTAAAATGATTCTTCGTGGTCCTTCAAACCTCGATTTTGAGTTCACTTTCTACTTTGTTTAGGATTTCATTTCAGATTATTTTTAGGAATATGGACAGGTCCCTTTCGAAACATATGACCAATCCCAATATATTTGCGGCGTTTGATTGCTCAGTTGGAAATTCATTTTATCGTCCCAAGGAAATTTCTTGAGCTATCTTTTTGAGCCACGATATTACCTCTTACTATTTGCATAATAACTTTTATAATTTGCCATAAATATTTCTTTAAATCTGAAGATTTGAAACGCAAACTCTATACTCTTTTATTTTTATTAAAATTAGATGAATGTGTACACTCGTAGTTACAAAATTTATTTAGGTATTGATTTTAAATATAAACTGGCTAACATTTATGTGGTGCCTTGCGTTTACATGTGTTATTATGTGCAGTCATTTTTTGGTACCTAAAATTAGAATAATAAAAATTGTCGGATGCAGTAAAGCCTCGTAATATTTATTTGATGCGAAATTTTTAGTTACACCATCAGTACTCAAATCTCTAGTTTGTCGACTGATAACAATAGAGAAAGCATTGGACTTTTATGCCTTTTATTTTATTTTATGCACACATCTATGCTGAAACTTTTTAATGGAACTCCCCAATCAGACTGACTTTGATGAACTAATAATTTCATACCGGTACCGGAACTGCACTTAAAATAGGAATGCAACAATCAAATCAGATATATTTAATTGAACTATCCTTTTCTCTGATTTCTTCTCATAAACTTAACTATCTTCACCAATAGTATGTCGTATTGACCAATATGTTTTAGGTTTAAGTAAAGTAGAATTCATATGTACATAAAACGTGTATCTTAATATTATTCAAATTATATACACTGATGAATTACAATCCCTTATAAACATCAGTAGAAGGTATAATATCAGTGCGCGTCCCATAGGGTAAGCGATAAGTCTAACAAGTAGGTAGCCGACCGCAAGTGGCATTCGGATCGGGAGAAAACATGTTGGCGGAAGTGGAGCAACAGAGAGCGACTTCCTTCCGTCTAGTTGATCGTCCGTTCTACTTGTTGCGGAAAGATATTATGCTGCTATGCGCTTTTGTGAGAAGATGACCTCAATGATTACAATCGTCATTATGCAGTGATACAAGTCGATATAAAATGAAGAATTCGGATTTTGTTAATTTTTAATTCCTAAAACACGTTAACGTATTTGACATCTTTATAATGAATTTTTAAAATATATTTCATTTAGCTGATAGCCAATTTCATGTGTCATTGTACGTCGGTTTCATCAAAGCCGATGGTGTCAAAATTCAATTGATGACCTTATCAATAACTTTCAAAAGTACTATTAAAGTGGAACCAGTCAAAATCAATAACCTAATATCCACTCATCACTATCCCTTGAAATATTTATCTAAATTTTATATTGGATATCGAATTTTATTTATTTGGTATTGTTTCTTTTTTTGGAGACTTCGTTGTGAAACAAGAAACACTGGCGTTTGTTCGTCCGTTTGCCTGCCACAGCATCACAGCATCTTCATTTTCGACTCGTTTATGAAATGTTGAAAGTAAATGCTTCATATGGAAATTTTAATTGGTATGAAGCGAAGTATTAAAAAAAAAATTAGTATATGTGCCGAACAAGCAAACAAATTCGTACGTGCCATGGCATGAGGACTTCTTGAGCGTTAATTTAAAATAAACAAATCATTTAAGTAAAATTTTCCTTTAAGAAAAAAATATTTTCAGTCATTTTTTGGCATATACATTATATTCGAAATAATTACATAAGAGTGATTAGCAATTTTGTTATAGTTGATGACATGTATAAATTATGGCGTATCTTTTTTAATGCTTCTTACCATAAACATTTCATATATTTATTTGTTAATAAAAATAAGAAAATATTTTTGATAGTCATAGAGAAAGGCAATAGTTAGTAATTTTATGTGTTTAAATAAGTGACAATACAGTAATATACAATTTGTAGTATAAATATTAAACAAGTCGTAACAACAAACTTAATCTTCTTTCAAAAAAGGCACAGAATTTATCTAGCTTTGCCCAATTTAATTTTTTTTATTCTAAAATAAATTCATGACTTGGATCGCTTATTACCTTTATTCTGTGGGGTTACCTGGAAAATGTAATCTTAAGGGCGACACCGATATATTAGTAACGATTTTTTTTCAATACTCCTAAATATTTGATATTTTATTATTACTGTTTCGAATGCAATCATCGCCGGTGAGTAAAAAGCAAAAAATTACATGTTAAAACACTTGTAAGTGTGGTTTCTTTATCGACCATATTTTTTTAAATTAATTATTTTAATTATTATCAAATAAAAATTTAATTATTAATAATTAAAATTATATGAAAGGAAATATGTTTTTAAGGTTTACAATACCGTGGTTGAAAAGTTAGAGGAGCATAGGAATATATTGTTCGTCAGTTGAAGCTTAATATTTTGCAAGCGAAAACCTCGTTGAAACATGAAAAGTAGTTCTCGGAACCAGGATTTTTAATTCTTCTTATTTAGACCTGGAGATGTTTCATATTTCCTAATTAATGTCATATTACAATGTTAAAATCTACTACAATTTTTTTTTTGCAAAAAGACATGTAACATATACATGACCTATGACTATATTTAAAAGAATTCTCAAAATTGTTATTGGAAAGACTTACTTTCCAATGACAAACGTACAAGTCAATCAAACGTACAATCCATTTCTTTTCCGTTCGAAGAAAATTTTATTTGATGTCTGTTACGCGATTTAATACGTTTTACGTTCTAAAATAACCTTATAATAACATTAAAAGCGATAATAATAGTTATTTTAATAATAATAATAGTTACTTTATTATAATAGTACTACTCAAAGTAACTGAAAGTGAAGAATTTACATATTCTCATAAATTTATGTTGTAGTATATTATGTCAAATGACTATAAAAATAATGAAAGAAGTATCATTACTGAAACAAAATGGATGAGGAGAAAAATAAATATTAATATTAATAAACCATACCTACAATAACCGTTTTTTTTTGGACGGTGGCTTATGCAAATAAGAAGTTCGTAATCCTGTAACGGATGGTAAAGCAAATTGAAATATATCCTTTTTAATAAAAACATAGCGTTGAAACAATATATATATATATATATATATATATATATATAAATATATATATATAAATATATATATATATATATATATATATATATATATATATATATATATATATATATATATATATTCTCTTTATATTCTCACAACTATTTTCTTTTAATTTTATTTAGAAAAAAGAATAAAACTGAGATAATACAAAAGTACACGAAATCAGCTGTGTAATGAGCTGTCTAATAAATCCGAGGAACTATCGTCTCATAAAATTATGAAAATTTGGAAATGCATTTCCTCTTAATTAATGAACTTTTAACTTACATTTATTTATATCCTGGAAGTATGCTAAAAGCTTATATACATTTCCTAGGCCGTTTCTTCCCCATATTACTTTAAAATAAGTGAATAAATTAAATTCTCTCATCAGGGAATTTGGGTGTGACATTTGTCGAACGAACGGTAATATAATCATAATGAAACTTAGCATAAACTTACAAACATCTCTGATTTTCTTCATCAAGTAACAGTCTAAAAAAGCCTAGTCCTAATACATGCGTGTTTTCGTAACTTTTTGCCAATTTAAAATCGAGTTCTATATTGATATGCACACCATGCAGACGACAGGTCAGTGAAAATACAAAAATATTTCCGTAGTACTTTTGTGAATCGATCGTTTTTCCTTTGTTTTAATAACTAAATTTTTATCTAGTTCGTTGAAAGAAAAACTACATACATATATATATATATATACATATATATATATTTATATATATATATATATATATATGTATGTGTGTGTGTGTGTGTGTGTGTGTGTGTGTGTATGTATTTGTGCGTCTGTGTGTGTGTGTGTGTGTGTAAATGACCACTTTCAGTTCACATCTTGTATAAGTTTTTCTTATTAAACTAAACTAAACTATGTGTAGATATACTCACACCCTGTTTTAAGATCAATCCTTTAAAGCCAACGATGACTTCAAGTGATTAACATTATTTTTCCTTTAAGCAATTACTGAAAATTTTCTCAGCCGGTAAACATATGTAAGCAGTTCATTACGTAACACTGTTAAAGTAATAGAAATCAATGGCGCAGCGGTAAAGCATTGATTTACGCGAGGAACGGAATGAAAACCTAACTTCGGATCTAGATGTTGATGTATTTTTTCTTCTTTGGTTTCTTTGGTGTGGTTGGAAATAACATTTCTTTATTGAATTCAAATAAAAAATACTTTTTAAGCGTAAGTTTATTAAAAATTTACTTAATTTTACGTCAGTGATTCAATGTATTCAGTGCATGCATATCCAGATACGGTTTAATGCAAAAAAAAATTGAATATCGGCTATTTATATTCGAATCCCACAGATCCAATCCCTTTGTTTCTTGTATTTTTTTTACAAAAATATTATTCATAAATAAAAGTCAAATAAACACCCCTCCCATGATCGAGGTACAATCAATATGTAAACCATTTTTATAATGAAAACGCTTATTTTCTCGTTACATGAATATATTTATTTATTATGTGCTTATTAGTATGCATTAATATATAATATTACGCTATAATTTGGTGTCAAGAATATAAAATATGAGCGTTAAATGTGCACTATTATAAGTTGAATGTGCACTACTATCGTTTTGGTTTATTCCGTGAATGCATAGATAGTACGCAACTACTATTAATGTTAATTATTTTTGATTTTTGAATTTGCTATTGAACATTTGCAACATTTCATTAGTTAATATTTTGATTACACAGTACAATTTTATTGGTTACTCAAGTGTTAACTTCTACTACGTGGTCTTAAGCAGCAGAATTTTTTAAGTTTTTGACATACTTATTTATTTAAGGGGTGTGAGTTGCATAGCAAAAAGCTTTGGAGGTTCATATTTAGTAAAGAAAGGGCCATTTTTTATTACAAATAATTTCTTACTCTATTTTAGAATAACTTTTATTATTCATACATAAATTAATAAATTTAAATTATTGCAAACTATTCTTGGGACCAAATATGTTATAAGAAATTTACATCACGTAATTCTCAGGGTATATTTTATACGAAAGTATGGTCTATCTACTTGAGTAAATTATATCAAAGTCATTTATTCGTGACATCGAAAGCGCTTTAGAGCTTAGTTTTATGAAATTTGTCGTCCTTGATATTATTTAACATGTAAACAGAGACCTTGGTATTTTAACAATACCTATCCATCAAGTCGTCGAATTTTAGTACCGTAAAACATGTTTGTGGCTACAGTCTGTACGTGTACATTTTCTCTTTACACGCATGAAGTATTCGAGCACAACTGAGATACTGATAACAAAAACAACGTGAAACATATTTACGTCGGGCCAAATGCGAGTGATATATACGTGTTAGCTTCGGGCGGATTTAACAAAATAGGCACAATGGGAAAGGGAGCTTATTCTGCTAATTCACGTGCCTGTGGTTAATATAAGTAGTCAGAATAGTACGTTGTATTGAGTTGTTTATTGGGAAGTAAAGATTGAAATACTTTGCTTTATGGGTGATGAGATATTGCATTTACTTGTAAAGCAATAGCATTAAATTGAATTGTAATGTTTATAAATATGAATTTGTTAAGAAAGCGCACTGCAGGACTTATTTCATGTGAAAAAAAAATTCTTTTTTATTACGCCATTTCTGTAATAGGGTTATATTTGAAGACAATAGTCATTATGTCAATAATTATGGACAAAGCAGTAAAATGGGTATCGTTTAAATATTTGTAAAGTAATAGTAAATGAGATATGTCCATGTAGTAGTTGTGAAAAACGTGTAATGTAAAAATGTTGCAATTGCTGGATTTGGTTTTAAAACCCACGTCACAGCTGAACCTTATTTCTTTTTTAAATGTTTGAAAAAGCTTATTGTAGGGACATCTGGGGATATGAAAAACTAATTTTTCCTCTGAATGTTAACGAGTTATTAAGAGAATGAGGAGATTATAAGATGCACTTTATATATCGTAAATCAGATACTTTGATATATTATAAATAAGTAAATTATCATTATATCGAAAATGACAGTGACCGATGATTTTCAGAATGTCCATTTCATTATTTCATCTACTTTATTATTGAATATAATAGGCCGCTAACTCTCTACTCTTCGTTACAAGATAAGCGTAGTTCTCATAAAATAACATTTAAGGTGGTCGAGGGAAAATCCGAAGCTCTGAATAGAAGGAAATTCTTGTTCTGCTTAGAACTTTAGATAAGCTATTCTATTAGTGCAAACAACGTAGTGAATACGTTTTTTAGTAGCTTAATGATCTGAATCAGATCACCTCATATATACGAGTATCTAATGATATAAATATTTTATCTAATCATGTCGTGTACACATTAGTTAAAAGCGATTTCCAATATTGAACATGTATGTAAAGACGGACTTATAAATTTTAAATGACAGGTAATCTTTCTAATATTATTCAGTCAATATTAATGACATGTTTACATAGAACTGGGAGTAGAATCCTTAACAATGTATTCAGTCACTTAAATATGCAAACGGAATTATCCAAATATCTATTACTTTATGATAAAAAATAATTTGAAATTACTTACATAAAAGTTTCAAATTTTTCACGACCAAGATTAGGGTATATGTAAAAAATACTAGCAATTTGCCAAACGTATCTAGATCATCAAAATAATCCCTCTGAAATTTACCCAATTGTGTGTTCTCCAGTCTGATTGTGGTATTTATTTCATTAGTAGTGATGATACTGTATGTACTAAAGGGCAAATATATATGCTTTATGAAATTATAAACATTTATTAAAAATAAAATAAATACCACAATGTAATGGAAAATTATAATACTGCACAACTTTGTTTGGTACTTATAATAAAATAGATGCTGCTATTTAAACAAGTAATAATATAAATATTAATTAAATCAGTGCAGATGTTAATTAATATTCTAAAGTAAAAATTTTTTGAATAGATGTTTGAATTTTTGAATGGCTTTAACGTAAAACGCGTACTTAATAGCAAAGTGTTATACCATGGTATTATACTATTGTATGAATAATTTAATTTAATTGTATTATACATTGTTCACAATTGCAACAGAGTTTAATAAATCGATTTTCAAATTTGGATATTAGATTCAAAATTTGCTTTTACCATGTCATATGTACTCTTAATCTATAACGAAATCTTAAATTACAAACGAGATGAACTTCATCAAGTAACTGAACAGTTTACTCAAAATGTATAATATACTCGTAAATAATTGTAAGAGTTTATTTCGTGCAAGATCTGTCGTGAGCGAGAACAATCGTGAGATTAAATTTGTTCAAAAGTATTGCGTTATTAGTTGTTTATCACTTCTAAAATATATACAGTTTTAATTACTTAGGCAGCATTCCATTATTTAATATAATTTCTGAACTAACTTTGAATAAATATTATTTTTCGTTTTAATTAGAGTAGAAATTTCTTCTCCATATGAGGTGACAGCAGTTAATTACGAAATAATAAATAAGCTAAATCATGTGTTAAGCGGTTAATTTTCCGCACCGTCTGAAAAATAAATATATTTTTAAATTTTTTTTCATTTTTCTTATTAATAATATCAAAGGTAAAGTGTAAAACTTCAAATGTAATCATAATTTATAATCCAAACTAAAATTATGCAAAAATGTTTCTTCCTCGTTAAATAACAGCAGTTAGTCATAAAATAAACTAAATCATGTATAAAATGGTTAATTTTTCGCACCAGCTGAGAAATAAATTTTTTTTTCTTATTAATAATATTTAAAGTAGGCAAAATTATCACAAGAGGTCATGACAAAGTCACAAATCTTATATATGACTATGAATTTTTTTTTTGACCTATAGTTAACAGTCCAAAGAAAATCGGCAACAAAGAAGTATCTACAGTCGATTTGAGACAAGTATAAAGTTTTATTTTTGCAGCAATAGTATCGTGCTTTAATTTGAATTATCTCGACTTTACATAATTTGAAATATAACTTCCAATGTTAAAAAAGGACGAAATAAATTTTATCGCAAATATTTTAGCGATCCGTTTCATGTTTCTCCTAACCCCTTTCAGAGTCTTAGCTTCAGGCTATTAATAAGGCTTGGATGGTACGAGCCAACGTAATATAATAAAGAGCTTGGTATGAAAACTTCGCATTAATTTTCTTTTATTAAAAAGTTAATGAAAGTTAGCTTGCTTTTCGTATAACGGCAGTTCAGTTTGTATTAATAGCATTTAAGTAGATTTTCTTTCAATCTAATCGACTTATCAAATTGTGTATTACGAAAAATATTACGGAAGTTTTTTTAAATATTTACTCTTGCTAGCCTTAAATTTAGCTTCCATTATATTAGTCTTATTGAAGTATTATTCCTATATTAAATTTCTTCTGTTTTTGGGTTAAAATTTCTGCATAATTACGAATATCAGAAGTTGCGGAATGGAATACAAACGTCCTATGTCCCCATTTTAATAAACCATTAAAGTTATGCAAATAAAGTTACAAAAGCTTAAAAGCTTGTGTAATATTTGAGGTATAAGATTTATGTACCAATGTTTCACTTATTTAAAGTTATTCTTAAATTAGTAAATAGCCCTGAGTACCCGAATTATGACTAAATATATCTCACACTTCACATCACAGAATATTTAATCAAATAGACTACGCATTAGCGCGAGAGCCCTGAGGAAAGCGATGGGGTAAAATGCACCGTCGCGCCGCACACGCACATTGGACGTTACCTGTCAAGAGCTTGTTTCCCGTGTGTGTTTTTCTCCAGTATATTTTGTTTAAAACAATTCATAATGCTATATTGAACGGTAAAGACTTGTAAGAAAAGCAGCAAGGATAGAATAATGTTTCATAAGAAAGTACATATTTGTATCAATTTAACAAAATTAAATATCACGAATTTCAAAATTGAAATTGACATGATACTTTGCATGACGTCAGCAATAATATTGATGTATGTAGACTTAACACGATTTAAAATATCGATTTTGTGTGTTTGGTAGTACATACAATTACCAAAATGTAATTTTGTTTTGTATCTATTAGTATCTGTGTTAACGATTTTTATTTGTTATATTTTATTACATCGGTTTATATTCCATTTTCTCTCGGGATACGGTTTGGAAAATATTTTATGTGATATTCGTTGAATATAAAAAATTAATGTTTTTTTACAGATTTCCTCAGTTTCCAAAAAGAAAAGAGAATTGGTTAAATGCAGTGAACCAGCCTGATATCTAGTTTTCCACTAAATTTAGCGCAGTTTACTCTAAACATTTTAGTGTAAATTATTTTGATATCAGCATAAAAAGTAGAAGACGTTTGCACAGCCACATAGCGCCAACACTTATGCTGACTTGTGTCTATAATCTATGTATACTATTTAATTGTATTTTTCAATAATCGGTAATCTCTAGAGGTATGGCCCGCCAAAAAATGGTACTGGAAGTTAAAATATATATACACAATGTTTAAAAACCATTATAACAAAGCAAATGCTATAGCTTAAATCGGGAAAGAAAAACAGTTCATTAAATTGTGTGGTATTAATGAGAAATAAAATCAAACTGATTTATTGCATAAATTTGACTAATGAGTTCAATTTTATATCTCAAAATCCCAAGTATACACAATTGTAAGCCATTATATGTGTTATACCACCCATACTAATCTCATCATAAGTTATTTTTACCATATCATGAATTTAAGTAATTTTGGATTTATTTTGTATTCTAAAATAATATGCAAACACTGAACTTTTTATTGATTTTAAAACTGAAAGAAAAAATATGTACCTAATAAAATTTGTATTTTAACTTCAAATAAGTTGGTTGCAAAGTTGACCTCCATATTTCTTATTATATCGATAATTTCAAGTATCGAATTTGTACGAATTGAACACAGACATCGAGGGTTCCATATACTGTGACCGTCTAAATTAACCATTTGTCACAAGACTTGTTGAAGTAATATTACAAATTAAATATTTCGACCCATTCTTCGCACAAATAGCGAGACTTATATTTGAGTATGGTTATTAAAGCAAAACTATTATATCCCAGAGGTAATTAAATTTTAGATTTGCTGTAATATACGCTAACTTTTTAATAAGCAATTTTGTTATACTTTTATTAAATTAACCGTAAGAATATAAAAAAAAAGAAATTTTAGGTCTCGTTAAAGTTTACAAATACCGCCATATTTTGCATAAAATAATATTTTTTTGAATTTCCTTGGCTTTACTAATACCAGAGGCCACATTTTTTAATGTATAAAAATATTCATTCAAATTATCCAGGAATCATGGCACTCTGTCTGCGTATCTACTTCCTTCAAATAAACGTCTAAAAGTTAAAGCACTATGACAGACATCGATGTTTCAATACAAGCATTCCATTTTTACCTGTTTGGTTCCTAACACGTTTAAAAACTTATCATTATTTATTTTTATCACCAGAAATAACACAAGATACGAAATGAAGAGCCAAGCGTCTACAATGCATATTTTCAAAATAGTTTTTGTAAAAATGAAATAGCGAAAGAAATTCGACGACTCAAAATATTTTTATTAGCAGAAACAATACAAGACACGAAATGAAGAGCCAAGTGTACATGCATATTTTCAAAATGGTTTCTGTAAAAATGAAATAGCGAAAGAAATTCGACGACTCAAAATAGATGTCCAAAAAAAAGTAAAAATGAAACAGTTGCAGAATTATAGAGGACGATGTAATAAAAAATTGGCATATTTGCAGGATATCCCGAAGAGTTTGACCGACGGGTGTTTAATAAAGGATAAAAATTAATAAATTTTAAGTAACACTGGTGTGGAATTTAATGAGCTCACAAAAAGACAGATCGTTAAAAGAAAAACGGGGTATATCCCTTGGACTAAATATTCACCATCCCTACGAGCTTTTACACTTACCCTTAACTTTTTTTCGTCAAAGGCATACGCGTTCGTTCGTCAAACATTTAAAACATGGTGCCGTCCCCGCGAATTCTCAATAAGTTGTATAAATGTGCGGGAGGAATTACAGAATTCACTAAAGAAGCCTTTGATGCCATAATACTGAAAGCTTAATTTGGGAACAAGAACTTTTTCCGTACCCTCATCCTTGATGAAACGGTCATATGCCGTAAGGTCGAAAGGTTCCAGAAACTCAAAAATGTCATACAGATATACATAATGATTTTATGGAAGAAGTTAAGGAAGCTTAGACATTTTTATAGGTGACTATAAATGGAAATTAAAAAGTCCCTGTGGTCTATTTTTTTAGTGTAAGTGCTGAGCAAAGAGCAGTAATCAAGTGTGAAAAAATGGCGAATGAGGTTGATATCACTGTTACTGCATTGACATTTGTTAAGGTTGCATTTAATATCACAACGATTAGGAAATTAGGTTGTAACATTGATCCAAATAAATTACAAACATTATTCACCGATCATTAGGCATTACTGGAATGAAATAGCATATGCTGAAACTATTATGAAGCGCATTTAAAACATATTCGGAATTCACAGATTTAAATGGAGCTAAAATACTTTCGCTTGGCTGAAATGCAAGATGGTAAACGCGGTATGAAAATCGTCAACGCTATCGATTCCAATAGGAGGACCGGTTTTATTGGGTTTTGCCTATGCGCATAAAGTATTAAAATGTTATTTAAAAAAGATAAACGTAAATTAACATATGCCTCTAAAAATGGAATTAAAATTTCCTTCAAATACGAGAAATATTTGAAAGTCTTATTACAAGTATAAAATATTATATTATATAAAATCTTATTATTAAAAAATGTCTCCAAGATCTCCAAGAAACGCCCTATACGAAAACAACAATGTAACTCCTGGATTTATCTGCTACTTTTGATGGAGTCTGGAGACAGAAACTCATAAACATTATCCACAAAGCAGGTATTACAGGAAACTCTCTCTTATGTATAAGTGACTTCCTTCCTCAGAGGAAGAGTCTTCATAGTCAAAATGAATGGCACTTTCTCAAAGACTCACAATTATTGAGCAGAAGTGCTCCAGCGTTCTGTCTTAAGCCCCCTCCTTTTTCTTTTATGTCTGAATACAACTCATCCTTATATCAACAGGGATGCTAAAATAGAATGTAATGCGGATGACATTGCAATCTGGCACACACCGTCTGATCTTCATAATTCACAAATAGTTCTCAACAGTAGTTCGAACGATATTGAAGCTTGGTTCAAAGAGCTTAAGCTCACTATAAATCCCGAGAAATCAAAATATTGTATCTTCTCTGCAGATAAAAAATATAGAAACTCCTTCAATCCGAATTTAAATCCTTGTGGCTCCAGAATCAATCGAGTATTTCATGCCTTGTAACTAGGTGTCACTCTCGTCCTAGAGTTGAGATTCTCCAACCACCATGAAGTTCGCAAATAAATAAGCTTAGAACATGAGGTCATTAATGTAGTCGAAGATTTTCTTCTTATCATAGGTCTTCCCTGACAGGCAAACATCAACTTAAATTTCATGCAACGATGTAAGAAGAAAGAACCTGCCTCCCATCCCAGTGGATCCCTAAATATAAAGGTATCCACACCATCGCAGAGCTGAAAAACTCAACTCCAGACCTGGTGATTGCCTACATGGATTGGTCATCCGACTCTGACTTGGATAGGAGAGGTGCTAGTATCTTCTTTGAATGGAAGGGAGAGAAACAAGTCTCATAGGATTCCTGTTGAGGTGATTGCCTCCAACTTCACATGCGAACTAGTTGCAATAAAAAGTGCTCTGGATATTTTCCACGCTAAAGCAGCTCAACATCATAGCGGCATTGTTGTATTCTCCGACTCAAGATCTACACTAGATACAATCCGGAAAGGCACCTCTCAACTTGCACTGAACATTATTACACTTATAAAGAAATAAATTGCCACTGAAAAAACTTGTGGGTACAAGATTCCGGAACATGTTAACATCTTCGGCAACAAATAAGCAGATAACCTTGCTAAAGATGCCCGCAATCAGTCTCAAACATCGAAATTCTTAACACGCACAGATAGTGATGAAGTTTCCAGCAGCAGACTTACTCATCCACAAACCAAGAAGCACACTATTCCAGAGCTTAATTTCAATAGAAACATCTCCACAATATTCACCAGACTCCATACAAAACATCTGAAAAGAATGACAATATCCCTCGACAGCAGCGTTTCTACAATAACTACCCTCTCTGTCCGGACACTCAACTTTTTCCCAATCACATCTTCAAATGTCCTGTAATACTGGTGTGTTAGGTTGATCACAAGGCATAAGGCCTTTGACGATGTGGCGCACCGCGGGGACCCGGAATCGATTCCCGGCCGTTCGTCGAACGGGGCTGGACTGGTGTTATGGTTGGCTGTAATAGATTGCTCTCGTAGCAATAAGTCCGCCTTATGTGTCAATTAGATGCATTAAAACAGATAAATAAATAAATAAATACTGACCAAACTATTTGCCATTGCTCCGGATCCCCCGGACCATCTCTTGTACTCTCTTCGAGTGGGGGATATAGCCAAGGCCATATTGAACAATTTGGTCCCATCTGACTTTCTTTGTGCACTACATGGATATGACAGCAACCAACCGACCATAAGAAAATATAACTTATAATCGTAATTGTCTATTTGAAATACTATGTGGTATATTAAAGGTGTATATAATATAATAGGTAAACGACATAATTTTGATTTTAATGATCCAAGTTGAATAAATTCTTATTTAAGATCAAATAGCAATGTAGACTTTCAATTTAAAAAAAACATTTCATGTCGTATATTTGTTTGCTATAAGCTATTTTTATTAGAAAAGGAAAACACAATATAAGTAAAGATTATATCGAAACTGGTAATACGTAAATAAACACTGATTGGAGATACATAATTATTTCGAGTTTTTAGGGTATCAAACATCACGTGAGGCTTATAGTGCAATGGCTAAGGCATTAACGCCTAATGGAACAGCTACGGATTTGACAACCGGCAAGAGTTTCAACATTCATAAACTATAAACTTCTAAATGAAAATTATTTTTTACATCTTGGGTTTGGCTGAGACTGTAAGTTAAGCACACGGCGTCCACTAGTTCGAAAATTACGTTGCAAGTGATTTGAAAACGTTTATCAGAGATTGTTCCTTCTTGACCCTGACTTTATTTATGACTGTAAATAAATATTTACAAAAAAATATTTTCTTATTACTGGCTATATACACTAGATTGAAACTAAATTTGATTCTCCCTCTGAAGATATGTCATAGGATGGTCACCGCAATAAAAACGTTTTTTTTCTGTAAACAAAAAGGGATTGAAAAAATTGACAGTTTAAAAAACTAAAAAATAATCTTTGCATACAATTCATATAAACTGAATGATTTTTTCAGAAGTGAAACTATTTCTGTGACGACAAAAAAATTAACTTTCATACATAAAAAGTGGGATTATCTCGATTTACATTTTCATAATGACTACCTTTACAAATACGATTAAAAATTTGTGACAACTCATATCAAAAACACACGCTTTTTTTAGATGAACGTTAATTTTTTGCCATCAGATACATCCTTTGGCTCTTGACCGAATTCTTCATCTTTAAAGATTATTTTTTATTTTTAGTTCATGTCATTACAAGAGCGTATTCTTTAGACTAGAATTGTATTACTCATTGGACACATGTATAGCTATTATCAATATCGATAAATACGTGGTCATTTCAACACACAATAAAAATTGTTTATCAATATCGATAAATATGTGATCATCAAATAAGTCACAGCTTGATAATCGTTATCGTACTACACAATAAAAGGGTTGGCTACTACATGGCGGCACCGCTATACGTGCCGCACCGACCAGCGCACCCACGCAAAACGACTCACTTGGTTTCATATGTCGCACCTTAAGTGCGTTATTACGTAGTCTATTTTGTTACATAGTCTGTGCTTAACATAATCTCTCCAGACGTATTTGAAACAAAGTTGTACGCTGATTTATATTTCAGGATCAGTAATCAGAATTTATGTCACTGGGGACTGAGTATAACGACTAAAGGCACAAACTTGTTACTCGTATATACCTCCTATAATATCCCCAGAGTTTCCAACTGTAACCGATAGTGCAAGATCTAAAAGTTTTAATTAGATTAGATTCATCAATTCATTAGGCTGCAAGCAACTTGATAAGAACGGACTGCATCCCTTTTAGATATTAACTTTTTAAATTGTATTAATTTGGTTATTTGCCATAAAACGATTTTGATATAAATACAACTGTCAAAATTATGTATTATCTGATATCTTCGTCCCATTTTATGATTGAATTTTAGTCTCTTGTTTATTTATTAAAGTTTAATTTTATAAACTATTGAAGTTATGAAATATTTTATTACAACTATAACAATATCCTTTAAGTTACATGTACTTGAAAGACACGAATTATTAGGTTTTTCACATAAACTGAATGATTTTTCAGTACCGTGTCTACTATATTTTTCAACGTATCACTAGAAATCATTTACTATAAATTTATTCATATATTTACTGATAAATGTAATTATATTAAAACAGTTTTCCAACTTCAAGGTATAATTCACAATAAAATAACTATTTAATAAAAACAGGAAAAAAGGAAAATGAAAAAGAGCGCGAATTGAAAGGAAACTCCAATTTTAAAATAAAATAAATCGCCAATAATGTTTAAATTAATCATTAAAAAATGTTGACGAAAGTCTCAAATATGCTGTATATAAAATATACCCGCAAACAATGCTATACTACTTCAGTATTGTAAGCACGTAAACTAAACCCATATATACTTTATTTAACTAGACTTTGACTAAGGAAAATAATTAAGAAATGTCTGTGTTGAAAAAGTCAGGTGACAAGGGCGAGCTTCTCTTATCATGAAATACGGCTGCGCTTGACATATTAAATTTATGTTTCCTTTATAAGGAGCCTGTTTGGAAAATACAAAGCTGTTTTAAATTGGAAGTGGGTTTTGCTTGGAGTCATGGTCATGCAATTAGGGATTATTGTTTTGGGCCTTAAACTGAACCGTAGACTTTCTTTATAATAAATAATAACACCTATTTTTTTTGGATGTCGAGCAAGATGAATTTCATAATATTGTATGTAGGTTAATTATATGTAATCTTTGAAAGGAATTTTTCTTTCTAAAATATTCGTATTGACATAAATTTTTGTGTTTGAAGTTTCAAGTAATAACATACTTTCGAAAATTGCGGATATTTGGGCAGGTATTTTTTATGTTTTATACAGTAATATAGAAACATAATTCTGGTTCTGGGTTCTAACACTTAACTTTCTTTTTCTTAAAATTTTCATTCATTCATCAAAATTTTTATTGATTATGAAAGTTAATATAAACTGCAAAATTTAGTTTAAAAATTACTGTTCCTTCCTTATTAAAGAAAATTTCTTGGAGTTTCAAATGCTTTGTAGTCTTAAAACTTCTATTATCGCATACGTGACCAAGACTATATTATCTGGAGCCGGCATGTTTCATCTAGACCGGTGGTTTTTGAGAAATGACCGCTTGGCGCTGGCGTTTTTTGAGAAATCGTAAACGTCTTTGCAAAACTTTAAACTAAGTAATAAATAGTTTCTACATCTATCCAGCCATTTTCGTTCAACAGTTAGCATAGGCTTTTTTTTGTTCGTTCGTTCATCCCTTATTTCCAAATTTGAGTTTTATGCATTAATCGAAATGGCGAAATCATGTAAAGGAAAACATTACTTTTTGTTCCAACTGCATGTTTTTTTTTGCTGAAATATTTTAGTGTCCATTACAATATTACTTTCAAAGTAAATATTTTCTAAAAAAGTGTGATTATTCTTTATAAATTTAAAGTTTTTCTCCAAGTAACATACGTGATACCTCGGGCATTTTGTATTACTTTGGCATATTTTACAGGTCTGCAATCTGAAAGAGAAATAGTGCAGGCGATCTATTACTATGAGTCAGATATGGAAAACAAAGACAGTGATGGTGAAAGAGACCTTCATAAATTCCGAGAGGAAGTACCCAGCGATGAAATTTTATGTATAAATGAAGTTGAATGGAATAAATCGGACGACGAACCTTTGTAATCTTGTCGCATACTTCCAGTCATCCAGAAACCTAACTTTGAGATGGAAATACACCAAAAACTTCGAATTTACTCCAGGCAAAGATGATTTGGACATATCATTCGACCTTAAAACAACTGTCAATAGTTCCCTAGATTACTTCGCTAATTATATTGATAACTATTTGTTTGAAATTATGGCTTAACGTACAGATATTTGTAGTGTATTAAGAACAGGAAAATCACTAAATACGACACTTGGTGAACTAAAATAGTTCTTTAGATGTTCAATGGCAATTAGTACGCTTGGTTTACAACGAATCAGGATGTATTGGACATTAGAAACAAAAATCTACTACATAGCAAACACAATTACTCGTAATCGATATTTTCAACCAAAATCGACTTTGAAAATTGTGAACTATGAATTAATTTCACAAAACGCCAGACAGAATGACAAGTTTAGAAAATACATCCCATTGTTTCTGCCACGTAAAAGGGGGCACCTCTTTTACGTGGCAGAACAAAAGAGATAAGTGTGTTGCCATTGAGGAACAAATAATTCCATTCACTGGTAAGTGTAAGCAAAAACAGATCGTAAAAGGCAAACCAAACTCCTAGTGGTAATCCGCCTAACCTATATTTATATCTGGGGAAGGATACAACAATTGAATTGGCACTGTATCCAACACTTGAAAAACTCACTATTTCTGAAACTAATGTGACAGTTTTGATAACGACTTTGTTTTATAGTTGTTGAGATAATTTTTCCATAAACAATAAAGCTTTTCATTTTACGGCTTTTTGTTTCACCTGTTGCGAGTTTTCATGTATTTGTCACAAGGTATTAATCAGGTATAGAAATAACATGGAGTAATTTGTTTTATTTAGCCTTCAATCTAGTGACAGAGCTTTGACCTTTTACACTATATCAAGTCACTACAGCCAACTTTATATAGACTGACACGGTCTATATAAAGTTGACCGCGGCGAGGTCTTTATATCACGAAGAGTAATTATAAACTTAAGAGTCTTAAATTTGGTTTAAACCATTTCGACCACGTACATCATTTGTTTGCGGCCGCCACAGTGGCAATTATGTGTCGAGATATAATTAGGAATTTTGGAACCAATATTGTGAAAAATGGAGGATTGATTTATTTTGGTAGAAGTAGGGGGAACATTTCATGAAAGTGTCTTTATCAAAATTTTTGATATAAATATTTATTAACCAAATGTTTTATTTATTAAATAAATCTTAATACAACGAATCAAATACTACACTCACTTTTCTGGAAATGTGTATAAAAGTCAAAACTTTCTGTTTACGATTTTAATATTGGTTTTATATTATTATAATATTGAAAATTAGTTAATGAATATTTATTTAAGAGTTGGGTTCTTTGATCTATCCAAATATTGATACCGATGTTTTCACGCGATTTTACCACAAGGTGTTTTTTTGATATTGAGGTACTCTGAACAAATACACAGTTCACGATATAAATATTTTCCTTGTGTTTATTTTGTTACTATATAACTTATTTCAATTTATTTCAAGAAATTATTTTTAACATTATTAATAAAATCTGTATTCGTTTTTGTATGAACCCGATACTTACATATATTTAAAAGAAAAGAGTCTGAAGAATATTAAATGGTGAAATGAGTGAAGCTGTGCCATTTCAAATAATGTACATATAAACCTGAATTTTTGTAATACAATTCAATGAGCTGGACGTACATGTTTATCTAATTTTTAAAATTATGTACATATGTATGTAAACTTCTTTCAATAATTGTATTAATTACCAGCGATATTGGGATATAGGGGCTGGCACAGGGGCAACTACATGTAAAATGGTAGTAAAATATTTTTTGTGAGCGACATCATGTGGCTGTTATTAGATAGATCTTCCAAAATATACTTGTGATTCATTTACCATTATTAAATTTTAAGCGTTTTTTGCGTGCGTGTGTGCGTGTGCTTGTGTATGCGTGTGTGTGTGACATTTTATACATAACGATTGCAATTTGAAACAAAATAAAATAGTAACTAAACTGGTTAATTTATGGCTGTCACAATTTTTTCGATTCTTAAAAGCTATTTACATACGGTAACCAGTAAAATGCAGTGTGTTTCTTTAACGGACAACCATCAACGACCCCGACGATCTATCATATATCAGATGTGCGAATGGAATACGTGAATAAAAAAGCTCTCTCGCTTTTTACTTTATTAATAAAATGACCTTGGTAAATCCATGGCATTTTAAAAATCAAAGTATTAGATTGACTGCATTTTGAGACGGAAACATCAAACTTCAATCAATTTATTTAGTACAATAATTTCAGTGAGATTTCATAACGCTATATTTTAAGGCCCGCGCCAAAAATGACGGAAGAGATAGCATACATTTGAAGAGGATTTGTCTTTTATTGTAGTGTCGAATATAATATAGATCAACACCTGAAAGTATTATGAGAACAGAATACAAAACGAAAAATATATATATGTTTTATTTTCATATCTTACTGCCTTTGTGTCATTGCTATTTTACAAATACATGTTATTCGAATCTAAGAAAATTCTTTAAAAAAAACTCCTACTGATTTGCGGGTTTATTTGTGATTCGCTGAGAAATTTTCTTCTTAAATATAATTTATTTGTTCCGGAAAATATTGAAAAAGGTTTTTTGCTAAAAAGCATGTTGATATTTTAAACTTGACATTTCCCCCTCTCTTATTTTTTAATTACGTTCACCCATCTTGGGTGAAAGGTTTCATGAAATGTTCCTTAGATTATAGTTTCATGCAATAAAAAACCTTCTTAGCCTGTACTCCATCACCAAACTCGATGATGTACTCTTTTGTTTTATGACCCGCGTTCCATTTGTTAGAAGCTGGTAATCTGGTATACAAAATCTATATCCAAGGCAGCAGGGCAAGAAGCCGATTGCACTTAAGGTAACGATAAAGCAAAACTCTAACCTAATTCTTGAAGTTAACGAATACGGGACGGTAAAAAGTCGCACCCATATTTTTTGCCATCAGGAATTATTATTGTTATCGATAGTATTGTTACAAGTTCGTATCATAGTTAGAACAGGAATGCTACAATTGTCTATGTTTAAATAAATTAAAAACATTCAGAATGATATGCAACACTGACATGTGATATGTTTTGTATTGGTTTTATATTTCTCTAAACTTATATTAGAATATTATTTAGTTTTGAAATAAGCATGATATTAAAAACGACTTCCTTTTTTTACTTAAACCACATATTTACTACAAATCTATACGTATATTCAGTTATAATTGGTAGCCTAACCAATATTATCAGTACTTTTTGTCCCTCTAAAAATATATTAGATTGTGCAAAAATAATCTCATTGATAATATAACTAATTCAGCCCTAGCGCCATAGAGGAAGTAGGACTTGTTAAAATATTATTAAACTTTATATAATTTTATATATTTTATAAAAGTTTTAAAATATAACTGAATAAAATTTTACTTTCATTAATTATATTTGAAACAAAACCCTTACTAAAATATAATTATTTATTATCACTTATAACATCGGATCTGAGATAGGTTTAAACTAATTTTAATGCATGACTATATTCAGTAAGTACAATTAGAAAATAAACAATGTTTTTTTATTAACAAAACACGTATTTTTAATCGAAAATTATTATACATCAATTTATCATGACAACAAAACTTCAACGTAAGAAAAATTCTATATTTTACTTTATTTTATCATTTTTAATATTCTCTTTTATTTAATCTGGCATATAGCTGCAACAATTTTATCTTAAACAATATCCGAGATAAAATATTTCGAATAATCATCATATTGACCATTAATTATTTTAATACAAAACCCTTCCTTAAAATACACAATATTAGTTATAATTTACATATTCATTTTAATTTACAAATCATTAAAATCTTAATTATAAAAAAACATACCATCACGACTGCCCTCCGGTTTCTGACTATTTCTCGATGTTGGAAGTAAACTGCGAACAAATTCTATTGTAACAAGTAAGTCACAAGCGCAGTATCTTTATTAGACTAAACTTCATGCAAACCTTCTGCTTAATTCAGCATTTCAGCTTAACCAAACTTGTCAAAACCCATTCAAAATTAGATACAATACATTTTGAATGTTCAAACACTATACTGTGGATTAAACTCAGGGCCCTTTCTTCAGGCGCTAGTGCTACACCTACCGCGCTGCGGACCATACAAATTCTCCTTATCAATATTATAAAAGTGAAACGTTGTAAGTTTATGTGTTTGTCTTTCTTCCACCCTTAAATGACTCAACTGATTTCATTGCAATATTGCACATAGACAACATACATCCTGGATTAAAGGAGAGTCTACATAAATTTGTACGGAATGTAATCATAGTGAGACATTATCTACGTATTTCCTTGTTTGTCTTTCTTTCACGCTTAAATGACTTACTAATTTCATGTGAATTATGCACCTAGATAATATATGTCCTAGATTAAAATCCTCCTAGGCTCCTTGCGAAGCCTTATTCTCATTTTCAAAAATACAGATTTATTAACGTAATTATATTTCGAGTTGTTGGTTTTATATCATCCGTTGGCTATACATATGTGGTTGATGTTCATATTAACTGAAATTTATGCAACCTGTAACGTAATGTACAAACATGTCCGCATTTTTATTTCAAATACTTATTTATTGGAGTTAATTTGAAAGTTCTATGTTCATTCTATTCATTCTGAGTGATAGATAAAAGCTTGGCAGTTTTCATTGAATTAAAATTAAATGTCTTGTAAGCTTAAAAATATTTGCATGTGACTAGCTTCATGCAACAAAGGATTTCGTCTAATCACAGCAGTATATTTTCTATTTACTGTTTTGTAATAGTTTATATTTTTTTCTCAAAGACTGTTTAAATATTTTATAAGCAATATCAATAGTTAATTTTGCTTCGATACGCATTGTATGATTTGGATACCAAAAGCTCTGATAATTTTTATGAAGTCTCTATGATTTCTAAAATAAGCGTTTGCTCAAGGAGCTTCTTTAAACGATGTAGAGATTTCGTAATTCTAAATGATATGTAGTTTACTTACGGGATCTCTGCATTACGTCATTTAAGTTTTATAAATATTTCTTTGATTATATGCATAATTCCATACTTTTGTGCACTCTTTAACCAATATATTAATAATTAATTATTTGATTTTATTGTTTTTTTCGTTTGGTTTAAGCAGATACTTTATCTAATCTGGATACCTAGGTAATATCATAAAACAAAATTAACCCCTAAACAAGTATTGTTGTGTGGAATCAATAAAAGATGACGCTGTATTACGTGGGTAGATGAAAAAGTTCATATCCTCATACAGAAATAATTATAATATTGTAGTCCTCCTCTTTATATTTACTAATTATTTAGTTATAACTTTTCAAAGTTTCTTGTCTTGTTGCATTTAGTTCTAAGTTTATACTGATTTAATTGATGACAAGTAAAATTTCGGAATTTAACATAACGTCATTATTATGTACCTTCTGATGAAAACAGTAACCCATTCAGCAGGTCCATGAAGACAGAATGAAAATGTTACAAGAATCTATTTCATGTTATAGAGCTCTTAATAGGTGGTGAGTTGAATTTAAACACGGTCAGCAGAGCATTGAAATTGCCCTTGTACTGGGCGGGCTTCAACTACTACTACTGAAGGAAAATTTTCCAACTTTTCCTTCTCTCTGTGATATACGATTTGTTCATGGGAAACCACAGATTGAAAATTAGAGAAATATTTGAGAATATAAGCGCCTCTTATGAGCAAATTCAAAACATTATTCATAATGAACTGGGATGTATTAAGGTGTTTGCGAGATATGTGCGTACGTACGAGGTTCATTTCAGTCGAATAAAAAGATAATTTGAATACTCCAAAGTCAAAGCTACAGCCAATAAATGGAGAAGATATAGAGCACCAGCCCCAAAATATCCAAAGCTCTTTTGTCGGCAAATAAAGTAATGGCATAAGTTTTCTGGAACTCCAAGGTAGCCGTTATGGTTAATTAAGTATCACTGTAAACACAACCTATCACTGCACCCTTTTATGTTGATTGTGTGATGAAATTAATTAAAAATGACCCAGAATATTAATAAAAAGAGTTTTGTTTTGAGAGGACAAATCGTGCGCTGAAATATTTTTAGAAACTGACACTGAAATTCGTATTTATGGATTAGAATTACTGTCATGTCACCCTTATTCGCCGTATTGTAATTATTTTATACTCTTTTTTGGTGGTTATTAGAAGTCGTTTCGATTTTTGTAAAAAAGTTTTATTTTCCATTTTTAATTCTATAAAAAATTATTTATTAAATCCCGAATCTACATACATATATAAGTGTAGACATTAAATCACATTCCTCTTTTGGCATCGCCGTAGTTGACGCTTCATACCTGTTTATACCTGTGAAAACTACTTACTTGCCTACTAATATCCCAGTTAGTTCATGCTATCTTATATATTTACTTACTTACCTACTAATATTCCAGTTAAGTCATGCTATCTTATGTACTTACTTGCCTACTAATATTCCGGTTAATTTATGTCTTTGTATGTACCTATATAAACTTACTTACCTACCGGCTTACCTACTAATGTTTTAATTATTTAATACATTATTTTTTTATATTTATAATTATATACCTACCTACTAACACCTTAACTGTTTTATGCCTATCTCTATATATTTGCCTTCCTATTTACTTTGATACTTCCTTGCTTATGTCAAGACAAGTTAAAGGAGTCCGAACATGATGATTATACTCATCACCACTGAAAAGATCCTGTCACCAACTTCAAGTTCCATCATTTAACATTGATTTTGCTAATAGAGCTAGTTTATGTCATCGTCCTTTATATGGGCGTATACATCGTCCGTTTTTGAAGTAGATTAATTTCTTCTTTAAAATGCATTAGCAATTACAATGTTACTAACGGTTTTTATCACTCATAAGTTCATAACATATTTGTTTAGGATTAGGCAAAAAACGCATTCATTTAATTTATATTTAGTGTATTATTTATTTTTCACTTGTGTTTATTTCAATTGTTTTTATTAATTCAATTCATTTAATTCAAAAGCCAATCGCTGACATTTTTAACGCTTCCATCAATTGCACATAAAAAAACAAAATAATTCAGGCTACATATAAACTTCATCATTAGGTACACTAGTTTTTTTTGTTCTATTTTCACTATTTGTTTTCATCAACTGATATTAACAAAGCATTATTATTATTCGATATGACCTTACTTTCGAGTAAGACAAAATCCTTATTGTTTTATGTCTTATAGCTATAACAGAGCCTTTAGGTACAACCTAATCAACTGCAATTCATATGACTCATAATTACTCCCAAGGTTCTAGAAATGGATATGGGAAGTTTCTAGAAACGGATGTGGGAACTAAGATTTTTGATATACTCCACATGTATACTGAACTGGTTGGCTTATTGACTCAGATGGGCAATAGAAAAATTAATAGGGAATAGGAACTATCCAAATGGTGGATAATTCTTATTTAAAGTTAAGATTATGTAAATTACCTTCGTATGGAAGGTTTCCATCGACTCCAAAATGGGTTATACTAATAAGCAAACTTTAGCCAAATTATTTATTGCTCTTTTTCATTTTATTTGTGTCTTAAATGCTTCTTCAAATAACCTTTTTCAGAATTATAAAAATGGGTCAGAATTAATTAAAAAAAAATTAATTTAGAAAATGTTTTTATTAATAATATATCTGTGTAACACAAAATTATTTTTACATTTCTCTCTGCTTTTGACGTTTTCCTATTTTCATGTCATTTTGGAAAATTTGTTTTGTCTATGTAATTAATGTTTAGTTATAAGACGATGTAACTTGGTTCGAAAAAATATAACTATTAGTTAGCCGCAAAGGTATAATTAATTTGAGAAAAGTTTTATTACGTCGATTTTTTTTAAATAAAGAGTGAGTCGCTCCACTTTGGACAAAGTGGAAGTTTTTCTAATTATAAACTTTCTCTGGTGATTGTGTTTTATATCTTATTTTGTTTGGAAAATTAAATTACCTCAAGTGGGAAAGAAATGTCATGTTATTAAATTCCGTTTTTATTAGTTGTACAGAAATACATAACATCTCAGTTAATCCTTCATATTGTTTTTATTTTGCCCGGTTAATTTCTTAGTACCTAAATAATTATTAATTGTATGAAAATTCTAAATATTATCCATAGAAATATATGCAAAATAAAAGATTTTGTTTTTGAACTAAATTCATATCAAGTGTTTCTCTTCAATTTTACTTATTTCACACGGGGAGAAAACAGGTACAATTCATGACGTTATAACAGAAACACATAAACAAAACCACGTGTATCTGTTTACACAAAAAGTAGATACAATTCATGACGTTATAACAGAAACCATACACAAAAACTCAGATACACATATACAAAAAACAGGTTCAATTCATGACGTTATAACAGAAACACATGCACAAAAACACAGATACACATACACAAAAAACAGACACAATTCATGACGTTATAACAGAACCACGTACACAAAAACACAGATACACATATACAGAAAACAGATACGATTCATGACGTGTGTAAATTTTACACGAGGCATACTTTTATTTTGACATTGCCATATCAAAATATTAATCTACTTTGAGTATCGATACATATAAATATTGATTAAGTTGAATAACATAAAGAATAATTTACATAATAATTATAATTGAAATGCAGGAATTAGGCACAGTATCCTAAAAATATCTTTCGATTTTTGACATGCCACAAGTGAAATATGTGTAGAAACAAACAAAAAACTGAAGAAAAATATCTGACAGTAGCAATATTGTAGTATAGTATATAATCATAGCATTTTATAATATTTCAAATTTGTTTTACTATCGAAAACACGATGAAAGAAATTATAAATAATAAATAATTATCTTATTATAAACCTCAAAATTAGATGGTAACTAAATATGTATTAAATGTTATATTACTAAATAATTGCCAAAATTGTTATTGACTAATCAAAATCTAAACATCTTAGAATGTTACTTTCTACTTAGAATACATGTGAGAAGTCTATCATTTCTTTTAAATTAATTTTTTTACATAATGTGCAATATGTGGTAATTTTATCCTAATTTTGTAGTAGCAATTATAATTTATAAGAAAATTACATAGTTTTATACAAAAACATAACTATTTACTCAAAAAATTTTGATCTTCCTTCAATAAGTTTAATTAATATCAATATGCAAATATATGATTCTATAAATCAACTGAGGGAATTGGTTGATAATTATGCCCCAGAGTTTTGACGCAATGCTTTCCGTCAAGTTAATCCAGAAAATACCTATAAAATATAATTACAAACCTTCAACATGTCTAAGTAAGAATTAGTCTAGCGTTTCAAGAGAATATTATTTCAGTAATTGAATAATATAGAAATAACAGACACTGAATTCAGTAAACACAATTATTATTATTCAAAAATATTTAAATTAAGAAAATTAAAGTTTACTTAAAATTAATAAGGATACAGCACAAACAATCTTCCAGTTTTCTAAAATATCTAACTTTTAAATAAAGTTATTTAAATTTAAATTTGCGATTTAAATTTTTAAACTAAGGCTTTTTTACAAAATCCTTAAAACTAAAATTTTAGTGCTACTCGCTATAATGAAAAGTTTTCAAATTGAAATATTATGTAAAATGGTAAACTTATAGGAACAGAAGTTTATATAGAAAGTAGATATTTGTCAGAAGCGTGATAAATATAAAAATTTACGCATATTGAACAAATGATGTTATACAATTATACGGATATTATAAAAATGAACAGTAAAGAAATTACTATAAAATTTATATACATGTGGCAAAATGTAAATATTTTCTGATTCGTTATAACGTAAACTTTGTGTACGACTTGAAACTTAAATCGTATCTAATAAAGTATAAATATAATCTGATACAGAACCTTACGAACGGGACTCGCTTTTGGCGAGTCACTCCGTCAGAGTTCGTGCATTTAACAGGGACGAATTCGGGCGTAAAATGAATCGCGTGAAGTGACTATTGGAAGGGCAGCAGCTTGGGTAAGGCAACAAACGGCAGCCGCCGCATAATTGGCAGATGTTACAAATGTCGGCATTCTAAAATTTAAACAATAAAACACAATTTATTTAATTGATTGCAGTTAAAATCATATTGGACTTACGTAAGTAAGTTCAATTTGATTTTTACAATAAATATTATAGTCAATTCAAAAATATTTTCTATGACACAAAAATAGAAATTGTTTCGCATGAAATTTTCCTCTAACTGGATCATAGGGGTAAGTTTTTTCATCTGCTCCAGCTTAACCAGTTAAATCAAAGTTAATTAAGTAAAATTTTAATCAGCTAATAAAATTCCTAATGTAAAGAACATTTTTTAAATAATTTGATTTGTTAAACATACAATTAAGCATAAACTTTTGTTACTATGACGGTACTACAATGATTAAGGTTAATTGAGATAAGGATCATATAATCATAAGACGATTGATTATAGGCATTTAACTAAACGATAATTATAGGGTTTTTCCACTTAAGCTTGTTTGGAACTTGAGAAACGTAAGTTTATCACTCCAAGTTAGCCATTTACCTATGAGTAAAGTATGTACGTACGAGCGTTGCTCATACATAATGCGCATACCAGACGGGTTAAACCTAACTTTTATAAGCAACATGTTTGTGGTTGATGGAACACTGTAAAATAATTTCGGTTAGAGTTTGTCAAATGAAATTAACTTATATATTAATGCTCAATTAGAATCATTCATTTTGATATGGAAATATTTCTGATTAAGGATGTTTTGCTTCTCAATGTGAAAATCCCTATATTTTTAATAAAATTTATTAAAAATATTTGTAAAAGTCAGCACAAAATGTTTAAATAAATTTATTACCTAGAACAACTTATCAAATCTAAGTGTCCTATTTATTGTATTGTGTTACCGTAGGCACACATATAAATAATAGACGTAAAAGAAGTAAAGATACGTAAAAGAATATTATTTTATAACAGTAATCAAAATTCGCTTAAATTAACTCCATGCCAATATTTTTCACAATTTAACAAATAACCAGAATTCAATGATTAAATAAATAAGAAAAATTTCCAAACACCTGAGTCAATATTAGCGCCTTTAAATTTATTTAAATATCGCAGAACATCAACTTAGTTTTAAAAATATTCACGAGTATATGCGGTAAATTTTATAAACATGGACACAATAAAGGTTTGAAGTTCAAAATAAGAGGATATAAATTACCTTTAAAAACATTTTGAAGTTTTTCTGCTACAGACAAAGAATTTAAATAAAAATGTCTTTTAAGTTTCTTTTATGTTTAAAGCTTGAGAATGTTTCGTGAATTCATGCATTATGTTTTTTCATCTGTAATATAATCAAGTGTTTGAATAATTTATTAACAAAGAATATGACTTTAAATTCAAATATACAATAAACTGAAGAAAAACTTGTATACACAGAAGGTATCATTGAATGTATATATTAGAGAAAAGTGAAGAAACGCGTTTATTGTTTTGTAAGATAAATATGAGAAATCGAGCAAATAATTTTACGATAAGATACGTACCTATGTTTTTCAGCATCAAGAAACAATTTTGTTAGTTACACATTTTAATTCGGTTATACTGACGAAAAATTAGAAAAAATGTTACACAGAGAAATCGTTTTGATTCAACGGGATTGCTTCAATTAATATAAACTTACGTTGATTTAAGAATAACTCAAATGCGTCCTGTGCACTTAAAAGGGGCAATGGCACCAAAAGACTTTCGACGGCCAAATCATAATTGAGATAAAAAGAAATCTATTAAGTTTCGCGTGAGTTTTGATTTTTAAGCATAAAAAAGGATCAACTACTTTCCAAGTTATGCTTTGTTTAAAAATTCAACGGGATTGTTTCAACTGATGAAAACTTACGTTGATTGAAGAATAACTCAAATGCGTTCTGTGAACTTAAAACGGGCAATGACATCAAAAGACTTTTTCGGCGGCCAAATCATAATTGAGATTATAAATCTATTAAGTTTAGCGTGAATTTTTATGTTTAAGCATAAAAGAGGATCAACTACTTTCCAAGGTATGATGTGTTTAAAGATGAATTTTAAATGAAAATGGAATGTTAAGTTATAAGTGATATTCATACTGTACCTATCGGATACAGTAAAGGCAATTTTGATAGATAAAACACAGTGCTTTATCATGTATGCAACAATATTTACTGACAAATCTATCACAGCTCTTAGGTTCGACATAAATATTTTATTACAACTTTTCCTTGCTTTTTCATATTAATTTAAAGTAGCAATATTAAACAAAGATGACAAATGAATGGCATATTTGATCAATTATTTGTATAAAACACGGAATTTTTAGTTGCACAAGAAAGCGTCATTACAAAATAAGTGAAAAGAAGGCGTATGACCATATAAAATTATGCAATCGGGATAAATTATTCAACTTTTATCATATTTTTTTATTTTCTGAACAAAATTAAATATCTTCTGCGGTCCGTTATTATTTTATTTCCTAATTTTGGAGGAGCAGTGGTATTCAGGTCCAAAGCTGGTTTTTATAATTATTTTAATAAAGTTGAACTGGATGAACTGGAACTCACCAACCAATTTCCAACACATGATGTGTTGGAAATTGGTTGGTGATTTTGTTAAGTTTAAAATAATTCTTTAGACTATTTATTTCGAAGTTTTCATAGCATAATAAACACCAATCCAATATATTTATTTTTTGGCGTTTATCTTATGTGAATATGTGAATTTGGCTTTTAATTAAAAAAAAAGTGTGTTAAAATTTTAATTTTTAATAAAAATATCAGACTTCAGACACGCTGATTTAGCTTCTTTTAAAATATTCAATGAACATTTAATAATATTTTAGTCGACCGATTTCATTTATTTAAAAAAGTCATTTCAGATATTTAGGTATTAAAATAACAGGTTCGTTAAGAAATAATGAACATTTATAAAAAAAATGTCGGAATTTTTTGGGAAACTTTAGGAACACTGTCAAGAATTTATAAATAGCATGTTACATTCTTCAACGTAATTTTTAATTTTACTGTTAATGGGTCAAAAAATAGGCACGAAGTTGAAACTAATATATTTTTCGATTTGTTTTTAAAATTTTAATCCGATCATTCGACTTCAAACTGACATGTGTTTCCAAACTAATTTTTCCCCGTGTATTTAAACATTTAAAAAAATCAGCTATTTTTATTTGCAATTGGTGCTGTTTCGATGCATTTGCATCAAAAATTTACAGAGTTAAATACAATATGGAGATCTACTTTATGCATCATTGACAAACTATTGGCAGATCTTTTTTAATTGTCCCGGGGCGTTGAATTTGAAGCAGATATGAACATAAGCACCAAACTTTATTCTAAAAAATAATAACATATTTATTTTTCCATTCAGGCGACATTTTCTGCGTAATCCTAAAAAATAAATATGTAGTGTTGAATGAAATAATTTTGACATTAAATTATTTGAATTCATTTTAAAATAAAAAAACTTCAAGTATTTTGAATATTACTGTATAAGAATTCAAAGTGATCTCCGAATGAAAAGTAATTTTAACTGGTATATTGGTACTTGTTATATGTCGTAAGTACTTGTTATTCCTATGAAAAAATATTACTTTCCATAGGTATCAAAATCATTTTTTGTTTTTTGTTAATAATAAATACGATGTAAAATGACGTTTAAAATAAAATTTTAACCCTCTCTTATATTTATTTCAAATTTATCTACCAATCAAAAGGTGTAAAATAATTTTTATATGTCAAAATTTTATTGTAGTAACTTCCAAACAATGAAAAACTTTGAAATACAGTTATACTTGGCTTGGTGGCTTTTCACGTTTTTTATGAGTTCTTAAGAGCAAATACTAAAATTTTACTTAAGGTACTTTCTAAAAACGATACTACTCCATAACGGAAACAAAATACATATGTATCAACGGCCGACATTAACAGTAAAAAACCTCAAAGTAATCAGTTCGCTACTGATATTGGACTGTGACTATGCTAAGAATTTCTATTTCATTTATGGATTACCAGGGAAAAGAGTACTACTACATAAACTAAGAATGGCTCCGAAATATCCAAAATTATAGCGATATTTACAAAATTTCAATTAAGTTTCTTAATTCAGCTATATTAAATACATGCTGCGGACAAGGGGACAAAGAGAAGAAATGAAAAGGTTGAGTATCATGTAATAAAAACTAAACTGAAAATATTCCTTCATTTTTAAAAGTGTTCTAAGGTTTTTTCTTTCATTTCGTTAGAAAACATATTAATGGGATAGCATATTTTTTCTGGCGCGATCTATACCTTCCACAAAAAAATCGGTGTCCCCTTCAGTTAAATACTGCCAATCATTTTCTTGTATTGTAAAAAGTGCTTTTCCTTCTGCTCATTTGACTATGTGGCCTAAACGGATTATATATATAATATTAGCCATATCGACTTTTTTTAAACAAAGCGGATAGAAAATCGAAACTTCAATACAAATTATGAAATTCGACATGTGAGATAACCATTCATTAGTAATATTTAAAATATTTCTTATCACAATCGAACTTTCCATTTTTACTATGTTCAGTCAATCCTGTGTAAGTTAATTGCAATCAGGTGTATCATCATAATATAATAACTATTCACTATGTGATGTAGTATTATTTTTAATTTCTTTAAGTTCTTTACCACGACCTAGGTTTCGTTGTATTACAAGAAAAGATCTTTGCTAATAGCCCACCTGAAGATGTAATACAACAAAATCTAGGTCGTGGTGAAAAACTTAAAGAGAATAGAAATAATACTACATCACGTAGTTTCATTTAATTGTGAATAATGAATATCTACACAATTAACGTCAAATATATTCAATAATAACTATTGTTTATGTTGACATTTATGCAATAATCAAAACGGAAATTAGAAGGTAACATGTCATACTACAGACTTGATATTTGGCATAAATCATTCATCGATATGATTTGATATCTATGTCTAAAATGGGCCTCCGCATTATCGTTGAAGTACATAAAGTTTGCGAGGAATATTTATTACGTTCCACTATAGTAGTAAAAGTAGTTCAAAGATACATTGTTAGCTATTTATTATGTTATCTATACATATAATAAAATTGCAACAGAATTAACTTTGTACATGGAAATTATTTTAAAAAGAGTTATTGATAGCGTATAGAATGAAAGTAGAATCCATAAAACCTGTTTATAGAATTTTTGTCTCTCTGTCTGTCTGTGTTTTAATTTGTTATTGAATCACATAAGATCTACTGCACTGGTTTTAACGAAATTGGGTGAAGTAATGTTGTATACCCTCGAGCAACATACGCGACATTTTACCTGCATATAACAGACATAAGAAAACACCCTGACTTGGTGAATTAATATTTATGCTCTTATCGGTCTCAGAGAAAATGAAATGAAAAAAAAACACAAAAAAACTAATAACTTTTCTTGTAGGTATCAAATTCCACGTTAATAAAATCGCATCGGCACTGTTAGTAATTATTTAATAGGGAAAAATAATGGTTTGAGTGAATTTTATACCTGAATTGAGAATTTTTTTTATTTCATTAATCATAATTTCAAGGTACAAGCTGATGAAGAGTGAAAATTTTTTTAATAATCTTAAAAATTGACGGAGTTATAAAAGTTTAAATTTAACCTTTAAAGAAGGACGGCAATACTGTGTTGTGAGGCCATTTTTAATATTGCACATGATATTCTACGAGAGGAAAAGAGACAGCGATATACCCAACTCTATCCGTATCTTCAAATTTAGAAGCCTACAACTGGTTTATTTTTCAATCAAATTTTAAATTTTTTTCAAGGCTTGTTTTTAATTAACTTATATTTCACAATATTGTACGAAAAATATCAAAATTTGGAACGACTCAACTACCGTATTGGTATTTGAATTACCTGTATAGCATCAAAGTTACAGAGATTTATAAGTTATATTTTATTTAACTTTGAACTTAATTTATAATTTATTAATTGCGTTTACGTTTAAATACTTTGATATTTGATTCTTATATCCACTGTTTTTGTTTTCCTTGTAATAATAAAGTTAAAAATATAAAATAATCATACCACTATGTTTTAAAACCCATACTTTCTTTAACATTGTGATTATAGAACAATTTTATTTATGGCTTACAAAAGTTAATGTAAAAATATACCTATATTTAATATTTATAACAGCTCTCTTATATTTGAAATTTAATTGCTAATTGTAAAAATAATTACATTAACTACATCATAGATGAAAATAGTTCCATTAAATTTCATTTTCGATGGGCGTAAACAGTATTGTAACACATTTTACAATCTTATCAAATTATGTTAATTATATTATGTTAATTATATTAATGCAAATAATATTAAAGTTTTTAAATTAGGAGAATTTTAAAATTAAGGTTAATTACGGCAAAAATTACAATAAGTAATCTAACGATAAATATGAACTGTATGCAAATACAGCAGTTATCTTTAAAATTAAATAATTTTTAAATTAGTATTTATAATATGTGTTTATGTACAAAATTTTAATTTTTTAGAAGGAAACTATGTTGCCTATTATATTTTTTCGCAGACTTAAAAAAAATATTTTTGTGGTTTAACTACAAATTAAAAATTTTTGGATTTTTTCCTTGACTTGTACTGTGAGACCTTGCTTTCTGTCATTTTCTTTTTAATGACTCTAGGTTAACGGGAAGTACGCTATAGCTTTTGATTTATTGGTGGGTGTCAACATATGCAGCATAAATGGCCGAAAGGAAAAATATTGCCTACAATTTCTTTCACAGGCGCATATTTAAATAATATATTTTGTGATATAACTACAAATTAAAGATTTTTAGATGTTTTCCTTTATTTGTGCTGTGAACCTTACTTCTTTCTGAATTTCGTGATTTTAGATTAATGGGACCCTATAGGTTTTTATTTATTTGCGAATGTCGAAATATTCAGCATAGATGGTAAAATTTTGTTTTCTTTTATTGTGTTACTAGACCTAGGTTGTAGACCTAAGTATTAGATATTAATTTTAACTTTATACCTCTACGGGTTCCTAAGAAAAATGGTTTTGATAGACAGACAGATAGATAAACGGACGAAGAAATGACTTTATAGGGGTTTCTTTTTTCCTTTTGAGGTATGAATTCCTAGAAATTTTTTTCTATAAAAAATGGAAAAATATTATGATATATAAAAAACCGGAACAAGTTAGGGTAGGATTAAACACTATACCGCGTTTTTTTTGTCCGTCTGGTTTTAACGAGGCAATTGCATTTTGGCCACACATGCACAAAGAAATAATCTACGAAAATAAGTTCATTGAAATTTAAGCTGCATTACTGAAAGTACCAAAAATATATAACTTATTTACATTGTCTACACAATGTAACATGACTACGTAGATATATTCAGCGTGCTAACATATTGTTTGTAACAATATTTTCGTGAAGAATTTAGTACATAAAAGAATTTTATTGGCCTATATTCGCATACAATAGTTTAATTTTAATTTGATATTTATGACTGGAAATACATTTTTAAAAGAAATGTCATCTTTTCAAAATGCATTCCCTCAACAAGCAGTATAAAAGCCATTAAATAAAAATCATACAAATTTATTGTCGAATACATTTTTAACACATTTTAAATAACTTTTCCAATGAAACAAGCAAAATAAGTTCGTTTTTTATCTTTTCTGCATTACATTTCAAGATTTAACTTTATTAATTTACCACTCAAAATGCTCAAAATTCCAATTACATGATTCCTATAAATTTCTCATGAGATATAACTTTATTAATTTATCACTCAAAACACTCAAAATGTAACTACACGCTTTCCATTATTTTCGCCAACATCCATATATTATCCAAGCATTAAGTTTCTATCTTTACTTTTGCACCATTTCCCAATGGTCTTTCCGCTGCGCTGGAATTGAAATTTGGAAATCATATATATATATATATATATATATATATATATATATATATATATATATATATATATATATGTGTATATATATATATATATATATATATATATATATATATATATATATATATATATATATATGTATATTACTTTGTACATAAATATATGGGCTATTACTTTATTTATTCTTCTGAATATTAAATCCATTAGCTTCAAGGTAAGCCCTTCCAATACAATGCACTTATGCCAATACTTTTCTTGGTGATCTTTTCAATTGAGGGAACAAAAAGAAATCACGTGGTACTAAATGAAATGAAAAAAAAATAAATCCTACCTACCTAGTTTCTTATAAAAAAAAATAAATTACATGGAATTCAAAAAGGAGAAAAATAAAGAATACCTATTTTAAAAAAAAAATATTGAAACAAAACATGCTGTAAGATGATGCGAAATAAAAACATTATGCGGTAAAAAATGCTCTCCATTGAATAGCATTTTTTATCGCATATTGCGGTAATATAATTAACGATTTAAAGCTTTTCTGAAAACAATTTTTTTCATAAAAACTCTTTCATCGTTTGCTAAACGTCCTTGACCGTTATATTTGGAAATATAAAACTTTAAACCATCGAATGAACGAACTCTACTTGCTGCGACATACAATTGCCCATGTGTAAAAACTGGCCGATTCAATAAAATTCCAACCTTTTGGAATGTTTGTCCTTGAGACTTATTTATTGTCATCGCAAATGCAGATATTACAGTAAATTGTGTTCTTTGAAAGTTAAATGGTAAAATAGTTCCAGAGTACGTTAAATTTATAAGTGGAATCAAAATTCTCTTACTGCGTGCGGTCCCAGTTAAAACTTCGCAATCTATTGAATTTCGATGTATAAATTTGATGCGAATTCTTGTTCCATTGACTAATGCGTCCTTAGTCTTTAAGTTTCTGATCAATAAAACTATGTAATTAACTTTCAATACTAACTTTGTGAACTAAGCGGTGGTAAACCACTAATAGACAAAGAATATGAAAACTCTACCGGATAGTTATTGATGTCATTGTCATTATCACAAATTATTTTATCATAGCTATGATATGTTCGCTGTTCACCAGGAATTTGATTAAGTATATCAGTATTAATCAAAGTACAATCGTCATTTGTAGGTGCTAAAATAACAGAGTTCAATATATTTTCTGAGAGTATGTTATTGGAAATATTTCCATACACCTCATCAATAATATTGTTTTTATCTCTTATTAATTGATGAGGTATTTCAATAACATTTTTACCAAACTGAGGGAATTGTGGGGCCTCATCATTTCCAATTTTTTTCAAGAATTCTACAAATTCTATTTCATTTGGTAAAGCTCTCATATTTCGAGTAAATGTAACTTTATGAAAATTAGGAAATTCATGCCAACTTGTAACACAATTTTCAATTAAAGTTCCACGTGATCCATGTGGGATTACTGGTAATATTTGCGAAAATCACCGCACAAAAGTACAGTTTTTCCTCCAAACACTATGTTTATCGTTTTCATCACTTAGATCACGCAATAATCTATCTATGATTTTCAAAACTTGCAAATTTGTCCTGACACCCGCCGTTCATTATCATCTGTAGCTATTCCGCGAGCATGGCACGCTTCAACAAAAGAAGGGTATAAAAATTGATTGTATGTTCTAACATCCTCGAATGATTTCGGACCACAGACATGTAATAAAAGCAATCGTAAGTGAAAAAGTTCGATATCTTTTGGTGACACTACATATATCCTTGTAATGATTTTATCACCTCCACGGCTTCTCTTCTTCCATTTATTTCGGGAATCTTCCCACACATAACGCATAGGAATTTCAATATATTTATACTCTCATTCTGATGGATCTGATCGATTCAATTCAAAAAATGCTAATAATTTTGTTTGTCTTTCATTATCAATTACTTGACTGTCGACGCGGTAAATGAATATCAAGTCTGATTATAGTATGTGACTGAAAATGCATTGGTAATTCATAGATGCGCCATATGGCTTCTGTTGATCCGACATAACGACCAATTAAGAAATTGGTAACTTCATTAATTTCTATATTTTGACCTTGTTCATTTCCCCCAGAGTCTAGTTCAACAGATGCACTGTCATAGCCTTTATACACATATTTATAAATATATTTGATACTTTTGACTGTAATTGCCATATAAATGTTGAAGTATGTACTACTTCAACATTTATACGGCAATTAAATTTAGCAAGTAAATATGGATTATATGGTACAACATACCGATTGTCAAGGCAACTACCACGAACTTCTGCATTAATACCATTATCACGTCTTCTGTATAATGGATACCCATTTACCGATTCACATGTAGTTTCATTAAATCGGTTTGGATACTCTTTTATACATTTTCCATCTCTCATACATACAGAATTAGGATTAAGTACTCCGCATGGACCATGCATCATATGTTTTACAACATATTTATGTAATGTTGGATGTGTTTCAACGTGAGGAATCTCCGCAGATACAACTTTATTAATATCTATAGCATTAACAATTTTATCTTGCTCATTTAAAGTGAGTAAAAAGTGAGCATGAGGCAATCCTCTTTTTTGAAATTCAATTGTATAAATGAGTGCTTCAACTTTACCAAAGATATTATTTTGTGTAAGGCCGTCTATGAATGCTTTCAACTTTGACTTGAATACACGCACAATAATATCAGGTCTAAAATTAGCAGCTTTACCTACACCACTGTTGTTAACTATTTCTGGCCAACTTGGATTGCAAGTCATTGTAATAAATAAAGACGGTTTTCCGAAATGTTGTACAATTGACATTGCATCTAAATAATTCTGATACATATTTCTTGGAGATCCATTGAAAGAAAATCGTAAAATTATTCTACGGCCAAGCTTACTGGCATTGATTTCAATTCTATGTAGTCTGTTAAATTGTCGTAAACTTCAGATCTATGAATTGTTTGATTTTGTCGAATGCAATGTAATCTTGAGCCCTCTACTCTCACATACATATCAACTATCCACTGCAGAAATATTTTTTTGTGAATGGTGCTAGATGCTGAAATCTTCTCTAATCGCAAGTCAATAGGCTGCATACGGAAGCATGGCTAATTTTTTTCTGGGAGCTCTTGAATTAGATATAGTTGGTACGTTATGAGGAATATTGATATGCCACCCAGTATCACCATTTGGAAAAGTAATGGATGTGCTCAAGGGTCTAATGATGAATTTAAAATTGAGATATTTTTGACGATACCATTAACTTTTGAAAATGAAATCATATTTCGTTCAAAGGTGGCTCACCATCAAATGTAATAAATATTACTGCTACATCAGTTTGAACTGCATCATTGAAATGGCGTTGATTTAAATCATGATTTACTTTAATGAGCATACAAATTTCTTTTTTTTTCTTTTCAACTCTATGACAATGATATTTCATTGCAATGAATGACCGAACCAAAGGATTACAGAGTTCCAATTCAAGAGATATTTTGCGCATTATATTGTTATTGCATGTTTGATTAAAATGTTGTAATCTATAATTGATTATATATAATTGATAATGTCGACATCATAAAAATCGAATTGCGCACAACACGGTGAGCGACCATATACCGCATTCATTGAAACAGATCTGTGATAAAAACATCATGTTTTTGAAATGATACACTCCACTTCTAACTGCCCCACAAATTTTAGCTTCTGAGCTAACCATAGCAAATGATGAATTATATTTGCAAATGTTTTCAAAATAATTTTATGCCTTACTCTTGATTGAAGGTTCATTTGAAATAAGTCCATAATACAATGATTTAAAATATTCATTTTGACTTAAGGGCGGTAATATTGCTTTACCCTTATGACAACATTAAGTGAATTCAGTCCTGTCACTTAAAGTCACTTCAGATTCAAAACGTTTCGCATTGCAAAACCTGCATTGTAAATCCATTAATCCACGATCATGACTATGAAAGAGCCTTGGAATTACATTTAGTGCACATTTATATGTATCTCTAAAAATTACTTCTTCATTTGTAAACTATTAATATTATTTAAATTTTCGTTTGGTCTATTAATATGTGTATGCGAAACAAACTATGAATATGATATTATCATAATTATGATTTTTGTTGACATTCAGTAAGACTATGGACAAACAATATTAATCTCAGTTTGACCATAGACTTCAACCATAAACAAAATAGTACATATATGTGTGTTATTTCTAATAAAAATCTATATATCTCATGTAAATGAGATATATAGATCGATGTAAAAATATTAGCTTTCAGCACTCTTCTCCATATAAACTTTAACCGTGCCAAATTTGATACTGCTCCGGACACGTAATTTTCGTAAAAAGGACTATAAAGGTTTTGCTTCGCATATTAAGATTTTGGTTATTATTAACCTTTAAATTATGGTTATTATTAACCTTTAGAAAATTGAATAATATTTTATTAAATCGTAATAACTCTAACTTCAGATAAAAGGTCAAATTTTTTACTACTATATATTGAAAAATAACAAAGGTAAAGCACAATAACTTAGAAACTGTCTGGCGGATAAACTACAATGGAAAGCCAGCGGAAAAATAAAATTATTGACAACTCATATGTCAATATGTGTGTATATATACATGTGTGTGTGTGTGTGTCAAACGCATGGTAGTATGTGTAATGTTTTTTTATTAATTTAATGTGTTTCTAATGTATTATTATATAAAAAATTTAGCTTTCCGTACTCCTCCATACAAACTTTAACTGTGCCAAATTTCAAACTCATCCGTCCGCGTAATTTTCGTAAAAGAGGTACAACGTTTTTGCTTCACGTATTAATATTATCATTAATATTAATATTGTTACATTAAATGATAACAACTGTAATTCTAGATAAAAGATCAATTTTTTTACTATTATATATGAGAAAATAACAAAGTTGAAGCACAATAACTTGCGAACTGTCTGGCAGATAAACTACAATGAAAAGCCAGCGGAAAAATAAAACTATAGGCTACTCATATGTCAATTGTATGTTTATACATGTGTGTGTCAAATGCATGGTAGTGTGTGTAATGTTTTATTTACTGATTTAATGAACTTTATGAGCATTATTAATAAAAAATATTAGCGTTCTGCACTTCTCCTACATATAAACTATAAGTATGCTAAATTTCATACTCCTCCGTCCGCGCAATTTTCGTAAAAAGGGGTCCAAAGTTTTTGCTTCACGTAATAATATATAGATTTAAGCTCTTTGTACCCATAATGCGCAGAGTGCTCTTCGTAACTACATAGAATATTCGAATAAATCCAAATTACCACCTACCAAATTAAACACACAGTCCTTAGAAGAGCTCCACTCATTTATATACTTTCGAAAATATTTTTATGCCTGCTGCCCTTATTGCGAATCCATAGCACTTCATGTTCGCTTGTATTCTAGGATACCCTACACAAATAATAATGCAGCTCTATGTAAAGTGACTTATGAAGTATAATTCAAATTACTAGAGAGCATATTGAAATATTATCTACTTTTATATATCGCTTTTTAGATATATTGTATATAAGAAATGCCTAATATATAACTACTTAATATATAACCCAAGGGCTGATGAAAAATTTTGGGTGCACATGTTAGGCATTCATAAGCTTTCCCCAACAGTATCTCTGTGCCAGTTAAATAGGAAATCGAAAGTCTTCTTTGCCGTTTATTAGTGAAGTAGTAAAGTAAGACTTTCGATATATTTAAAATATTTGAAGAGTAAGAAAAAAATGTAATTTAACGCAAACAGCTTCATAAAATCAACAAACGTTGAACAAATTTTATATAGCTTCTATATATTATAATATAACGGAATTAGTAAACGAATTTAAGATAAACAACAGATAATAGACCGAAATAAAGCAACATAAATTTTCTTCTACTATTCATCCTCAGTTCGCTGAATCCTGTATTTTTCAAACCGTTTGCTGAATAGGAGCACATACGAACTTTTTTCATATACAACGCAGCTCTACCAACAAAAGTGTAAAAAAAGCTACAAATGGTAGGAGTAATTGCATTTTCACTGCGAATAGCACGAAAAAACAAACCGGAATGTGATGAATTATTCACAATATTCAGTTGGGCGGGCGCAGCACTTTGGAGGGCAATGAAAAATTTATGATATTTCAGGACATTATCCGTAACCTTGAGTCCATAAAATGCACGACACTTTAACATATCAAAATCGATAAGAAGCGCATGGCTCTTCATGTACTCATACAAATACTGCTTCGCACAATTTTTTAAATTTCCAAATATTTTCCGCATTTTTCTTATTTCTCTAAATTGACTTAAGATCAACCGTTGATGGGAGGTGAGAAAATTGGTGTTCTGTATTCTTTAATTATTCATTTAAGTGTTTAAATAAGATCTAATCCGAATACTTCAATTTCAAAACATTTTTAATTTTTATTGTTTGTTACCTTTGACTATAAACATAACCAATTTTATGCCGTGAGAGTTTTTAAAATTTTTATTTTATTGGAATGTTTTATTCGCTATTGTAAAGTAAAAAAATGCGTGTTGCATGAAGTTAAAATTATTTAAATACTTGTTAAAAATATAAAATTTATGAAGTTATTTAAGAAAATTAAATATAATCATATCTTCATCGAAATATTTATATATTTCTCAATACTACACAATATAATGCAAATGGACTAAATCACAAATAGAATGTAGTAAATTCTTATAATACTCTATTTCTTAATGCAATTTTGTTGTTCGGTATAATGTGGGCTTCAAAAATAAAAAATAAAGATTAGGAAGCAGAAAATATACCTGAAATATAAAATTATAAAACTGTTCTCTTTATGAGATTATTTCATATAGTTGGATATAGAATCGCAAAAATAACCTTTAAATAATAATAATTTATTCACTACTTTGTTATCCGGAAACAGCTGTCATACAATTTTTAAAAAGCTTTTAAATCCTACTTCCTTAACGCATTGCATTAGGACGTGGTTAAAAGCATCTACACTCGATTCGGTAGATGTCATCTAAAGCTGACTACGAAACAAACCAAAGTGTGTAGGATTGATTAATGGGGTACAACCATGCGCAACGCGCATCAATATTGTAAAGTACCAACCATTACAAGCTAATGACGGTTACCTAAGCCATCGTTAGTTAACCTACTTCAATAGTTGTTGATACAGCTCATTGGTTTTATTGCTATCCACATCCTAGGTTATTATGTATTTTCATTTGAAATTCGTTATTTTTGCTTCTGAAGCTCTTTGCTTCATTTTAACGAAAACTGATTATCACATAATTAAGTAATTAAGACTTAATACCATCTACCTACCAATGGATTACTTAAAATATTTTCACTCTAGTTTGTTACGAAATATGAATTAAATATATATGTAACCTTTTACCAGTTTAACATTCGACGCTGCGACCTAATCATTTTTAATTTTTGATTTTCTATTTCTAATAAAAAAAATTAGTTTTAAAAGAAATTGATATATGTAATATTAATGTAATAAAAATGTATGTGTTAAAGTTTTGTCACTTAAAAACTGCTTTACAAGTTTTAATGATCGTTTGTGTACATTATCTTATATATTATGGGTACAGGTATATATATAAAACATTCAGTCTTTTCAATACGACTCTAGTTGTGGCATTAAATAAAGTTAGAGTATATAAATGCGTCATGGCAAGTTTTAACTATTAATTAAAAATTAGACGTCACAAAGTTGAAAAATAAAAAAAATATCAGCTTGCTAATGATCATGACTGTTAACTATGGAACATTATCGCCAATAACTGGATAAATTAAAAAGTTCATCAATTGTTTTCAATATTATCCTCGATTATGAAAAGTGAAAATTTAATTATAAAAAGTGAAAATCCAATAGTGAAAATCTCTATAAATGTCCACAGTTTTATCGCATTATTTAAAAAAATTGAAATAGATATTTCGCTCCTTGAACCCGTATTTAACGTTGGATATATTACAGATCCATGGAAAATGGAAGAACAAATAACTATTACTGGATCGTTGGCAACAAGTATTAACTGGATCGTTGGCGTGGCGACGCTTGCCGTGGCGACGGGTCGCCACCCTATACTAAGGTGTATATATATATATATATATATATATATATATAGTCTATATGTAGTAGAGTGTACGGTATGACGACGTGTCGCCATGCGCAACCGACTATGTGACCCCCTCCTCACTCAGTTCGACGCTGTTGTTTACTACGGTACACATAACCTGCGCTTTATTATTTTTGTATTAATTGTAAATAAATGTTTATTAAATAAAGTCACCATTTTCTGTGAGAAATTCGTAATATTTTATTTTTTCATTATGCTATATTTAGTTCCTGTAATAGTCTTGTCTTTTATGCATATTACTTGTACGAACACAATGTTTCACATCTGCCAGGCGTGATGGCTCACTGTTTTTTTTTCATTGGTATTTTTAGCTTCGCAATTTTAACTGAATTCTAAAATAGATCAGCTGTAGAGCATTGTACTCCAACGCAAAAATGCCTCAACCCACGCGTTATGTTAGCAGAGTGCGAACGAATACTTCGAACGTACTAGTTAACCCTGCAATAGACTGCTTTTATCGAGTGACGTGGAAGTAAACAATATAATCAGAGATTATAAGTAGAAATCATTTGTTACGAAGAGTTGTGTACAGATATATTTTAAACATATTTTTATTATATGAGTATAAAATATACAGAAATATTGAAAAGTGTGCCTTTTTATAGGAACTACGTTTCGTAAGAGGAAAATCATCTTACCACAGAAATTCAGTAATACAATTTCCAGAAAAACGGAGTCACTTTTTGTTATAAAATATCTGTTTAGAGAGAACGGACAAAATTACTTCATGCAAAACCAGTCCAGATAAATATTTGGATGCCTTACAATATACGTATGCATAAATTAAAAGCTTTGTCCCTGGTTAATTTCATAAGTTTTACTCATATTTTATTCGAGGTTATGTTACTCATTTACCGTGATTATGTTATAAAATAATCACAATACTTAATTTAAATGTAAATTTGAAACGTTACAACGCTGAATTGAAAATTTACTTTCTTTCGGTATACAATTATAAATGTGTTGTATACTTGTTTCAAATCAAATGTAACGCTTCTAAGTGAATCTCATATTTTAGATGAAACCGGATATCAGAATAGATGGATGTGGATTTAATATTTAGTTTTTATATAATTAATTCGATTTTTATTTCCATTTTCTGCTTATATATTTCTCGTGTCAAAAAGCTTTGCGCTAAAACTAGGTGGAGTAATTTTGTAGACAGGATTAAAATGTTTAATACTTAATATCGTAATAGTTCATTTCAAATGTTTAACAGAACATGATTTAAAAATACATGCTCATAACAAATTCCATTTTTTTGTTTATTGGAAATACTAATAATTTTATAGAAACAAAGAATAAGAACATTTCTATCTCATACAAGTTTCATCACGTTAATTCAAATATGCACTTACTATTTAAAATTTTTATAGTTCACACCTCAAAAGGAAAAAAGGAACTCTCATAAGACATATTCACCGCTAGAGATATTGTTGGAAATGTCCACAAAAAATGTATTTTGCTTAAAACAACAATTTTTAGGTAAAAATTGCCAAAAACAAGATTAGTTGTGGTTTACCTTTGGTTGACAAGAAAAAAAAAATATGTGTATATATATATATATATATATAAATATACAAACAAATATATATATATATATATATATATATATATATATATATATATATATATTACTCAATAATGTATTTAAGTGATGAAAAATAATATTTATATTTTTAGCCGAAATGTGTATGAAACCCTCATAGTGGGTTAAACCCGTACTTAATTGGTTTTATTTTTTTTATCTGCCTCGATAAAAATAAGGGTAAATTTAAGAGAACAAGAACAGCTACTTTGAATTATTCTTTTACTTACGTTTAAAGTTAATGGTTAAGTTTGTCATCACACAATCGAATTGATGAACTTGAGTTTAGAGTGCCATATTTAAAATATCAAAGAAAAGTTCTAAATATAACACTACAATAAGTTACAAACATAAAAAAAAACTAAATCAATAATGTGTTAAGAATTAACCCAAACCTATTTCTGTTGTAATGGTTAAAACATCAATGCAGTAACCATTAATGTCAAAATTATTTTTACACTTATATATCGTTTTCATAACCCCACTAATTTAGTAGGAAAGTTTGGTTTCTTGAATTGTTTTGCTATATATCTTCACTAGCTATCCGCCCCGGCTTCGCACAGGTGCAATGTGGTGTAATTGTGGAGCGATTAATATTATTACTGCCATTCTTGCGCCGCTGTCGCCCGCTGCAGCCGCCGTCTGTGCACGACATCGGCATCGCGAATACTGATTTTTGGTATTTTTAAATCTGTAATATCTTCTAAAATATTAATGATAATGATTTGCTCTAAAGAGCAATGATAATGTATCTCGTAAAGAGTATCTACATTAAATGCCCAAAGAAACCAACTTATTTAATGAAATAAAGATTAATATAATATTCATCAAAATAACTTCGGAAGTATAACTCACAAAAAAATAATAAAAATGGTCACTGTACCACTGCACTATCCGTAGGATATACATATATGCCATCAGGCACTTTTTGTAGATATTTTAAAAACACACAATTCTATAATACAAAATTTTATTTATTTTATTTATTTATTTATTAACTTTTATGTATAGTATATACGGCGGACTTTGCTACATGAGCAATCTCTTCCAGTCAATCATAATGATAACCACATTTTGATATATCTCGTAAATTTTAGTCAGCGTTAGCAATGAAAGCGCCCAAAATTCAACTTATTTAAGAAATATTGACATTTTTTGTATTTCCTGTAATTATAACATGTATCTATTTTTCCTATGAACCTTCCAGAAGAAATTAACTGAATGATAGTGAAAACCGCATCAATTCATCAAAAATCGTTGCGTAGTTTAAACGGTCTGAACTTACAGAGGGACAGACAGACGCGTCAAGCGACTTTGCTTTATACTATATAAGGATAATTATAGTTTGCATATTGTCTACACTCTATGAACATACACATGTATGAATGAATGTACAACACAAATTACCGTGATATATGTAGTTAATAAAATCCACGAATTCGGAAAAAGTTGTTAGCAAAATTATTACTAATAGACTAATAAAAATACAAAAATTAAAGGAAACTTTAGATGGAGTTGTCAATTATTATGAAAATAAATATCACGAACATTTTAGGGAATTTCTGTAAATAGAAATTGCTCTACGTACTCAGGTATTTCGATCAATATGGTGAAAGAAATTAAGCAGTATCTGAGACTAAACAAAAGGGCGTATTTTAATGATAATCAGTGCCAAGTTTTCCGCGTGGACGGGCAGGAAAGGAGAGAGGCGAAAGGACCCGCTTATGCGGGAATATTACAAGTTCATTACACCATGGTGGTACATAGATTACATCAGTGGCATAGATTACATTTTGAACCACTTAGCCACGCTAAGTGGTTCAAAATGTAATCTATTTTCCAATAATCTCCTTAATATTCGAAGAATGATTTCATTATAAACGGCAATTACTTAGGAATTACGTGCGCGTTATATGGTAATCCTTTAATTTGATGTTACTTTTCAATGTATTTTAATTGTATTGAAAGTTTACATATTTAAATTAATTTCCTAAAGTTTTTTTTTGGCTATTTTCATAGCCTAATTGATATCAGCATATTTCCGATTCAAAATTATGTTTAAATACTTATTATTTTATTGCTCTTGTACTTAAAGCGTGTAGTATAAGATTATCCAATTTTAGGGTAGATGGTCACTGTTTAGTTTTAACATACAATGGTCAATTTATTTAATTTATATTGCAAGAATATTCAATACGTAGAATTTTGGTTGCTTTGTATGAGAATATTTGCCCCACAAATTATTTATATTTATGTCGGGGAATAAAACAAGAAATGTAGTATAATAAAAATATTAATATAAATATAGTATAATATAATTTTAAATATAGTATAATAATACTTTATATTTCAGGAATATTAAATTAGTTGAACTTTAGTTGCTTTGTGTGAGAATATTTGCCCCGCAAATTATTTATATTTATGTCGGGGAATAAAACAAGAAATGTAGTATAATAAAAATATTAATATAAATATAGTATAATATAATTTTAAATATAGTATAATAATACTTTATATTTCAGGAATATTAAATAAGTTGAACTTTAGTTGCTTTGTGTGAGAATATTTGCCCCGCAAATTATTTATATTTATGTCGGGGGAACAAAACAAGAAATGTAGTATAATAAATCTGTACTTTAAAGTTCACAAAAAAATGTACCCGTGACTATCAAAAAAATATCCTAATTTGTGAATGGTTTCATTTTTATTTATATTGACTAATAATGATGCTTTGGAATTAAAATATATAAATTAGTTGTCCACATAAGAGGGGTAATAAACAATAATAACGATAAATTTAAACCTTTATATAAAAATTATATTATTATGGTCTTTCAGTTCCAAGTCTTAATATTCTTATATTATATTAAAAAAGTTCATTGTAATGTGATATTTCCGTCGAATGGTTGGTTTAGTGTAAATTATAAAAGCAAACCTGAAATTTAAAAAACAGAACAATATTTAGCTTAGCTTAAATATGAAAGTATATTTAATTTGATTTCTTTATTGTATCGCAGACTTTCTCCAGCAGACCCGAGCTTTTATAAAGTACTCACGAGAATAATATCAACCTTCGTTAAATACGGCAGCGCGTATTTAACGAACTTTCCGTGGTTTAAATATTTGTTAGACTAGTTCTTACCCAGATCGTCTGTTTTTTAAAGAGATTTTGCCATGATAAGGATACGAAAAATAATATACTCTTAACAAATAATTTCAGAACTTTTAGGGGTATTAGCGGTAAAGTTATCACATGTAAAAATATCAATAACTAACCAAATGCCATTATTGAAATCCCGGCAGATAAATGTATATAGATATTTTTCTTATATACGTTTAAGTAATCATTTTGAGAAAAACTCGACAAAACAAATTATATTTCAAGTACCATTACTAATAGAACTAATTTTCTCTAGTAATTAATTTGCAGTAACTAGTTTTTTGAATTGTAAAGTTTTATTCAGAATAGGAATTGTAATTTTTATCACAATTTAAATTTTTACAGTTAACACGGAACGCTTAAAATTTATATGATGTTAAAAGTTAAATTGTTGAAATGAAAATTAGTCCATTACTCCGAAAGTGTAGATATATAAATACACATATATACTAAATATTCGTGTCAATATGCTCAAAAGGAAAGCTCCCAACCAAATGAATATGCTGACAAAAGACGACCTAAAATTTCTTTTTATTTCAAGTGCCATCTCTTCAAAAAAGAGAGGGCCATTTCTTTTCAAGAGCCAATGGATTTTTCCACCAATCTTCATCACTCATTCACCTCATTATTGTTTAAATCGTTTTAATCGTATATATATATATATATATATATATATATATATATATATATATATATATATATATATATATATATGTTCCACAGACTCTTGATAATGGTGGAATACAGCCAATTTAGAATTCTCGAAAAAGTTGTGAGAATTAGTATAGGAATGTAATTCCTTTATAAAATGCTAGTAAACAATATTGCTTATAGAACTTCACTGAGAATCATATAAAATCATTGAAAGCCTTTTTTCCATTTTAATTCATTTTGCCGCAAATATACCATTTGTAAACTGCTCCTAAAGTTACGAATTTAATGCCTGCTTCTAAAGATTTGTTTTCGAAATAACAATATCGTTTTTAATGTCTTAATACTTTTTAATATCTTAAAACGCTTATCGTTTATTTAAAAATATAAATGTCGTACTTTACTTTGTTAATTCTTTTTGCTCTTTTACATTTTTCAAGGTATTATGAACTTGAAATATGTAAAAAAATCATCCTTGAAAAATGTAAAAAAATGTAAAAAAATAGGAAACACGTAAAGGTTATCAATAAGTTAATTTGTTTAGTTTTCGAAGATATTTATTTCAAATGATAACCTTTTCGAAGGCAATCAAAATATATATTATATTCTTTACAATAAAACATGTTCATATTTAAACAATTAATTTTATTAATTAAATAAATCGAATATTAACTTCCATGTTATTTTTCTCTTTAAATATTTTTATTTTATATTTTTTTATTATCAGTTTATTTCAAATTATTGGAAGAGTTGGTAGCCATATAAACCTTACACATAAACATGTTTGGAAACCGTCGGAAACTCTCCGGTGATCCTTGTTATCCGTTAATTCCATTTGTCATATAACATGGATCATTCGTCATTAAACATGGCAAACTCTCAACGCAATAAGCAAATTAAATTTAACTACTGCCAAAACTTTATATTTATTGCAAACGCATATAGATAAGGTATATATACCTACATATACCATCGCTAACCCATTATTAAGTTGAATCCTTTCACTCCTCTGTCAGGCTTAGTACACGCTCCACTAGGTAGAATACTGATACGAAACAATTCCCATGGGCATATGATATTTGATGTATTCGTGTGTTAAAAAAAATAAAAAGAAAACATCAGCTCAAAGAGGTATAATGGTTCGTAGTCAAATAGGGGATATTTGACTACATACAATAGAGTATAAATATATTTTTACCCTATATACGCGGCGAATAAATTTAATTTCGAATTTAACCCCATACTTAAATATGCTTCCGCATTGTTTTCCGCATTGTTTAGATAATTATTTCCTATATATGTTTGTTTTATATCCCGATTTCGTAAATTAAAATATACATTCAATTTTATTAGGTATTATCAAAACAATTTATTCTTTAAAAAGGTACTACAGTTGGTAATTAAAAATAGTGTAATTTTTACTTATTTAAGAATTTAATATTTAGTTCAAAAACTTATGCCAGAGCATGTCGTCCATTGTAAAAGTACCCTACAACTTAAAAAAAATTGTGAAAAACAAATGCTTAACGAATATTTATTTAAAAATCAGAAACCTAAAGTTAATTTAATGTAAAATAAGAACGAATTTATTTATGGTGTGGTTAGGTGCATAAAAATAAAATTAAAATAGTGTCTAATAAATAAGTATGCCAAGTGTTTGTCAAAATCAATTAAATAATATTTTTATTTCATTATATAAATGAAAATATAATAATACCTAAATAACGTGTAAAGTAAATAAGTATATAAAATAAAACCTATCAAAACATCACATTTGCAACGCTAATGTAATTCTTGAAACTTTGTTACATTAGTTTTATTGTATAATACAACGTATCTCAAATGTTTTTCCCAAATTAAAATCTTAAAACAAAAATTCCAAAACTACTAAAAGTTGCCCATACGAGAGTGACGCCCGACTGAAATAATTTCATCTATTTACTTTATCCCTTTAAAAGTAGAAGCAGATATTCCTTTCAATTGTCCATTTAAATTAATTATTACTAAATAAAAATATTTTGTCTGTGGTAATAAAGCTTTATATTTAGCTATACGAATTTTTTTTTATATTATTTAATAACAATTAAGTTCGTAATACTTAGGCAAATAATAAAGTATTCGAATGTGGAGTAGTGCAAATTGTACACTTGCGGCAAACAATTATTCCAAAATATTTTTCTGAAAATGGTCTTTCTGACTTGAGGACGAAATCTATTTTCAAACGAACCATAACCTCAGATCATCTGAAAATGATATCTACTTAAATAATCATCATCTGAAAATGATATCTACATAATAAAAAAGAAAACGACACACATGTTCAATATTCTTACCATAAAAATTATTTTTATTGGTCTACGCCTTGTTATAGTTGCGTCTTTATATCTTTATTTCTACCATATACATGTAGCTTCCATTCTAGTAAAATTGTTTGCCAATTACTTTCGGTTTCGAAATCAATACTTTCAGTCTGGTAATTTCAAATCACGGCCTCAATATATTATTAAAAAATATTATTTAATTTAATATTAGCAAATGCGTAATAATGACGAGTTCCCGTTTACGTGCAACTTTGTTACGGGATAACGAGTTAAAAGGAACAGTGCTCGAAAGAGTGTCATCCGTGCGGATTCTCGGTGTGATTACGGATAATTATCTAATATTTCACAATCATATCATTGAAATCTAAATTTTGTTCAACTTTTATATTTATCCGTGGAACCCTTGAAACTAATACAGTCGTCCGGTTTCCTCATGAAATAATTTAGATACTAATCTTGGTGAAAATATTTAATAAGTTTAATGCATCTTTATACAAGAAAGTAAACGGGTACTATCCTCATTTTTTTCCTTTAGATATAATAACAGGCAAGGTTGGATACAATGCCCTTAAACTCCGACAGGAATTAACTTTATATCGTATTTTGTTTAATGGTTAAATAATTATAATAATACTTCCTCGGGCTTAGGTTTGGTAACGCCTAATGCTCTTGACTGCTACGTGAGAGGACGGACTCATCGTTTGTTTCATTTGCCTAAAGCGCGCACGAACATGCTGCAACGTACACCGGGTTTTTACATATTTGGTTTGTTAAATTTTAGTGCTTCCACATGTCTAGCTCTTTAAAGTAACCTAAAAGCTGGAAATGGGGTTTTATAAATAAATAAATTCGTTATTATTTTGCATTCCATTAGCTTCCGGTTTGTAATCTTAAAGTAAATATGCATTAAGCATTTGTTGTTCACTTTTTTTTGTTTATTGGGTATTTTTACGACGGACGACATAACCCGGCATAAGTTTTTAAATGAAATATTGGATTTTTAAATAAAACAAATATTTACATTATTTTTAATTACGACCTGACCATGAACTAATAATCTTAACTTCCGGCTAGATTTATACAAATGGATACCTTTTTAAAGGATTAAATTGAATTAAACATATCTAGTAAATTGAATGTATATTTTAATTTACGAAATCGGGATACAAAACAAATTTATATAAGAAATAATTGTCAAGGATCAAAAGCAATACGGGACATATTTAGGTATATGGATTAAATTATATGTATAATTTATTCACCGCATTTATGGAGTAAAAATATATTTATAGTCTATTACAGGGGATATTTCACTACGAACCATTATAACTCTTTCGGCTAATTTTTTCTTTTCATTTTTTTATAACATACGAATACACCAAATATTATATGCAAATGAGAATAGCTTCGTTTCAGTATTCTACAGAGGAGCGTGTACTAGGCCAGAAAAGCGAGCGAAAGGATTCAACCTAATAATGGGTTAGCGATGGGATATGTAGGTATATATACCTTATCTAATGGAACAGCGCTTGCAATAAATAGAAAGTTTTGGCAGTAGTTTAATTTTAAGTTGCTTATTGAGAGTTTTCCATGTTTAACGACAAATGATCCATGTTATATGACAAATGAAGTGATAACAAAGATCACGGAAGAATTTCCGACCGTTTCCATGTATCTTTATATGGAGGTTTACAGGGCTACCAACACTGCCAATAATTTGAAATAATTTGAAAGAAAAAAAATATACAATAAAAATATTTAAAGAAAAAAATAACATAGAAGTAAATATCCGGATTATTTAATTAAAAACATTAAATTGTTTAAATATGAAAATGTTTTAATGAGAAGAATTTAATATATATTTTGATTGCCTTCAAGAAGGTTATCATTTGAAATAAATATCTTCGAAAACTAAACAAATTTAACTTATTGATGACCTTTACCTGTTTTTTTATTTTAAAATATCTTGAAAAATGTAAAAGAGCAAAAAGAATTAGCGAACAAGGTTCAACACTTAGGAAGGTACAACATTTATATTTTTAAACAAAGGCTTAGATTAAGACATTAAAAACGATATTGTTATTTCGAAAGTAAATCTTCAGAAGCAGTCATTAAAACTTTGGGAGCGGTTTTGAAATTGCATGTTTGCGGTAAAATGAATTAAAATGGAAAATATGCGTTTAAGGATTTTTTATGTTTCTCAGTGTATTTTCTATAAGCTGTTCGGTTTAGTAAAATTTTATAAAGAAATTATATCCCGACACTACTTTTCATAACTATTTTCAAGAATTCAAAAATGGCTGTTATCCGCCATTATTAAGAGTCGATATATATATATATATACACATATATCTTAAGGCATTCAAAAATTGTCCCAAGTTTTTTTATAAAAATGTTTTCATATTAAAAACAGATTTATAGACAAATTATTTTCCGCCATACATCCTAAAAGGAATATTTTTCATTTCGACATATTTTTCTCTGACACAAATATGACATACATTGAATGCCTAAAGGCGTTGTAAATATTTATATGAAAAAAGAATGAACATCATGCCAGACAAGAGTTGAACAATTCAAAACGATAATGAGGCCGGAGTATCGTGGAAAAATTCATCAGCTCTGGAAAAGAAATCGCTCTCTACTTTTTTGAACAGGTGGCACTTGAAAAAAGAGAAAATTTGGGTCGTCTTATATGAGTATATTCAATTGGTTGGGAGTTTTCCTTTCGAGCATATTCATATGAACATTAAGTATATATGTGTATTTATATGTTTACACATTCGGAATAATCGACTAATTTCCTTATCGACAATTGAACTTTTAATATAGAATAGAAATTTTAAGCTTTTCATGTAAATTGCAAAAATTACAATTTCTATTCTGACTAAAATTTACAATTCAAAAAACTACAGCTACCGCAAATTAATTACTGAAGAAACTTAGTTCTATTGGCAATAATACTTGAAATAAAATTTGTTTGTTGAGGTGTTTTGTTGTTGAGGAGTTAAAAGTATACAAGGATTTGTTTTTTGTTGTTGAGGAGTTAAAAGTATATAAGAAAAATACCTATATGCATTTATCTACCTGAATTTCAATATTCACAATTGATGAGCTATTGGATTAATAGCCTGAAAGGTTTAGGGAGAATTGGTTAAGATTATATTATTTTTCGTATCCTTGTTATGAAAAAATATCTGTAAAAACAAACGATTAGGGTAAGGACTAGTCTAACAAATATTTAAACCACGGAATGTTATTGAATTAGCTATCTAAAAGGGCCATATATTCGCTGCTGTAATTAACGAAGGTTGACAATATTCTCATGAGTACTTTATAAAACCTCGGGTTTGCTGGAGAAAGTTTACGATGAAATAAATAAATCAAATCAAATATACTCGTTACATTTACTGCATTTTAAATTTCCGGTTTGCTTTTATCATTTACATCAATGCAACTTTTTAACAGAAATATCACATAAAATGAACTTTTTTATAAAATATAATAATAATATTACTTGGAATTGAAAGATCATAATAACATGATTTTTACATATAGTTTTAAATTTATCGTTATTATTGTTTATTAGCCCTCGTATGCGTAAAATTAATTTATTTGATTAAGCATTTTTATACGTATTTTTTATTTTAATTAGCCACAATATTTTTAATCCAAAGCATCATTATTAATTAATATAAATAAAAATTAAACCATACACAAATTAGGATATTTTTCGATAGTCACAAGTACATTTTTTTGTGAATTTTAAAGTACTAATTTATTATACTACATTTCTTGTTTTGTTTCCCGACATAAGTATAAATCATTTTTGAGGCAAATAATTCTCACACAAAGCTACTAAAATTCAACGTATAGATTATTCCTGTACTAAAAATTAAAGAAAGGTAATAAATTTATCATTGTGTATTAAAAATAAACAGTTACCATCTACCATAAAATTATATATTCTTACACTACACGCTTTAAGTACAAGAGCAATAAAATAATAAGTATTTTAACATAGTTTTGAATAGACAATAATACAACAAAATAGTAAAAAAGAACTTCAAGAAATTAAATTAAATCTGTAAACCTTCAATGTAATTAAAAAGAACTAAATCAAAACGTAACATCAAATTAAAAGACCACCGTAAAAATTGCACATAATTTCTACGTAATTCTCGTTAATAATGAAATCATTCTTCAAAATATTTGAGGAGATCACTGCAAAATCGAGTACATTTCGAACCACTTCGCGTGGCCGTATCGCCATGGCGTAATGCACTTGTGATATTCCCGCATGAGCGGGTCTTTTCTCCGCTCTCCTTTCCTGCCTATCCATGCGGGAAAGATGGCACTGATTATCATTAAAAACGCCCTTTTGTTTAGTCACAGATACTGTTTAATTTCTTTCACCGTATTGATCCAAATTACTGAGTCCGCAGAGCAATTTCTATCTACAGAAAATGCCTAAACTATCCGTGATATTTATTTTGATAAGTATAACTCGATCTAAAGTTCCCATTAATTTTTGTGTTTTTATAAATGTATTACCAATAATTTTTTAAGTACTTTTTTCCGAATTCGTGGACCTTATTAACTACATACGTCATGGTAATTTGTGTTGTATATTCATGCATATGTATATGTGTACTATATAGTATGTAGACACTATGCAAGCTATAACTATCAATTTATATAGCAAAAAAATAAAAGAGACAAATCTTTGCTCCTCCTAAATTAGTGGGGTTATGAAAACGACATCTAAATTTAAAAATAATTTTGAAGTTAATTGTTACTACATAGATGTTCTAACCACTAAAACAGAAACAAGTTTGTGGTAATTATTAACACGCTATTGATTTTAGTTCTTTTGTATCAGTAACTTATTTTAGTGTTATATTTAGAATTTTTCTGTGATATATTAAATTTATTACTTTAAAATTAAGTTCATCAATTAGATTGCGTGATAACAAAATTAAGGGTTAACTTTAAACGTAAGTAAAAGGCATAATCTAATGTAGCTTTACTTGTCCTCTTAATTTTACCCTTATTTTTATCAAGGCATGTAAAAAAAGATAAAACTTATTAAGTACGGGTTTAACCCACTATGAGGGTTTCATACACATTCGAAATCTGTATGAAACCCTCATAAATATAAATATTACTTTTCGCCACTTGAAGACATTATTCAGTAATGTATATATATATATATATATATATATATATATATATATATATATATATAGATATATATATATATATACATATATATATATATATATATGTATAACAATATCTCTAGCGGTAAATAGGTCTTATGGGAGTTCCGTTTTTTTCTTTTGAGGTGTGAACTCTAAAAATTGTAAATAGTGAGTGCATATTTGAATTAACGTGATGAAACTTGTAGGAAATAGAAATGTTCTTATTCTTTGGTCCTATTAAGTTTTTAAAATTTTGCGATAAACGAATTGAAAAATATTGGAATTTGTTATGATCATATATTTTTAAGTCATGTGCATGAAATTAGCTATTAAACATTTTAATCCTGGATGCAAAATTACACAACCTAGTTTTAGCCTTAAGCTTTATGACACGAATAACGTATAAACAGAAAATGAAAATACGAATTAATTATATAAAAACTAGATATTAGATCCATATCCTTCTATTCTGATATCAGATTAAATCTAAAATGTGAGGTTCACTTAGAAGCGTTGCATTTAATTTGTAACTTAGATATAATACATTTAAAATTATATACAGAAAGTAAATTTTTAAATCAGCATTGAACGAGATCTTTCAGCTACTGCTCTTGGAAAAAGGTTCAAATTTACATTTATGTTAAGTGTTGTGAATATTTTATAACAAAATCCCGTGGAATGAGTTACGTAACCTCGAATAAAATATGCGCAAAATTTATGAAGTTAACCAGGGACGAAGCTTTTATATTATGCATACGTATATTGAAAATCATTCAAATATTTATCTTAACTTGTTTTACATGACGAAGTTCTGTTCGTTCTTTCTAAATAAATATCCGATATTTTCTATGATAAGGATGGCATTATTTTATAAAAACGTAATCACTTTTTGAACTCAGGTTCATTTTTATGAAATTGTACAGGTATTACTGAATGTCAGTGATAGGATGATTTCCATCCTACAAAACGTACTTACTGTAAAAAGGCACACATTTCGATATTCCTGTATATAATACATTCATACAGTAAAAATATGTTTAAAATATATCTGTATATAATTTTTCCTAACAAATAATGTCTCGTTATAAATCTCCGATTATATTGTTTTGCTTCCACGAACTGGACAAAACAGTCTATTGCAGGATTAAATAATACGTTCGAAGTACTCGTACGATCTTTACTAACCAACGTGGGCACAAGTATTTTTTCGTTGGAATACAACGCTCTTTATAACAATTTATATTTAGAAAATTAAAATGGAAAATGCCAAATTAAACTACATGATGTAGTATTATTTCTACTTTCTTTAAGTTCTTTACCGCGACCTAGGTTTTGATGTATTACAATATCTTCAGGTGGGCTATTAGCATTGAATCTCTGCTAACAACCCACCTGATGTTGTAATACAACGAAATCTGGGTCGTGGTAAAGAACTTAAAAAAAAGTAGAAATAATACTACATCACGTAGTTTCATTTAATGGTGAATAATGAATTTCTACAAAATTAACGCCAAATATATTCAATGGGAACTGCGATAAAATAAAGGTTTAGACTCTATTAGCGTAACTATCTACACGGCAGTATTTTGGTTTTTACGTAAAATTATATAACTTAAAGAAAATTGTTCTTATTATGGGAAAAAAATTCCTTTAACGCCTCTGTCTGCAAAGGATTTAAGAATGGATATCTTTTTTTCATATGGGCATGACACACACACACACACACACATGTGTGTGTGTGTGTGTGTATATATATATATATATATATATATATATATATATATTATATATATATATATATATATATTATTCATTTCGCACTAAATTTAAAGAATTATTTGATATTTTACAATAATTCACCTAGAGATTACAAAAAAAATTAAAAGATTTTAATTATAAGAATAACAAATTTTACCATTCTTGTTATTATTTTAGATTTTCTTTATTTTATGAATATAATTGTGTTACGATATATTTTTTATTTAGGAACATTACCGTATTTGTTATTTTAAATTGGTGATATGTAATGTATCGACGAATGTGAAAAAATTCCAAAATGTTATTATAAATAAAGCTTAACTTACAATTAGAATGATAGCTACAAAATATATACTTATCCTAGAACCAACTACATAAACAAATATACCTTTCGTTACTGAATTTAGGCGAAAATATAAAGTTTGCTCTGAAAGCAATTTAAGATGGAATTTTACTTTTAGATTCCTATGCATTTTCAATTTCTTAGTTAAACTTAAAAAGAGGTTGTTCTATGAGAAAAATTTATCTGCAAATTTGTTTTCATTTAGATTTGCCTGAAACTTTTTGTTTAAAACTTGTAAAAATTGTTCGACAAAGAAAATTAATCTGTAAACTTATTTTGACAAAATTTTTTTCTCAACGTCGTCTCAATAACTTGTAAAAACGTTTGCGTTCCACGACAGAAAATAAGCAAGTGTGAGAAAGACAAAAGGCGCTTAAAAAGAGATTATCGCTGAATACATTGGCGATATTTTAATCGGCCAAAATTAAATAATTCTGTCTTTGATGAAATTTCAACTACGAATGTGACGCGATTTTGAAAATGGATATAATATCGAATTTATTTGGCTAGTTTTAAAGAGTGGACAAGAAAATAATATTAGCAGCATACATGTTTACTTATATATTTATTTATTTACCTACTTCATCGCAAGCTTAGAAAACTAAGTATTTAGCAGTGGAATTATTGCTACAAGACCAATCCCGTACAGCCAACCACAATGAAATAAATGAGAGCAATAAGTATTATCGCAGACCATAAATGATTTTAATGTTAATTAATTATATTTACAATATTAAGCAGATAATAATGTATGATAATGAAATAATATTAAGTAAAAACAAAAGCAAAACGGCACTTAAAGGATAGGATAAGGATGGATTATGGAAGAAATATGATCTCTCCATTATAATAAATAACGTAATATCAGACGATTTTTGAGGATGAATTTTGTATATTGGCGATCAGTTCATTCCACAATCTATACTAGATTATATAGTAAAGGATTCTCCATAAAATTCAGTTTTACGCTAAGGTGTTCCTTGCCTCCTTGTTAGGAGGGTGTACTTGTTTTTCAATCGTAATTCCAGGTTGTGACAGACATTGGTACTTAAATCTGAGGTGGGAAGTTATAAGGGGATTATTAAAGATATTATGTTCAAAAAATAGAAAATGGAAGTTTTGTTATATATTAGATTTAAATTATTTAAGAATTATAAAAATAGTGTTTTATTTTTAAATAAGAGTCACTCAATAATTACAAATCGGCATAATATCGACCATGATTATAAAGTGCGCTTTCGATTGTAGATGTGAAAAGACTTGTAAAAATCATGAATGCCTTAATGTAAGAAATAAATGAATGGTGTATGTGTTATTACATATATATATATATATATATATATATATATATATATATATAGGTGATATTTAAACTTCCAATAAATTTTAGGAAATAAATGCTGTCTAATTGATAAGCTGAAAAGAATGAAAATATAGATGGCTCTGATAAAATCGATAAAGAACAGGAACGAAAAAATGTATAACGCTCCATCTACAGATAAACGCCCTTTTTATAAAAAATAATTGTAACGCTCCCTTTATAGGTAAGTTGGAAATATCTTTTTTATATACTGGATAATTTCCATCAATATTATATAACCTAAAGTTTTCCGTTAATTTGTTTGTTACCTAATAATAACTTTTCCACCAAATAACAAATTGCTACTTAAGCACATGTCTAGATCGTGTAGCGGAGTAGCACACTGACACATCGGCAGCTTCTCTCGTGCGGAATACGGGTACCAAAAAAAGTGTGTTTGGATGTTTATCACTAAATTACGGCGATATGGTTTAATAGATAATCAAGAATAGAGATTCATACAGATATGGTTTAATAGATAATCAAGAATAAAGATCCCCCAGACGGGATCTTGTTTAAAATAGCTTTACTTGCAAAAATAACGTTTGAGATTATAAAGTACTATAACCTAAACAATGTCTACAACGCCAATTTTAATGTTACATTTTCGAAAAAATGGATGAAGTGGATGCAAGTGTTTTCTCTGCGGCGATAACCGTAGGAGTATGTACGCATATATATATATATATATATATATATATATATATATATATATATATATATATATATATATATATATGTATATATTCAGACAGAGTCTTTGCTTGAACCAAGTTCCAAAAAGTCACATTCATGAATACCAATTTTATGGTCAGTGCTTATTACACGTTTACTAACCTGTTGGGACTGCAAGAAGTGATATTATGAGTTATTGAGTTGTTTTCAAAAGAAGCAAACAAACATAAACTTTTGGTTAAAAATCTCTTTTAAATAAAAATGAGGTTATCGATAAAAACATTGCCAAGATATATTGGATATGCTCTATTGCGACAAATAAAATTTGGCTTTTATAGGTAGTATATGGGAATCATGCAAAAATAAAATAATTCTATAAAAATAATTCTAAAATCAAGAAATATTATGTAAGGAACGGAACAAAGAAGTAAGCATGAAGAAAACAAATGTGATAAAGAACTTAATTAAATAAAAGGATATAATTTAACACTCGAACCAAAAAACTTAACAAAGTTTGTATCTCATTCCGTAAATATAAAAAATTAATACAGACAATTAGATAACTGACTGACACATGGATTATTTGAAAAATTATGGCACGGGGAGTTCAAATTTTGGAGAAAATGTTAACAATTAAGGAAATAAAATGTTCATAATTTTTATTGCAAAGTTTTCTTAAAATTCATTAATCAAAGTTTTAATCAGAGTAAGGACTAGTTTGAAGAAATCGGAAATAGTGGGATAATTGGGGCAATTGGGTTCATGGAATTATGTCAAAGAAAGAAGTTAATTGACGAAGACAATGAAATTAGCAAACAGTTTTAAATGTAAAAACATTAATTTGTAAGTTTGTTATAACAATGGAAGGCAAATTTTACCGAAGTGATTAGATTTATTTTAATTCAAAAACAAAGGAGTTTAATGGTTTTTTTTATATACCTAAGGAAAGTACATTAATTACACATATAAGCAGAAATTAAAAATAAGTTATCTATAATTACATGAAATTTATATTAAAACGGAAGATCTCTTTTATTTTTTTATTTAAAACAAATTCTTTGCTGTTTTTTACTTTGTATTTAGAAGTATTGTAAAATTTTAGAAATGCCTACGGAAAAAATCTTAATTAATTTTCTACAGGCAATTTTAGGATGTCACAGTGCTTATAACTTTAGTTGTTTTTAGAAAATGTTCTTTTTTGTTTGCCAGTATTTGGCTTATCAGTATTTATCATTCGTGTCCTAACTAATCTCAATAGCGTTTTTCAAAAAAAGTTATTAGCGTAGCTGCAAAATCATATGTGTAACCAAAAATTGTTGTTATAGTTAACTATAATGACTATATGATTTTATTTCAAATGACTTTATTCTCTGTTATTTATGGTATAGTTCTTGAAACAAAACAAGAAAGGGTTTTAAAAAATCATTCAAAAAGTGTAATTTTAATTCGGAAAGTAAAATCCACCCTAATATATTTTATGAATAAGAGCATAAATTTCTATGAATTTTTGTTAATATTGTTAAAAAATTACGATTGAGGTAAAAATATACAGGAAAATAAATACTACCTTTGAAATTTTGTTAAAAATGTATTATATTTTATTTTTATAAAGTAAAGCAACAATAGGATTTTTTGTGATAATTATAATAATTCTAAGAATAATAAATCTTTGCAATGCAATATATTCGCAGCACATTAAAGACTTATACGTTTTAAAATTAGAAGGATCACATAATTACTTTCAACCTGTGGAGTACTCCTATGTGCAGTTGTGGAGTACTTCTATGTTGCAGCCAAACCCTAGACCGATTTCCAAACTTAAATTTGAAATTTATCTCACCCAGTAATATTCTAGAATAGAAACTCCTTATTATGACAATATGTATTAATGTGAATATTACAAACATACAAGTCGGATAACTTTAGTAAAATAGTTACTTCTGTAAAATTTACATAATTGAGGATCAAGTATAATATTTTATTTTGGAACTTATGTTCGTTCTCCAGCAAACACGTAAATGAGACGTTTACCTGTTGTGGATTGTGCAATTAGTTTTTGTACCCTAATTAAAATTGAGATAAAATTTTAATCGTGTTACACGGTTATGATGAAATCAGAAGCGTCACGATATTTAAAGTTTCAACAAAGCTCGCGGAAAAGCTAATTTCAGGCAATGAGAATGAATCGTTTTCTTTCGTTCATATAACCAGATAGTGATATAATATAAATAATTTCCTTTTTAAATATTTTCCAAAGAAAACATGCAATCAAATTTGTGATCATTTAGGATATAAATAATGTTTTCCAATAATACATTAGTTATTTTTAAAAACCGACGTTATATTGTTTATATTTAGCCCAAAATGAACCTAATTTAGAGCTGGAGAAAAGAAGCCTTTTGAAGTTCATCTTATTTATTATCAATTCCTGATGTAGTGGATGTAGTGGGTAGTAATGATATAACAAACTTCGAAAAATCACATTTGTTTATTTTGCTGCTTATAAACGGACATTTATGTTAATTGGAAACCTATTTTCAATATAAGTATCAATTCTTTTAGTACTTACAGGTTCTGTAGGATTGACATAAGTTATTTTGTAAGAAATTATGTTTTTAAAAATGTGAATTACGTGTTTGTTTTTAATTCATTTCCGTATTTAAAAAAAAAACATTTAATATTTACTTCATGAGAGAAAATAAAAAAATTCGTTGATAATATTACATGCCGATTTAATAAATTTTCTTAGGAGAAAAATAGGCTCTAATATTTTTCCAATTATTTTTTTTCATTATAAAGAACACTATAGCAAATAAGGTCAAGTAAATGTAATACCTCGATAATTTTTGTATAATCATAAATTTTCTTTATCTATAGAGATTTTAACCATTTGTAAATAAAAGGAAATACTATAATATCATACGAAATACACTGGTATTATTTCAGAAGCTTGCAATATATTTATTACAACTTTCCGTAACGATAAAATTATGTTTATTTTTGATCATTCAACAAGTGCGAATGGGTCGGGTTTTTCGCGAGTATTGATTTTATAAATATTATTTCCTAGACATTATACTAGACGTATACAAAAAAAAAAAAAAAAATATATATATATATATATACGTTAAGAGAAATTATTAAAATATGTATGTAAATGAGTTGTAATTGACAAATTAGCAAATTATCTAAACGTAAAAGGATTTTAACACAAACAAAATAAAATAAAAGTGCCAAAAGTATTTCGGATTGCGAAAGAAATGTATACAATATTAAGAAAATTACTTTGAAGAAGATTAATGTTAAAAATCCGTAAGTAAATTCATGTTTTTTCCTAATTACAGAAGCTTAAGTTTTATACTTTTTGTTTACAAAACGATGTGGAATTATACAACAGAGCTTTTCTGCTAGACAATCATGGAACCAGTTATCGTTAATTATAAATTACGCTTTAAAGAGTTTCGTTAACAACTGTTATCGTTGCGTTATGCGAACGTTTTGTAAGTTCCCCCAGTATTTAGTAATAAAATAAAGAAAATTCAAGAAAAAAGAGTAACTCTATTTACTAATTTTATAGCTGTTTACTGACTTCTATTTCGGAATCGGGCCGATGGTTCGTTTTGTTTCATTACTCATCTTAAAAGGTTATTGATATGTTTTTGTAATACGAAATCTATTTGCAGTAATTACTAAAATTTACCTTCAGAGATAATTATTTATTCAGTTTTATAATGTTATGTGCAGCACATTAAATAAAAAAAACATAAAATATCTTTTATATTATTACTTTATAAAGTACTCCTCATCTTAAAAGGTTATTGATAAGTTTTTGAAAAACGAAATCTATTTGCAATAATTACTAAAGTTTACCTTCAGAGATAATTATTGATTCAGTTTTATAACATTATGTGTAACGAATTAAATAAAAAAAAAATAAAATCACCTTTATATTATTACTTTATAAAACATATAAACCTCATATTTTTGTTGAACTCATATTTACTGTGTGAAATTTAAATATGTTTTCAATTCTAATTAAAATAACCTTCGGCATAGGCAAAATAAATTTAGATCAGGTACCAGTGAGATGTTCTTTGAACTAGTGCTACTACCCGAGGGCATTATTAATACCTTCAATCTACAGAGTCTTACTTAAGGTAAAATATTCTGCGTAATTAGTTTCCTAATTAGTTGTTTTAATATTAAGTATGTATTTAATGTTACTAGCAAATTATGGTAAGTTAATTGTATGAATGGTAATTCTGTATATAAAGAAGCACATCAAATATTTTAATCTTAATTAAATATAATTCACTGTTATTGTGTTAAAAGGAGTAGGAGGTTAGGACGAGTATCACATGGAGTTCAATCTATTAATATGGTAAATACCCGTGTAACTCATGTCTATTAGATTGCTAATATGTTGTCACACATAAGTTACTCTCGCATCTCAGTTTCAAAGGCTAACATTTACTATGAAGTCTGCTTCACGTGTATATCTTCTGGTTTCATTTTGGCTGATACCCAAAGTCCAAAGAAAAATTTGTAAATAATTTAATACACAGTACCATATAGTTTTATAATGGACTCATGTACTGAATGCATAAACAACTTAGAACGCGCAACTAAAAATACAGTACATTAATTTATATCCAATTGTTATTTAAAGTAATACTAAGGACGCTCGCCCGATAGATTTATCTTTAATTTTTAATTTGCTTCTAATGTACTTACCAGTATGAAATAGTTATAATGAAATATTTTCTTTCTAAATTTTCCATTGAGAAATGACATTCGTCTCCACACATTCGTATGTTCGTATTTACGTAAGAACCTGTAAACACGCCACAGTTCGCTATTCCTTACGGATCGTGGTGATTCTTTTTTCATCGATTTAGCAACGTCAGAATAGAATTTAATTAATGTTTACAATAAATTAAAAAACAATTTAATTTTTATAAAGAATATCCAGACCCTTTTTTTTGTTTTCGACGACTATTTCGTTAGCTCTTTCTTCCAATCAAATATTGGCTGATCAGACACGCCCGCTGATAGATAATGACAATACACCTTCAGCGCAATCAATCAATTTGGTAACTTAGATTAAAAAATACAAGGTATTTCTGAAGTTCTTATTCTGTATATATTATTGCGTAGCTTCAAAACACTTGTGACCTTAATAGGGAGTTAATATTTTATAAGCGTATTTTACAAAGTATTTATGATCAATAATACGTTTAAGTTATTTTCTCTGAGTTAATATTAAACTTTCAATTTAATTCTATAATTTACAGCCATTTTTTCCTTATAATATATTCAATTCTTTCTTTTACAGATAAACACGTGTAAGCCCATGGACAACAATAACATAATAAAATAACTATTTATTTTTATATTTTTCAAAGTCACGTCCCTCAAAATGAGAATTTTTAGTTCACGCAACAAAAAGGTATGGTCCATTAAGTCGTATTTTTTTTATGTCATAGTCCTACTTATTGACCATCGAAACCTACAGGATACTTCTATTCGACTAAAATCTTAAAAAATGGCATAACGGGATGTCTTATCGTACAGTCAAGGAGAAAATGCAGAAATAAATGATTTCTAATTCTATGCGGAATTATACATTTTTATAATTATTTAGTTTGTACGCCTATAGAAAATATGTTAGGTAATGGGTTAATATAGTGATTAATTATATTATGACAGATCCAAGTGTCAAAACGTCGAGTACATAAACTCACAAAGCGCTTCGTTCTTTATGAATAGAGTTTAAAGTGTCTAGCGCAGAGCAAGTTCATAGTGTTGTTTATGAGTGTATTATTCTTCTGTTCTCTATACGTCAGTACATCAGTGCCTCGTAGTTTTCATAATTCCAATACTACGCAAATGAAATTTTACCATTACGTTTATGTGTAAGTGTATATATATATATATATATATATATATATATGTGTGTGTGTGTGTGTGTGTGTGTGCGTGTGTGTATGTGTATAAATCCAAATTTCTACCCGCTACAACTCACACTTTGCTACTTTTCCATTTATTACAATTTTATTGATTGCCTTAAGGTTGTGCGGGAGGTAAGACTCCTAATGCTAATATATCAAAATATAAGTGACATTTGCGACTAATTTCAGTCCTATTGTGATGCATACACGTTAGTGGTTTTAATTCGAAAAAAAAATTTAAAACCGTGGGAAAATTTAAAAACGGATTCGCCATAAAATTTTGAATATAATTATTGTAATTGTTATTAATTTGTATCACTAAAAAACTGAGATGTGGTCATAGGTGATTTTGCCATATTTCAATATATCAAGTTATCGTTTTTGCTCACGAAATTCTACTTACAACGCGGCCTTTTGCATATTTTACGCCTATGCTAAAATGATGGCGTTATGAGTCATGTAGTCGCATGTCAAACAATTCCTATAAGATTGGACAGAGTCAGAGACGACAAAATTGTGTGTAGTTTTACTTTATTTTTATTTATTATTACATTAAAGTTTATTTAATGACACCTTAAAAAAGATCTACAGATCATATTTTATGTTTTCATTCTATACCAGATGAAGCCATAAGACCTATACAAAATGATGAAAGTAAAAGAAAAGTTGCGTTCTCATATTATATGAAGGAAAGTATTTTAAGGTATAATTTAAAGAGTGAGGAAAATACAAAGTAACCTTCTCCCCACGAAAAGATAAAGAGTTTTGTTGATATTTAAAACTACTAGACAATATGTTTTGAAGAACAACTGCTAAAGGTTTACGTATATTAGCTTACGAGTTTGCTGTGAAAAATAATATTTCTCATGGTTTTAAAATTTTGATAAACATTGGCTTTGTTTATTTTTCAATGGACCTTCAGATTATTCATTGAAACCTTCTACTTCTACAAATATTGCCAGAGCAGTGGGCCTCTTTCAAAATTTATGGATAAATACAAGTTTCTTCCAACTTATGTTTATAAGATTGGCAAAACGGTATATCTAAAGTACCCAACAATTCTACAAGAGTCATAGCAAAAAAAAAGGAAAGCGCACCGAGAACAAGATATCGTGTACTAAAAGGGAGATCAATGTTAAAGTGGTAAATGCAATGAGTCCAACTGACCACTTTATACCTTCAGGTTTCCTATTCGGTCGCAAAATAATGAAATTCGAATCGATTGATGGTGCACCACTGATGTATATTAGGATGGTATCTGATTCCAGCTTTATTAAAAGTGAACTTTTTTAAAATGGTTGGAAATGCAAGACATAATTATCAGGCAATAGGTGGTTTGGGTGCACAAAGAACACCCAAACCTCCTGTTGCTTGATAATTATGTCACACATTGCACAACTGAAGCTGTGGAATTTTATTGCGCTAATAATATAATAAACGGCGGTAGTATACTACCGCCGTATAGCAGCCACAAGATCCAACTTGTGTAAAAAGGTTTCCATAGTGAACTAAAAATATACTTTGCAAATTATTGCGAGAAGTAAATGAGATACCATCCTGAAAGAGCTATATTTGTTTTCCATATGACATCTTTGTTCGCTCCAGCATCTCTAAAGCAGCAAAAATTGAGCTGGATGTTTCAAGGTATCAGGGATTTATAACTATAATCCAGACATTTTTACAGAAATTGATCTCTTGAAAAGGGCTGTTACTGAAAGAGAAATTAATGATAACCTACCTGGTACCTCGGCCCATTATGTGCAGGTCGAAGAGAATGTGCAACCTGTAATAATGGAGACTGAACAATCAAACAAGCCGGAATTGGTCAACTTCACAATAATGTTTTCGTACGGAATGAGGTTGAACTAACAAAAACTCCTAATTTCAATAAGATAAAAATTGAAAAACTTTCTGTAGATCTTACTTTGACAAAAAAAACTGTCCTGAAATGACTCGCCTAAATACTGTCAATACTCATAAGCCTGATGTGACCCCGCAAGTGGATGGTAAAAAAACTTTCCAAAGTCTTTGGTGCTGTTATACAATAGCGAAAAACCACCCGCTTTAAATACTGTAAAAATCAAAGATATTTATGCATTATCACAATTGAACTTTAGACAAATAGCAAATAAGAGGAAACACAAGAAATCAGAAATACTTTGTAGTTACGTTACAAGTTGCAGCTTGAGGAAAGAAATGAAGAAAAGAAAAATTAAATAGTGAGGAAAGTATAGAAAAAACCAACAAAACAGCCTCGAAAGAAGCCATAATTAGGTGGTGGTTGTAAAAAAGCCTGTAAAGGACCGATCACAGAAGATTGAATCGGTTGTTCTGAATGTTCAGGATGATGACATGAAATATACACAGCATGCATGGATGTCGGTCAATTTAAATGTGAATTTTTACTTAAAGTAAGTTAATTTTGTATTACTGTGGCTCAAAATCTCCTATTCCCTGTGCATTTTTTTAATATTCCTAGAGCGCAACATTACCTAACCCAGGTCTTATGACTGTGCATTTATAATTTTTTATATATTGTTCAATTATTTTAAGAGATTAAGACTTTTCTTAACAAAGTATATTGATGTATGTTGAAAAATAAAGGTTAAAAACTATGCAAACTTATTCTATTCTTGTCTTGTAGCAAATCAAATGTTAAGCGCGCAATCCGAAGGCAGCCAAAGACAATTGTTGTTTCTTCCTTATATAATACGTAGTATCAATGTTCGAGGTCAACCAAATAGAACAAGAAAAGTTCTTTTTATGTAGAGTTACATCTTTTTGCATTAATATAATTCCAACCATTATAGTTAATCTACGCAATATAATTTTAGAAATTGATTTTGAAGTTTCTAGAATTTATTTAAATTACTCGAAATTAACATTAACTCTACCAAGTTTACTCAGTCTCACTTCATATAAAATTGCTTCAAATAATTTTTGCTTTAATATGACGTATGCATTTAATTTTGAATTTTTCCAATTGTGTAACAAGTGATTAGTTCCAAAAAATATTTTGCTGATGTTGCTCGAAATAAATTGCACTTTCATCATTTGTCTACTTGTATATTAACTCTTATTTGAACAACCTAAAAAAAGTTTCCTTGTTTCACGTACTAATATCGTTTACAGTCCAGTCACTCTTGATGACAAGAAATAATTGTTCTATAACTTAAAGTTTAGCAATAGACGTTATAAAGTAAACACTCTCACTCTCAAGTCCTAATCTATTGACTGACAGCGGCTTTGAAGAGGACACCACACATAGCTATATTTCGTACCCTGTAAAGTAATAATAAAATAGTATGGAGGAATTAAAGGTGGTTCCTTGAACATGCTGATGAAAATTAATAATGATATTTTGTAGATAGAGATGAATTAAATATCATTATTCCAAATTTCATTAAAATTTTTACAATTATTTCCTAGTATTATTGATTAGTTTTGTTTTACTTCATTGTATTTAGTTCTCATTGATAAAAGATATTTTTATTCAGGAATTACCAAAAAATAAAAAAGTCAACGGGGTTAAGTTTGACTTTTCAATTTGTCTGCACATCAGATACATTGTTAAATCAAAATTAACTTAACTCAGTTCATAGGAACATGAAAATAAGTTTTTTCTGACTATTATTTTTACAATATCCCTAAAAATACATAACTTACGTTAGTTTATTTCTATCGCAATTCAACAAACTTTTGTAACGTCTTTGTTTGGGTTATCTAAATAGTTTAGTGTTATTTGGTTTAAAGAGACATAAAATATTTTTTTATTAAATTTAATCAGTAGTAGATAATTACGAATAAGTGTATTAACTATAACAAAAAAATTAAAATATTAGAGTACTATTTAGAAGTAGTTTCCTAAATTACATAGCGGTACTTTAGTTTTTACGCTCTTAAAAATATTATTTTAATATTATTGGGGTCTCCTATGAGTCCAGTCATATTACTTCAAAATAACTCTCTACGAGAAAATAATGACATTGGTATTAATTTACTTTACATATATGAAGTACTAGAATGAAGAAGTAACATATCAACAATCAACACTCGTAACTACTGTTATGTTATGTGGTAATTTTTGAAAAAAAGAATTCCTTACAAGCATTTCGTTTTCCGTCTGTCGGTCTGATAGGACCTTTTCTTAGAAAACGCGTGGAGGTATCAGGTTGAAATTAATATCAAATACTTAATCCACGGTTCCTTTTACCCGTAAAAAAACCAGTCACCTTCTAAGTCAACGCAATCAAGAAGAGCCCTAAAAAATAGCCGTTTATGCCGTATATTTTGACACTCGCAAATAATATGATACTTTCCGTTGACCTAGAAGGAAGGTCTTACAGCACAAATAAAGGAAAAAATCCGAAAATGTTTAATTTGTCGTTAAATTACATAAACAATTATTTTTTTCAAATTTACGTCTATAAAAGATATAGCAGACAATTTCTTTTCGAAGAAAAAAAAAATCAAAATGTTTAAATAGTTTAATAGGAATATATTATATACCATTAATGGTTATTAAAAACCTTTTTATTGAAAGTAAAAAACCAATGCTTCCAAAGATAGACTTCTTAACTACTTTTAGATCAATTTAATTTAATTTTCATGATTTGGTCGTCGTTTTTAGTGATTTTTTTTCTTATCATATCACCTCAATATTGTTCTACTCATGCTTGACAGGTTTTTGAGACGGCGCCGATTTCACTTTTTCGATCACTTTTAACTAACTGTTCAAATGCCAAAAATGGTTTGAAACGAAAATTGAGAGTGCATCCGTTATTTACAGAAATGTTTCTATGTCTCTTACAATTTTCGACCGATACATCGAAATAACAGTAACTGGATAACTTTTTGTGAATAAACGCTGACACGCTGAAGTATTTTTAAAAACAGATAGAGAGTCTTTGTTTTTAATGAATTTCAGAATCAGTTTCTAAGTAAAATGTTTACTATTTATTTAGAGACGTAAAATAAAGAAATGCATTATACTAATATTACATGCTGATTTAATTTATTTTTATTTTAAAAAAGTAACTCCTAATGTTTGCTAAATGATTTAGAGTACCATCGAAATTGAACATAAATACAGTAAAACATTATTAATTTGAATCTGTTTATATATATTAAAAATTTTCATTATCAATAGACGTTTTAACCATTTGCTAACCATGTCCTTAAATATCCACTTCTGCACAGAATTAACGAGTTTTTATTTTTGATATGTTATTTCCAGGTAAAAACAGTATTCATATAATTTAAGGGAATTGATTGAAATATATATGTAAATAAGTTTTACGCCATTTAGTTAAATATACAAACTTTAAAGCATCTTTAGCAGTCACAAAATAAAGTTCCGAAGTTATTTTGGATTGCTGAAGATGTTTACTCATTATAAAGGGATGTATTTTGAAGAATATAAGTATTAAAAATCCGTAAGTAAACAAATGTTTATTTCCTAAATACCGAAGTTTAACTTCAATACTTTCTTATTTACACAACAGTGAGGATTTACAAAAGGGTGCTTTTCTCTTTGATAATCATTAAACCAGTAATCGTTAATCATAAACTACCAGACGATTTAATGAGTTTCGTTTGGGATTCTGCCTGAGGATTAGTTTACTTTCATTACTCATCCTAAAAGGTTATTGATAAGTTTTTGTAACACGAAATCTATTTGCCATAAAGATTGAAGATTACTTTTAAAGACTATTATTGACTCCATTTCGATCTGCATCGTCTGCTATACCATGTCCAAATATTTAAACGTAATATTGTATTTGAATTCATAATTTTTGCGTGAAATATTAATATATTTTTGATGCTAATTAAAATATTCCCCTACACAGGGAAAATAAAATTAGAAGAGGCAAAGTCGGGATGTTCTCTAAGCTTTTTCCACTATCCCAGAACATTATTAAGAATTTTAATATACCAATTCTCTTGAAATATATATGTTCTACATAATTTGTTCCCTTAATTACTTGTTTTAATGTTACTTATTTATTTAATATTACCTTCGAATCTCTGTAAGTTAACTGTAAGAGAAATAATTAGATGTGTAAAAAAGAATCTAAAATATTTTAATGCTAATAAAATAAAATCCATTTTTAAGAATGTAGTCTAACACATTTACAAAATATCATCTTTTATTTGTTTATTTATTAGTTTTGTATCCACTGTTTTCACTGCAAAGTGGTAATTTTTATTTTATTTTCGTGAAACACCACACGGAGTTTAATCTTTCTTGTGGTTATTTCTGCTTGAATTTAATTTCAATAGATCGGTAATATAACATGATACGTAAGCTACTCATATCTCAGTTTCAAAGACTGGTAGTCACTATAAAGTCTACCTCACTGGTATATTTTCTTAGTCCAGTTTGACTGAGAGCAAAAGTCCAAAATAAAATTGGTAAATAATTTAATGATATCACCTTACGCTAAATTGTAATAAAATTGTTAACGAGAAACTGGCTGGCCTTATAAGTAACTGGCTAATATTTAAACTTTGACGTTTGCCAAATTTTTGTCGCGTAACCGAAATTTTCCGGTAAGTCTCAAGTAAATCTTATCAACCGTTGCCAGCGTCTTTCGAAAATACATAAGTAAAACATGAAAATCTCAATATTTTTTTTAGAATATATAAAAATTAATGTAATTTTTTTATTTATACTCCATTTTTATCAAAAAGTTATATCACCGGCTATTTCACAATGGCTTCCATATGGTGTAACCGGCATTAGCTTGCTAATTTACACATGAGATCAATATGATATCACCGGACTACATAGTATTAAAATTAAATCATGTACGAAATGCATAAAGAAGTTTGAACACCCAGTTAAAAACACAATGCAAACGCATTAACTTACAACAACCATTATTTTTCTATGATAAAAATAATACCAAAAGGTCCGACATAACAATTTTTTTAATTTGCTTCTAATTTTATTAAAAGTTATACAAATTTGGGCCGTTTCTCATAAAATACAAAAACAAATTTCAAATAATATTTCAGTAAAAGTTACGTTGAGAATTTCAGAATGAACTGATAATGTTTCAGACTTATTCAGGAAGTTTAAATTATATTTTCAAACAACTAAGGAAACTCTGTATTTCTTTTTTCAGGAAATAATTTAATAAATTATTTTCTTAAATATGTCTTGCAAATTTCATAATGTTGAAATAGGTATTACAATGACGGTTTAATTTTTTTCCAAATTAGAAATTTTTATTCGAAGTTGAAAATCGATGCAACCAAAGAAAAATTTTAAAAACATTGATTTGAGAAGTTAATATTCTAGAGAAAACGATGAACTTTTCAACTATCTTTATATCAATTTAATTTCATTTTCATGATTTGATCGTCGTTTTGAGTGAATTTTTTTCATAATATATATCTCAAAATGAAAAAAAGACTGAACCCTTATAGGATGAGTTAGTTGTTCCTAGATCCGTTCATTTGTTGGCATGTCGAAGACATTTTTCTTAGAAATTACTTCTGATATAAAATTGAAATTAATATCATATACTGTAGCCTCATATCGCCTTCAAATAAAGCCTTTAAGCTCACGCAACAAAAAAGTATAGCACCTTAAAAGTATTTTTTTCATACAATAGTCTTACTTATTGACCTTCAAAATCTATAGGATACTTCTGTTTGACATACAAATTTAAAAATTGGTACGTCTTATAGCGCAAGTAAAAGAAAAATGCAAAAATCAATGATTTCTAATTCTACGTGGAACTATACATTTTTATAATTATTTCGTTTGTACCCCTGTAGAAAATATAATAGCTAATGTATTAATATATTGAAAAATAATATGAGTAGCTATAAATGTTTTAATAGAAATAATACATACCCGTATATGCTTAACATTTTTTCAATGCATATTATATAACACCATGAAGCCCTCCGCCGCTCTAATCTGTCTTTATGTGCATAATTTTCTCCGTAACTATAGAACTAAATTGTTTACGACTCCCATTAGTGTAACGACAAATTCCCCAGAAACATGTGCATTTTATAAATAGTGTGGGAAATATTCCCGGTCGGCGGCAATGAATATGGAAAAAAAACATTCGTCGGAGATAGAGAAGTATCTTGGAGTGAGCTCACTCCAATAGTTAGATACATGAAAACAATGCCATTTTTCTTAAAAGATTCTACAATAAAGTCTGGGATAGTACGTCTGCATAAATTACGTGACACCTGTAATGAATGTAACGAACATAAATCACAGTTTAAAAAGAAATAATTAACATAATATAATACTGGAATAACAGAAGTAAGAAATAATGAACTGTAATGAACATAAATCACAGTTTAAAAAGAAATAATTAACGTAATATAATGCTGGAATAACAGGAATAAGAAATAATGAACTGTAATGAACATAAATCACAGTTTAAAAAGAAATAATTAACGTAATATAATGCTGGAATAACAGGAGTAAGAAATAATGAACTATAATGAACATAAATCACAGTTTAAAAATAAATAATTAACGGAATATAATGCTGGAATTACAGGAATAAGAAATAATGAACTATAATGAACATAAATGACAGTTTAAAAAGAAATAATTAACGTAATATAATGCTGGATTAACGGGAATAAGAAATAATGAACTGTAATGAACATAAATACCAATTGAAGAAGAAAAACTAATTTTTCTTCATAAGTTTCTAGACGTGTTATTCCGTACCGTTATTGAAAAGTTAAACAAAGATAATTGAAAAGTTAAGTGACCGTGATAATTGTTCCAAATAGATTTACCATCAAGAATTTGAATTATAACTTACAGTACACTAAAATTAATAACTTATAAAATTACAAAATTTTGATCGTTTAACCGTAGATCATATTACATGTGGCCAATGGATAGTACGCGAACTATTTTCGTTACATAGATACACAAACACATATACACGCGCACACGCACACGCACACGCACACACACACGCACACACACTAAGAGACACAATACACACGCGCACAATACTCACGTACACAACACATATACCCACAATACACACGTATACAACACACACGCACACACCCACACGTGCATGGGCACAGGAGTACACAGACACATAAAAATACATACATATACAAATTTCATATTGTTTTACTTACTGTTATTAATGTTATTTTGAAGGGTTATGTATTCAGTGCTTCAATAAAATTCAGAATTGTGCTGCCTAATCTTGTAATATAATAAGGCTAAATACAAGCAATCTATAATAATTAGCTATATGGTTCTGCTTACCTTATAACAGTTTGGTGAGTATAACTCAATTACTTTTTCAACAAAAAAGGATTATAATATAAAAGCTGTTATAATTATCATCATATATCGTTGAATTATTTTGCGGGCTTTCATTCTGCCTACAATATTTTGGAACAATATTTTAATATAGGTATAACGATATAAAACTTTAATTAAAATGTTGACAGGGAAGACTTCTATACATTTGAAAGTTATGAATCATAAAATAGTTAAGATTTCATATCAATCAGATGAGCCATTTTTGTTCGACCCTGAAAAACAAAGAAATAAAACATTCTTTTTTATTAATTTAGTATGGTACGTAAGTATAAAGTATTTTCTTGTATATACATAAGTATAAAGTATGTCATTGTCACAGTTTGACATATATTTTTTTGGACTCAACTTTGGAACAATATGAATATTGTTACTTTCCATTTCTATTTCCAACCGATTGCCTTCAGGCTGTGCTAAGTTTCCATCATTTGCTACTCAGAAGACTCGTTGATATACAGCTATTCTAACTGTTAAAAGGAAAAATCTTATGCCCAGTACTTCGAGGAAAGTTTCACTTTTCGTACCCTATAATTTCTTTTGCTTATGCAATATTTATGTAATCATGATATCAAACCACGCTCCGGAACAAAATTATTCTGGAACTCACCAGTTTGTCGCAGTATTTAACTGCTGAATTACCTTATCACGGTCACACTAGAATTGATTTGTTTACGATGAGTAAAAGTAAATTTGTGGAAATGTGTCATCGTTTCATTTTTACCTCCGTATGTTATTATGTATTTATCTTGCTCGGCTACCTCCCATTCGGCACATTTTCGCTTCCCAAAAGATTGTTCGATATTTTCTAGGGATTATAGAGCTATCGTAGAGGCCTTGAAATATGCTCGGCTTAAAAAGGTTCGCAAGCATCTTATCTTCTCCGACTCCTTAATTTCTTTAGAGTCCTTTCTCACTACTTTTTCAGTAAATTGTAGCTTCCTAACTCTCCTGATCAACATCTTACGCTTGATTTGGAGAGATTGGAATCGGATGTCATTCTTGCATGGATTCCTAGTCACTATGACATAGTCGGTAATTAAATAGTTGACGCAAAAGCCCGGTTCGGAGACGTGAACAGGGATCCATGTTTTACATAGATTGATTCGGCATAGATTGTCCAGATCATGATTCTGGAAGACTTCCAGATTCAATCTTCTATACTTTCAAGATGGTGGTATTCAAAATTCATCTTTCGTCGAAAGGAAACCTCAGTGGTATCTCGTATGCGTTTAGGTCAATTTTCTATTGCCTCCCATTTAGCTAGGCTGCGTGTCAGAGGGTCTCCAGCCTGTGATTGTAGGGACGGTGAAGGCGAACTAAATCATCTCATTTTTGTATACCCATTAAATAATAATTTCCTTCCTTCCTTTATAAGTTATTAAAATAAAAAATTTAATTGCCTATTGATACTAGATACCTTCCATCCGTTACTAATAAAACCATTCCAGTCTTATACATTCAATACCTAAGAAAGAATAGAATCAATATATATATATATATATATATATATATATATATATATATATATATTGTAATATTACAGAATTTTTAAATTACATTTTTGGCCTATTCCAGATGTCTGAATTATTTGAAATTTGAATTAACATAAAAAAGAAGATAAATAATTCAGACGTTTGGATCCGTATTTTTCTACTTCATTACATATCAGAAACCGATGATAATACAATAATTTCATAACTAATAATTTAGAAAATTAAATTATAGTTTAAAAGAAGCCACAATGAGCATGCTTTTGTAGGAATATGAACTAAAATAAAAAAGATAGTCTCTAAAAATGAAGACTTCGGTTAAGAATGAAAGAATATCCTACAACTTAGTACATCTTAATTGTTTTCTTGCAAAAACTTAAAATAAAAACAAATTGATGGACGAAAAAAATAAACTTCAATATAAGAAAAGCCTGGGGTGCTTGAGATTAATATTTTCATAACAAGCATTTAATATTAATAAAAAACGTATTTTTTAATTTATTATACTATTATTTTCATATCGAATTAAATCTACAACACTGGTAGAAGAAAATTATTAATCCTCTTAATTGAATCGTTAACTCTGTTCTAGATCGAACGGTTTTCAATCTTTTTGTATCAAAAATTTGTAATATTCAAGAAGGATTTAACCTGCCCTTTGACATATTATAATTAAACGAGTAATTATTTTTATCTTTCTTTTAGAAATTATTTTCATTTGGTCTAGATCATGTTTATCATTTTCATAATATATATCTGATAATACACAGCGTTTTTATGATAAAAAATATTATTTCAAATACGTATGTGCCGTTATTTTTTCTATACTACAACTTTTTAATTGTGAAGAAAAATGTAATGCTGGTGTAAATTAAACAAATTTATAATAAATAATTAACATTTTATTAAAGTCCCATTTTGACCATAATCTGAAAAGCTTTGATATAAACATCAGAAAAGAAAAAATAGTTTGCATTCTTGTGTTTTTAGAGTTCCGTAGTAACACAATGGACGTTTGTAAATTTGATTCTTGCCACTCATAACTACGTTCGTCAGTCCGGCAAAATCTCATAGTTTCTATAACTTTAGACCTGTGTTAACAATATTTTGTTATATTTTTTTTCTAATGGTTATCTCAATTATTGTATGGAAAAATATTTACATTTAATGCTCTCACTATGTATGGAATAGTTATAATTAAAGTAATTGTGTTTAATATCTCACATGCGTAGGTACGATTACGTAGAAAAAAGGAAAGTCGTTTTTTGGAGACATTTTGGCGTGTTCCCACACAAAAATGACATATGTATACAAAATATGTGTGTGTCTGTATATATATATATATATATATATATTTATACTAGCGGCCCGGTACGTGCTTCGCTACGTATAAAATGAAATATTAAAAAAAATTTATTGGAATATCAAATTCATTTATTCAAAGAAAAAAATATTTTATTAAGTGATAGCTATTTTAAAACTTAATCCAAAACATTAGGATAAACAATATTTTTGTTTTTCCATTTTGAGCATGAATAAACAAACGGCTGAGGATACCGATTCTGGAACAGGAAACATAAAGTTGGGCATGTGAAAAACATGATTCCTCCAAATGCACACCACAAACGTTAAGTGTTTGCCCTTGGGCCTTGTTGATGGACATCACAAATGATAAACGCACAGGATATTGTAATCGTTTGAATTCAAATGGCATATCAGTTGGAATCATAGGGATACGCGGTATCAAACAAACTTCTCCTTTTGATTTAGCAGTTAAGATCGTAGTTTCAATCAAATTTGGCAAAATATATTTTTCACTGCCAATTTGATGCCATTACACAGTTTTGGTGGATTAATATATCGCAATAATATAATCAAAGAACCAACTTTCAGATTCAAGCAATGCGGTGGCATACCAGCCGGTTCCAATGAATTTAAAAATTCAATTGGATAATTCATTGCCTCATCTTGGTTCATAACACTGTCAATTGATTTATATGTCGTGACTATACTTGGCAGTTTTACTTGAATTTGAAAATGAATGGCATTGATATGAATGTTCTTCGGTGCTAAAATGGCGCGTTCTTTCAACCAATCATGATTTCTGTAATTCTGAAGAATATTCGGAAAAACACATTCAATCAATTCATCTATCGATTGCGCAATTGTACAAAAATTGTTCGGTACAGCGATCAATCCGTTGGTACTGTCGATTTGTATTTTGCCTTCACCAATTTCTAACAATTGTTTTGAAAACTCATGGGCAGCTGGATCATTTTGTAGGTGAATTCGCATATTAATGTTCAGTGTCAATTTTTGTACATATCTCCAAAGAACTGATGACTTCAAACATGCATTTATTTCATCAGCAGGAGTTGATCGAGGAATGACAGGCAATGTTTGTCGAAAATCCCCTGACAGTAATATCAAAGCACCACCAAAAAGCTGTTGATTACCACGTAAATTTTGCATTGTTCGATTAAATGCTTCTATTGATTTTTTATTCGCCATTGTACACTCATCCCATAAAATAATTGAGGTTAATCGCAGAACTTTTGCCATATTAGAATTTCTGGAAATATTTCAATTTTAATGCAGAGTGTGCGGTCCGACGACCTTCTAATAATGTAGCAGCAATTCCCGAAGATGCAAGTGCCAATGCAATTTTCTGTTCCGATCGAATAGTCGCTAAAATCAAAGATATAACGAACGTTTTGCCTGTACCACCAGGTGCATCCAAGAAATATAATCCACCTGCATTATTGGAAACGGTATGAATGATTGTGTCATATACATGTTTTTGCTGAATATTCGTTTTGGTTATATTCGATTGTACAAATAAACGCAAATCATTAGAATTGAATTCCTGCTCACGTTGCAATTCACGATCAAACAAATCATGCATCTCACGATTTGATGCGGTCATACCCAATTGTACTAATGTTTTATTTACAATCGTTAGACACATATCTTCAATTATTATCAAAGCTTCGTTGTACATTTCCAAGGTAATCAACAAATCAGGATTTCTTGCATGATAACGCATACGAATTAAAATATCTTCTGCCATATAATGTTTATATTTGTTCCATAATTCAAGTGGATTTGATGGCATACATGTTGATAATATAATGGCAAATAGCATTCCTATTTGTTGTGGGTGAGCTGCAGTAGATGCAGCTTGAAGTGTTGAATCCTAATGTGCATCATCCTCCAACAAATGAAAGAGACATGATGACATGCTTCACGATATGTTTGACACAAATGACCGTTGACTGTTCTCAATTCTTGAAATGATTTTGGACCATTGACGGTAACTAATAACAATCTCAAATAAAAACACTCAGCACTGTTTGGATGTACTGTATATATTCTCCCAATTGCATCTGTTTGGAAAATGCCAGGATGTCCATGGACTGCTGTTCCTTGTTTACGCCTTTGAAATTTTTTCGAAGGCACATTCCATATGTAATACTGAGGCACTTCAGAATACTAGCGGTCGCCCAGTGGTCGAAATTCGACCATAATAAATTTAAATTATAAGTTATTTAATATAAATTATTAAAATATAATGCTCAAACATTATTAAGGTTCTATTGTCAAAGACTATATACTACTATAACAACAGATTTCGCCAACGCTGTTATTTTCCTATTTAAAAAAAATAAATTATATGGAATTCAAAAAGGAGAAAAATAAAAAATACCTATTTTAAAAAAAAATATTGAAACAGAACATGCTGTAAGATGATGCGAAATAAAAAAATTATGCGGTAAAAAATGCTCTCCATCGAATAGCATTTTTCATCGCATATTGCGATAATGTAATTAACGATTTAAAACTATTCTGAAAACATTTTTTTTTTGTAAAAACTCTTTCATCGTTTGCTAAACGTCCATGACCGTTATATTCGGAAACATAAAACCTTAAACCATCGAATGAACGGACTCTACTTGCTGCGACATACAATTGCCCATGTGTGAAAACTGGCCGATTCAATAAAATTCCAGCCTTTTGGAATGTTTGTCCTTTAGACTTATTTATTGTCATCGCAAATGCAGGTATTATAGGAAATTGTGTTCTTTGAAAGTTAAACGGTAAAATAGTTCCAGAGTACGTTAAATTTATACGTAGAATCAAAATTCTCTTACTGCGTGCGGTTCCAGTTAAAACTTCGCAATCTATTGAATTTCTATGCATAAATTTGATGCGCATTCTTGTTCCATTGACTAATGCGTCCTTAGTATTTAAGTTTCTGATCAATAAAACTATGCAATTAACTTTCTATACTAACTTTGTGAACTAAGCGGTGGTAAACCACTAATAGACAAAGAATATAAAACCTCTACCAAATAGTTATTGATGTCATTGTCATTATCACAAATTATTTTATCATAGCTATGATATTTTCGCTGTTCACCAGGAATTTGATTAAGTATATCAGTATTAATCAAAGTACAATCGTCATTTGTAGGTGCTAAAATAACAGAGTTCAATATATTTTCTGAAAGTATGTTATTGGAAATATTTCCATACACCTCATCAATAATATTGTCTTTATCTCTTATTAATTGATGAGGTATTTCAACAACATTTTTACCAAACTGAAGGAATTGTGGGGCCTCATCATTTCCAATTTTTTTCAAGAATTCTACAAATTCTATTTCATTTGGTAAAGCTCTCATATTTCAAGTAAATGTAACTTTATGAAAATTAGGAAATTCATGTCAACTTGTAACACAATTTTCAATTAAAGTTCCACGTGATCCGTGTGGGATTACTGGTAAGATTTGCCGAAAATCACCGCACAGAAGTACAGTTTTTCCTCCAACCACTATGTTTATCGTTTTCATCACATAGATCACGCAATAATCTATCTATGATTTTCAACACTTGCAAATTTGTCCTGACACCCGCCATTGATTATCATTTGTAGCTATTCCGCGAGCATGGCACGCTTCGACAAAAGAAGGGTACACAAATTCATTGTATGTTCTAACATCCTCGAATGATTTCGGACCACAGACATGTAATAAAAGCAATCGTAAGTGAAAAAGTTCGATATCTTTTGGTGACACTACATATATCCTTGTAATGATTTTATCACCTCCAAGGCTTCTCTTCTTCCATTTATTTCGGGAATCTTCCCACACATAATGCATAGGAATTTCATTATATTTATACTCTCGTTCTGATGGATCTAATCGATTCAACACAAAAAATGTTAATAATTTTGTTTGTCTTTCATTATCAATTACTTGAAGTGCTCGCCCTTCTCGGAAGTATACATTCTGTCGACGCGGTAAATGAATATCAAGTCTGATTATAGTATGTGACTGAAAATGTATTGGTAATTCATAAATGCGCCATATGGCTTCTGTTGATCCGTCATAACGACCAATTAAAAAATTGGTAACTTCATTAATTTCTATATTTTCACCTCGTTCATTTCCATCAGACCCTAGTTCAACACTGTCATGCCTTTATACGCATATTTATAAATATATTTGACACTTTTGACTGTAGTACATACTTCAACATTTATATGGCAATTAAATTTAGCAAGTAAATATGAATTGTATGGTACAACATACCGATTGTCAAGGCAACTACCATGAAGTTCTGCATTAATACCATTATCACGTCTTTTGTAGAATGGATACCCATTTAACGATTCACATGTAGTTTCATTAAATCGTTTTGGATACTCTTTTATACATTTTCCGTCTCTCATACATACAGAATTAGGATTAAGTACTCCGCATGGACCATGCATCATATGTTTTACAACATATTTATGTAATGTTGGATGTGTTTCAATGTGAGGAATCTCCGCAGATACAACTTTATCAATATCTATAGCATTAACAATTTTATCTTGCTCGTTTAAAGTGAGTAAAATGAGAGCATGAGGCAATCCTCTTTTTTGAAATTCATTTGTATAAATGATTGCTTCAACTTTACCAAAGATATTATTTTGTATAAGGCCCTTTATGAATGCTTTCAACTTTGACTTGAACACACGTACAATAATATCAGGTCTAAAATTAGCAGCTTCACCTACATCACTGTTGTTAACTATTTCTGGCCAACTGGGATTGCAAGTCATTGTAATAAATAAAGACGGTTTTCCGAAATGTTGTACAATTGACATTGCATCTAAATAATTCTGATACTTATTTCTTGGAGATCCATTGAACGAAGATGGTAAAATTATTCTACGGCCAAGCTTACTGGCATTGATGTTCAATTCTATGTAGTCTGTTAAATTGTCGTAAACTTCAGATCTAAGAATTGTGTGATTTTGTCGAATGCAATGTAATCTTGAGCCCTCTATTCTCACATACATATCAACTATCCATTGCAGAAATATTTTTTTGTGAATGGTGCTAGATGCTGAAATCTTCTCTAATCGCAAGTCGATAGGCTGCGTACTGAAGCATAGCTAATTTTTTTTTGGGTGCTCTTGAATTAGATATACTTGGTACGTTATGAGGAATATTGATATGCCACCCAGTATCACCATTTGGAAAAAGTAATGGATGTGCTCAAGGGTCTAATGATGAATTTAAAATTGAGATATTTTTGATGATACTATTAACTTTTGTAAATGAAATCATATTTCGTTCAAAGGTGGCTCACCATCAACTGTACTAAATATTACTGCTACATCAGTTTGAACTGCATTATTGAACAAGTGTTGATTTAAATCATGATTTACTTTAATGAGCATACAAATTTTTCTTTTTTATTTTCAACTTTGTGACAATGATGTTTCATTGCAATGAATGACCGAACCAAAGGATTACTGCGTTCCAATTCAAGAGTTATTTTGGGCATTATATTGTTATTGCATGTTTGATTAAAATTTTGTTGTAATCTATAATTGATAATACATAATTGATAGTGTCGACATCATAAAAATCGAATTGCGCACAACATGGTGAGCGACCATATGTCGCATTCATTGAACCTGATCTGTAATAAAAATATCATGTTTTTGAAATGATACACTTCACTTTTAACTGCCCCGTAAATTTTAGCTTTTGAGCTAATCAAAGCAAATAATGAATTATATTTGCGAATGTTTTCAAAATAATTTTTTGCCTTACTTTTGATTGAAGGTTCATTTGAAATAAGTCCATAATACAATGATTTTAAATATTCATTTTGACTTAAGGGCGGTAATATTGCTTTACCCTTATGACAACATTAAGTGAATTCAGTCCTGTCACTTAACGTCACTTCAGATTCAAAACGTTTCGCAATGCAAAATCTGCATTGTAAATTCATTAATCCACGATCATAACTATGAAAAAGTCTTGGAATTACATTTAATGCACATTTATATGTATCTCTAAAAAATACTTCTTCAATTATAAACTATTAATATTATTTAAATTTGCGGTTGGTCTATTAATATGTGTATAGGAAACAAACTATGAATATGATATTATCATAATTATGATTATTTTTGACATTCAGTAAGACTATGGACAAATAATATTAATCTCAGTTTGACCATAGACTTCAACCATAAACAAAATAGTACATATGTGTGTGTCAAACGCATGTATTTCTAATAAAAATCTATGTATCTCTTTCGATGTAAAAATATTAGCTTTCAGCACTCTTCTCCATATAAACTTTAACTGTGCCAAATTTCAAACTCCTCCGGACGCGTAATTTTCGTAAAAAGGGGTATAAAGGTTTTGCTTTACATATTAAGATTTTGGTTATTATTAACCTTTCAATTATGGTTATTATTAACCTTTAGAAAATTGAATAATATTTTCTTAAATCATAATAACTCTAATTTCAGATAAAAGGTCAATTTTTTTACTACTATATATGGGAAAATAATAAAGTTAAAGCACAATAACTTAGAAACTGTCTGGCAGATAAACTACAATGGAAAGCCAGCGGAAAAATAAAATTATGGACAACTCATATGTCAATATGTGTGTATATACATGTGTGTGTGTGTGTCAAACGCATGCACATACTACGTGTAATGTTTTTTTTATTAATTTAATGTGTTTCTAATGCATTATTATATAAAAATTTTAGCTTTCCGTACTCCTCCATACAAACTTTAACTGTGCCAAATTTCATACTCATCCGTCAGCGTAATTTTCGTAAAAGAGGTACAACGTTTTTGCTTCACGTATTAATATTATGATTATTATTAATATTGTTACATTAAATGATAACAACTGTAATTCTAGATAAAAGATCAATTTTTTTACTATTATATATGAGAAAATAACAAAGTTGAAGCACAATAACTTGCAAACTGTCTGGCAGATAAACTACAATGGAAAACCAGCGGAAAAATAAAACTATAGACTACTCATATGTCAATTGTATGTATATACATGTGTATGTCAAATGCATGGTAGTGTGTGTAATGTTTTATTTATTGATTTAATGTACTTTATGAGCATTATTATTGAAAAATATTAGCGTTCTGCACTTCTCCTACATATAAACTATAAGTATGCCAAATTTCATACTCCTCCGTCCGCGCAATTTTCGTAAAAAGGGCTCCAAAGTTTTTGCTTCACGTATTAATATATAGATAACAAATTTATCGCAAAAGTATCAGTTTCGCATAATTTGAAAAAGCTGTGAACGTAGTCGCTGTTGGTTGTGCTTCTCTTTCCAATACATTTGCTGCATTAAAATATACACGTTGGCCATTGTCAAGATTCACAGCCAAGTGAACAACCACAGGATGTCTTTCGTGCATTGGAAACAACATAATCCTCCAGACAGCTTCATTACTACTGATATAGCGCCCCATTTGATACTGAGTAATTTCATCATTTCTATTATCACCAGCAACATCGAAAACAGCCATATCGCTCCCTTTATTTACATACTTGCAAATATATTTAATGGATTTGACTGAATTACAATACTCCACATTTATATGAGCATTGAATATTTTCGATAATAATGGACAATACGGAACCACCCAACGATTATCAACTTCAACGTTCGGTTACGCATTCTAATGGTTGCCGTTTTGCCCTTATCATTCGATACAACGGATATCCGTCATTGCCCGTTATTGTGTCTGAAGTCAATTGCCTTGGTTATCGTTTCGAACACTTTCCATCAATCATACATGGCGAATTCATATTTAGTTGACCGCACGGACCATGTATCATGTTTTTAACGACAACTTGAAATAACTCAGGATCAACAGTATGATCAGGAATTTCAGCTGGTATAACGTTATCGATTTGATCCGGAGTTATTTTATGTACCAGACAAATTAATATATGTGCGTGCGGCAATCCCCTTTTTTTGCCATTCGATGGAGTACATATGGCAATGCACCTCTCCAAATACACATAATTTCACAATTAAATCCATAAGTGCTTTAAATTTTTGCCGAAAAACACGTGCTGTAATGTCATGACGATCAGTTGTCGACTGCCCTTCAAATAAATTGTTTTTGATGTCATCCTACTGTGGATTACATGTAAATATAATGAACAGATCCGGCCGACCGTATTTTCGTACATAAGACATTGCGTCTTGTGTATATTCGTTCATATTCCGTGGGCTACCAATATACGAAGATATAGTTAAACGTCCGATGTCATTAACATTAGCATCATTCGCTATCGCATCTTTCAAATGAATATATTTTTCGGATCTTAATTTTGCTTGGTTGAAACGAATCAAATTAAGACGTTCAGATTCTATTTTGGCATACATATCAGCGATATACTGATGATATAGTTTACCACATCTGGAGATATAATTTTGTTCTTGTGGACGAACCATCAATCGATACGAATAAAAATTCATGGCACTAATTTTTTTCTGTACATGTAGACCTGAAAATAAGTGCAAAATGTGACTTTAGAAATTTATACAAATGATGAAATGTCAAAACACTGAAAATATGTCAATTATTTACCTGTTCGTGGATCGATGGATATATTGATATGGTAGCCATCGTCACCTTTCCAATGCAATATTGGGTATTGTAATGCATCGTAACTACGATGAAGTTCCGAAACACGCTGCAATTGCTCATTTCTGCGATGAAGTACAATACCACGGGATTGAAACTGATCACCAAGAATTACAATTGCAACCTCATCAATTGTCGGTGCATTGAATCGCCTTTCATGCTCTCCAAAAGGTGTTCTATCAGCCCTTATTACGATTTTGTGATTATCAGATGGCATATGATCGAGAGCAATTTTGAATAATTGAACTAATCCGTTATGCTGATGGAAAAACCTTTGCAGCTCACGAATATTTTCTCGTCTTGTATTCAAAACAATTGCACAACGTTGATCCAATTCACGATTTTCATCACCAATAAAATAAATTTGCAAAAATTTATGATTAGCGTCGGGGTATGGCAATAACAAACCAGCTTGATGATAAATCTGGCCCTGAATCTGTAACATGTATGCAATTTTAGGTATATGTTGTATCATAATTTTTATCATTTTTATCATAATTTTAGGTAGATGTTGTATCATAATTTTTAAAACTATCGAATACTTTATGATTCAGATTGATATAAACATGGGACAATCCTGTTGAAGTATTTACCTTAAACGTCGGCATAAAATTATCTCTAATAATTTTAGTAGCACCAAAAGACGTCATTTGAAATGCCGAATTGTATTGTTGAATATGACTCAAAAAGTGCTTCGACTTTTGAGGTGTCCCAAAAATTAATGAATACAATGGTTCGGGTGGAGTTTCTAATGCTGGGATTCTCTCTTTGCCAGTAGCACAACACACGCCGGCGTTTCACCTGTAAAGTTAGCCGCATCACAATGTTGACATATTGCGTCCATCATTCCAATGTATCCATACACTATAATCAATCTGACTGTTGTAATTAAAAGTAGTACGCATCATTTCAGTCAAAACAGCACGACGTATTCGTGATCGCCGTGCAAGATTAGTACAGGTACAGGGTCAACAGATCTATTTCGTGCGTTACGTTCACGCTGCGATGCATTAGCTTGTGCGCGTTCATCTGCAGTCTGTGATCGTCTTAGTAATGCCATATCATTTGCATTACCCGTTCGGCGACCTACATTTGCTCGTCTTGCTCGTGGCATTTTTCTTTCAATTAAAAAAGAATAAATGAAATTAAAAAAATAATTTCTACATTAATAGTGGTACACAATATGTTTTTTTCAAATAAAGAAACACACATGCACACATGTAATTCACTTCAACAGTTCAAAACTTACCGTTTGTGTAAATGCGTTTGACAATTTAATTCATAGTACATTTGGACAAAAAATATAAACACAAAGCAATAATTATCGCTGACAATTTGCTTTAATCGAACCACGTCCAAAATGAAATGACCGCATGAATGACATAACAACATGCTTTTACTGTCAACACTGAAAAAAGTTTCAATTTGTCAGCACAATCGCCATCTGAAAAAAGGTTCAATTTGATAGCAAAATCCCCATTTACAAAATGATCCGCCATTTATTGAATTCAGTTGTTACAAAAAATGTGATAAATGAAGAAGAACTCTACCGATTTTGTGCAAACTTCACATAAACCATCTACTAAATAGTCCGAATAAAGCCTAAACATTTGGTTTGGATAGGTGAGCCCGTTCTTGAGTTATAAAATTACAACGAAAAGTGGCATTGATTTTTATATATATATAAATATATATATATATATATATATATATATATATATATATATATATATATATATATATAAAATATGTCTATATATGTGTATGTGTCTTTATATGTATACATATACCCACCAGCATATAACAATTATATTATGATCGGGCTTATTCTAATGCAAATATGTTTCTTACTCTTATTTTTAGGTGCCTTAAAGTATTTATCGAATTGGAAGAATGCTTATGTACAGTGAAATAAACACTAGTAGCTGAATATAATTCTGGAGATTAAATACACATCTAGGGATTGTACCTAGAAATGCGATTGGGGAGATCAATGTTTAGTGACCTGACCGATTAATATTGTTAAATACGTTGAGGGCGTTGTTTTTAACATTGTGGAATATTATGGATAATAAATTGCAAAGCTCTATCGAAGCAACGATTTATTTATGTTGATCTAATTTATTCGAGAAAAAACTGAAACTTTCGTAAAGATGTCACGTGAAATAAACAGGATAAATTAAGAATTATGTTGTTAAAAGTTCAAAAATTATTATCTTGGCTATCTACTCGTATATTAGACACAGAAAAAATATTTACAATGATTTGTTTATTTACTACAAGTAAACAAATATGTCCTTCAAAATTTTTTTGGGCTTTTAAAAATATTATCGAAAGCAAGTTTCGGAAATATTCACCCAGGATTCGTATCATCGTGAAAATTTTAATTCGTCCGGGCGATATCCCTTTCCAAACCAAATAATTCGTATATATAATAATTAATATAAATCAAATCATTTATATATTCCATTAACCAAATAATTCCTCTGTATTTTCATCCCTGCGAATACAACATGAAGCGATCTGTCATTAAAGTTACCTGAATGCCCTTGATGTTATGAAAGGAGGCGAGTTGCTTCAGATTATATGTCTCGTTTCTTGTTTATTTGTTTTTCTTCATTTTAGGTATTTTCGATTTGACAGATAGACCGTAATAAAGTGTATCAAATTAAATCTTGTCATATTCGGATTTTTTAGAGTTCCATAGCCAAATGCCGAAAACGAAACCATACTATATCCTTCTGTTCTCATGTAAACTAGTACCTTATAGTTTTTAGTTTGAAAGGGAATAAATCTTTTTAAATGCAACAAAAATGAGTGTTAATATTATATCCGGCCTCTTCCTTGCAAAAGATGAGCCTTCGAAGTCTTTTGTAGTGCGTTCTTTAACCCCTATCTTTTAATTACGCATGTTAAAAAGTTGAAATAAAATTAAAGATAACTGTATTTAGAAAGACTGGTAAATGCAAAATGTATTCTGTGGGATAGATTAATAAATTAAAGAAACGTAGACCACTAGTTTTTATTACGAATATTTTGTCTCTGTTCCCTTGAAAAATGCTTTGAAACATAAACTTTGAGATCAACTTTGAGACGATTTTGAACTTTGAGGCAATACGTTCAAATGAAAAATAATACTAATTTATGTCACAATTAAATGAAACTACGTGATGTAGTTTTATTTCTACTTTCTTTAATTTCTTTACCACGACCTAGGTTTCGTTGTATTTGTATGATTAAATTAAAGAAAGTAGAAATAATACTACATCACTTAGTTTCATTTAATTGTGAATAATGAATTTCTACAAAATTAAACCCAAATATATTCAATATTAATTTATGTTTAATAGACATTTTAAAAAAGACTATGAAGTGATGTGTGAATAAATGTAAGTCCACACTCTATCTTATTTTTGATCTGGATAAGACAAGTAATAATGTAATGTGTGTGTGAATGTAGAGTAGGTCTATGTGTGGTGGTAATATATAATAGCAGCTATTATATATTACCACCGTCCAATATACGTCTATGTGCTGTGGTAATATACAATAGCAGCTATTATATACTACCACCGCACGATAATAGCAGCTATTATATATTACTACCGGATATTTTACTGTTTGTTGAATAATATTTGCATCCCGTCATGTTCCTCCATTCTTTTATATATTGTTTTTGTAGTTTTTCCGCAGTCGGGTTTTAGGTTTTTAACTTTTACTTTTTTGCAACTTTTACTATAACTTAGATCTATTTCGAATTCGATTTTGTGCCTTTATGAAATTAGAGCATATAGCCTTGATTTTAATATTGATTCTGGAAGGGAGCTTTTATAATGAATTATATTGATTACGCAATCGATTAATTCTTTCATAGAATTATTTTCATGGTGATTATTTAAAAGTTTGGAAGGTTCCAACACACTTATAAAGAGACCATATAAAATTTGATTCGGCTTAGTGCGACATAAACTTTTTCTTTTGCGAAAGCTGTTTTACCGAGATCTATTACAGCTTTTTCCAGAATACATTTTTGAAGTTTGTGTACAGTAACGCCCAACGACAATATTAACAGAAGCATGGTTCTAATGGTTTTTCTAGCCCCTTTTAGTCCATCATATTCCATGTTGGAAGTCTCAATTCTCATTCGATCTGATGAAGGATCATTACGAATTGTTGGATCATCGAATTTATATTGATGGCATTGGGTAATTTGCCGACCTTAAGAGATTGCAATTTGTTACTCTACAATACCCATTGCTTCATTGATAAACACTTTTGTAAATTCAAAATTGTTTGAGCATAACTTGCGACTCAATCCCAATTACTTGACTTGATGCAAATCCACGGATCCAATTAGAGTATCGAGGAATTCATTCAGGATTAGGGGTTTGAACATCAATAGTCTTTACATTGTAAATTTTTGATGTTTTGGCCAATAATTCATCCATTTTATTTTAATGTTATTATTATTGACTTTTCTAAGAGTGGGAAATATGTGAAAGATTTCAGAGTACTGAATTTTACATAACGTTATAAACCGTAAGACACCATCTGGATTAAGACGAATGTAATGACACCTTATTTGTTGAAATCACTTTAGTAGTTTAGTTTGTACAATGGAACAACTCATATTGTACATATAATGCATATATACTACAAACATAGTCTGTGAAATTCACAACCCTTCCTCTACCGTAGTCAGGTAAAAAAGCTAAGAAAACACGTTTTTGTGGCAACATGAACTAAAAAATAAAAAATTTTCTTTAAATGTAAAGATTTTGGTCGAGAGAGAGAGGATGTCTCTGATGACCAAAAACTCTTTAACGTAAAAAAAGCGTGGGTGCTTGATTTCTAGTTTTTGTATATTTTTCATTCATATTTCGCATTCAAACATAAAAGTTAATAAAAAAAAAGTTAAGTTATTAAAGCGTGTTAAAAATAAAGTTTTGTGATAATAGTAATTACTTCGAACTAATAAATTATTTATTCACAGCAACACAAATTATGATAATATTTTTGATATACTTATTAAAGTATACTTTTATATATTTATATTGATAAAATTCTAAGAAAGAAATAAGTTAAAGTTGTTTGGAATTTATTGTTATGTAATTTTTTTGTTTTTCTCCAAAAAGGGTAACATCGAAAAATTCAGTACGTATTTTTAGTGTTTTTAAATAGATATTTACATACATATATCTATGTCGTAATATCATGTATGTGAATATATTTTCCCGCTGCTTTTATGCATAGAAAAGCTCATTAAATCCTCTCCCTCTGCGTGAACATTTGTAATAGACTCTGAATAAAAACGATTAGACTGCAGATGAAATGCATTTGCGACTACGCGTGTCGTTTACATAGAACGATATGGGTATACGATTATACTATGTATTGATATTTAATATATCTAACTTTGCAGTGTCTACCCACCTAAAAGCGTAATTCAGTTTCATCCAATTTAATAGTTACATTAAGAGTTAATTTATTAACTTCTTTACTTTCCACCGTGAAAATTATTAAATATAATAAAAGGCTGCAGTTTGAAAAGGTTTATGTTACGTAAATAAGATGTGTCTTAATTTCTTATCTATTTCTAAATTTAATTACTATTCTAAACTACCTGATTTTTTCAACCGTTACTTGTATTAACTCGGCATGCCTTGTTTCGCTTATTAACTAGTTACTAGTGGTCGCTTTGTGGTCGTAATTCGACCACTTTTCCTTAAATTTGGACGACATATAAATTTTACTTTTTGCAGTCCTTTTCCATATAAACTTTAAATATGCCAACTCACACACTCTTCTGTACGCGCAATATACTTAAAAAGAGTTAGAAATTTTTTTCTTCAGGTGTTAATATTGTAAATGTCTATGGTGTTTTAAATATCCATTGTAGCATGCCAAATAAATTTTCATTTATAAAATTGTACCCTTTACGACATCATACTATTTAAACACCAATATAAAAAATCGGATTTTAACACAATTTTTCCCAAAATATATTTGATGAAATTTTTTATTGAATATATTTGGCGTTAATTGTGTAGAAATTCATCATTCACAATTAAATGAAACTACGTGATGTAGTATTATTTCTACTATCTTTCATTTCTTTACCACGACCTAGGTTTCGTTGTATTACAACATCTTCAGGTGGGATATTAGTAAAAATTCCGAAGAAAGAGAAGAAAGATAGGAATATTTGCTAATATCCCACCTGAAGATGTTGTAATACAAGGAAACCTAGGTCGTGGTAAAGAACTTAAAAAAAGTAGAAATAATACTACATCACGTAGTTTCATTTAATTGTGAAATCCTTTTGCTATCAAAACTTATACGTAAACATTATTATTATTTTGTTATGTTGAATTATAAAAATTTACATCCATAAAGAAAGATCTATTTATTCTAGGATTTGTTATTATTATTATTATCATTGTGCCTAGTTTAGAGGGACATTTTTATTTAATCGATCTCCATTATTGTTATGTAATTATGTAATTTAGTATGTACATATTTCACGTACATATAAATATAGTGAATTATGCAAAAAATACGATTACATGTGTAGTCATCGCTTTAGTTTTCAACTAAATTGATGTTAAAACAGCAATAAAAAGAATAACGATTACGAAAAACTTTTTTTAACGTTGTTTTATCATAATTCTTAAGCTGAAGTAGAAAATTAAAGACGGAGTGGATTTTAAGCCTATGGAAAATGGGACACAATTTTGTATCTCCTTGCGCTCAAATAGATCTTCAATTTATTCATCCCTAGTGTATTTTACTCTTATATATATATATATATATATATATATATATATATTTACAAATCTGCACTTAATATTTTAAAAGAATAATACTTTTTTAAGTTAACATAGCAATTTACATTAGCATTTTGTTACCCATTTTGAAAAATAATATAAGTTTAAGAATCGCAAAAATCGTTAGGTTTATCATAGGTTTCGATTTGAAAGATAATCTTAAATCGAAGAATGAAATTAGCTCCAAAATCTAATTTTACTTCTTACTAAAATGCCATCCAATTTAGAAAGTGTTTCCAATACACCGGTCAAATCTGCTTGCCCTCACAATGAATAAACGTTTTTGAATGTTTCTTGTAAAGCCTTGGCGTTGCCTATGTGGCCTTTTCGACCATTCCGTTAGAAACATACATTGTATTGGAAACGGTACGAGAAATTCCTTCATGGCTGAATAATGGAAAATAAAATTCATTTGTAATTTCGTCGTGTCTGTCTCTCCGTTTGTTCACCTGAATATTGTAGCATCATAAGTCTTTCAATTTAAATCCAATAACAATAAAATTGGACGAGGCCACGTAGGTTAATAATATAAATACATCCAAGTAAAGTAGCTTGGACTTTTATATCCTTTTATGGGCCTACCCTTACAGTAAATTTAGGAATAGGAAATGTTTTTTTTGTGAATGCCGTCGAGTGGGGTGTCAAAGAAAAGGTCTTTGAAAACTATATTGTTACATACGTTTATGTTACAGTATCTCCTTTGTGTCGTGTCGTTCGGGTCTTAAAAATATCAAAAAGTATGCCTCGCTCCGACTTTTTAACTATGCGCATTAAATGTATAAAAAAATCACAAGAACTGCCTTTAGTAAACATCGTAAAAATATATTTCATTAATTAAAATAATTTTTTTGGTTAACTTTTATTAAAATATAAAGAGATATAGGCAAAAAGTTAGTTTTTTAAACCTATACTAGGCGATATGTTTATATAGTGAAAAATAATTAGAAGTATAAATAATATTCGATGTATTAATTGCTTAAAATTTTATGCGGATTCGAATGTGTACGGAACCCTCGTTGTGTTAATTTTGCTCATTTTTAACAATTATTTTTTAACTTTAAATTCACCTATGTCTCAATATAATAATTTTTACTGCATTTAGAGAGTAAAGTTTCGAAAAATTGATTTTATATTTAATTTTCTTTCCTTTTATAAAAATTAGTTACGTATATATGCAGTAAAGATATAAAATAAAATTTACATAAAGACGATACAAATTATGTAAAATATTTAAACAAATTTACACAACTCGCCATACGTGTTTCTTAATATTTATATATAGTTGAAATAAAATTGAAACAGAAACGAAAACATCTTCAAGGCCTATGAAATTGAAAATCTAATTAAAATTCAATTAATTTCAAAGGTAGTGTTCGTACCTAGGCCTGATTTTTTTATATTTGCATTATATGGGAATGATATAGTCAAACATATATGATATCTTATAGCTGCCTGATATTGTATAAAATTATATTTTAATTCATCTCGCAAAATACAGCTTTATATAGCATCCATTGCAAATTTCAGTGAATTAAACATTTTTTTGTAAAACCGTGAAGCAAAAACCTCGCTGTAATGAGCAGGAGGCCTTGCCCGCTTTATTTACTTTTCAATTAAGGTTATTAAATAATAAATCCATTAACTTAAAATCTAATCATTTAATAATTCAAGCAGGTTCTAAGAGCGATACTTTGAATATATTATTGATATTTTGAATATAATATTAACACAAATGAATTAACTTTGTGACTGTTTCAGCGTTATAGTATGTTAAGCCATTAGATTTTTCATTTATGTTGTGTCTTTTATCAATAAGTCAGTTTGAAACTCTACATTACTTGATTCGTAATTCAATATTATCAAAAGTTTCTTTTTATTTTGCTTTCTCCTCATGCCTGATGTAGTCAAACTGCACTAAGATTTGTTCAGATAAGCAACTTGAGGGCATGGTAAATATTTATTTTTTAGTTAGATAACATGGCGACGCTGTCATATTGGATGGATTATAACATCATTTACTTAAGGATACTTAAGTAAATGATGTTATAATTAAATGGTTTAAACGACACCATTTTGTCTAAATCGTATTAGCCGTTCCGAAAGTGATATTCTGATACACGCACATATATACAAAAAACGTAGAGCCCAGTTTTTGTTTTGTATTGCGCTATTATAAAGAAATGTATTCTCAATATCTCGTTTATAAATAGACTAAGCTCGGAAAATGAAAATTATGTCCATCAGTTCTCAACCACTGCAAAAGTTATCTTGGCATTGTTGGAAGTTGTAATCGTTGGCAAAATGTTTCTGATTTAACCTATGGAGCTTTGCAATATTTTGTAACTGAAAACAATTCACAAATTTTATCTAGATTTTGTCCATGCTTAGGATTATGTTTTTCTATTATCATTTGTCTTCTCAATATAATTCGTTATCATTTTTCTTTGTAACTAATCAGGTTTAACAAATAGTAAAATAATGTCAAAAATGTTAGGATAATGATATTTTAATTCCACTTTTAACTGTCCCTAAAAGACGTTGCTAAAATTTAACTCATGCAATAGAAATAGGTCAATGTATACAGGTGTCCCTGAATCCATGACTCTCCGCTGCATAGTCAAGATCAATTAATATGATTCAAAATATTTTGAAAATAATTAATAACTATGTACCTCTGTATAACCCTACTTTGCGTTAGACTGATTGTTTAGGAGGTACTCTAACCATTAATCTTTAATTGAAGCACTGAGGTAGGGACATTATATAATATTCTACAATCGAAATTATGAGCAAGTATAGTTAAGTATTTTAATTTAACGTATTTTAAATATGTTATAATTTCGGGTATGATATACAATTTTCTGTGCGTTATAAACATAGAAAGATGTGAAACGAATGTTACAATTATTTTCATTACGCATTATTTCGTTCAAGCGCGTTTGAAGTTGAAAAATATTCATTGCTTTTTTGCCACCGGTTTCCTACCGATACGAACTTGTTTTGAAAAGGAAACTTAGTGATAACGACAGAGTAATATGCATTAACGATGCGATTTATTTTCTTCGATTTGTTTAATTGGTAACCGCATCATAAAATAATATGCATTAACGGTGTGATTTATTTTGTTTAATTTTTTTGATTGTTAACCACATCAATAATGTAATATGTATTAACGATGCTATTTATTTACTTCAATTTTTTATTGGCAACCGCATTGTTAATGTAATATGCATTAACGATACGATTAATTTTTTCGATATTTTAATTGGTAACGGCATAATTAAAGTAATATACATTTATGATGTGATTTATGTCCTACGATTTTTCAAATTGGAGACCAGGTTTGTAATGTAATATGCATTAATGATGCGATGTGTTTTCTTCGATTTTTATAATTCGTTGTAGATATAAGTCTTCCAACTCATTCACTGTAGTATTGTCGTCCATATTTTTAAAATTATGACACAAATTTACAGAACTGATTTTAACGAATCTCTCAATCATTTTTAGAAAGTTGAGAAAATAAACGCAGGTTAATGTGATGTGACGATATTTTAAAACGATAAATATAAAAAAATTACATGGAAAAAGAGATAGGCAATGCAAATTTTGGAGCGAATGAATGAGTTTGTTACCACAAAAATAAATTGTCTAAACTATGCTCTAAACTTATTCAAAGACTTCTAACCACACCTATTGAAAAATATGGAAAATATAGATAATATGGCAACATTTAATTTTATTTTTGATCTATTTCTTCCATTATTAAATTATTGAAAATTCAAACAGACAAATATTTTAAATTGTTAAATATCAAAAATTTACGAAAGCTAGATCTGGCTAAAACTTTAAACTCACAGACGGCTCTCAAGATACTAAGTGATGGTGATGGATTCATATATATTTTTCGAAGAAGCTAATTATGGAAGAAAGGATAGATAGAGCATAATGTGAAAAACACGAGTATTTGACAGTTATTTAAAAATTCTGTTATGAAAATGGCGAAGTGAGAATAGATTGATAAGAAAATGAATATGCCGGTAAATAAAGATATAATATTAACCAAAATTTTTGATGTGAAAATATTTAAAATAAGCTAAGTGCGGTGTAACAAAAAATTAATTCAAAATTCAGAAAGAATACATAAAATAATAAAGTATTTCTCGTAATTAATTCTAAAATCAAAATACGATTAGAAAAATCAATTAAAATAAGCCATTGTAAGAAATATCGAATTTGAATTTAAAATTTTATAACCAAATATTTTAAATATTTTAATTCTAAAGGGATGTGGAGCAGTAAAAGTGTTACACTATTTTCACCCTTAGGTAGGTTATAATCCAAAGCAACCATTAGTCGAGTTACTGGGAAAAAACCCTTGTTTAGATACAAAGATTATATCTTATACTAAAGAAATTAGGGAGCAACATAAATAATTGAACAAAGAGTTATGCAGTGTTTAGGTTAACATTTTAAATTTTAATAAAGTTTTTTAGGTCATTTCAAACTGTGTTTTAAGTCAACATGTAAGCGTCTGTCACGTGTCACAATTTGAAAATTTGCCCGGTTCAATTCTGTAAACTATTCACATTAAATTTAAAATTGTAGGTACAGTCGACGTGACTCATGTCGTTATATAAATAGTAAATGAAATAATTCATAAGTTTAATCAAGTGATTTCTAAAGAAGAGAATATGCAAAGATGTTATTTGACTTTTATATGTGTATTGGGATCCGACCAGAAATTTATGTTATTTTGTCAAAACTTCAAATATAAACGCATGTTCCGAAGTATAATGTTGAAATGAACTTGTGAAATACGGATTTTGTTTTGAAGTATTATAATAAAACAGTGGATTTAGTGATTCTATATTTTATTTTCACGTTTTTTTTTCTTGAATATTCTTATATTACGTAGATATTTAGTTAATTTTTTTTCAAATAGTTCAAAATTTACAGAATTAACAGATAAAAAAAAATTTTGGAAAATAAAATCCAACATCTAATGTAAGATATTTACAAACTACTAATTGAACCTCAAAATATATGTCAAGTTATGAAAAACTTACGTAGATTATCAAAGATTATATAGGTGCTATATAAGAATAAATGAATAGTTTCAAAAATTAAAAAAAACGCTTTTATGAATACTGAACTAAAAAGCAAAAAATAATTATCGAACTTCTGTTTCCTGTCTATTCTGTAAGAGCTTTAGTGTAAGCCATGTTTGTTATTGAGTGTAATATTTGAGTATAAAAATGTGAGGCGCTTTTTTTAAATTTATCTAAAATATTAAGCACTTCCATTCACATAAAATTAATTTGAGAATCAAAAACAATTATTTTTAGAAAAATTGCATGACACTTAAAAAAAGGAACGAGAAACAGATGGTTTTTTTAAATTATGTCATCAGACATTGTCATTGTATATACATTGTATATATATATATATATATAATATATATATATATATATATATATATATATATATATATAGATATACCTATATCCATATTTGTGTTATATGCCTAAGCTCTATATAAGTAGACTGGCCATAGAATATTGTGCGTCATCCATCACAAAAATAGTTCGTGTGAGATAACACATAGTTGCAGTGGTAAGTAAGTGTAATTTATTACTTTGTCAGTGCTAACTGCTCATCTCTGTTGGTAGCGAACTTTACATAGATATAAAATGACAAAAGGTTAGAATATAATTTAGAATGGAAATAGAATACATGTATGAAAAACATTACGTGTAATGAAATATTATCAGACGCAATTGTGGAAGAATCAGATCTAATGCAGAGCGAGATCTTTAAATATACTACATTTAATAGAAACATATGAAAGAATACTTCTCTGGTAAAAGATTTCTGGTATAATTATTTTCTTAAGATAAATACAAGCTCTAAGATGTAATAATATTTGGATTTTAACTAACAACTTGGCATCCAAGTAATTCTAAAAGTTGTTTTTTTTTAAATTGACAATTTGAAATGAAAGAATGATTTATCTATACTTCATTTATTAATGGATGAGCAGATGAGGTAGAACATAAACGAGAAAAAGAAACGATTTTACAATTTTTGCTCGCAATCAAAATTGGATTTATTGTGAATATTTTAAATTTAGCACTATGTAACATTGAGATTTTCCTTGCAGATTGCAGAGACTTCTTTTAAATTATTTTTGGTTTATTCACTACTAAGAAACTAATGCTAATACCGATATAACTCGTCGCTGCCTATAGACATACCAAAGAAATTGAAAAAAATATTAAGCAATAAAAAATTATAATTTATATAATTTATAATTTAAAAACAATTGTAGAAAAAAAATATTCCATGATGGTAAACTTTTCTCAAAACCCATTTCCCACGAATCTACTTATATGAATAAATATTTTTCTATTTAGGAATTACTAAAAGTTCTGATAATAAATCGTTGCGGAAAAAAAACGGAATCCAAAATCTGGCTTTTCTCGTTATTTTCTAAATTTTATAAAGTAAGTTACTTCCTTCTCTTGTACTATCAAAGTAACGAAGTTACATAAATAAATACATTAGAATGAACAGTACTTTTTTATTTTCAATTAATCCTGTAAAAAAGCTTATTGGGTCCATTTGTTAAAAAGTTCAAAGAAGCAATAATGTTTCCTGAAAATTACCAAAAGACTATATTAGGTATCATCACATAGGATAAACTCGTACAATTCAATAAATTCACAAAATCTAATTCTGTCAACCATGAGTGATATCAAGGCTGCGTCAAAATAGAGGACATAAGATTTTACATCACAGTGAAGTAAAATATCTAAGAATAAAATAATAATATAATAGATATTTTGTTAGAATGGTCTAACAAAATATCTATTATTTGATTTGTCAAATAACAATAATTTCAAGAAAGACAAGTTATTCTAGGAATGTATTATCCGATGTCAGTAACAGCACAATAATATTTTTTCTATATTTCTCTTAAAGCATTTTCATCTCATTTTCCCGTAGAGACTTTAGTGATACGAAAAGTTGCTTTGAGTACTCAAGGAACCACAATATACAGTTATTGAATTTCAGTCCTTTTAAGTTTTGTTGCTTCACATAAATCAAAGATCTATGTTAGCTTTGATTTTGTGGATGCTTTTATTCACTGCTAACGATGTGTGTATATAATATAAATAAACCTAACCTACTTAAATATTATATTACACACAGATGTCGGTAAGAAAAGTCACACTAAACCTTTTTTGGGATTAACCTTTACGTTGTAAAATTAATTTGATTTATACAAACCGTTTATTATTTGAATTAGGTTTTATTGTTGCCTTTGGTAAATTTATTAATTAAGCCTCTCAGTGATACATCTTGACACAGAAACGACAAATAGTATCAGTGTCTCCTCGCTCTATTATCTATATTAATTGGTAAATTTACAATTAAAATATTATATATTCAGCGCAAAAATTATACGTCAACAAATAAATTATGTTAAAATAAATAAGCCCGCAGTTTATTTTCTATTTTCCTCACATTGTTTATAAACTAGTAATTTTTTTACTTTACTTTATAATATACAATATTTGAATTAGTATAAAAACTGTGACATTTATACTATCCTTATATTTATGACACCTTATTGATCGCACGTAGCAAATATTTAGCCATACTGTACATTAATCATGGAAATATTACATTGCCGATTGATTCAGTTATACAGAATTTTAATAATTTAAGTTCAGAACACATGAAAAAAAAAATGAATAGCACAGGGCTGAATATTGTTATAATACATATTTGTTGTTGTAGTAAATGGGGTTGAAAACTTAATTAGGCAGTATGAGTTTTCGTCTCAAATATTCAGTTCTATATAGTAACGAAAAAACTTCAGTATTTCATTATTTGTATCAATAAAGCAACCATTTTAGTAATATATTAGCTAATTATGAGCAAATGGTACCATTACATAAGACTATTCATTAGAAAATCTGATTATGTTACATTTAAACCCCAATCTTATCACATATATATTTTAATAAGCTGTGAGAACGCAAAGGCAATGGAATAAATTTTAATATAATATCCTGAAAAGTACAAGTGAGTATTAGTGATAAGTACGTAAAATATAGAACTGAAATATATATGGACTGAAAGGAATTGATATATTAAATAAAGAAAGAATGCTTTGAATAAGTCATATTAAGAAATTTTTTTTCCTGTCACATTATTTTATATTTTTATTATAACTAAAGAAGAAAAAGAATGCAGAAGAAATTATGAAAGATAAGTTCTGTTTCATAAGTGTAATATTGCCTTTCGCGTAATTCGGAGTAATACTAAGTTCTGGTTACGTGTGTTGAAAGCAACAAGCAGCTGTGTTATTTACTGATTATTTTCTTTGAACATGTATAATTATTTTCGTGTAATTAATGTGCTATGTACCGGTTTCTGAGAAAACATAATATCAACGGCACGCAGAAGATTTCACAATGTACCAGAGTTTAATATTGACTACTTTGAAAAGGAAACCTTTTGTCAGCAATACTTACGTGATTCTTAACAAGGGATTATGGAAACTTATAAAAGAAACGATTTTGAGAAAAATTTCTTTCAAACCAATGAATTAGTGGAGAAAATTATTTATGTAATTTTGAAGATGATAATCACAAAAATCCCTAAGTGAAATTGTATTTTCAAATATTCCTTAATTGAACAAAAAATTTTTTTCGTGCTTAAAAGATTCAAAAAAACTTTTTGGTATAACTATATAATTGTTATTTAATTAAACAAAAAATGCATGCGAAATATTTTTCACATTTTGTTCTTAACTCAAAATTATACAGTTGATCAAATAGTAATATGATTAAGATTGGTAGATCAAGTAATCATTTTTGATCAGATCCTCAATATTCTCCCTGTAGAACAATGAATATGTTTCTCATTATTTTCTATGCATAATTAAATAAAATACTAGAAAACTCTTTTTTCCATTAGTATTACAAGTTATATTTCATCTTCTTTTCCATTTTCTCTGTCCAGTATTTGTATTATTAATACGTGTATATTGTATATTCTTGTTAAAAATTATTCCTCAAAAACTTTAAAAATGGATACACTTTTTGTATTAACGATTAGTCCTGCAAATAACAAGTAGTAAAAGATTATCATAAATTTCCAAGTTTAAAAAAAGTTAAATGGAAAATAAATTAACCTTTCTTGATTTTCAGGAGAGCTTCATCATGTCATAAACATTTTAGATAATGGAAAAAGTAACTAATGGCAGGAAGCTTATTGCAATTCCAACGAGTTTAATGCAAAACACATAGTGCAAAAAATGATGTCATATATTTAATAATATAGATAGATTTTCGACGGGAATGAGAAGTTCAAGAAAATGTGACAATGAATATAAGTAAATCAAATGTTCAATAGGAATAGAAAACCATGGGCATAAAAGAAGTGGAAAAAGTTATGTATGAAAGAAGATAATGAGAAGAGGGAACATAGGAAAATAATATTCATGTATTATATCCAAAAAAATGCAAAATATGCTGAAATCAAACTTAGAAATGTTTAAATAAAAATCGATCAAACGCTAGTCACCTTCAATTTCGAATCAATTCAAGGTCATATTTTTTTAAGGCAATAAAGATTTAATAATTTAAACAACATTTAAAACATGCCATAAAGGACCCCGATAATAAAAAAAAACTTATCGTTTTATTACTGATAATATAAAAATTACTGAAAGTTAAAGTTATTCGTAATCGTAGAATATAATCCATATCTTTTATGAGGAGTGCAGTTATGGATTCCTAGAAGGGGCCCTATCGCTATCCAAGTTATAAAGGCGGGTATGCATATTTTCAAAATACAGCTGAGACTATCTTATAACAATAGTCGTTATTTTTATAGTCTCCCACACAGTTATTATTGGGAAGAAAGTTTAAAAAATTAATTTTTTCTTCGGGTATTACAGAGGATGTCAGGTTCGGGAATTTTCTACATACCTAAATAGGTGAAAAATATTTAACTTTTCTCCTCCCTCATATTTAATACGTATGTGTGCGCCTTGAAATAAAATTGCATATAATATTACATGCGATTATTTGCTTTAAACCAAAAAATGATATAGGTAGTGTGAAATTTAAGACTGTAGTCTACTCCGCGTAAGAACGAGAGCAGACAGGACAAGTATCCGGATAATAACAAGAGCAGTCAGAGCATATGATTATGAAATAAGGTTCCTTTCAGTTGTTCCCTATGTTGGCTTAACCTTAAAGATAGTATGTAAAAAGCCACGAGTGTGGAAAGGTGTGTATGAAAAAAGCAACGAGAAGTAGTGAAGCAAAAGACGTATATAAGGACAGAGGAATAGGCGACTCACCATCACTATATGTCCTGCCTAGGCGGGAGATGGTACAAAAACTTAACTTTGATATTAGGTTAATGAAATAAGGGTTTTATTTTGGCTTATCACTATTTTTTTCAGTTGTTTCCATATTTTCATACTCTAATAATGACGGAACACGTTTATAATAATGTTTGAAGAAGTAAAATTATCAACTTGTTGTAAAAGTATAAGATCCATTATAATTTCGGATCTTTTTATGATTTATGGAGACAGTAATGAGTAAACAGTAATATTTGTATGCCGCTAGCGATGAGTTAAAAATTTACTCACAAAAATTTAACTTACAGTTCATTTCAATCCAAGTTTGCTTATTTCCCCCTCCGTCGTGTTACTCCCGCCATAATGGCTTGTGACGTTGCCTGACGCAATTTATGTCCTACCCTGTAATAAGGGTTTCTCCTCAAAAATACGTTCCACTTTCTAAGTTAGTTCATGAAAACTATTTCAAAAATATGAAAAACGATAAAGTGCCTCATGATCATCACATAACGACTGTGTCAAAAAAATTAAAATATATTATATAAGAAATTAATTCGAGACCTCTGTTTGGAATAATTTCAGGGTATGAAAGATTTTAAACCAACTTCACGACACTATGTACCCGTTAAAGAAAGTTACATCTCTTAAGTCATTTAAACATCTCTAAGGTTCTTGTGAAGAGCTGTAAATTTTCGACATTATACCAAAATTGTGTATTTTACCGACTTTCAGCCTTAATTTTTGTCTATATAAGAAGAAATATATGCCTGAATTAAATTTCGTAATCCGAATTTCTTCTAACAAGTATTATTAAACAAGATTCAAAATAAATGCGCAAATAAAACCATAAAACTAGAGGCCAACAATTTAAATTAATATACATTTAGAATTCAATAGAACCACCATTATTAATGTCCTTGTGTTTTTAAATTATTAATAGGATTATAACTTATTAAACTTCGTAAATGTTTAACTTTAAGAGAAAATTCACCCAATAATATTTCGTGATTATTACAAAAATACGGATTCATAACGATATTATAACCGCAAGAAGCTTCTAGTGCGATTTAAAAGTTCAAGAGAGAAAATTAAAAAGTTTCAGTAAGCTTTTCTCCGTTGCGACCACATCTTCTCTCGTCCGTTGGCTTTTAATATGTGCCTTGTAGATATTAACACTTGTAATTAACGACAAACATTAGCGTATATCCAGCTCCATATTTTAATTAAAACAAATTTTGTAGATTATTACATATGAATACATTTCATTTCTTTTATTATGTTCTTCATTCAATTTTTAATCTATAGGATGAAAACTGTTACTTTCTTAGCTGTGCTTGAAATAATTAAACTCGATGAATTATTGGATTTTGAAACTATGAGAGGAGAGACTGTTATTTTCTCAACTGTGCTGGAATTGATTAAACTTGATGAGATAATAAATTATTTAAATTAACCTTAATGAGGTTTAAAATGTTCTTACATATAGGGTTTCCTTAATCGTACTGTCCTGTAATTTTAATGAAATGATACTTAAGATCAGTTTTGAAGCGAATTATTGGCTGTCGAAATTGTGTCAATTTTTTAAAAACTCGATTTAAAAGAACATTTCGAATTAATTTGCAACAAACAGTTTAAGGGTTGGACACTTTTATTTTAATATTAATGAATGTAGATAAATATTTAATTTAATTTCTGCATTAAAAATCATTACGTTTATATGTCCTTGTAGTATATTATATAGTTTGTCTTGGTTTAAACTAAAAACTGAATTAAAAATAAATTTCCTGGACATAACAAAACTGTAAACTGTATGTGCCTACACATTGGAAATATTTTATGGTAAAGATAAGTAATATAATATGTTAGAATCATTTATGGAGTTTTTTGTTAGCTGGTACGTTTATTTTATTTTTATTTAAGTCCAGTTAGGAAAAGTTTACATACAACACTACCATACAGAACGATACAAGCCAAGAAGTTTAATTTTATTCACCACAAAGATACTGTACTCTGGTGCAATATTGATCAGGGGATTCAGTAATTGTATACCGTAAGTGTGTTGTTATTATTTGTAATTTAGGTATAATTCGGTTACCGGTGGATTATATTGGGTCTGGGATAACATATATGGGCTTTGTTTCATCTTACTCGATCCATTAAAAAGAAGATATGGGAAATAAACATTTCAATGCAAAACGTACTACTTAAAAAATATGTTTTTCTAATTATTGTAATAGCGTAATATGTGTAACATTTTTTTAAAAGTTCACACGAACGAAGCGCGTGGACAGCTAGCAGTGATTATTTTTCAAATTAAAATTTACGTTTCACATTTATTTATTATGAGAATTTTGAAGTACGTATTGTTTTCTGCCAATATTCACTCAAAACGAAAAATAACATTCCGCGTAAATTGTGAGATCAAATGTATCAACTATCAAAATGACGATATTCGTGCTGCTTTAACTAGAGAATAAAAATATAAATTGATATTGATGTGAAATCTAAATAATAAAGTTGTCTATACATGATCACTTATCTACTTTAACCGTTACTAAGTGTTATTAAAAACACTTATTTGACTCATCATTAAACTGGTTTTAAAATTCTTAGTCAGCAGAAATAGAAAAAAAAAATATGCAACCATTTAAAGATATCGTTAAAAGATTTACCAAAAACTATTTAAAATTAGTGTCGTTTTACGGTAAATTTTGAAATATTATAACGTTTTAGTTTAGGGTTACATAACTTTAAACAACCTATTAATAAACAAGTTTTAACACTGGCGAATTTCGTTTCTTTGTAAAATTTATATATGACAAGGTACAAGAACAGTTTCTAATAAGATAGGAAGTTGTATTTAAATTAATTAATTATAATTTTAATTTTATAGCACTTGCTCCTCTATAGCTGTGCTATAGATCTGTGTACTAGCGTAACCACCCTAGTAACGTACAACTATAAAATAAAAGTTTGCGGAATGGAGGGGACAGCAAAGGGTGGGGGTTGCTTATTCACATGGTCACCAAAAAGTGACTTGTTATGAGTATATTTATTAAACAATTCTAATGGATTTGATTCAGGGCCAATTTGTTCACTGTTAAATAATTGAATCACTTAGACACAAAAATGTTTATCTGTGGCAATGTACATACATTCTGCTCTTTACTAAATATTAACATCAATTTTATTAAAGCAGAGATTTATATTGATTTACTTTCAATTCAACATTTTTTGCAGATTTCCACCTATGGACTTCTTGTTAATATTTTATATATAGTATTTAATACTCCATACTAAACATTAATTTCAAAATTTGTAGTGGAATATGTAATAAACTCTTCGAGTATATGAGATCTAAATAACCCCTTTATTCTTGACATCTATGCTAACACTAGGTATTTTAATAATATAAAAACATTATGTACATCAGCTCGATCAGGTATTGCATCTTACTACATATATTTACAGAGATATATGGTAAAAATTAATTTTGAGCTGCATAAATAATCCTTTTACATTTTCTGAACCTCATGTTTGACTTCACTTATATTTGAAGCTATAAATCAGTGCTACGAATATTCGTTTAAATTTCCAATTATATTTACTTTCTATTGTCTCTTTTGACATTCTCAATGATTAACTTTATATTTTTGGGTAAATTGTTTAATTAGCTAGATAATGAAAATGACAATCTAAAATTCAATTTAAGCATTTCACACCAAGACAAAAAATAGAAACTCTAAGATAAGTGAATGTAATATTCAGAATTTTGCACTTCATTTTGCTTTTTGGTCAAGATTTTTATTGTCTTTGTTACATTAATTTAATTATATTATTGGACTAATTACTGTCTTATTTTGTACACATACAGAGTCATTTAATTAAATGTCGTTTCCTACCGAGAATTTAATAAATACTTGTAAAAAGGCAAACTTTCCTTTCGATAATTAGAAAAAAACATAATGATGTATAAAAATATTTCATAAAGCTAATTAATAATATTGGGAGAAAACCGTCTCGGACACAGTACAAAACACAATTACTAACCGCATCTAAAGGCCCGGCCTCATTACAACCTCATTACATATTCCTCTTACTAGTTTGAGGACAAAGTTTACACTCCGTTTTAAAAAATCCGAGCAAATTTAAACTAAAAACATAGAAACTTATTAACTATAAAAGATACCGTTGATATAAAGTATAAGATATCATAAAATAACTATGAAATGGAAAAACGTTTGCTTGTGTATCGTGTACTCTAATTCTTCTATCGTCGAATAATTTTTGTCATAAAAAAATCCTATTGAATTCAAAATACGTACTAAATAACGATATGGAATATTTGTCCGCGTTTTCTTAATTGATCACCGCATATTTTATCAATGCGAGGAATTTCGTTCCTGACCATATTGTACATATGCTGATGCTATTTGTTTCAGACCGATATGATTATTCAGTTTCAAATATATTTCAGTCATAATAATATAAAAGAACAAACCATAATTTGGTAAAGGGATCGTCTAATAACTAAGCCATTACGCACAGTGATTTTTATTGTTTGTTTAATGTTTTAATGTATATTCTCATATTATCAATGTCTTCGACGCAAGCATAATAAGTTAGGGTAGAGAAAATGGTAAATAAAACTTTGAAAAGTGAATATATATTTTCATATATATATATTTTAGATATATTTTCGTTATTTGTTTGTGCGTTGCGAATTCTAACGAATTGGCAGTGAAAATATTTTTTTGCCGTTAGTTAAACGACACAACTCTCGACTTTAACTCTACGGACATTAAAGCAAATAACGATTGAGTTTAAGAATATAAAAGTCTCCGAGTTTTCTGAATATATTTATTCTGTGATATTTCATTATTTTCGTATTGTAATTTGAGACCTATCCAGGTTTAATATCTATTGGAGTATAATTACAATACATTTTCACAAAAACCTTGGAAACTAAATTCACGGTAATTTTGGTTTAGCGGTAATAAATTATTTAGTATATTATACAAGAAATTAATCAGATATAGACAGTTATACAAAACAACTTATCTTCAAAAATCTAAGGTAAGGTTTCCGCTTAATGAAAAGTTTGGAATTTTACACTTTATGAATTCACCGCGACCAACTTTATGCAGTTCACGTAATGCCAATATATCTTCACATTAGGAAAAGTAATTTTAAACTAAGAGTCTGAAATTACTTTTGAGCCATTTCGAGCACGTGCGTCATTTATCTGCCATTCACACTTAGACAATCAGACCTTGAGGTGAGATAAGGAATTTTACGGCCAATATTATTAAGATAATACGTTTGATTATGCTCGAACAATGATGTATTTTCATATTATTCGGGTTTACCAAACCAATCTGCCTCGCAGGCCCTTAAATCTTGATTATCTCTAATTGTTCGAACTGGATATTCTCAAATGACTACTTGCGAAGATTTAAATATTAATTAAATTTTTTTTTTGGTTTCAAAAACTTAATACGAATTGATTTATGTCAATGTTCTTATTAAAATTTTAAATTTTGCATATGTAAAAAAAACACTTTATCTCAAATAATCTCACCAAGCACGAGTTTTACTCAAGCATCGGATTTCGTGTCTGTTTTCTGCTAAATATATTGAAACTAATAATAAAACTATGCATTTTCACATAGTTTCAAAATAAGTGCCATTTATTTTTAAAACTATCTATCTTATTTTGGATACAGTTATTTGAATAAAATTTATTATCTACTGTAAATACAGGTTCACCAACAAGCATCAGAAAAGTTGAAATAAAAATTAACCTTTTTTTATTAGATGTGTTTGATCTATTTAATCTGAAAGTGGAACTAAAAAGTGGTACTAGTAAATCAATACCACCGTAATACCAACACTTTCCCCAAGGATCAAAAAAAAAATTTAACTTCAAATAAAAGAGTAACATTTTAATTAAAAGATTTTGCGATGTAAACTGGCTACACCTCTGAAAATAAAGCCGAATTTATCTATAAGACTTTACTAAGTCGTTTTGCCAAAGCGTTTACTGTAATTACCCCTTTCGTTACTATTATATTTTGCAAATTGTTTAGACCTACGCGATAATACGTAATTAGTTTCTTTATTAACATATTTTTTCTTCTACTTTATTTAATATAGCCAAAATTTTATAATTATGCGTAATTACGCTCTATTCGCCTATAGGATTCTTTTAAACAATGACTATTATTTTAGGAATAAAATTAATTTATCGAATAAATAATTATGAACCGTAACCAATTATAAAGAACGATACCTCAAAATAAATTACATTACACGAAAACGAAATAAGTAATATTTTTATTGTCAATAAATATATCCCATAGCAACGACAATAACACGAAATCCCTTATACACCCATTTAGCACTAAACCTACAATTGACGCCTAGAACATTCGACATAACTTTTACCGAATGGAATCTTTAACCAAATTCACGAATATTTCAGAATGAAAATTCATTATCGTGAAATGAATAATTTTACTATTATATAAATAATGCTGGTATAAATTAATATACAGTTACACAAAATGCAACGATTATAAAAATTAATAAAAACCTATCAAGTGCGAGTAGAAGTCGCGCTAGGAGAGTTTACACATTTATGTTCTTTAAGGGTGCATAGTATTTTTATTAAACTATTTACAAAAATTTTTTTTTTCAACGTAAATGTATTGCCTACTATTTTTTATAAAAATATGGTACGCATTTAAAAAAACATGTCACTACTAAAATCATCGCTATAGTATTTTTACAACTTTTATGTAGACTTCTAATCTGTTTTTTACATAATTCTAGGTTGTTATATATATTTTTTCACAGATTTTTCAGTACACCTGCGAAGATATGATTATACGGAATATATTACGGAAATAATGTATTTTTGAGGTCCATAAAACCATTTTTGAGGTCAATATGCAGCTCCTAAAGAATACATCACACGGTATACATCATTTATTTTTTTTTGCTAGCTATTAATTTTACCATCTTAAATTCCTAAAATTATGAATAAAAATATTTTACCGGGTCCATATAGCTAGCCCCTTCAAACGATACACCACATTACACGTGCAATTTTAATTTTTTTTTGCTAGCCTTTTCAAACTATACTTCACACTACATGTATAATTTTAAAATATTTTTGCTCCTAATTTTTCCTCTTTATAATTACTAAAATTAGGAATAAAAATTTTGTTGAAGCCAGTGTAATTACCCTTTTCCAATGATATTTCACACTACTTTTACAATATCAAAAATTGTTTGTTAGCTATTACTTTTTTCTCCTTAAAATTTCTACATAAATATTTTTGAGCATTAGGTAATATTTGTTATATATAGCTATAAAATGTTTTATTACTATGTCTAATTTTAGATTTCTTCGTCAAGTGGTTCCTGAAAAATTCGTGTTTCAAGCGGAGAGAGGAACACGTGTGTGATATTATTAAGGTTCCGTTGTTCGTTTTGAGATACGGAACCTTAAAAATACCATTTATGTTACAATATAAATAAACATTTCAATGAAAGTTATACGCATACATAAACAAACATACCCAAGAATATATACAGTTCCCACTGAATAGATTTAATTATTAAGTCATTTGTCAGTAATCACTGTAAAAATTAAATCCTGGGAATTATGCAGCATGTACGAGTATTGATTCTTATATGTTATTTCTAAGTACTCGTACTACATAAATATGAAGTTTCTACTTTAAGGGAATTACTTCCAGGTTAAACCCTAATATAACTCGACTATATGCGTAAGTAAATGTTACGTTAATTAGTTTAAATGTTTCAACGTTAGAGTGTATTTACTGCCAGAAAGAAATAGAAACAATAAAAAGTGAAGTACTTTGAATAGAATAAGTGTTAAAACTCTGTTAGTCCTTCTCTATCTAAAGTTCGATTCTTTTTCAACACACGTCTCCTTTATATAAAAATAGAAAAATTTTCAATTATAATTCACAAATTAAGCAAAAATGATTTTCACTTCGATAATAATGATACCGGTTATCGTAAATTATAAATTACCGGGTGGTTTAACGTACCTCACTCGAGTTTGTTAACATTACGTTACGCCAAAGTTTTGAAACTTCACCAACTTATTTACTAACAAAGTAAAGGAGTTTGCTAATTCAAGAATTAATTTCTTACTCTGTTTACTATTTCTCTCGTAGTTTATTGACTTTGATCTGCATATTGATATAAACGTAGCTGTTTGATATTTTGCCTGAAGACTTGTATATTTTCATATTTTAGTGGATGAAGTATATTTGGAACTAGAGGTGAAGAATACTTTTCGAGATACTTTTTTAGTGCCTGTCGCAAAATCGTGTGCAGGGTACTAGAGAATAAAGTTATTAAACATAACATCATTTTCACATTTATAAAATATGTGAACGTAATATTCTTTTTGAATAAATGAAATATAATATATGTACGTAATATTATAATTCATATTTTCTTTGCTAAATTTAAATATATTTTCATGTTAATTAAGCTATTCTCTCAAACAAGGAAAATCATTCTAAAGGAGGTACAATCCTTCAAAGTTCTTCAAGATTCTTCTTATTACTCGAGAGAATTATTAAAACTTTCAAACTACCGAGTCTTGCTGAAGATAAATATGTTGTGCCTATGAAATATCATTAATTACGGGTTTTAATATTACAGGTGTATTTAATGTTACCTGCAAATTCTTTTAAGTTAGCCGTCGGAGAAATATTTGGATACGTAAAAGAAGTGTCTAAAATATTGTGAAGTTAAATAGAATTTATTTAACTATTATTTATCTATTTATATTTTATCATACGTTCTCATTGCACTGTGATAAATAACGTCTTCTTCATACAAATATTATGTGGAGATGAATCTGTCCTAATTGTAAAAACTAGTTCATTTGATGTATTATAGGTTGATAATATGTTGTGACACATACATTTTGAACATTTCAGTTTCAAAGGCCAACATTTTCTATAATACCACCTCAAGCATATATTTATTGTTTCATTTTTAGCTCGAAGTAAAGATCAAAACAAAATTAGTAAGCTAAAGACCACGTATTTACGTATGGACCACGTATTTATGTCAGAAGACAGGCTACAGGTTTCAATTGTTGATCGATTTTGATAATTTATTTTTTCTATCGATCGATAAATTAATAAAGGTGTTCATAATATATTTTCTAATAGCTCCATTTTTAGAATCAACTTTCTTGAAAAACTCCTTTTTTCAGCATTTATAAAATTTAGCATTTGCCCTTTTTTATTTTAACATCCATTTATAACTTGTCGCCGTCTAGAAAACAGTGAATATAAACCTTACGGGTGAAAATTTAGTGGCTACTATAGAATTTTTTATTCTCAAAAATATTTTTTAGAATTTTGGAATTGATAGTAGGATGGCACTATATTAGGTGAATAAGATAGTTGTACTAGTAGAAAGCCACCTAACTCCTCATATATGTAAAATGAAAACGTGCACCCCATTTAGTGGAGTGGGATTTAATGTTTTTCAATTTTAAGTTGCGTTTTTCAAATGTGACTTTTCCAATTGGTCCCATATACAACTAATTTCATTTATTTTTTAAACTATTCGGAAAATTCGAGTACTTTTAATTAAACTAATTTTAGTTACGTTATATCAACAATTTTAATAGATACAGAAAATTATTGGAACCAGTTTTAATCCGGGAGCAACTCTCATTGAGTATCGTCAGCCCATCTCCGTTGGATATCTGGAACTATCACCGTTGTATTTTGGAATATAATTAGATATATTCATGTTTTAATCTAATAAATGCAACAACATTTTGTTGCTCATTTCTTCTAAAATGTAATTACTTTTGCTAAATTGAAACTATTATTTGAATGGCGCTTAAACACATTTTTATAGAGATGCGATTTAATTATATTTCGCAAAGGTATATTGAGTTATGTACAAATACTACTATATACTTTTGTTTACTTGCTTGTTTTTTCGGCTAGCCGAACCTAATTATAAATACATAAAAATACACTTAATTAATTATAATCACATACAAAAATTACACTGAGTTTTCGTGATAACGTCGGGATAAAATAATAACAAGTGTTTCGTATTAATATGGAATTTAATTACAAATATTTCTGGAAACTGCGTTCGCTCACACTCGGGTTTGCTAAACCTATAGGTATGTTGCAAACATATCTACTGGGCGCAGCAAACCCATGTGCGTCTTTCAATGAGAATCCAGCAGAGCTACAGTATATCGAGCCTTATTTGCACTTAGGGTTTTCGTACTCATTAACATCATAGTATACCATAGCATCCTCCGTTCACATTCGCGCATTGATGTCAGACTATGACATCGCGACGATATTTGGTGATCGTAAAACATACTCGTCGGGCGCTGTCACGGTGCCATCCATCTACATAATATCACTGTCCTGTATATTATTGCCTAATTCGTGGGCGTTTGGACTATTGCTGGATGCCATGTGATAGATTGGCTATCTATGTAATCGCTTTGCAACGTGTTTTTCATTTCCTTTTCGGCTCTGTCACAGCTTTCGCATTTCCTCGGCCCTGGGCTCTTATGTTTTTTTGATTCTTTTTAACGCAAGCTTTTCTCTAATTTGCATTTTCCATAGCTACGAGTATACTTACGATTTATATAGATCTATAGATCAACTACATAATCGATGTGCGTCGTTTTTTCATTTTACTTTCATCGCTGCCGTAACTCTGGTATTTGACTGGACTATTTAGGTTCATTGGATTCTTTTTGATTCAATATTTTTATTGATTAGCGTTTTTATAATTCCGTGTATATTTGCTATTTACATGAGACGTAGTTTTTAATTTTATTTGTAATTTTCCAATCCGGTTTATATTTTTACGGTTTAATTTGTATCGCTCCTCAATCTTTTTACAAACATAATTAAATCAATATCCTAGCTGAAGATATTTTTACCTCACACTATTTTATAACTTTATACAACGCTAATTCGCAACAATCAGAGGCAAGCACCTGCACTAGATTGATGACGTCACAAGCAAAACAATTGCTACACGATAAATACGAACAAACACGGTCTATTCGTTCTAGGTTCAACCATTGATGACATATATTAATCTCGTAGTCATTAGATATTGAAATCTGTACATATCTTTGAATACAAGAGAGTTCGACCGGCTATCATTTACTTAATTAGTGAGTTGACATTTTCAGTCAAAATAAGCATTCAGTTTCATTGAATAAGGTGCAAGACTTAACACTATTAAGAGTTAAAACGTTCTGGGACATTCGACTTATAAAATACACTTAGCTATAAACCAAAGAGTTAGTCCTTAAGGTAACACATATGTAATAAAATAGAAGAGAGTTTAAAACTTCGAATCATCATAGAGTGGACTATTTAGCAAAATCAGGTGCAGCTTAAAAATGTTCACTTAAATCGTTATTGTCCTTTCACTTAAATTGTTATTGCTGTTAAACGTCACGTTTCAAAAGTAGATTATACAACAGATGGTCGCATAATACTCTTTTTTTCAAAACGCAATCAAAATATTTTATTATATTTTGTGGTAAGTTATTTCTTTCCCGAGATATTGAGTCTCCAAAATATTTTGCAATATGGATCCCTTCGTCCCATTTAACACGAATCACTAATATGATAATAATCCGCATAGTGACATTTTGATACAAAACAGACATTCAGGCAAAAAGTAATTTTTCTTAAATCTGTGAAAGATATACGAGATAAAGTGTCTATTTATACAGGGAAAAATAATGTCAGCAGCCAAAAGCAGTCTAACTGCAATACTAGGTAACCATATACGCTTAAATTTTACATGTATTCACACAAAACCAAACACTATCAAGCACGCAAGCACCCACGCACATGCACCAGCGCATGGGCTCTCATGCACACAAACGCGCGCGCGCGCTCGCTTTCTCACGTGCACACATGGGCACGCACGTGTACGTACACTTATGCACCTGCAAACGCATGCGTACCGCGGATTGTTGGGGTGCATACGTGTGGGTGCGCACGCGCATTCACGTGTACGCACACACACATGCATGCGCAAATGCGCACGCGCCCACGTGTCCACGCGTACGTGCTCATGTGCATGCGCGCAGGAACACACGCAAACACGCATACCCACGCAAGTACGCATGCACTGCTACATATGTATATAACAAAATAAGTGCCATTTATTTGTCAACACTTTCATGCTATCTTCTATCTACGATTCTATCTCCAAGAAAACAATGATCGAAATAGATATAGCATTAATATATTAGAATGCTTCGTCTTTAACAAAGCTCTCAATGTATCAGACAAGAAATGACACGTTACTTAAATAGAAAAAGTCGCCATAATTCATTAAAATACAGAGCACATAGAAATAATTACGATGTTTTAGAGTTCCATATAATGGATTCCATGTTGAAAAGTAAATATGTACTATACACAAAACAATCAACCAATTATGTATATTAACATTCTTCATTATGACAGAAGATATTTATTTCAACATCAGATACTACTCACTTTTCTATTCTGACTTCAGCTTATTGAATATTGTTTATATAATTTGAGCATTGCATGGTTAGTAAAAACAGTACAATATTTTCAAATAGTCACATATCCTTAAAATTATAATAATTAATTAGGCGACAAACTAGACTGATGGAAATTCGAATTTTATAACATCCTATGAAACGAATTTTTTATTCAAAATTATTTTATATATATATATATATATATATATATATATATATATGTATATATATATACATTTCTTTTTTGTTTTTATATATATTATTTTATATAAAAATAATCCAATAAAAACCTCGATTTATTCATATCAATTTTTAACCATAAGCCACAAGTGTTCAAATATGTGTCACAACCAAAACAGCGACATGGATAATATAACTGGTGTTAACTATCAGTATTTGCTTTCTTTAAGTGAAACTAAAATTTATTAAACTCAAATCAGAATTTCAAGTCGTGATTTGTGGAAATAATGCTCGTGTAACTTAATCGTCACGGTACAGTGTTTGAATTATTCATTAACATGGCAAATCGATTTCATTTTTAAAATTTTGATTTAATTTCGGTACAAATATAATTACAGAAATTCTAAGCAATAACGAATACCGGTTACAATTTTTTCATTTATTTTGCGAAACTAAATACTGTGGTTTAATTAGTTAGAGTAACGTCTGCTACAGTGGTGCACTTAACAACTACATTTGCATAATTAATTATAAATTACATCAAAATTAAGTAAACGTCGATAAAACTTTTATGTCACATATATTAAAATTTGGAAATTGATGTCTGAATATATGTTTAATGGTGTATTAATTATACAGTGATAGTATTAACGCCAAATGTATTTTTAGCTATTTGGTTTTAATACTTCCAATAGTTGATTGATCAAGAATGCCAAAAGCATATTTACTCTGTCATTCAATGTTATCAGAAATGTTAACTATCGTAATTATAAATATAATTTCAAGGACCACCTTTATACACTGCTGGTATATTTTGAGATTATGTTAAATATTTTAATCAAATTTTTGTTTAACAAGTTTTGACAGTCCATGTATCTCTAATCTGCTTCCATGTTACGTTATCGATTTCGACGTTAGTTCTTTAGTTGTTTTTTGATCCACGCATCAAGTCTGGTAAATAACTGACTAATACTGGAAATCGTATAAAATTAAACTCAAATACTTGAGCAGTATTCTAAGTTCGGAAAATTTCACGTGTAAAATATAATAAATGTCACCGTAATGTTATTTAGAAATGTACTTCTGTGTTTTTTCAGTTTTAGCAAAAATATTTTAATATTCTTTTATCATCATATTTTTACAGAAGTTCAGTCCCATATTTTGCAGTACTCTGCTATAGCTCTTCATGAAAATAATGGAACCTGTACGAGAAATGAAGCCAAATAAATAAACCAAATTAAAGAGAAATAGCGTTCCATCATTATAGCACACTTGGCTTAAATGGAACGCAGCATAAAACTCCAATAGTCACAAGTAAATATAATTTCCATTATCCTCCATAATATTCGGAATATCTTAACTCCGTGAAATTCACAAAATTAAGATAATACTGGCAAATTTAGGAACCATAAGCTTTATTTAGTTTTATTAACACCGATCAACTATATAAACATAATAACCTCCAGAGAGTATTCCTGCCATCCAAATGTTTACTCTATGCATTAAGCCCAAATGTTAAAAAAACTCTGAAACAATTCTACTATAAACTTCATGGGATTTTCCTAAGTTGTATTTGCTTCTTAAGTACTAGGTAAATGTGATATTTATCACGTGATAATGGTTTTTCATGAATATACAACTAACCGTAACTGATTTCAGAGCTATCGTTATGAAAATACAAATTTAACTCGAGTATTTCGCAATAGACTGTGTTTAAGTTTTCGTATATAAATGTTGGATGGATATTTTGTTATATACAATTAATATAATATTTTAGGAATTGTCCTTTCTAAGTATTGCTTAAATGTTAAAAGAACTTAAATATTAGACACATTCCATGATGCCACATTATATTTAATAACATCGTAGAAATATTTGATTTATTGAAGATATTGTAATGAATTATGTTAAACAGTAGTCTATGTTACCATTTTCTTTAAGCTTGTAATAAAAGAATGATTTGATTATTTTGAAGTTATGAAATATTAAGGACACTTTAATTCTTAGATGGGATGTTGAATTCGATAAACGCAACTTTTACGTGGAAGTATTTTTGGCTAATTTTTGTATACTATGTACCTGTTTACTTTATATATATCCTAATGATACTTTAAAGAATCTTGATGATGAAAGTTTTGTGTTAAATAAAACAATGGCATCGAAATCTATGCATTCATTTGAAACCTGGTCATATGCGAGTATGACTGCTGCATCGTGGGTTCCTTGTCTAAAGTGAAATTGTTTCATTCATAATAAGTCATTCCTGAGATGGACTTGCTAATGTAATGAATATTGTGTTATATTTAATGTAATTAAGAAAGGGAGACATATATATTATTGTGAGTATTTGAAAATCTGTGACGTTTAGAGTCATCGTAATAGTTTTCCTAGAACATTTACGTAAGCTTCTAAAATCTTTGTTATTTTAATAATTTTAGATTCAGTAGTTTCAGGAAGAAACTTATTATATTTGTATATTTTTCAATACATCTCTGAAAATATACTATCTAAAGTTTATTAATTATTTTAAGGCCCTGAAAACTCTCCCAAACGATACTTTGAACTCTGTAGAATTTTAATTTTTTTTTCGAATATTTAATTTGTATTCACTAAATTTTAGTATAAATATTTATGAATGTTAAATCTTGAGAAATATGCCGATTGATATGATTTAATAAATGCTGAACTTTAAGTTTCTACCTCGAACAGTTTCTATGAAACACGGCTGTAACATACGGACGTAAGAGTGATTATATAAGAATGATTATAATTATACGGATGTGAGTGTATATGAACATAAACGCCGCGAATGAATTTAGATCAGGGGGTGGACGAGTCGGGAAAAGAAGGTTTCAGCTGGCCTCGTCACCTCATCACCTAATCATTTATGCGATACGTAATAACTTCATTTTCAGTATAAATATGATGTTGTTTTGGGTTCGTTCTTCGTAGATCATAACCCACTAAACCTATAAACCTGATGAAGATCTAAATTGAACTATGGAGATAAAAATGTCAATAATCACATTTGCCTGACTAATTAACTATGGCGATTCAACTTCAACAGAGATATCGTGTTAATACTTTTTTATAAAAAATATATTAGGACTTTGAATTGAAAGAAATGAATGTATTTAGTCTTAAATTTCTTGTTTACTGGCGACTTGCCATGACTTTGTACCATTAACTTATTTGATCAGGACTTTTCAGCATTTATTTTCTCTTATTTTAATTGCCAAAACTACAATAATATGCAAACATAATAACCAATCAGTCTAAAAAAAATTTAAACTATATACAAATTGGAATATTTTGTAGATGGTGACGTACTTCTCCGTATTCAATAATCGGAGTTTTCCATACTATAATAAAAATAATTTCCACTTTAATATAAATAAATAACTTGTTGCACTTACCTGTTGTAGTTGAAACTTGAAATTGTAAGATATGGTTGGTCATAGGAAAATCATTTTCAAGCAATTAGAATCGTAAACTCTGAATTGATCTAATTTCAACATGAAAAAAAAATTAACTAGTACGAATCAAAAATCACACACGAGGTTTCCGTACACATTTAAGCGTTAATGGATATTTAAGGGTTTATACATGCTAATGAGAATTTAGCCTCCATAGACATATAACACCCATATTAATGAATCTACAAATATAAAATGTTCACAACATATTGCCTGCCATATCTTTGACAGGCGTAAAACATAGCTCATATTTAATAAGTTATGACGTCTAGAATCATCGCCATAGTTTTCCTACAATCTATGCGTAGGCTTCTAAAAACTCTATTTTTTCATAAGTTGAGTTAAGGAGTTTCAGAAATAAGGGTGGTACCATGTTTTTGTATGTTTTATTATATTTCTGAATATACGATATATACAATTGGAAAAAATAAAACTAGCCCTTTCAAACTATAGTCAACACTATGTACGGAATAAAAAAAATAGTATATAATTGCCTGTACCTAAAATTTCTGGAATAATATTTTTAGGTGTTACGCTTTTATAAAATTAAATAAAATTAAAATAAACGAATAGGCACATAACCCGAGTAAATGAAATTGCCATATTCTGCATTGGAAAACAGTTGTTGGAAAACAGTTGAAATTTACATTTATATTACAGGTCCATGTATATATAGTTTTATTATCAAAATCTATTTAAATGACGCAGTAACGTGATCTTACAGGTCCATGTATATATAGTTTTATTATCAAAATCGATTTAAATGACCCAGTAACGTGATCTTACAGGTCCATGTATACATAGTTTTATTACCGAAATATATTTAAATGACGCAGTAACGTGATCTTACAGGTCCATGTATACATAGTTTTATTACCGAAATATATTTAAATGACCCAGTAACGTGATCTTACAGGTCCATGTATACATAGTTTTATTACCGAAATATATTTAAATGACCCAGTAACGTGATCTTACAGGTCCATGTATACATAGTTTTATTACCGAAATATATTTAAATGACGCAATAACGTGATCTTGAAGGAAAGATAAATAATATACGTGTAAAGCCTGGAAATGAATGGGTTTAAAACGTAAGTTGATTTATATGTACATATATTAAAAAGTCACCAAATATTTATTTGAACTTTTAATGCATGACTAACATTTTTTCATTCTCTCTGAATAAACATCCATTACTTTGAAAACAACGTTGGGGAAAATAAGGGAAATGATACATTCGGGTTCTCCGGTGGCAGTATTTTATATAGAACCACCAGCTTTTGCCATCGCGTGGAAATTATTACGTTGAAATTTAGTGATAAAATGACTTCCGCTCTGGCGATCCAGTACCGCTGTTCTTAGCCATTCACAGAGCTTACTGCTTGCCTGCATTCTAAGACACGTCCTATGAATGTAAATGTTGACATAACTCTGTAATATCTACACCTATACAAATGTCGCATACACAATAATATATATATATATATATATATATATATATATATATATATACATATATATATATATATATATATATATATATATATATATATATATATATATACATTCGATTCCCACGGAACTGAAGTGGTGTTCTGGTTAGCTCTAAGAGGTTGCTCTCGCGCCAATAAGTCCGCCGTATGTATCAATCAGATACGGTAGAGATATAGGAGAGAGCACTTTAAATACTTGTTTAAAATGCTCTTTTCTATAAGCAAGGGAAATAAAACAAAAAAATAAACAGAAAATTGAAGAATGAAATTTTCCCTAAAAACCGCAAAACAAGAAATAAATATCGCCTTGAAACGCATATTTCAAGTGCCATTTTAGGACTCTTCATTGAAACGCATATTTCAGATGAAAAGGTGTTTTCAAAATGTATCTACTATAAATAAGTTCGTACTTTCGATATTTCTGTATTAAATATTCATATAGTGAATATATTTTGATCATATGTCTATATACAATTTTCTAAAACAAGTAATGGTCCTTATGAATCCCTTAACGTAATTTTTGCTTCTATAAATTTGGATAAAACATTTTATATTATTGTTATATTATGCATTTAAGTTACACGTACGTTGTATGCTAACGAGACGTATAGACTGAGGTATTTTTGTACAGGAGCACAACGCTGCATATCTGATTAATTGCTTTTGAATAACGATAATAACCCTTTTAGAGTAACTATCTACAATTGGTGCGTAGTATCAAGTAACTTGAATAAATGGCTATAATTATGGGAGAGAATTCTCTTTTATAATTTTGTTTCCTTCTTGTTTCTTTTAGCAAAAGGTATACTGAAGGATATCAAAATAAACCAATATGTAATGAATTTTATTCATGATAATAGTAACATATTTAAATTTATTCAACTTTTCGTCGAAAAAAATATGTTCTCTTTTCAATGTCGTAAATTATGTTAAAGATTTTAATCTCTGACGATTTGGTTTAATCAACTTTTAACCGATAATTCTTGGCAACGAAATTCACAGACCATTACTTTATATTTAGATAAAATTGAGCCGGAATAATTGTTTCGTTCTGAGCTGACCTGGATTTGACCTCGTACTTCATATTTTATTTTGAGTGCTGTTTCCTCTAAAATTAAACAATCTGAGGGACAAAACCATACAAATCTTCATGTAATACTAAAATCTCTGGCAAAACTTTGCTTGATGGATATTTAGCAAAATCATCGAAATACCTATACATCAAGATTCTAACTACATTGCTTACGACATGTTTTTTCATTAATTTAATATACATATTTTAGCGCTAGAAAAGAGCTCTATTATCTGAAGTCTACACAAAACCAAATACAGCAAGAAGTTTAACGAATAGGCGTGGCATCAATATTTGTATTTATGATGGTATGGTCACTTCCTAATAATATTTTCAAATGATTTCCTCCAGGACATACTAGGTATTCTTTTCTAGTAACTCATAAATGATATTTCACTCATAAATTTAAGTATTGTTTCCTGTTCCGTTCGAAAAACTTTTTATGTGATAATCATGTTTTTGTAATATCAACACTCAGAATAAAATAGCGACTAAATTTTTCATGGTAAACTACTGATTAATCGGTTGCACCCGAGTGAAGTTTTAATTATGAATGGGAATACATTCCTTCGCTAAATATTACAGTGTGTAAATTATTAATTATTGTAACTGCCATAAACTAGATAGATATTAATCCAAAAAATTCAAAATTCACACATGGATTTCAATTATTGATAAATAGAATTCATTTGATTTACTTTTTGGTATATTTCCAATTTTCTAATAAACATTAAAAATTTAATTGAAAATAAAATAAATCTTTTCCGAATTGTGGTAAAATACATGTATACACACATACACACACACACGCACACACATACACACACGTACGCACGCATACAGAACACGCACGCACGCACGCTCGTATACAGTCACGCATACGCGCACGCACGCTCTCACGTACGCCCACACGCATGCATGCACGCAAGCACGCACACACTCGCGCTCGCACGCCACCACACTCACGCACGCAGGCACGCACACACTCGCGCTCGCACGCCACCACACTCACACGTATACGCCTACATCACTACGCCACCACACTCACACGTATACGCCTACACGCGCTCACGCGCCCTTGCGCACATGTGCACACGCACACGCACACATGCACACACATACACACGTATACTCTCTGCGCCTCTAATATCGACCATCAATCAGATGTTATTATCGAAATTCCTACTATCGATCAATTCAAGTCTTTCTCAGATTTTTAGGTTTACTTTGTTGTGATTTATGGAGTATCGGGTCAAAATGTTATTATCACTTATTCATATATATATATATATATATATATATATATATATATATATATATATATGTATATATATATATACATACATATATATATATATATATATATATATATATATATGTATATATATATATATACATATATATATTTTCTAAAAAGTTTCTTCACGTTTTTATCTTGTTGCACCTTGTATGTCCTTAATAATTTTTCATATTTTAAGTTATAAGTACAAGTTAAAATATAAAAAATGGCAAACGGATGTTGATCACGATTAGAAACTTAAAAAATTACTCCAATTCAAACAGCAACAAATCTTAAATATCACAAATAAATCGGATAAGTTTTTGTTGTATTCTCTCAAACGTCTTATACATATGGATGCAGGAAATTGTATGTGACTTCGTTTCTAAAACAGGGAAAAATTAAACAAAGCTCTGAAATAATTAATTTCACAAAATACTCTATATCTCCGCATATCCTATATGTAGTCTTACAAATATCTACAGTGAAATCAATAATGAAAAGTTGTCCAAAATAATACAGAAATTTCAACGAATAAGTATGTTGGAAATATACGCGTACCAAAATCCTATGTATTCCAGGGTATTTATATGTGCCTGTATATACCATATCTCCAATTAATTTTTGCTTTCAACCTTTACCGGGTTATCACAACATGAAACTGCGAAGAAAACTATTCTGAACCGAACAGCATAAATTCCAAATGAAATCGACAAAGAGTTCTCCTAACAATAAAAGTTGTAAATTAGTGAAATAACAAAGCAAGCTCTTCAAGTTCGACGGCTAACCGACATCACACAGCAATACTGTGTGATAACACCGCATAGCGTTACGATGCATCACACGAGGTCGCAGAACACGCAATGCAATTTTACTTTACAATATTCCCTCTTCACGTACAAAACGTTCAATTAAGAAAGTTCAATTGTATCATCAAAATAGCAGTTCAAAATTCAAAAGTCTGTCTATAAGCAAAGAGTGACGACTGACTCTGTTTTTCTTTCCTGTACAATATGTGACAAATAAAAAAGTAGTGATTGATTTACATTCTGCATTTATTTTTTAAATATTAAGTCCAAAATACAAATATTTGTTCCAGCACGAATTAAGTATTGGGTAAATTTTTAATCAAATCACAAATAATTTCAGTACAAAGTAATTAATAATGATCACAAATCGTATAAATGCCCATAAAAAATATTCTCAGTAGGAATGTTATTTTATAAAGTATTTTCACCACAAAAATGTCATACTTTAGTAAAGAGAAAGAAATATTTAATAATTTTCCTATGGAGAAGAGAGTCAGAAAAAAAACGAAACAACCCTATTAAGCTGTTAGTAGTGACGCTGTCACGACGGCAACTGTCCCACAAGCTGTCACCGTCTACCCACCGATTTAGTAGTGTATGCTACATGTACATGCTTCGCAGAATAGGATTCATTGAGACACTTTAAATGATATCGATTATAATGATTTCATTTTAAATATCGACACTAACTAAGTTTGAAGAATCATGAAATAAAAATAATGCAATGCGATATGGCAAGTTTTGTTAAAAAAATTTTACACAAATTTTATTTATAGATCGAATTGTCCCATTAGTTTTTTGCATCCGTTTCTCTTGAAAAAAAGCGTAACTTTACTCAATTTAAAAAAAACTTAGTGTGCTGAATTGGAATCCGAGAATCAAAATGGCAGCATCTGTTACTTCTACAACAAACCGTCATTATATTTAATTTTAACTAACTTTAAGGTGTTGACTTCGATTTTTACAATGCGTTTGAAGACCAAGATGGCTGGTATCTACCTCTCTCATAATAAATCATCGCTATATCAGATCTCATCTCAAATTAGATTTCGTAATATTTTCAGGTCCGAATATTTTCTTTAAATGAATTGACAAAATTTCATATTTCGCGGAGTCTGTCTCTAAAAGAATCGTCAATATCTTCGATTTCCACTAAATTTAGAGCACTAATTTGAATTTTACGATGTTTTTGGGAATTAAAATGGGGGAATGTACCTTTTATCAATATACATCATCACTATGTTCGTTTAAGACTAAATTTAGAGTGATGAATTCGAATTTCACCATATCTTTTGCGAATAAAGATGGTGGCATCCATCACTCTTAAAATAAATAGTGATTATATTCGTTTCCTATTAATTTTAAGATGCTAAATTCGAATTTGGAATGTTTTTGAGATCGAGGGTCATAGAATTTATCTTTCTGATAATAAATTGTTACTAAATTCTATTTTCGATTAATTGGAATCTCATAGTGTTTTTCTCATTGTAACTGTTTGGCAACTGAGAAATTAAAAAGCAATTTTAAATGGTAATAGCCTAATTCGATGAAGTATAGAGCCTGTATTGCTGGGATGATTTTATAGGGGAAAGCAAGGTTCCAATTAATACGTTATGTTTAATATTCTCTTCCAAATTAATTTAATCTAAATGCTAATGGAGAACGAATTAATACTACTTTTATGACGAAAAATAGAACAAATTTAAGGTTCAAAGACATTTAATGTAAATTACATTTTGGGAAATTAAATTATTAAAAATATTTTAATCTTCATAAGTCCTCATCTTGAAGTAGTAAAAATTATAGTTAGTGCTGGTTCGCCAATTATAAATAGATACAAAACAATACTTCTTCCTGCTTATCGTTAGACATCCGATTACATTTGGAGAGAATCTTCCGATATAATGATTTCCGGATCCCAGTATTCAAAATAACTAAGTATAATTGGTGCGGTTTTCATTCCTTTATAAGACTCATTATAAAATGTGACACTTTGCTCCTCCCTTTAATTTACTCCACCCAAGTAATATAATAATATTACTTTAAGAGCCTTTTTGACATTCAAATTCAATATCCCAATATTAGTTAAAATAAATGCAGTGGTAATTTATTGCTATGGGAGAGGGCTCCATCGCAATTATAAAAAAATATTGTAAAGTACAGCAATCCTGAATCTCACAGATATTGTGAAATTCGAATTCAATGCCCTACAACTGGTACTTTAAATTAGTCGATACCGGGTATAAAGGCGATTTGTTGAGAAATATAAATACCATAATCTTGAATCTCATAGATATTATGAAATTCAAGTTCAGTAAAATTAGTTGAATCTCATAAACTTCCAGAAGAATTTCAAAACTTTGCGAAACTGGAATTTTGTACTCTGTTATAATGACTTGGAAGTTTTCTCACCGTTATATACGAGATTTAATAAATTTGCAAATAAATGTAAATATAATATTTAATTAAAATGAATTCATAATCATACCTACAAAACAATTGTTCACAATTAAATGAAACTACGTGATGTAGTATTATTTCTACTTTCTTTAATTTCTTTACCACGACCTAGGTTTCGTTGTATTATAATGAATTTCTACAAAATTAACGCCAAATATATTCAATATTTGAAAACAATTGTTATTCCCCAATCGAATCAATTTGATTTATATCAATATCAATCAATAAAAATATTATTGTCCATCATTGAATATTACGAAATATAAAGAGTAGAGTGTGGAAAAAATGGCGACACTCTAACATTGAAAATACGTTGGTGACTGAACAAGAAATGCAATATGAACCCATATATAATTCATGGAAGCCGCCCAGAAATCAGATTCCATACATTATTATATAGAAATTTCGAACAGCAAAAGATTAATGTTTTTAACAGACTTATGTCAATTCCGGAAAAAAGTAATACAATATACAAGACTTTTCCTTTATTTGTAATATTTATTACCTAAAACTTCTAGAATATGTAGACATTTCCAAAATAGTACGTCTACCAGACACGTGAATTCGCGAAAGTCGAAGGTATTTTGAGCACATTCTGGAATATTTGACTATCGCTTTGTCAATTAATTGAAACAAAATAGGAATAAAAATTTTCTTCATATTGTATCTCACATATTTTTCGAACCATATCTCTTTTTCTTTTTGTTAAATTGACGGCAATTTGCTTATGATAACCATATGTCCATGTAATGTTTCCGATGCGCAAGAACTATGCACCTTTAAACCTTCGACTAGACAGATATTTAATTTTCTCAAACAGTTGTACCTAGAAACATAACTTCATACAAACCAACAACTCTCTTGAGAAACGAAAACTTTCACTCGGTAAATGGAGTCATTATTTATTTTTTTCAGTAGTAAGATAATAAATAGAAAATAGGCCGAAATATAATTAATTAATTCTTGGTATTCATTGATTGGTCATGCGGTAACTATGCACAGGGAAAGTCAAGATTCGGGATTTGGCCTGTATTGCGGCCGTAATCTTGGATTCGCAGATGCTCCTTGTAAATAGTTTAGAATATAGTAATGACTTAATTTTTAACTGAGTTGCTGTGCTGTGTGCTGCAAACCTATGATTACAATGTATCGTTTTTTTATTTTTCTCTTTTTGTTTTTTCAAGAAACTGTAAAATGTGTCAATAATATCTCTCGGCATCTTTACTTACAGAATATGTATCTCAAAATATATTTAATACATTTTAGAGTAAAAATATTATTATTGAATGTAAAAAGTCACATGAAATATTTGATTCAGTCTATAGTATTTTATCTTCAACTTGCTGTTAAAGAGAAGATGAATTGTATGAAATTGCCATTATGCGCCAATTTACAAAGGTTAATTCAATTTTCAAAGGTTAATACCTATTTTATACGTATTAATATTAAAATGAAAAGTACAAATGCATTAAAAACTATTTATTTTGTAACAAATTCATTTCTAGTCCATTTTTTTTCAATTTATTAATATTCTGCAAAACATGATTATGCCGGATTTTTGCTTTTATGTTTTTTTTTACCAGTATTTTTTAAATATATTTTAATAATAATAATAAAATATATTTTAATAATATTTATTTTACCTTTACTCTTACACAATTGTTAGTTTCGTTGTATACTACATGGTTTAAGGAAAAAGTATATCTAACATTTTAGCCACTTTGTCTAGAACAACATTCTATAAAATATAGTCGGCCATACGCGATAGTTGATCACCTCCTGTTTAATATGATGATTCCCAATTTATGAATAACATAAAATTTTTAATTATAATGTATTTTATTCCATTGTTTAGGATTATAATTATTTTTAATCTTCTGTTAATTATAGTTAGTCTGCACTTATTCGTAACGTTAATTGTGTAATAACAAATTTCATCAGAATTGTTAATGTTACAAATCTGAACATAATTTGCATTGTAATTTTTTAAAAAGGGGACATTTTCTTAAAATTTTTCCTTTTAAATTTCCTCTGCTCCTTTTGACGAGATATGTTAATGTTTTGACGTTAAATTTATGTATCAATTTAATCCAGACTTTCTATCTTAACTTATCTTTAAGTTGAATCGGCTGTATCTATCAATAAAGCTATTTCATCCTCTGTTAACATTTTACCTTTTCCCTAAAATAACACGGTTAGTACCCTTATTAAAAATGACTAAATATAGCACTATAAATACATAGAGGAAAGGGTTGGCATGGGAAGGTGAACTAATTTCTTACAACAAATAATCGAAAAAAACCTATCTTGTTTTTATTTTTTCATAATTTATTACACTTAACTATATATTAATGTTTGCTTTCATTCGATTTAACACTTTTGACCGTATGGAATTCGAAGATGGACTGTGTTTTGTAACTTTAATTGCCTTTGCTTAATTTTTTTTATTTTTGTTTTAGATATATACAAAATATTTTTTCAATTTAAAAATTGACGAAAAATTTAGATGACATCTATTTTTATGTACTTAACATGTTACAGTTTAATCTTACATGTGCGCAAATACATTAGTGGCGAATTTTCCATATATATTAACGGAACACGTCGCTTGATAAGAGAAAAATCATTGAAACACTTGTGGAATACAATATAAGGATAAATACAAAGTTATCACAATTTTATATAGCTATCAAAATAGACAGAAAATTTTTTTTTTTTGGCCGTAAGGGTTCACTTTTTCCGATCATTCTGGGAATGAAAAGGCGTATTTAATGAATATATTTTCTTGGGGTAATTTACTGGTAAATAATTAATTATTTACAGCTATTACCCTTTTTTCTATGTAAAAGGTAGAGAAATCTTCTGCAATCCAAGGTAATTTTGTCGTATCTTAACCCTATATTAGCTACAAATTTCATAACTATTAAAATAAAAAATCAGTGTGCAATCTTTCCTTTATTTGAATTGCCTACTTACTTATGATAATAAAATCCTTGTTAAACATGATTTAACATCAACATTTTTTCATTAAATTGCTAAAGGGATCCTTATATTCAATACGTTTATAAGTGCATGTAGGTTTTCATATCCTTTCCATTCAAAAGTTCATTGTTAAAAAAGTATAATCGTTGTTAAAGTTTTAAAATATTGACACTAATATTTTATTATATATTGTTTAGAATATTTGGAGTCTAAAAATGTTTATTGAAATTTTTCAAGCAACATTTAATGGATACATTTCCTACATTTAACCTTCTACTCATTTGCTAACTGCCTTTCGAGTGGCGAGATATATATTTATGTAATTCTTCTATGTGAAATTATATTTCATTACGTTTAAAATTGATTAAAGTATTGTGTTTAGTATTTATCTAATTCACATGACATATATAAATTATTATCAGAGTCTAAAACTTTCATAACAATCGGGATATCATATTTTATGTCCTAACCCACATGCATGCTTTAAACACTTGTGGAAGTGATAGGGTTGTGTGCTAAGTATCGGTCCTTAGATATCCGATATCACTTATTCCTTGAACTCAAGGTTACCGGGAAGTAACCTGGATATTGACCTTTCTATGCACGCCACGAGCGTCGCCCGGTATTTACATGGCTTTCCGTACATTAGCTATATAAATACCAGAATAACGAATTATATTTTGGAGTGTAGTTATCGCAACGTCTAAAATGTTTACGAAAACACAACTAAAGCAACGACAACACTTCATTAATTTCGGTTTAGAAATTGTCATTTGTTGGGAACGCCTGGCGCTTGGAGAAATTTGATTTGTCTAATTGTTTAAGAAAACGTGATGAATAGTTTAAAGTCGACAGTGAGAAAAGCGAGTTGGGTTCCGCCGGTTTACATTTGCTTAGCTTTGATCGGTTAGATATAAATTATTTTTAATTTATTAGTAATATTTATTCATTCTAAGATAATATTTTAGTGACGTAATTCTGATATCATGAAAGAAATGAATTTTTCGTGAAAAGAATCTTATACCAATTAGCAGATTCTATTTATGTGAGGCAATACGGTAAAATACAACTGCCAATATTTTACGACCTCGGCAATCATTGTATATCCTCAAAGATGTACTTTTGAATGCAAAAATATAAGACAATGTAAAATCACGTAGCGTCATATAAAAAGCAACACAAATTTTGTTTAATATTTAAATGCAAATTAATCAACTAAGAGCCGTGCAACTCTCAAGAACGATTCAGTATTTATTATGAAACAGGTGATGAAAAAAAAACTAAGTATGTTGAATTAGCTTCCTTTGTAAATAGTAATTAAATATACATGTAATAGGTGAGTTAACTTTTTTAGGTGTCATCTCTAATTAGTTTTATTTTTGAACCTTCAAGGTAGCTGATAAAATATCAGCATAAAATCTAAGCAAAATTGTACTGAATGAGAATAGCTATTCCTGAAGTCAAAGTGGAACCAAATTTCTGAAGACTACCTTTATTATAAATCACAAATTATTTTCAAAGTGATGTACGAGCCTATTTCAGGTATTAGCATGAATGAGACAATCCCATCGAAAACGTTTTTCGATGAAACTTGTCTCATTCTAATTTCCCTACAAATTTTTAACTAATTTTTCAAACTGATAGGATATTTGCGTAGCGCAAAAATTAAAACAACTATTAAATAGAGCTGAGTATATTTAAATTATATTCAATGATGATTTTAAAAAAAAGTGAACGGTTTAGATTAAAGCCAGAAAGAAATTTTGTCAAAATCTAAATTTGGCGTAATTTCGGTCTTTTATAAAGAAGGAGAAACATTTTTTTTTGCAATTGTAAATTAAAACTTCCTATAAACCTTATAATATAATAATGATTCTGCAATAAGCGGCAAGCATAAATTCAGTCTTTTGATATTACCTTCGAAATTACTCTTCCAATTATCACTAAAAACGATGGGTCCAACTGTGGATCAATATAAGGAGACTGAAAGTTCTTAAAACTGGCTATTATTATTTTTTTTTTATATTATCATTAATAAATTATGACAATAAAGAAATTAATTCAAGTTTCAAAAATTAAACACTTTGGTAATTTTAAATATCAGGTAATGAAAAAATTAATGATTTAAAAAAAAAAATAATAAAATTTAGGTACTTTACTTGAATTTACCTTTTATTTTTACAAATCAACGGTCATTTGATAATGGTATTACGTCAAGATGAATTTAATACGAGGATATTATAGTTCGATGATTTTCAGGATTCCATATCTCTATACGAAAAACGGTACCTTTGTAAGATCATTAGTCTGTTTTTCCGTCGGTCACAAATATATCTTCAAATTTCATAATATATCGGGAGAGATACGTATATTTATAACATATCTTTAGAGAATATTTTTCCCCCTTATTTCCTAAATTACTCAACTTAGAAGCTTACACAAACATTTGAGAAAACTATAGCGATTATCTTAAAAAAAAAACAAGTTATAAGAATTTGTTAAATATGCTTCATCTTCTAATGCTCGTAAAAGATATACATGCAATATATTTCCGTGAAAAATTAAGATTTGTAAATAGAAATACTATGTACCCTTAAATATTTTGTAAGTACCTAAATGTGTACAAAACACTCGCACTTGCGAGGTCTACTTGTGCTTGATAAGTTTTTCGTTGATGTTTGTTTCAATAATACTATTAGTACTAACACACTGTGCATAATTTCCAGTTTTCGCGTCAAAGATTTTCTTAGAAAAATAGCTGTAGTAAACAGCAAACGGGTAGATAGGCAGACACGTTAATGGTATTCCATGAATAGTGACATATCTGCTGTGATCTTCTATGATCGCTGACCTATGTTCAATTGTTTTCATTTGAAGTACGAAATCTGAAAAGCTGCAATTGTTTGTTTTCATGTCAGATTTATTATTTCAGTTTTTTGTGTACGTTTATGGTGATAATTTTTGACTTTATTTTTTGTACGTTTTGCGTTCGTCGACCGTTCATCGAGAAGGGCTTGACTAGTGTTATGGTTGGCTGTAAGTGACTGCTCTCGTAGCAATAAGTCCTCTATATATATATATATATATATATATATATACATATATATATATATTTTACGAGCATTAGAACATGATGCATATATAACAAATTCTTTAACTTGTTTTTTTTTAAGATAATCGCTATAGTTTTCTCAAATGTTTGTGTAAGCTTCTAAGTTACCTATGTTCAATTTTTTTCATTTAAGTACGAAATCTGAAAAGCTACAATTGTTTGTTTTCACGTCAGATTTATTATTTCAGTTTTTTGTGTACGTTTATGGTGATAATTTTCGACTTTATTTTTTGTACGTTTTGCGTTCGTTGACCGTTCATCGAGCAGGGCTTGACTAGTGTTATGGTTGGCTGTAAGTGACTGCTCTCGTAGCAATAAATCCGCTATATATATATATATATATATATATATACATATACATATATATATATATATATATATATATATATATATATATATGTACATATATATATATATATATATATATATATATATATATATATATATATATATATATATAAGATACATTAAAGTTAATTAGATACATGAATAAACATTTCTCGTATATACGAATTGGTCAAATTTGAAAATTATTATATATACACAAAGAACTACATCGTTCGATTCAAATACAACTAGCTCTCCGTGTCACGTATTTGTTTTCAGGATTCTATATTTAAGAGATCCGAAGGAAATGAATAGTGTGGCGGTAATGCTGTCTGTCTGTCCGCTTACAAAAACCTCTCAGTTCCAATATATAAACTTAATTTTTACACATATCATTTAACTTAATTTTTACACATAAATTGGAAATATTGTCTCGAAATGGAAAGCCCTGATTAAAATTTTGTGCAATTTTTATGTGATACTCATTTTCATACTAGAACTAACAATAGTTTTTAGTATAAACTTCTCTCTTCTTTAGATTTAGGACTTTTAATATGTCATCATAATTAATCGCCAAGAGATTAATGTAAAATTTAAAATATTGGTATTCTGACTTAAAATATTTTCCACGTGTAATGAAACTTTTAAAGAAACTTTATTAACGTGACAAGAAGCTTGTAATACCCTCAATTCACTGACATTTTCTTATGTTATTTTTCAATATTTTGTCGTTCATATTCTTGACATCCTCCGCTACGAACATGTAATTAATAAAAAGTATCCTCCTTTGTAAAGTAACTCAATATAAAGACGATGGTATAATCGATTTTACATGGTAGAAAGATTCATCGTGAAAGGCTGGGGATTATTGGCGAAGTGAATTTCAATAATGATTTTCTTCGCAGTGTTTGTTATTTTTTTACTCGAACAAAACGTTTTATTAATTATGTTTTATGTAATTTACCGCAAGGTACATATTTCAGATTATTAATTAAATAAATATGTTTTTCTATTTTTAGTTGTTTGAGTTTTCTTCTCAATATTCACCTCGCGTAGCACGATACGAATTACAATGAAGGTTTGAAGTGTTATATTTGAACCGGTTCGTGTAAAATTATCTATGTTTGGTGTAGTCTTTAGTTGTCGTGAAACTTTTTTCAGATTATAATTTTTCTACGATAATTTAGCTATGTCGAGTGCGCTATAAAAGTGTCGAACTTCGCGTCAAGTAGAGAAACATATTATGTTATCAATGGGTTGTAATAATATCTGCTTCCCATGACAGAATTATGGTATTTTAGTGATTAGAAACATCCCTTCAGTCGCGCTCGACAAGTAATAGAGAATCTTACCTGAGACCTGGTCACGTATGATTCCGCACCGTGAAAGGCCGTAAACCACTGGCCGTAAGCCGTGGCAACGAATAAAATTAAATTGAACATCAAAGAAAACATATAATACAAAATAAATTAAACAAATTTTAACTTATTTCTATATAAAAATTCTTTTCTACAATGAAATTGAATATTAAAACAAAATAAATAAAATAAAATATGTGGAATTAAATTTTAATCAAGTTGTGTATTGATTAATATTTTGTAAAAAACTAACCCCAAGAAAGCATTTGTACAGTAAATTCATAACTAATTTTTTAAATTCACTTACGCCAACAGTGACTACACTTAATTGATGAAGTTCAGAATAATGTACTTCGTTATTATGGTGTTTTCGTATTGCAGTAATTACCAAGTGTTTAAAAAAATATAATGCAAAGAAAGAAAATCAATTATATATTTCTTTTACTGAAAAATGTGGTCGAACTTCGAAACTAAAATATAAATTAAATCAATTCTACGTATAATTTAACTGAGAAATTTGCGATACCTTGGTATTGAAAACCCGCATACTTATAATCCTAAATTTAAATTTCTTATTTCCATTTTCACACAATAATCTATTTTTTTTTAGTTTCTCCGCGTTTGAAGTGAAAATTCTTAAGTAATTAAGTAACGGTGATCATACAATGTTTTCTTATTACTTCTAATGGAAAAAACAACATCAAAATTTAGGCTGGTTAATAAATTCCTAAATGACGCTCATTGCACAGAATTTCACCAATTTTTTTGTTCCCAAAATCGTAATTTCACGGGAGAAGCTAATGAGGAGTAAAAAATCTTGAAAATTTAACATATTATAAAAATTTAGACACGGACTGGATTTCCGTGTATAAACCTTTATAACCTAGTTAGTACTGATTTGTGATGTCATTTTTAATAATTCTCATTTTATTCTATGAGAGCGAATGAAACAGAGAAATACCCCGACTCTATAACTAGTATTACGTTTTGAAGAGCTTGTCGTACATATAGCATGTTGTTAATAGAAGTGAAATCTAATCATTTTACGAAGGCAACAGGAACAATTTATATCGATATCGAAAAATTTGTGGGAGGTAACATCAAAAATTCCGATGGTTTGACTGTCGGCGCTTAAGTAACCTACATGAATCTAACCTACATGAATCTAAACACTTTTTACTAATGATCGTTTAAATATGGTTAAAGAATTTCTAAGGGTAGAACCTTAATTGCAGTAAAATATTTTGAAGTAATAGTTAAAATAATAAGACTCGCAGTATTTATATATAAACACAAATCTAAGTACAGATGGCAACCAGTATTATTACAGAAAACATTTCATATTATCCGGCAAACTTAATGTTGCCGGTCGGGAAAAGAAAGATATCACCATGCATAGTTAACATTGTACTGTATCAGTCCATCGTCGCACAAAAAGTGCTATGATGAACTGACGTACATCAGAGAATTTCAAGAGTTTCGTTTTAGGGTTTTAATTATAAAAGAATTTATTTTTGGAGTTCCGTAGCCAAATAGAAAAAAACCCTTTTAATTTGGTCATGTATGTATCCTCATTTCTATGTTGCAGCTTCATAACGCCTTTCATTTTATTTTGATCACAATTTAATTTTAGAAGAACAAACAGATTAATTATTGAAATAGGTAAAATAAATAAACTACAATTTTTATTTCATTCCTTGCATCAAATTTTTTTTAACGAAAAAAATGTTTCAAAATTCAACTAAAATTATCATAAGAATTTTTTATGGTGTCTATTTCACTAATAGGAGTCTCTAAAATGTCAGAAACTAGATCCTCCTTTCTTCTTTTAAACTAGGAATGTGAAAAATCTAGAGAGAACAAAATACCCGCATTAACAATTTCTACAAGAAAAATTTTCCCTAATTTTCATTATTAAATAAAAGCATATAGGCAAATAGATCATTTTTCTTACTCATATGAGATATATGTATACTAATCAATATATCACATGGGGAAACTGTAACAGAATGAATTCTGTACATAGAAAATATTAAAAAATTGATTAGTTTAACATGTAGAATAATAGTAGAAGCTAGAAAACTTGTTTTTAGAATTTTTGCATCTCTATTTCTTAATTTGTTCTTCAATTACATAAAATCTACTAAACGGATGAAATTATGTGTGGTAATAGTTTTCAACATATTTATATTAAAATAAAAAAAAATGATCTCGGCGAATATTAATTATTAAAAATATTTATCTCGGTGAATAATTTTATCTCGGCGAATATTATGTTACACATTGGCATTTTAAATAAATTTTACCCTCACAGATATATAAAAAAAACAAACAAATAATAATGTTCATCATTCTTAATGACTCCTCATTCCGAATTTCAAGTGAAGGTTTAAACTTTTATATATAACTAAATGGGTACGACTTATACTCGTATAAAACAGGATTACTTACATATTACGTATATTTATTTTTGAAGTTATACTTCTTTAAGCGCGTCATGAAAAAATGATGACAGTGAAATTTTACGATGCACACGCACGCATGAAAATCGACAGGATGAAGTTGGTCACGATGCGCACGCACGATGCAACAAAAATCGGCAGGATGAAGTACTTACTAAACATATATTTACATACGTGTAGTGACTGACACTATATTCATGAGACTTATTGAGGTATTTGTAAATACACAAAACTTGTTTTATGTTCATACGAATCAAAATTGTATATGTGCTTTTAAATAATATTTTTAATAATTCAAATTTAATAGTGGTATATATAATAAAAAAAAGTATTTATTGTAAATTTTTGTAATAGAAATAGCGCTTATAAGCTTTTTAAAATACATTTCTCCAAGTGACGTTAAGTATCAATATTTATTTCTTTACATTATAAATGATTACTCTACCATATATTAAATACTTAAAATTAGTAAATTGCAATAAATTTTCAGCATATTTATTTTCTTTCAATATTAATTAAACTTTATTTAGCTTGTTTTAGTAAATTTAATAACATATTAATGTATTCATTTTAATTTTTAAATTTATAAACTTTCATTGTTTTCATTTAATTTAGATTTTACCAACTGTTTTGAAACCAGGATGCAGTGCTTTTATTCTTTTATTTCCATTAATTATTTGTGTTCGAAAAAAGTTATTCTTGTATTATGCCAAAGAAGAATAATGTCTAACGCGCGTGCAATAAGTACACGCACAATTTCTTTCTAATTTCAACGTACCATTTAGGTATGGTAAACGACAAAGATAGAATGCTTTGTTTTTCTATTCTAACCTATTATCACTTCACTTAATCTTACATGTTCTTTAAAATACATTTTCTCATTTTATTTATTCCTTATTGAGTGCCTTGTGGTTAGTACAAATTATCTTTTCTTAATAAATTTATTTCATACGTAAATTTTATCGGGTTTACTCTATCTACGTACATTCAGTTTAGTCAAATAATTCAAAAATTGCTTTCTTTCGTCACATTTGATCTAATTTGTACTGTTTTCTATTTGTATATTTGATTTGTTTTTTGATTATTCAAATATTTTCCACGTACCTATAGTCGCCGATGAGCTTCATTGAAATAATTCAAACATTGCTTTCTTTTATCACATGTGATCTAATTTCCACTGTTTTCTCTTTATATATTTGATTTGTTTTTTGATTACTCAAATATTTTCCATGTATAGTCGCCGATAAGCTTCATTCAACTAATTCAAATATTGCTTTCTTTCATCACATTTGATCTAATTTGTACTGTTTTCTATTTGTATATTTGATTTATTTTTTGATTACTCAAATATTTTCCATGTATAGTCGCCGATGAGCTTCATTGAAATAATTCAAACATTGCTTTCTTTTATCACATGTGATCTAATTTCCACTGTTCTCTCTTTATATATTTGATTTGTTTTTTGATTACTTAAATATTTTTTATGTATAGTCGCCGATAAGCTTCATTCAAATAATTCAAGCATTGCTTTCTTTTATCACATTTGATCTAATTTGTACTGTTTTCTATTTGTATATTTGATTTGTTTTTTGATTACTTAAATATTTTCCCTGTATAGTCGCCGATGAGCTTTATTCAACTGCATGCATAGCAAATAAATAGTGAGTTTAAAATGAGTTTATCATAACCGCCTTAGCGATGCTCTAAAACCAGGGTTGGTTCTTGCGTTATCGACATAATATGAGAGATAGCTATGACTTACAAGTTTAGGAGTTTGAATCTGTAAATGACTCAACGAATATGCACAATTATGTTTACTATGAAACTTGTCAGATAAAATCATAAATTCTAATTAAGGAAAAAATTCCCTTACTTGGCGAGGATCTCGTTTTCGAAGATCTTTGTTTGATCTCGTATGGGCAGTTATCTGCTATAAAACGTATATCGACCTTACAAATTTTATTTTTATGGTTGTGAACATATAATTTATGGGGGGTTTCACTATAATTTGTTTTACCGCTCTCGGCTCATATATATATATATATATATATATATATATATATATATATATATATATATATATATATATATATATATATATATATATATATATATATATATATATATATATATATATATACCTGTACTATTGGCCGTATAATAAATGAAGCAATTCAATGGAATACTCTCTTAATCGTTGTAATGCTGATATTGTAATATAAATATCTTTCTTACAAAGTTACTAATACTTTCTTTTTTATTAGCAAACTTTCAAGTAGTTTCATTTGGGGTATAAAATTCGAACGCTATTTTTCACATTTAAAAATTAATAATTTTTAATAAGTTATGAGAATTCGAAACAAATTGCACTCTTTAATGAAATCGGTGTATTTTTAACTGAAGCCTACACATATTAGAATTAATTTACTATTTATTTATTTCTGTACTTTAATGTATCTATTTGATACATATGGCGGGTTTATTGCTAGAAGAGCGATATCTTACAATCAACCAGAGCACCAGTCGAGCCCCGCATAACGAGCTGCCGGGAATCGAACCCGAGTCCCCGCGGTGCGCCTCGCAATCAAATGCCGTAATATTGTAATTTACAAAAGAATATATTATTTCAATATAATTAACATAAGAAATTCTTTATGCCAATAATAATACATTAAAAAAATTGGAAAATTTTATTTTTAAAAAAGTGCATTTCCTTCTTATCCTTTCTTAATAACAAATTTAAATTTTTAATTACGTTCATATTTCATATAAAACAGTAAAAATACAAATTCCTGACTTGTCAAAATAGCTAAATGCGTAATAAGTATATTTGCGTATACATCTTTTTTTTTTCCTTTAAACGTATATTTGTACCAAGTTTTCCAATTAAATTTATTATGCCTGTATCCAATATATATGTTCCCTCATATAAATCTCACTTTCATAACAATAGTGTTACCAAGTATAATTGAATGCAAGCATTCTCCTAGGTTCTAATAACCAGTAATCGCGCGCCGCGTGTACATTCAAAACAATAAGTTTAATTAACGATTTTAAAATGAATTACAAATAACATAACATCCGTTTCAGCAGGGAACAATTCCCACTTTGCTCAGGTATCTATTTCCCCGGACAATTATGCCGCGAAATACTTCTCCATGCACAGCAACAGTGCTCCTGAAAAACGAAAGGTTTTACTCTGTAAATGGCGTGGTTGATTGTATCTATTTAATTAGCCATTGTATACATTGAACTGGGCGGGCGGAGAATATATACAGGGCAAGTTCAATATCCGGGACGTGCCCTGGGTTGTGCCCGTAACCTTGGATACTGGGAATGCGCGACCGCGAATGTGCCAAAATCGATAGGGAGCCACCGTTTTAGAGGTCATTTATATGTTCCTTTGAAAATGGTTTGAAATTTTAGTAGCCAGATAAACATCTTCGTTATATAGTAATGAAGGGATATGTAATTATAAATAATAACATTCAAAACAAAAGAAAGTAAGAATACACATGTGGAGCTACTAATAATTTTAAAATATCAACTCTTAGATCGTTCTAAGAGAGATCAGTTTTTTAAATTTTCTATTGTCTTGACAGACTTTAGAAATTCATTGTAAATATACTGCACAAATATTTTTAGGGTTAAATGATTAAAAAATTGTAACAAATAATTATTAATTAAATGCTTTGTCATACAATGATACTTTCCATTAAAAGATATTTATTTTTTTTTAATGTTATTATTGATTTAATCGTATATAGTACATTTCATGTCACCAATTATGAGTCATAAAATAAGTTAAATTAGGAAAATCAGTAAGCAAAGCCTTAATACGATAAATACTTTTTCCAGGCCCTTGGCAAATACATTTGTAATGATTATAAAATTCTGCAATAAATTGATATTTCAAAGCTATTCAAATTATATAGTTATAATTTTGACTCATGTATATGTACACAGACACATGCACGCTTCATCGATCGTACGCAAAAACGAACACGAACAAAAACGAACGAAAATGACGACTCGCAAGCACGAACGCATTCTCGTGTCCTTGCTCGTTCGTATGTTTGCATATTTTATATACTGCAATGTATATAATACATATACATTGAACGGAAAATTATATATGATTAAATTATTTTTAAGTCGCGTACACGTGCATCGCGATTTCGTTTTTCGATCGGTAAGGAAAGAAAAGGAAAGATAATAAAATAACGTATGCTTAACTGACATATTTTCCAAAATTTTCATATCCAATTTACCTTCTGTATATCTTTCCACATTATTTGTATATAGAATGTACGGGGAAAATATCTAAAGCTAATAGGTATATAATAAGTTACCGTTCGGAAAAATAAATGTTAGTAATTAGTGTCTCAGAGACTTTTCCAAATTTTTCGGCAATTTCAAATTTTTGTATTTTTGTATCGTTCAGAGAATGAAAAAGTTACATTTATTAAAGATATATTCATCATTTTATTCTGGTCTTTTGCCATTAGTTAAAAATGCTTTTAATCTTATCCCATTTTTCTTTCTATATAGGAAAAAGTGGAATTAACTTTTGCAATTGAAGGTAATACTGATATATTATAATCATAATATATATATATATATATATATATATATATATATATATATATATATATATATATATATATATATGATTTACCATTTACCTTACAATTTTTGGCTTAAATTGCGAAAAAAAGGTTATTTTCAATAAAACTTCATATTTTCGTCCATTTTTAGACACTTCTCGTTTATAAGTTGATTTTTAAGAATAAACAATAGCAAATAACGTTTTAAACCGTTTACAGCAATACTTCAAGATAATATTTCTTGAATACCCGGAATCTAAAAATTCTTAATGGAATGTTTCTACGCAGCATTCAATGCAAGATAATAAATATCTAATTATATGACTAAAGTTATATTTGATCAAGAATAGGTCAGGAATAAGAAGTTCAAATTTGAGTGTTGTATGCTAAACAAGAAAATCAACTCAACACATTACATGTGATATGACTGCATACTACTCCAGACCTGTTTTGCACATAGAGAATAGCAAAAATTCAGTATCCGAATGGCACAATTAACCAGTGCCGCTATTCTACTCAAATATCAATATTTTGCGGTAATTAGTATTTTTTCTTAAATACATTTTTCATAATCTGAGCCATAAATTTAAGAATTCGATCGTATTGTATTTTCCAAATCAAATTTTTACAATTGTTTCGTCTAGATGTGAAAGGGTAAAAAATGCCAAAATAGGTTGATACATTGATTCAACTATAGGCACAAAATTTTTCTTTATTCTTCTTAGACTTCTTCTGTGTTAAAATATTAAATCTACATTCAGAAATACATCGAAACTAAGAATATAAAACGATGTTCTGTGGCCTATTTAAGATGTATAAAATAAGGATATTATAGTATCCTTGAAGGATTAAAATAAATTTCCCAAATTATCTCATTAAACCAAATTAATTAATAGTTTATATAATAGAAAAAATTTTGGAGACAGTGAAGAATATAACAAAACAAAATTTAAGGGCGCCTGCTTTAAACAAAAAAGGGTTTTTTAAATGAGTAAACTAAATAATAGACAATATTTCATCTATACTATATTAAAATTTAAGAATATGTAGTGGAAATATCAGCCAGTTTGTTCAGACTTTCGTACATACTTAATATTAATTAACTTTGGTTGTTAGGTAAATAAATTAAAGATAGTATTTTATTATTGTGTTTGATTACACTTATAGCACAATAACAGTGAATTACATCTAATTAAGATTAAAACATTTGATGTACTTCTTTACTTTTCCAATTATCTCTTGTACAGTTAACTTACAACAATTTACCGGTAATATTAAATATACACGTAATATTAAAACGTTATATTAAAACAACTAATTAAGGAAAGTAATTACGAAGAACTCATTCACCTTAAGTAAGATTCTTTAGATTAAAACTGTAAATAATGCCCTCGAGTAGTGGAACTAGTTCTAAGAACATCCCACTTGTACCCCTAAATTTATTTTCTCTGTGCCGAAGGATAATTTAATTAGAATTGAAAATATATTTAAATTTCAGACAGAAAATATGAACTTAACCACAATATCACGTTTACATATTTTATAAAGCAATAGAATAAAGGTATTTTGACATTTAATAATTTTATTCGCTGCATATAATGTTATGAAAGCGAGTCAATAATTATCTCCTAAAGTAGTCTTCAACCCTTATTTCAAATATATTTCGCATTCCAAAAACTTATCAATAATATTTTAAGATAAGTAATGAAACTAAACAGACACCGAAGTAAATACTTATAAATTGTTATGCCTATTGAAAATAGTGAATAGCTAAAAAATTTGCAAGTCATAAAAATATACTTTTCGAATCCTTATTTGAGGTTACTACCAATCACATTTTCTTCAATAATTACCTTATTACGAGTTAAAAAAATGTTGATCATTCGGTACATTCAAATGACTACATATAAATTAACCTCATAAATTACTTATATTACAGAAGTAATAAATAGCTATAACATGTTAAACTTCTTCACAAATAGAGCTAATGAAAGCCAAGTGTATAAAAATAATAACTAAGTTTTATACATTTTCCAGTGATTTTAAATGTGTTCATTACTTTCTTCTAGAGTTATTTGCCTTTTTGAGATTTTTATAACTGCAGGGAAATTATTGCAGATAATTATTCATCGAATACAAAGTTATTTCAGTGTCCTACCTAGAAATAATAGGTATACCTGTCTCTTAGGATTCTAGAGAGTATTTCATACAATGTTGTTTCGGTGTAAAAACTTTCCATATTTCGTAGGAAATCGCCCTGCTCTATTCCTTTCATGTTATGATATTTTCTTTTAAAAAACAAAATAAATATTATGTCTATAGTTAAGATTATAGAAATTGGAAGATATAGATTAGAAGAAATAAATATTATATTTCAGTAGTAACTAAAACAAGAAGACGATTTGAAAAATAAACGATTTTTGAAGGTCCTTGTTTAATTCCTTAACTATTTTAAATAAACTGATATCTTTAATCGTCACACTTTTTTCAAAATAGTCGTGGCCTCGGCAATGATGTACATGGTTGGTCTTCTTTCTCGTTCATATCGACCCGGATGGCTGTTTCAATGATACGTTTCCATTTCAGTCGAATGATATATTCTAGAATATTCTGTAATGCTGGTCTCTGTTGCTACCTTTATCAGGTCGATCTATTGGGTTGGAAAGTCCCTTTGATATCTATTATTTTTAGCTTAGCCCTGCACGACTTGACGGTCTTTAAAAAATGATGGTCTGAAGATATGTCCCAAGGATTTAAGAATTGGGAATTGTACAGTCAACGAATGTCTTTTTTTGATTCTCAATTCCAACAAGGAGATTTCAACATGCCTAAACATATTTTATACTTTAATTTTATCTAATACTACAACTAAAACTTTATGTTTAAATACTAAATAATTTTTGTGTAGTTAGAATATGAATAAGCTGACAAAGAGGCCTTATTTTCTAAATCGTATAAAGATATTCTATGTGTATTCTGTATTTTTCCTGGAACCATAGATGTAAAATACATGTAAACAGTCAAATTTATTCTCTGTGTTTTAAATATTACTATTCTTTTTGGCTATATTTTTATTTTTACTTTTATATTATATGTCACATATATAAGTTTATTTTTCTACAGTGTAAAAAACTGAAGAAATTTATTTTCTTTTCTTTTTTTTTAAATTTTTTTATAGAAGAAACGCAGCTTTTCATTTCAAATAGATAGGACCAAGAGGACCAAAAATTATTACATCGCTACGTCGAGGGTTTAACCAGTGAATGTTTATATATGTATTTACTTTATGTTTTGCACTAAAATAGGGAAAATAATTTAAGCGGCCCGTTAGGTAGATGATTGTTATCCATAATTATGTTACTTAATTTTATGGTATTACATTTCCGTTAAAATCAATAGTTTACATGATCGTTTTAAGAGAAAATAAGGGATTACGAAAAGAAATATATAATAACAAATGACGTAGACTGCAGAAAAACTAATGCGCTATAGCACAAACGATTGAAGTTGGTTTCCAAGTGAAAGCTCCCTGCATTGTAGTCGCAGGTAACTTACAAGATTAATGCGCGTTCCGCATGACCAAGTTGTGTACAGAAGCTTAAATACGTCGTAATTTAATCCCCTAAGGCAGTAAGGTTTAAAAGCTTTTCAAAGAACGAAAGAGAACAGATCATCTAAAAAAATTCTTATTGATAACAATTTTGATAACAATTATTACATAAACATTATTGATAACAATTTTATGTTCGCGACCGCTTGTTATTTGCTTCCTAATCCTTATTTTTCATTTTAAATCTCACTTGATACTAGACAATAGAAACTCGATGATATATGTAGTATTACAAGTGTTTACTAGGTTATGCTTGTTATTTAGTCCAGTTTGCAGTATATTACGTGCTGCTGAGAAACCTTGAAATATTTCATTAAGGTTGAGTACAGTTAATTCATTTTTTTTTTAAATATTTGCGTAATTTTCATATCCGTTTACGAAATTCAACCTCATTACATGTATAAACGGCTTTTGAACATTAATAAATAAAAATCTCCAATTCCTTGACAAATTAATACCCGGTAAATGTTATTATTCAACACAATCTGTTTGTTGAACAATAGTATGTATTTCCAGCATGTAAAATGTAATCTGGATAGATAGGCATGTTTTCAAATTGACCAGAAACAAAAAATAAAAAAATACATATTTTCACATTGGTATATTAGAAATGGTACTACTTTAAATAATTATTTGATTAAATACGTAGCATAGACCATAAATGATTAAAGAAAATTTGCACCAAATCGTGAAAATTTGCACCAATACATATGATTACGTCAACAGATATGCGCTTTCTATCGATTCTGGCACATTAAATGCGTGACCTCGCATTTGGCTGACTTAAGGTTATCGACACCGCCCGGAAATATTCGAAATAATAAACTTGCCCCAAATACTACTCCGCCCGCTCAGCTCAATGGATATCGTAAACAATTCATCACACTCCGGTTTCTTTTCTTCGTGCCATTCACAGTGAAAATGTAATCAGTTTTACCACTTACAAAGAAAACGCTTTTAGTCGGTAGAGTTACCATGGTATACGAAGATATTTTGTTGTGTGCAATCGTTCTGATAAGCGTGATGAAAATCCTTAGGGTTCACTAAGCCAGAAATTACACTCTTAGGAAAATGATGTTGTTTCATTTCGAGCTATTTTTTGTGTTTTAAGCTAAATTAACCGATTAATTCTGTTATTTATGATATAATAAACTGAATGGTGGTTTGAATGCAAATATATTTTTAGTACTATTTAAACATCTGGCATATATATATATATATATATATATATATATATATATATATATATATATATATGTATGTATATATATTTATTATTGTATTTTTCATATGTTTTGTGAAATTTGTATTTCGTATAAGTCTGTAATAATATATGTACATAAGTAATATGATTATACATTAAAAGAATTAAACGCTATGGTAGATATATAAATAGAAGCGATTTACGGCGAAACATAAAAGTGCGTTTAATTTCTTTAAACTTAGCCAAAGTTATTGATAATGAAGAAAATGAAAGTTACTGTTTGCAAAGTTATTTATTAAAAATTTCCCATGAAACGTTCAATGTGTGAAAATTTTATTCAATGGGAAATATAAAATATAGTTTACTTTTGACACTTATTCTTAGAATACAAAACGAGAGAATTGTTAAATATTTTCAAAGGGTGGAAGTACAAAACTGGAGAAACACAAAAATGAAAAAGATATGAAAATATTTGTTCAATATTATTGTCACAGAATATAATAAAATATAATTTGGGGAAAAGGAATAATGAAATTAATGAATATATTGAGGTTTTCTAGTAAGAAGATAAATTAACAATTCCAGAGTGAGAGAAGATTTAAATATCTCAAAATATCGAAATGCAAACAAAATGCTGGTTGCTTTCATATGATTTTCAATATATACCTACAGATTAAATGAAACTACGTGATGTAGTATTATTTCTACTTTCTTTAATTTCTTTACCACACCTAGGTTTCGTTGTATTACAACATCTTCAGGTGGAATATTAGCAAAACGTTTAATTTAATTGTGAATAATGAATTTCTACAAAATTAACACCAAATATATTCAATATACCTACAGACTTATTCATATATATATATATATATATATATATATAAGTCAAGTTATAAATGAATCGATACAAAGAGTAGATATAATGTCATATCTACTCTTTGTATCGATTCATTTATAACTTGACTTACACAGATTCAAACTGAATGTTGTTTTCATTAATATATAGAATTTTTGCTCCTCGAAATTTTGGAGTCGGTTTACCCAAAAATACATTTCATAGGACTATAAAAATGTATTCCTAATTATATTTAATTAATCGTTCATTCCCTGCTCTTTGAGAATTATGCGTTTGCGTTTTGAACAGAAAGCGTTACGTAAATATTGTATTGAAATTTTTTTTTCGAATGTATACCATTAAAATTATAGCACGTACCAATTTCTTTACAAAATAATGTTCTTTCAGCACGATGGATAAGTTTACATGATAAAATTACAGGGTAATAAATTAAATAAATAACATCATTTTGTCTGTTTTAGTAGTCCAGTATAAATGACTACGTTGACTTAAATGGTTTTAGTAGATTATTTCTTCATATTCCTCTCATAAATATACCGAAAAATTAAATTGAATAATAATGGAATCGCCTCGATAAAACCATATTTGCAATAATAATGCGATACACTTTTCGATCCTATCATAACTTGCCACTATTTCATTAATTCATGAGGTTTAATACGTAGCCTTCTCAATTCATGGGTAATATCCAAAAATCGGATAGGTTCTACGTTGGTATGGTTGAGGAGTAGTTCATTAATTCATTTTATGTTTAAGTCGTTGTGAATTTCTTGATTGAATTTCTAGATTGTAACGATATGGCTTCATTAGATTACATTACGATTTTACTGCTTGGTACATCCCCAAAGCTGGGTACCATACATCCAAATCGGTTTGCCGATAGAAAGTTAAATTAATCGCTTGTAGTAGAGGTTGAGCTTGGATTTATGTCTAACCAACCACAACATTTTTCGAAGTTTAAACCTGATTTGGTCAGCTTTTACTTTAATTTGGTGTTTCCAATTAAGCCTATTATTCAGATGGAGTTTAAGGTATTTTGTTGTATCTGCTTGCGGGACTTGAATTCCGTTAAGACAAGTGCGTAGATTGCTGTTTGTTCATCGTGATACAAATGTGACGAATAGATTTAGACTCATTGAGTTTGATTTTCCAATCAACGGCCCATCTATTGGCTTTGTCAAGTACTTCTTATGCAATTTTGGTAACATGGCTTTACATATCTGCAGTTGCCATTACTACCGTATTATCTGCAAAGATGCCTATGAAGGTTTTGTTTGTAGTGGGAATATCAAATTTATATAGTAGCTAGGGAAGAGGTTACAAGACACTTCCTTGTGGTACACCTGCCCGAGCTTTATAGAAACCTGAATACGCCTCCTCATGCAATACTTTGAATCTATTAGATAGATAGACGAATGCCATCAGATAGATAGAATTTAAGGAAATGACAATAGTTTACCGGTAGGAATTTGCTCATGTTTTGAATGAGACCTTCGTGTTCCACCCTGCAAAAAGTCTGTAATACGTCCAGGAACAGTGCACGGCAATATTTTATTTTCTCGAATGCCTTTTTGATTATGGTTATTAATCTATGGACTTGATCATGGTTGAATATTTATTTTTAAACCCAAACTAAAATCCGAGACATTGACGAGTGGTTTAAGTCGTTTCAATAATAATTTCTGAAATAATTTGGATATTGAGGGTAACGGAAATATGGAGAATCCTGTTTTTAATTGGATAATTAAATTCACCATTTCTCTTTAATAATTACAACAACAAAAAAATAATTGACCAAAATTCAGAAAATTCAAAAATAAGTACTCTCTGTCTTTTATTATGACTAAATTAATTATTTCTTCAAAAGACCGAAAAATAATTCCGTAAATTATTAGCATTCGCAAACTCACTTTGGTAATTTTTCAAATCTCAGTAAAAATATTAACCCTATTTGTCACTAAAATTATCCAAGTTTTCTGGAAAAGAATCAAAATGCGGTTCAAGCATAAGTTTTGAGGGACACGCTTTGCGATATTTTTCAACAAATTGCCAAAATGTATTTATATTTTATTTGTATTTTCTAAAAAAAAAGTGAAAATTCGAACGGTTTTAAGTGGATTTTTACTGCAGATCCAAAAGAATTGCTAACCCATTTTCTTTCAAAAGTGATTGAATGAGTTATGAAAGATTTTCTGAGTTTCTGATTTTTTTTTCTAATTATTTTGTAAATATCTCCTTAATTTTTAATAAAATTTGCAGGAACATGTACATTACAAATAAACTATTCTTTATATATGAGTTTATGTGCTTTGAAACTATAAAAATAAATAAAATAGCAATTCTTGTCATAATTATTGTGCAATGTCGCTAACAAACTTTTATATTGAAATTCTAAATTTAGATTTAAAATATTAAGTGTATATTTTATCAATTATTTAGCCCTGATATACTTTGATAAGTTTATTCACTGTCCATAATGTGGGCTATTAGTAAAAATGTAGTTTATTTTCGTTATGAAGCAGTATTAAATAACTAAAAAATTTAATAAAATCGACAACCAAATGAAAACAGAAAATCTCATATTACTTCATTTAATGATTTAAAAACTTTAGAAATTACCTTTTTCTTTTTGGTGACTGCAGATTCTACAATTTTAGATAAAAATAATTAAATTTTAAATGATGATTGATCTGTAATAAGATAATTTTGATATATTCCAACAGATCAAATGAAAACTGATATTTTTTTTGGAACTGGGAAGATATAAATATATTTTTTGAAATAAAGCTTCAAATATACCTCAGACATATCGTAAAAAGTTTTATTCCTTTTTTATTTATCCCGTATATAGCATAAAACAAATATACGAGTGTTAACCGGATAGAGCAACACGGCTATGTCTCGAAATACCGGTGTAAAATAGTAGAGTGTTTTCAATCGTTTCCATCTCTGTATTGTTCTGTATAAGTTCTCATCTGTTTACAAAGCGAAGCAAAATACATACATGGCACTTTTCAGTCTCAATAATTATATTTTGAATTTTTCATACCATCATTTTATAAATTACACATTACTATTTTATTTTTCATTATTCCGTAGTTTTAGTTTTTATCTTAGATATTGCCTTCAAAAGATTAAATGTAAAGTACAAAAAGCGCAACACATGATAAGTTTCAATTCTGTCACGCGTTCTTTGTTCATGCACTTCTTTCTTTGTAGTTTAGAATTTCAGAGTGTTGTCACACACAAGTTTTATCGTTCTTACGTTTAGTAGTTTATTTAAATAATATCAAGGTACTTAATTGAAAATATCTTGTTTCTAACTAATATTTTCTAATTAATATTTCGAGCAATACTTCAACGTTAAGAAAATGTCCACGAAGAGTTAAATTTTGTTTCAGTTTTCCACGGTAAATTCCAAAAATTGGACTTGTGTTTTTAAACCTAGTACTAAACTGATTTTTATGAACCACACATGGTTATTAAAAATTATATGTACAGTTTGTTTGCTTATTGAATTTCGGGCTTTAATTGCTTTTAGTTTATTTTTACTTTGTTTATTTAATTACACTTTTTCACGTCTTTTTATAGTGAATTGATATTTTATACTATAATATGAATTTATCAAAAGATGTAAATTCTTTACTATTCACTGTATCGAGGAATTTGATAATAATGAAGTAAAGTCTTTTCTCATTTGATCCCATTAAAAGACTTTTCTCATTTGATCCCATTATAAGACATGTTGACTCCTCTACTTATAAAAGTATGGTCTAATCCCCTCGCAAACTTAATGAATTACACCGTAATATAAATAAAATACCTCTAACACTGTACAATATTCAATTACTTGTAGCCACATTGAAAGGCGCGGTCTCACTGCCAAACTCCAGTAGGTTCTATTGAAAGTTTTCTCTTATTTAATATATTCTATACAAATTTTGGCTATTACTTCTCGTTTTGTGCAGAGGAGATGTGATGCTTTCTCATCAGGTGACAGAAGTAATTTACCGAAGAAGTTAAGGCACTTGTCGTACGATTAATCTTCCACACCGACTGGGAAAAAAGATTTTGCATGCATATAATTTTTGTCGTAAATAATTTCGAAAGTAAGAGAAAAATCCACTTTCCAAAAATGTCAGTAAACAATAATGTAAATTTATATTTCATATATTTGGGGCTACTTATGTTACTGTATATTTGAAAATTTAACAAAAAACGAAAATGTGTTCCAGAAGTACAGGCTCAAAAATAAACATAATTTTTTTTAGTAATTTTGCATCCTTACATGTTACATATGTGTAATATTTCATTTTTTTCTAGTTTTAAAGCCAAAGCATAATATCACTTTATGCAGTTAATGCAGTGCAAACTCCACAACATAACACAGTCATAATGTAGTAATATAATACTCGATCAATGCAATATAATCACATGAAACAATACGATGCAGTACTATTTTCAAAACAGAATATAAAACGCTATTGATTTCAAGTATCATAGCAAAAATTTTGTTATACACTAAACAATTTTTTTTATAATTCATATACATTTGATACCAGAAGGAATTAAGGGCTACAAATTATCAATTATTATCCTACTATTATATATAGATATAAGATAATACCTTAAGACAAAGTTCTATGAAAAATGTTTGTTACAAGAACTCCTGGATAATGGATTACAGGAAAGGATTAAATATGTTCTTACATTACTTTGCGAGTCATGTCCTATTTTTAACAGGTTTATAATATTTTCAAATCCATTTCGTTCTAATTTTCTTCAATTTGCGTCATATGCGTCATAACTTATTTCAGTTTTACTTTCACTTTAAGGCACAATATAATAATTGGTTACATTGCCATTGGCATATTATCCATTACCATTGGCATATTGGATTATGTCCTTAAAATGCACTCATTTACCGTTTATTTCAGTTAAGTACCATTTAATTTACCTCAGTTCCGAATTTAACGAGGAAGTTACAAACCACTTACGGTCTCTTTATTTATATTTTGACTTAAATTAAGCAAAGCAAAAGTTCTTAACTAAGTGTAGACAATACCTTTAAAATATTTTTCAAAAAACTTAGCCAAACATATTTTTTAAAAAACTTGGCCAAAATATATTTTTCCTTCAAAAAAAAAACATTCGCTGACTGAAATGCTAGCTGCATTGCAGTCAGCGAACGCAGAAAAGTGAAGATCATCTCGAACCACCCTAATAAAGATAATCCTTCACGGAAATATGCTGTTAAGAAAAGCTACTTATAGTACGGATATATTTGTCTCATAGTGTTAGACCATGTTTAACTGGGGATGCGCAATATGGGAAGGATATCATCGATCATTCCGCTCCAGCCGCCGCCTATCGGCTGTGCCGCAAAACTTCAGTGATTGCATGATTTTTTAGACATAAATATTATGTTATGAGTTTAGTATTATATTTATAAAAGGATTAAAATAGGAGCTTGGGAGAGGAAGTACACAGAGTGTACAGATCTAGTTACAAATGTTTATATGACAAAAAATATAACATTTGTGTACCAAATTGCCAATTGGAATCCTAATGAGAGAATTTGAGACTTTAATCGGATTATACCGATCAGTTCACAAAATATAAATAACTCAATAAGAAGGTGCAACTTCATTTATAGATGATGATTTTGTAAATATTTTCGGTTTGCTTAATTACCATAGAACGTATTCAGTTAATAAAGTTATTTCAGTGTCAATACATATGTAAAAATTATTTATTCTCTGATATCTGCTTCCAATTTTTGTTTTGTTTTATTTTAGAAACTATCTAAATGCTAAAATATTTTACAATAATAATAAAAATAATCTCCAAGTTATATGCATCTCCAAAAGAACGATTAATTATCACAGATTTAATATAAACTGGGCTATTTTTCGTTACCGCATCTACTACATTTCATCAGTATTTTTAATGAAACTTCAACTATTATTTAAATATATACTTATAAATATATATTATTATTTCTGTATTATAATATGTTTTCTATCTCGTTTTGTGATGCTATTAAACGTATTTCTATCATTGAAGTATATTTAGAAATTAAATACTTAATAAATTAATTAAAAAACCACTCTCACCGGAAATTACAAAATTGGCAATTAGTAAAAATTAAAAGAAAACTAGAATTTACGGAAAAATTAAAAGGTGATTGCTATGTAGATCACGTATTACTATATCTTAATGTGACTAGGGCAAAAATATTTACTATCTAAAGATATAAACCAAACCCAATTAATTATACATACTTCGATGTTATAAGTTGTATATGACGTAAAGTCACACAGTTTTTATTTGACTAGACTTTGAATAAGGCAAATAAGTGCTGGAAAAGTCAGGTGATAAAAAAGCTTCTCTTGATCATGATCTACGGCTACTCTTGACGTATTAAATGTGTGTTCCTTTTATACGTTACTATTTGAAAAACACAAAGTTACTTTAAATTGGAAGTGACTGTGGGCTAGGTTACGGTAGTGTAATTAGAGACACTGCTGTCAATATTGTACTGCATAGACTACTCTGCTTACATAAATTAGTAAAAGATGATAATTTCATTTTATTAGATAAAAAACTAGATAAATTTCATAATAATGTTACACTTCATTTAGCACATTCGCAATTTTTCCGCTTTTTAATAATAGTTTTTTTTAGAATTTCGGGTTCTAATACGAAATAAAGTTTTGGAATCCAGAATCACGTATTGAACATACTTAGCGTTAATTTTGAAGAAATTTATTGTCACCTAATTTTTATTCATTACTAAATGAAACCACGTAATGTAGTATTATTTCTACTTTATTTAAATAAAAAATAATTCATAGAAAAATTATGTATTGTATCTTTACAAATTCATCACCTGAAGATATTGTCATACAACGAAACCTATGTCATAGTTAAGAATTTAAATAAAGTAGAAATAATACTACATCACGTAGTTTCATTTAGTTGTGAATAAAAATTAAGTGATCCAGGATCACATCAAAGTAAGTACAAGTGAAGATAGTATTTAAAGGGCGACACGAATTTTCAGTCTTTGTCTCATAGAACACAGATAGCTGAAACTCTGACAAAATGGCTTGCAAGAAAGTCAATTCTACAAGGAAAAATTTCACTCGACTTAATTTGTTTTAAAAGGAATTTGGTCTGGTTATATTCATATTCTGCCGGGGTGACATAATAGTAAAATCGTATTTGAAGAAGCATAACTTCAAAAATTCAAAGTGCTAGTCTGGCAGGTGTATTTAGGGTTCCGCACCTCGTTTGAACTGAACTCTCTTTATTTATAATTAATATGGATTTCTTAGTGCAAAAAATATCTAACAATAATTAATGTAATTATATAGATTACGATTAACATAGTTACGATTTTCATAATTTAAAATTCCATAATTTAGGTAATTCTGTTTTTTATTAATTATATAGTTAGTAATTTCGGAAATAACGGATAAAAAAATTTATTTCTGCGTATTTTTCAGCATTTTTATAAAGTTGTACCACTTAAATGAATGAAAAAAATATATGTAAGGCCCTTGCAACTTATAAACCTTTTAAATGAAACTATATAGGGAATTTTTAAAATATTTTTAGACCTCCTAAATTGAGATCACCCCCAACCCTGTTTAAACTTGAAATATTTATATGAAATAAATATTTCAATACTTAATTAATCAGATATATGTAGGTTGATATGCTTTATTACTTAAGTCAAATTTCAAGTTTCAACGTTAAGAAGTTTCTGAGAAAAACGACTGTAAAAGACGGATACATGAACGCTCTCAGAAAGACTTTGTTTTTCCTTTTGAGATACAGGACCCTAAAAATTATAATTTTGCTCCCACTTATTAGAAAATTATTCAAATTTCGCGTTTTGCAATGACTCACGTGAGGCCATATTTTTATTATATATTTTACAATCTCCTTTCTCTAATACCTTGTTTACAGAAGAATAATGCTCATATCTACTATTTTTGTCTTATATGCCTTGTACAGTCATTATTTTTAGCATTTTCATTAGTTCTTTTTATTTAATGATAATATTTCGCTTTTCTACAATGTGGTGTATTTATTTCAGATTACTGCAGTGATATTTTCTTAGAGTGACATAATTTTAAAATCATACTATTAAAAATAGTTCATTATATTGTTTTCTGTTTTGTATAAGTTTTTTTCGAAACACGAAAGTATAGGCTAGTCAATAAATGCAATAACTATTTTCAACTTTGGTAGATCATTTTCTCTACTTAATACTTAAATACGAATAATGTTTTACACTCCCATTCTAATCAATTTTTGCAACAATATTTTTGTCTCATTTCGTTTTTGAAAATATCTTTACATTTCTTCATGAAACATAATATATAAAAGAATAAACAAATATTCGATGTACAAATACTTTCAATAAATCCGCCCACGCCCACAAAAACTCACTCATGTAAATCGAAATTAATCCGAAAATCGCGTTAAAACGTGCGATTAAATTCGTACATACACACATATGTCTACAGATACATTTACAGGCTTTATCACGATTACATAATACTATAACACCACTGCATATAGACTTATTGCACATCATGCACACACAATACTTAATACATTTTACACACGCAAATACAAGCATATTTCGCGGTCGCACGTGTATGCACATGTACACGTCTCCTCACCTCAAATTTGCACATATACATGCACAGATTGGTTGGTGGTCGCCTTACACCCGTTTCTAGGCCCTACCGTGAACCTGGAAGACTACAGCGAGATTACTGGTTATGTTATTGTAATTTACTGAAGGTCATATTTACCGTCTCATTCGCACTGGATAGAGATGCGTTAAAGGATAATTATCGATAAAATATTAGTTTTGAAAAGTATTATGTATAATTCCACCTTATTTAATTATAATTGATAATTATTATAAATCATTCTTGCTTCTGACTGTGTGTGAAAAATATGGGCAGCGCGTGGCAGGTGTTTAATACATTTTGAAATGAAAAAAATGGAAAATCCGATATTAATAGTTAGCACTATGATCAGGACTCGCAAAAACAAAATAACTAGAAATGAAATACAAAATTTAATAAAATTGAACATGAAAATTATTATGTGTAATAATTTACATTACCACACACTAAAAAGTTTCCTATTACATTTTAAATTCATGTGAGGTATTTCCCAACTAGTGGCCCGATAAACGTTAGACTCAGCCGACATCCACCACTGACACTTCAAATGTTATCAAAAATATTTTGATTTGAATATTTTACTGTTAAAAGCGGCATATAAAATTTACTAAATTATAAAAATAAAGCTTTCTATTTTTTTAATAAATCTGTAAAGTCATTATCAACTAACAATCATTCTTGAAATTACCTTTGATTTCCACTTGAGTTAGGAATGATTTTTTTTATATTTCCAAACGTACCATTTATTCTCAAACGCACATTTGTTACTCCATTCCTTTTGCACAAAAGGCATTACCCAACCTAACAGCGCCACTCGTCACCCCAGTGTGTGCTCGCCCGCACCCCCTTGCTCGAGGCACGTTCTCCCTTCGTACTCACGTGTTACTTTCTACTCGTTACAGTCTGTAGCAGCTCTGTGAGATTAGAGTTAATGGAGTATGAATTTCATCACAATATTTACCTGCTACATTACGGTAAATTTATTAACACAAACAGGTACACACAATTCTAAGGACCTATCCACATTATAAAGCCGTTCGCGGTCGGCTAAACTGTCGTAAATTCGCATTTTTGTATATGTTTTGAACATATTAAATAGACAACGTATTGTTTATAATTTCATATCATTTTTTGTAAAAATTTCACTTAACTTTTGTATAAATGATTCAAATATTTCAATTCTCTTTTTGGGCAAAGATCAAAAACCGGGGGGAATATCGCGTGTATCCAAGTTACGGAGATTTTAATTTCCATTAAAATATATTATAGAACAAAATCATTAAATGTTTTAGAGATAAGTTTGATCACGCGCTGATAAAATATTATTTTTGATTGATGGTGTCACCGTGTGCGTTAGGTGTGAGAATGAATGTGCTCATATGCTAATAACTTATGAAAATTTTGTTCAATCTATTAATTTATTTACAGACTTTCAAATATGGTGGACTTATTGCTATGAAAGCAATTTCTTAAAAATAATTAATTACATTAGTATTTATATTTATGTAATAATATATAATATTGTGATAAATGGTGTTGCGCTGAGATCAAAGTCATTTACTTATTTATAATATATATGAAAATACAAATATATATGCAAACATTTACTTTTACCCATAATTAACGTTACATTCTAGTGCGACTGCAGTAAGTTGGTTCAGCAATTAAATTCTCCGAAAAACGACTAAGTTCCAGAATAATGTGATACTAGAGAGCGGTATAACATAAAGGCAATGATTGCATAAGTGCAAGAAATTATCGGGTACGAAAAGTGAAAATTTTCTCTAAGTACTGGGTATATTTTTTTTTTCTTGTAACAGCTCAAAGATGAAGTTATTAAGTGCAATGACTCTTATGAGTAGCAAAGAATGGAAATCTGGCCTAGACTAAAGGAAATCGTTAGGAAATGGAAAAGGAAAATAATAATATGAATGAGTCCAAAAAATACATCAAACTGTGAGAGTCACATGCATATACGCATAAGCATATATTTTATGTACCATATTAATTTAATTGAAAGGAATATTTTGTTTGTTTATTTTTCAAAGTCTGACGAAAACAGCTCATCTAATTGATGTGAAATCTTCACTATAGTATGATTTATAACTTTTAAAAGTACATTGAATATATTAAATCTTTTTAGAACTTATAATCAATTAACAATATCAATTTAAATGAAAGAACTAGAAGTATGCCTTGTCAACATTTTAATCAAAGTTTTATACCATTACACTTATATTAAAATGTGGTACAAAAACCCATCTAGTTATACAAACTTAAATTAACGGTTCTCATTAACGTTTGAAATAATCTCACATGAAAATGAAACCAATAAAAGTGCTATATACCTGCATGGAGCTAATTATTATAGTTTGTTGGTATTCAATACTGTTATACTACAAGCTTAAACCGTACAATTGTACACTTTATTGGAGCACTGAAAATATAAGAAAATCCTTGAAAGTATTGTTTTTAAGTTAACAGTATATAATGTAGATTTGAGCGTTCTTTTAAAATTTACTTTGATACGGATTAAAACAGTACATTTACCTTTTGGTATTAACGACTCATCTGACCACAATTTTTCACATCCGATGGTTTTTCGTCTATGATTTTTATTATATCGATAGGCGGTTCCGTCCGCATTACCACATTACAGAGGATCTTCATTGTTCTATGCACGAGGAATTTTTTTTTTTTATTGTTTCATCATCAGCATGTCATCAGCAACATTAACATTATTTGTAAAAATATCTACGATATCTATATATAACGATATCCATAACGACATCTAATGGAAATTATGTTATATTCTTGAGAAAATAATTTAAAGGTAAAGGAAAATAAGTATTATATAAAAAAAGGATTAAAATAAAGCCGTCATGATCCTTTTTGCTCGGGCAAAAATTCGACGGCGACAAGTAAAATATAAAATGATGAAATATTAATGAAATTTTAATATCCATATTTACTTTCCAATTCAAATGATGTTTCCATTGTATGATTTTGTAATTTTATATAATCAAAGATTAAAATCTATCGAATAGTAGGATATAATTGTAACTTAATACCCCTTTGCTAGTTAAATAAAAGTTCGCAATTCCGTATAAACATGTTAATATAATATTAAAATAAAGAGTTAAAATCGACAAAGAAAAACTAAATAATAGAAAAAAATTATCAACAAAATGTTAGTGTTTATTTTAAAAATTATTAAATGTAAATATAGTCTAGTATACAACAGTGGAAGTTCCGAGAATATTTATAGAGGGTTTCGGTCAAAAATACAAATAAATACTAGTTCTAATATACTAATTGGAATTATTCAAATTATTGAAACTTTTATAAAAATTAGTGCAGTGGCGGACGTACTACATACAAATTGGAGACTTCATATTTAGTTAAATAATAAATGACACCTTAATTTCATTTTGACTTTTAATTATCATAATTAACCCGCCGCGGTGAATGAAAGAAAAATTGTGGTCGGTGCTTTATGGATATCTGCAAGTTCCCATATAGGTACGAGGAGTTAAGACTATTTTCTACTAGTAAACCATGTTATTCACATGCCATTGTGTCATCCGATTTTCATTTGTTTACAACTCCAAGAAATCACTTGTAGGATTATAAATTCAAAAACACTTCGTTATTTTTTTTCATCTAAGCCACCAGTCTTTTGCGTTGAATTTGTATTGTTACTGCCTACGAGGTGGCTGCCACTTATAAATAGTAAATAGAACCAATAGTACCCGCCCCGTTTATTTTATGATTGTAGGAAAGGGCTAAAAGGCAAAATTTGCACAAAACGGTGTCCGTGAACGGTTGTCGATATCAAAAAAGGGAGTTTTTATGGAAAATTGTTAAGAAAAATGAAACTGTTTTATAAATTATTGTAAAAATTAATTAAACTCTATTCTGATAGTGAGCAATAGATGGAAACAAACTTGGTATTAACACTCTTGAACACAAATAATGAAACGCGTCTTTAAAACTTTTTCCGAGATTTTACCCCTAGGAGGGTGAAAAGTGGTGCCCAAATTTGTATGAGAAAAATATTTATATTGTTAATTTTTACATAAAACTTGGTATAAATACTATTCAAAACAACTAATGAAACAAGTATTTCAGCATTTTCCAAGATTCAATGTCTAAGAGGGAGAAAAGGGGAAAAATGTTTTTATGGTAATCTTTACTGAAAACTTGGTATTAATGATCTTCAATATAAATAATGAAACAAGTATTTCAGCAACTTCCTAGTTTCGACTCCTAATGGGTTGGCTAAATTCGTAATCGAAAAATATTTTTACGGTAATTTTTACTTAAATTTTTTACTTATTAATGCCCTTCAACACAAATAATGAAATAAGTATTTAAGCACTTTCCGAGATTCAACTTCTAAGGGAATGAAGAGGTGGCTAAATTTGTACGGAAAAAATTTTGGCATTTGTTTCATATGTTTCATTAACTCGAAACTGTCAGTATGTCTTAATTATTCGTGTACCTAGAACGACTGAGGGGTAAATAATCTTAAGTTTAAAGAATGAATCTTCTATTCGAGCAAAGCTCTAGGGAAAAACTAGTACGTATATATACGTAACGTAACTATATACGTAACTATACACGTACGGATATATGGAGACGATTGCCTTTTTTGAATGACAAATTTAGATCATAATAAATATTTATTATTTCATTAAATATGTCATTTTTGAGAGAGATCTTGTTTTTCCAAAAAGTTACATGAAAAGTTTATTTCTTTTACAATTACTCGAGTTACAGTCAAAATTGGAGGCTGGCGCAATAGTTGATGATAAAGCATACATCGTGAAATGTATTCTTTGTGACATTAGGATTATATATATTTTTTTGGTACTATAAACCAGGATTAAAACTTTATTAGTTAACCGTATATAAGGTAGCAAATTATTACTTATATTTTATTTTCTTCTCCACACAAATCAAATAAAGATAAAACAATTCTTGCTCCACCTGTGATGAAAAAGTTTCATAATATGATGCAGTTTAAAACTATATTCAACTGAATTTTTGGATGCAGCCACCGACATAATTACATTTTCATGGTTTAAAATGTAATATTTAAAAAAACATATACATTTTTAAATTACGTATTTATTAGTGAGTTCTTGAAAGATTTGAGAAGTACTTACCTAATTTCAGTGAACTTTTCATTGTTTAAAATATAGTTTTTTTTCAATTTAAACAGATATTTGCGATAGCAAAAAGAAGATTTCCCTACTCTGCAGTAGGGAAATATTGGGTAAGAATCGACGAAACGACGACCAAATTATGAAAATTGTATTAAAGTGATATAAAGTTAATTATTAACTTTTTAATACGTTTGTTTATATTTTTGTTTGGATACATTGTTTTTCTACTTCTAATAAAAAATATCAATTGGTAAATATGAAACCCTCGGTGTAATACGTATTTCAATGTTACGAAATACGAAAAATATATTTGAAAAAAGAACTTATTAAATAATTTTCTGAAGAAAGATGTACAGAATTTCCTTCGTTGTTTTAAAACATAATTTAAACTTCCTGAATAAGACAGAAATATTTTCAGTTTATTCTAAAATTTTCAAAATAACTTTCATTGAAATTGTAATGGAAATTTTTGTGCATTTTATCAGAAACTGCTAAACTTTATACAACTATTAATAATATTAAAAGCAAATTAAAAAGACACAATATTTCTATATCAGACACAGTTTATTGGTGTTATTTTTATCATCAAATTTCGAAAAATAAGGTTTGTTGCAAGTTAATGTGTTTGCATTTTATTTATGAGTGTTTAAACTTGTTCACGCATTCCGGACATTAGTTCATTTTAATACTAAGTGGTCTGGTGACAACAGTCACGTAAAAATGATCAAATTACCGTATGGAAATAATTGGGAAATCACAGATGATATAATTTTTTGATAAAAATGGATTATAAATAAATAAATTACATTTATTTGCATATGTTCTTGAGTTTTGTAAAATGAGGATCAAGATAAATAAAATATTAAGGTTTTCCTCTCTTACTTACGTGTTCCCGAAAAATGCTGGTGGGAGTTAATAAAAGTTACCCGAGATTTATCAGCGCCCAAAAGAAAAATTTCGGTCACATGACAAAAGTTTGGTAGACGTAAAATTGTAAATTGGCCAGTTTCTTATTAATAATTTTATTAAAATTTAGCTGAAGATGGTATCATTAAATTATTTACCAATTTTATTTTGGGTTTTTGCTATCGGGCAAAATGAAACAAGACAATATACACGTGAGGTACACTGTAGAGTGACTACCAATCTTTGCAAAAGAGCTGTCCGTGGACTTACACGTATTTTTTTTAAATATAATAATTGAATATATTGTAAGGAATAATGTCAGTAAATTATAGTCATTTAAAGTTCAATATTAATTCAAGGTAAATAATCTAAATATATTATTTTTAATGAATAATTTGTTAAATACACTCATCCAATATTAACACCCAATTAAGGTCACAACTGTTTTGAAGCTACACCATAATTGTAAATGAACAGAGCTTCAATTCACTTGAAAATAAGAAGCTTTAATTATTTTGGAAACGTTCTAAGTTAAGTAGTTTTTCAATTATGTGAATTAAAGAAACACTTCTGTTCTCGTAAACTGGCGTAGCACTTCTAAATAACAAGTATAATTTCGTATGCTTTCAATATTGATTAGTTTTTCTAAAAGTTTGTTGAAATTCCAATAATTATTAAGACTGAATATAATTATGTATTAGGAAGAATTTTTTTATTCAGAATTTATTTAATCAAACAAGACGTAGATTGCACCAAAATTAATGCCCTATGGGATAAACGATTGAAGTTGGTTTCCAAATGAAGGCTACCTACTTTGTGATGGCAGGTAACTTACAAGATTAATGCGTGCTACGCATGACTGAGTCCTACCTCTTCACATTGTTTTGTAATCAGCCTTAAACATCATCTCCAACTTGTGTACAGAAGCTTAAATATGTCGTAGTTAAATACCCTGAGGTAATAAGGTTTAAAACCTTTTTAAAAAACGAAAGACATAAATCAGAAAATAATAACGTTGTTGATAACAATTTTATGATCGAGATCGCTTATTGTCTGCTTCTTAGTGCTTATTTTGTATTCGGAAACTTAGCAATAATAAATGCAGTTTTAGAAGAATTTTCTATGTTATATTTATCATTTAGTCAGGTTGCAGTATGCCATGTGCAGCTGAGAAACGCTTAAATATTTCGTTAAGGCTGAGTACAGTTAATTAATTTTTTTTGAAAGGTCTGCATAATTTTCAAAGTTGTATACGGATCTTTACCTCATATTATACTTGTATTTTGTTCATTCGTTAAGTGTATTTTTAATGAATAAACGGCTTTTGTATACAAGTGAATGTAACACTAAAAATAATAAAAATCTGAAATATATTTACAAACTAGTATCCATTGAAAGTTATTAATCGATTCAATATGTGTGCTGAATAACAATAAGTATTTTCAGCGCATAAAATATAAACTCGACAGAGAGTATTGCCACATATTGACCAGTAATGAGCAATAAAAAGAAAAATATTTTCTCATTTAAATATTAGAATTAGTTTCTTTTTAAACAATTAGATGAATAAATACGTAACGTAAAACTACGTTGTTCTGACAGCTTATCAATTCTTGACCCTAATTTGCTTAAGAAAAATGTGCAAGGTATTCCCTAATATGAAAAGTGGTACCTAAGGTGTATGATTACATCATCAGTCATGCCCTTTCTATCGATTCTGATACATTAAATGCGTGACCTCGCATTTCGCAGACCTAAGATTATGGTCACCGCCCGGAAATATCCCAAATAATAACTTCGCCAAATAATAACTGCTCCGCCCGCCTACTCAATGAACATCGTGAATAATTTATCATACTCCGGTTTATTTTCTTCGTGCCATTCACAGTGAAAATGTAATTAGTCTGACCACTTACAGAGGAAACGTTTTTCGTCGGTAGGGTTGCCATATTATACTTCTGCTCTGTGCAATTGTTTGGAAAAGCGTAATGAAAATCCGCGGGGTTCATTGAGCCGGCAATTACTTTCTGAGAAAATTGATCTTGTTTCATTTCGAGCTATTATTTAAGGTTTAACCTAAATTAAAACATTAATTCTGTTATTTTATAATATTATAAAATGTATGGAAGCACCCTGTTACAAGGTTGTTTGCACGCAAATATATTTTTGATACTGTTTAAATATTTGGAATTTAAGATAAATATATTTTTCATATCTTTTGTGGACTTTGCATTACGTACAAATAAATCAAATGCTCTATTTAATATATATATATATATATATATATATATATATATATATATATATATGTATATATATATATATATATATATATATATATGTGCGTGTGTGTGTGTGTGTGTATATATAAGCGAATACGAAACAATATCGAAACAAAAATTTGTAAAATTATTTACTAAATATTTCCCTTGAATCAATCAAATGAAATTTTACTATATCGGAAATGGAAAACACTTTATTTTTTGATAAATATTCTTGAAATACAAATGATTCAAAAACGAAACGAGAGAATCGATAAACGTTTTCGGAAGTTAGAAGAACAAAATTGGAAAAAGGCATAAATGGAAAAGATACGAAAATATTTGTTCATTATTATTACTATGGGACATAATGGGATAATTTGAAAGAAAAGGGAATTAGAAAACCATTGAAAATAATGAGGTTTTTTAATGAGAAAATAAATTCACAATTTCAAAGGAAGAGAAGATTAAGACATTGAAATAATGGAAATGCTTTGTTGCTTTTGTAAATTGCGAAAGGAATCATTATAATATTATATTTATACGTTTCTTAAATTATTGATCCCATATGGATTTCAATTAAAATGTAGTTATTATTATATTAAAATAAAACTATATTTTTAATTGACGTTTCTTATCGAGTAAGGTGAATTTCCCACTTTCGATAACTGGGAGTTTCCATTAATTGATTTGCTTACACAGCATTAAAACGGATCATTCTCTGCTTGTTAATATCATTTACTCTATGAGATACAACCTGTTTAACCTCATTTTAGAATAGAATACTACCTCAAATCTTCTATTTATAAGATTATAAGAATTAATTTAGGAATTACGCCCATTATTTTAGATATAATTAAGGAATATTCTGTTCACATTCAGTGCCAAATTATACTTATATTTAGCTCTTACAATTTTTACCTTGAATAACTTAATTTTTATAAACATCCTATAAATTACTTTAAAGGTGCTCGCTTGTAATATGAAATTAATGTTTTTTCGGTGTTGCGAGTTGAATGAAACTGGAATTAAGCGTTATAAATGATGAAAACAAGTTCACAAAACGTATTCAAGAACTGTGTGAAGCCTTAGAAAATGAGGTATAATGAAATTATTTAGAAGAAGCCAATCGGCGGATATTTTTAACAATTAAGCATTATTTTTATTTAGTTTTCATTGCATAACGCTTAGTCTTTTATATCCGCCTGTTCTTTGTTTTGCAGGATTTACTTAATATTTTATAATTAAGAAAACTGAAATTATTTGCTCAAATAGACTATTGATGTGATAAGAACGGCATTTTTTTTTAATTACTAAGATAAAAATATCACGATCCGTGCCCTGTATACGTACATTCTACGTTTTAAAAAATAATTCAATTTTTAAATTTGATGAAAACTCAATTTATTTCTACTCTGAATTAAATACATTTCAGTTTGTATAATGTGCAAAATGTTGAAATATACAAATGATTTACCTTTTCTGGAAAATAATGAACACGTGATTTAAGCAAAAGCTTTAAGTGACACATTTACATTCACTTTTATTCAAAAAATTGTCAATACATATTCTTCTTTCTAGGTATTTTCTAAAAAATTTTTGAAAATCATTTGAAATTATTTCAGTGGAGTGAATTTTTATTGTATATATCCAAAAGAATTTCTAACCTATTATCTTTCATAATACAATTGAATTAGTTATAAAAGTGATTGTCTTCGTTTTCGAATAATTTTTTTCAAATAGTTTTATAAATATTTCCATTTTTTAGATAGTCAATATTTGCAGTAATAAATGCATTGCAAATAAGTTATTTCTTCTTTACATAATGGCTTTGATAAGATTTGGTACTCCAAAAATAAATATAATAATAATTCTTGTAATAATTACTGTCCAATGTCAGTAAAAAACTTATATTAAAAATTTTGTAGTTTAAAATATTAAATGTATATTTTATAAATTATTTAGCACAGTTATCCTTTTATAAAGTTTGCCACTGTCCACAACGTGGGCCTTTAGTATAAATATATTTTATTTTCGTTATGAAACAATACTGAAGAACTAAGATTTTTCGAAAAATCCACGACCAAATAACAGATAAACTCATACCATTTGAATTAATAATGTAAAACTTTTGAAATTGTCTCTTCTTTTTTGATGTCTGTAATTTCTACCATTGTAGATAATAATAAGGAAATTTTCGAAGATGATTAATCTTTAATAAGATAAATTAATTTATTCTAGCCATTTAAATGCTAGATCTATTTTTTTTAAACCCGGGAAAGTTGAAAATAAACTTTTTTTTTTAAATAAATCTTCGAAAATCTCTCAAATGTGCCTAGAAATTGGTTTATTATTAATTCCGTATATAACATGAAACAAATATGCGAGGGTTAACTAGATAGGGCAACACGGTTAAGCGTTTCAAATTACCCTTGTAAAACAGTCGAAAGTTTTCGTAGGTTTCCAACTCTGTGAGGTTTTGTATGCATTCTCAACTGTTTACAACGCAACGCAGAAAAACAAGTCAATCATCCGTCTCAATCATTAAGAAATTATTTAAATTATTATTTCACAAATTCCACTTTACTATTTAATTTTTCAATATCCCGTAAGTTTTATATCTCATCTTTAAACATTACCTTTGACAGAATATTTGTAAAATACGACATGCCCAGTATATAATTAGTTCCATTTCTGTGGCGTTTTCTTTGCTCATACAATTTTATATTTGTAGTTTAGAATTTCAACAGTTTTATTATACAAATCAATATCGTTTTTATATTTAATAGTTTGTTTAAATAATATCAGAAAACTTAATTGAAAATATCTTGTTTCCAACTATTTTATATAAATAGATATTTGGAGCAATTTTGAAAACAAAAAAAAAACGAACCAAATTTTGTCTTGGTTCCGCACAGTAAATTCCAAAAATTAAACTTATTTTTTTTAAACTCTTTAAAAATGTTTAATATTTAACTTTTATGTGGTATTTCATATTTTTACTATATCTTATGTACTTTATATAATATATATGTATATATATATATATATATATATATATATATATATATATATATATATATATTAAATATTATATATTATATATATATATATATATATATATATATATATGTATTATACATTTGATAAAAATTATTAATACCGAAATAAATTCATCCATATTTGTTGTTGCATGGAGCTACGAATGGAAAAGCGAAAGCAACTTTCATGGCGGGCAGCGAAATTAGTACTTTTATCACTTCGGTGTACGAAACAAAAACAATGTTTAATACTGACGCGTACTCACATAAATGATATCGATGACATCTTAAGTGAGATCACCATTCGCCAGTGAGACGGTCGTGTCTCTATGGTTTCATAAACAAAATTTTATTTTCAAAATAAAATCGATGATATGAACGAAGAAAACATTATAAAATACGATGTACGATAACTTTATCTGAAATTATTAGAAATAACCCTCTATTAAGAAATTCTCTATTTTCTGGCAACAGAACATTATAATGGAAATAATAAAATTCAAGTCACGATACATAGTCACATTTGTTTATTTTATTGTCAGCATGCAATTTGAAAACTCAGTATTATCAAATTGTGAAGAAAAATAAAATACAATATAACTTTGCACAAGAATAAAATAAAAACCATGGTTGAAATCACATGCTGAGTGCTCTATATCCAAAATCTAAATCATATTTGAAATAAGGACTATAAACGGAACGGACTTTTCTTTATTAAAAAGTTTGTTTAGGAGTAAAGACGAAACGTAAATTACTTTACCAAAATGTAACGTAACTTTATAAATAGAGAACAGCAAAAGTACAACTTTTTTCAATTAATTATTCTTCGTGAAACCGAAGTATTTGCGTGTTTTGAAAATGTGGCTAAAAATTTACAAGTTAACCCATGCATGATAGCATTTACAAATCTTATGGCCTTGAAGCTAGGGAGAATAAATTACTTTTAATTTTAATCAGATTTTTTCGGGTACCTTGAAAATAATAATTCATGAAATGAAATTATATCATTAATGGTTTTTTGTATAAAAAACATTTTGTGATATAAAAATAGACACCAAATATAAAATGTTTGTTTTGTCATTCAGATATATATGCAACAAAATTAATATCTAAGAACGAAGCTGTAACTACTTGTAGAAATGCTGGCAGTTCATTGAACTGACCAAACGTGGATTTCACTGTTAGTTTTAATGCAATTCATAAGTTAATATTCCGAGTTTGTATCAGGTTTCTGACTTCAATCATGTCAGAAATTAAGGATAGAAAGATTCTGAGGGATATTTTCTCAATATTGTTATTCGACGTTCTAAGTTGATTCATTGGAAACGGTTGAAGTTTATTAGCAGGCTTTAACATTTTCATTGTATTTAGACCCTAGTGACAATTATCTAAATTGCTTTAAGAAGTTTTATATTTGATTATCCACCTTGAGCTATAAACGGAGTCAAGGTATTTCCTGTTAAAATTTAATTTCACTTTAATTTTATCTCTGCAGGGTATGGATATACCCAGATCTAAATTTCTTTGCAAGCAAATTAAAACTAATTTAATGTTTGCCTTATTACATTAACTTTTCCCAGAAGACATTTTCTCAGTATTTTAAATATTTATGTTGTTTAAGGTGCAGATTAAAAAAAAATCTCTGTCGTCTGTCGCCTTTGTAATATTATTTCTACGTATACTTCCTTCTACTTAATTTTTTATTTCGAACTAGTTTCGCGTTGTAAATCCACCTTTTAATAAAAAGCGTATCATTTGTTTCAAATTTCTTACTATCACGCAGCAATTTTTGAATATGCTAAAGACACTTTAATGATAATTATATCAAAGCCATATTACCTTAATGTGAAATTATGAAACTTTTCGTTACAATATTTATTGGCGTATTTCTCTGAAATAAAATGAATTATTATTCTAATGTTTGATAGAAAATTGTTTTTCGTGGTAATTGAGAAGGAGTTAACCTCATTTTTAATGCAAATATTTTGATAAATCTTGGAAATATTTCGCTTCAATAAAACAAATTTATTCATGTCTTTTGATATGTATGGTTTTAATTATAATTTTATATATAAACATGTTTATTAACAGAAATTTCAATAATTTATTATTTGAAGATATGGTAAATTCGTTTAAATGTATATCAATTATTTAATTTTTTTAATACCAAATTTGCCGAAGATGCCACATTGGTGTAATGTCAAATAATATTGTATAATTGCCGGTAATACCGCATTGGTGTCAAGTGAACTATCGACAAATTTAGATATCCTATGCTAATATCGCTTATGTTAAAGAGATTATATCAAAATAATTTATGTATAATTTATTTGAAATATCATCTACGAAATTTTCTAAAAACGGGGGAACAGGATTCAAAACAATTCTGATTTTTATATTTTACTGCTTTTTATGTTTAAATTCTGATTTTACGATCTCTCGAAAAACTTCATCCGTAGGTGGTAGAATCTATGGGAGACTTACCGGCGTCAGACAAAATAATCTTGGTCACATGTGAAAACGTGAAAGAGTCGGTATCACAGAGGAGGCAAAAACATAACTGAAATTATTACTACTACTTTGAAAATTAATTATTATGAATTATATTTTTACTTTAAGTTATTGATACTTCTAAAGTCGGGAAATATTATGACCTTATCGATTATGATATTATTATATTACAATTATAATAAATAATTTCAAATTTCAAAATTAATTCATTATTAAATTATACAATTTTAATTTGTTATGTGTTAATATTAGGATAGTTGCGTTTCAATATGTACGAGTATATGTTACTGATAAAACCTAATTTTAAGCAGAACTAGTTTTGCCTCAGTCAAACTAATTTAGAAAACGTGTGTTAGGTAATACTGGTTTGTCCGAGGTTATACAATTTAGTCTTGATAATAAAATTCACGCTTCAGCTTAAGCTATTACTGCCTACACAAAGCGATCAAGTTAGTTTAAATGGTTAGGCTAGGCTAGGCTATGTTAAATTAGGGTAGATTAGGATATGTCATGTTAAGTTAGGTTAGATTAGATTATAATAAGTTACGTTCGTTAAGTAAAGTTTGCTTAGGCTATGTCAAGCTAGGTTATACTAGATTAAGTAAAGTTAGGTTAGGCTACTGAGTTTTACAACGGCTCATTTACTTGTGCCTAGGCGATTCTATTTTATACTAGGTTATATATATATATATATATATATATATATATATATATATATATATATATATATATATATAAAATGAAACCCGTTTTCTTTGGTCACGGCATCACGCGTGAATGGCTGGACCGATTTCACTAATTCTTTTTTTGTTGTATTTGTTATTATTAGGAGAAGGTTCTTACGAAAAAAAATATTAAGAAAATCTCTCAGAAATATTGAAAAATGTACATTTAATTTTGCATATTTTAAAAAACGCGAGTAACAAATGTCAATGTCATTCACAGCCATAGATTATATTGATGAAAGAGCATCGTTTGTTTTGCTGTCATCGTTTGTTTGGCCGTCAACGTTTGTTTTGATTGTTGTTTGCTAATTTTTTATTCTGGCTGCCATCTTGAATACACGTTTTTGAGGACAGCCAGAAGAATTATCCACTTTAGAGTTATCTCTACTTGATATTGGCGTATCGCCATTCGTTTATAATTGTTAAATTATATTACTTGATATTGGCATAGAATCCTAATGGGAAAGCCATTGAATAAAAAGAAGTGAAGTGAAGTGTTTGTTAATCACAGTAAGTTCACAGCTTCATATTGATTTTTAGTAACTTTTGCTGATTACACAATAATACAATTTGGTATACATGGTTATACAGAAAATGTATGAGAGCTTTTCATTTTCAGTTGGATTTTCGTTTTTAACAATGCCACCAACCAGACGTACAAGCTTAGGCCGCAGAACTCGAAATACGGCAAGTCAAAGAAATATAAGAGCAAATCAAACTGATGAGCAACGCGAAGCGCGAAATGAACTTGAACGGAATCGATATCAAGATAGAAATTTTGTGTTTAATCCCCACAGAGCTGCATTCAGTTATAATGTGGCAATTGATTACAGTTCAGCAAAAATTGTTGCTATTGGACAAATGAGTATTGTGTGTCCACATTGCAAGGCATTGAAATTAAAAAATGAAGCCCCTGGATTGTGTTGCGCCGGCGGCCAAGTCAAATTGACGCCATTGGTACCGCCACCAGAGCCACTACATTCATTGGTATCTGGAATTGGTCCAGATTCTTATCATTTTTTGACTCATATCCAGCAGTACAATAATTGCTTTCAAATGACATCATTTGGGGCAACAAAGGTTATTCGAGACAATTTTATGCCTACTTTCAAAGTAAGTAATTATAATGGTAAACAATTTTTTTAGTTTTACTACCTATGGCAAATAAGTTTTTTAGGTCTACTACCTATAGCTGTCATGGAAGGCTGTTCAATGTTGAGGTTTAAAGTAGTTTTAATTTGAAATGATGTAAAGTATTGTGGCAGTATTTTGCGAGCCACATGGTGGTAAAATTTGCTATACAATTACCTGTATATATATTTATATTCTTGCAGATTCAGGGTCAAATATATCATCGAACAGGTTCCTTATTGCCAGTGCCTGATCAAGACTATACATTTTTGCAAATATATTTTATGGGCAATTCAGCAAGAGAAGTCGATCAGCGTTGCGCACACAACAACTCAGTGAAAAGATACATTGTGGAACAACTTCAAACATTTTTCCATCAACACAATGAATTAGTTGCATTATTCACAACTGCATTAGACCGCATGCCATCTGATAATCACAAAATTGTCATCAGAGCCGATAAGGCGCCTGCAGGACAACATGCTGGACGTTTTAATGTGCCAACAATTGATGAAGTGGCTATTGTCGTTGTGGGTGAAAATTTAGAAAACCGAGACATTGTTTTACATCGGCGGAACGATCAGCTTCAGCGTGTGTCTGAAACACATCGATCATATGATGCCTTACAATATCCTATCTTATTTTGGCAAGGTGAAGACGGCTATCATTTTCAATGAAGATGATAAGTCCAGTTACAGGTAAATTATTAACAATATGTTTACTACATTAAAATATATGTTTACTAACATAAAATTTATATTATTATCATAACACAAAAAATTGTTTACAGGTGCTGACACGAACAAAAAAATTAGTTCAATGAATTATTATTCATACAGACTGATGGTTCGGGAAAATGAGGACAATCACATCTTAAAATGTCGGCGTCTATTTCACCAGTATGCTGTGGATATGTATGTGAAAGTTGAAACTGAACGATTGACATTTATCAGGTTGAACCAGGCAAAACTCCGTTCCGAGGAATACATTCATCTTCGGGATGCCATTAATGCTGATGGAAATGCACAGAATGTTGGCAAAACAACTATTCTCCCAGCAACATACGTTGGAAGTCCGCGTCATGTGCATGAATATGCTCAAGATGCTATGTGCTATGTAAGACATTATGGCACACCAGATTTGTTTATCACATTCACATGCAATCCAAAGTGGACAGAAATTCAAAAAGAATTATTTACTAGCCAATCACCCATTGATCGCCACGATATCACTGCAAGGGTGTTCAAAATGAAATTAAAATCACTCATGGATTTTATTGTTAAGCATCGCGTGTTCGGCGAGACGCGCTGTTGGATGTACTCAGTTGAGTGGAAAAACGCGGATTACCACATGCACATATCCTCATTTGGTTGGTTGAGAGGATAAGACCGAATGATATTGATCATGTGATATCAGCAGAAATTCCCGATTATAATGAAGACCCACTGTTACATGAGGTTATTACAAAAAATATGATACATGGTCCATGTGGAATATTAAATCCCATTTCTCCGTGTATGGTTGAAGGAAAATGTTCAAAACGCTACCCAAGACAATTAGTAGCAGAAACTATTACTGGAAATGATGGATATCCACTTTATCGCCGCCGATCCATTGATGACAATGGAAAGTCAACAATAGTCAAAGTAAATCGACAGGACATTGAAGTTGATAATCGTTGGGTTGTTCCGTTCTCGCCATTACTCTGCAAGGCATATAAAGCACACATAAACGTCGAATTTTGCCATTCCGTAAAATCCATAAAATACATTTGAAAGTATGTGAACAAAGGTAGTGATATGGCTGTCTTCGGAGTTGCTGCCGAAAATTCAAATGATGAAGTCACTCAATATCAAATGGGCCGCTATGTTAGTAGTAACGAAGGCATGTGGCGTATATTTTCGTTTCCTATACATGAACGACACCCTACTGTTTTTCACTTGGCCGTACATTTGGAAAATGGTCAACGGGTGTATTTTACAGATGCAAACGTATTACAACGAGTTGACAGGCCACCATCGACAACATTAACCAGCTTCTTTGAAATGTGCCAGAATGATGATTTTGCCAGAACGCTACTTTATTCAGAAATGCCAAGATATTATACCTGGAATCAATCATCAAACAAATTCCAACGACGAAAACGAGGACAACCAGTTACAGGTTATCCACAAGTATTTTCCACCGATGCACTAGGCCGTCTTTATACAGTCCATCCCAGTCAAGACGAATGTTTCAATTTGCGTTTACTGTTAGTCAATGTTCGTGGTCCAACATCATTCCAACATCTGCGAACAGTTAATGGTGTATTGTGTGGCACATACAGAGAAGCCTGTCAACATTTGGGATTGTTAGAGAATGACACTCATTGGGACCACACTCTCGAAGATGCTGTGATTTATTCAAATCCTAAACAAATACGAACATTATTTTCTATAATTTTGTCTACATGTTTCCCATCAACACCGATTGATTTATGGCATAAATACAAAGATCATATGGCGGAAGATATATTGCATCAGATGCGTCTTAGAACATCGAATGCAGATTTACAAATGAACGAAGAAATTCACAATGAAGCATTAATTTTAATTGAGGACATGTGCTTGATGCTTACCAACAAAGTATTAATACAAATAGGAATGATAGCACCCAATCGCCCAATGCACAACTCATTTGATCAAGAATTGAGACGCGAAGCCCAATACGATTCCGAAACATTAAGAGAAATGGTTGATAGAACAGTACCCCTTTTGAATCAACAACAAAAATATGCCTACGATACGCTCATGAAAGTAGTGAACGATGGAACTGGCGGATTTTATTTTTTAGATGCTCCTGGTGGAACTGGGAAAACGTTTTTGTTATCATTGATTTTGGCCACGATTCGATCGCAAAATGGAATTGCACTAGCCCTAGCTTCATCAGGTATTGCAGCTACGTTGTTGGAAGGCGGTCGAACAGCTCATTCAGCTCTCAAGTTGCCGTTGAACCTTCAAATAAATGAAACTCCAACTTGCAACCTTTCGAGGAATTCTGCCATGGCCAAAGTGCTGCAGCAAACCAGATTGATCATTTGGGATGAATGCACGATGGCACACAAAAAATCTTTAGAGGCATTAGATCGCTCAATGCAAGATTTACGAAATAACAGAAACCGGTTTGGTGGTGCAATAATACTATTGGCAGGTGATTTTCGACAAATATTGCCAGTTGTTCCACGCTCAACGCCAGCTGATGAACTAAATGCATGTTTGAAGTCGTCCATTTTATGGAAATACATTAAAATACTTAAATTGAGTATAAACATGAGAGTCGAATTGCAGGAAGACCAGTCTGGAGAAGTGTTTTCCAAACAACTGCTCGATATTGGTAATGGTAATATTGCTGTTGATACATCATCGTGATACATTACATTCCCTACCAATTTTTGTAACTTTTGTGAATCAAAGACCGAACTCATGGAGATGGTTTTCCCAAACATAGCTCAAAATTACGTAAATCACGATTGGTTAAGCGAACGTGTTATATTGGCCGCAAAAAATGTTGATGTGAACGAAATGAATTTTCAGATTCAAGAGAAAATAGCTGGCGAATTGAAGAATTACAAATCAGTTGATTCCGTTACTAATGATGATGATGTTGTCAATTATCCAACAGAATTTTTAAATTCGCTGGAATTACCCGGCTTACCACCTCATAATCTGCAAGTAAAAATCGGATCAGTAATTATTATGTTACGGAACATAAACCAGCCACGTCTGTGTAATGGCACCCGGCTTACGGTGAAGAAATTATTGAAGAATGTCATCGAAGCAATCCACGCATCCCTATGATACCGAACGACATGCCATTCAGCTTTAAGCGTTTACAGTTTCCAGTGCGGCTTGCATTTGCAATGTCAATAAATAAATCGCAAGGGCAGTCGCTAAGTGTATGTGGCATCAACCTAGAAAATCCATGTTTTTCACATGGCCAATTATATGTCGCCTGTTCCCGTGTCGGAAAACCAACAACATTATTTATTTACGCGCCAGAACATAAAACTAAAAATATAGTTTATCAAAAAGCATTAGAGTAGAGAGAAGCAGTGAAGTGTACAGAGACTATTAGTTGCTTTCTAGAGCGCGCGTGGTATTGAGCTTAGTGTTTAAATAAAAATGCAAAGTTGTTCAATAGCGATTTGTAAAAATATTAGTGAAATTATTGAATCCTAAGAAATAAACACTATTATGAAAATATATATTTTGTTTTTTATTTAATTAAAAATTAGTAAAGTCATTTTCAGGTATAGCGAGACCAGGGAATTATGGATTCATTTTTATATGGAGGATTCAGTTCAATTTGAATAGGTACTCATACCTAAGATAGGTCAGCTATACAAAATAAAGTAGTGCATCATTGCAACGCTAAGGCGGTACGAAGTTCGCCGAGTCAGCTAGTATATATATATATATATATATATATATAGGCTATAATAGTTTTACACTTCTTATCTAAAATAGTTTTAAATTTAAATTTGTTTCGTATTTTCCAAAATGGCAATATATAAGATTTAGTTTAGGAACAACTTAGAATGCTTTGACGTTATTGCACTGTTCGCGTGTTTATTTTATGTCTTTGAATAGTACACAGGCACGTTTGAGAAAATGTTAGAGTATAATTTATTCTATTTATCATTGACGATATACATTTCGTATATTTATTGATTGTTTTGTGGATAATTAATTTTCTTTTAAAGTCTACTTCGTACAGATATATGTCAAAATAGAATCATAAGATTTTACAATTTATATATAAACCAGATTTTAGTTATCAAAAGTAGCATACATTTATAAATATCACAATTTCACTATAATTTACTGACAAAATGTAGTAGATACGGAATTTAGTTCCGGTCACAAAACCTATCAATAAAGTTTAACCGTTGGATATTTCAATTCTAAAACCATTATCAATAATAGGGAAAAGTAAAATTTCGATAAATAATAGTAAATTAAAAACGGCTTGGTAAATTGACAGCACAAATTTCCAAAGACATATTTTATTTATGTTTAAATCCGTATATCAATGATGTAAGTTATAGAGCAATTAAAAATGTTAAGATTTACGAAATTAACACCAAAAAAACGTAACGGTTACACCTACGGGGTTGCTTACATAAAAGTGAACAAACCTATTCCAAAAACTTTGTCCACTTCAAATACATCTGAATATATCAAACACTTCCCGTTCAAATTCGTTTTGTTCTTGAATCTTGGGTAATTATGATCGATTATGAAATCAATAAATGAAGTTAGTATCTTTCGTTTCGGAAATTTAATAATTAGTTAATTCCGACGAAAACAAAAACAAGTTTTATGAGCTATACCTAATTCAAATATATTTATTTCGCAGCAATTCGTTTATAAACTCGTGTTGCATATATTAATAGTACGCTTATTATGGAGAATCACAGTGAAAGCATCACTAACACTCTTAGAAAAGTTTTTTATAACCATAGGTCCAAGAAATATACTTTTCAAAAAGGGCGGGACGAGCTACTACGACTGGAGCGGTAAAATTGATATTCTTCACTAGTTGCGACCAACCAGTCATAAGACATTTATACTGACCGTATCGGGGAAGATGTGTTGGTGCTTTAAGTGACTTTTCGTATCACTATATTTTAGTAAAAGTTTATTTTTATTGCTATTAATCAACGTAAACGATCAGGGGGTAGTTGGTACTCGCTGATTGAATTATAGGTTTTTAAATTGGAAATATAATTAATTAAATCAAAAGAACGTACCCATAACAAAATAGTGAAGTTCTCGTTACAGGTTGGAAGTAGAAGTTGCTCTCAAAAACATTTGAAATGTTACGTAAACTCGACGTGAGTATCAAAACAACTTTTAGATAAAATATTAAATATTATACTGGAACAAGTAAACATGTAATGGGAAATTCTTCGAAATGTATTATTTTCTTAGAATCTTAACTTGTAGTTGTAGTTGCCTTGTACAGTTTTCATGTATTAATGGGAAATGTTATGTGCGTGCGTAATGAAACAACCAATATCTTAAAACATAATTTCTTCGTTGAAGTAAACACTAATAAAGTTCTAATATCATAATTTATTCCATTAAAGCTGCTACATCTTATAGACAATCCTCCATATACGGTTTTTACATTTCATTAGCCTTATTCATTATCGTCTTTATTGGTCAATCGTATTTTCCATTAGCACACATCAAATTTATTTTATTTTTAATTTTCGCAACTGTAGCAATTTTTTTTCTTCTTTCACAACAAATATGTATATTTGTTCACAACAAATATGTATATTTTACATTTCAGCTTGTAATATAATTTTTCCCTTAATATTCCTAATTTAATATTTTCTGAATTCAATTTATTTTGTTCCTTTTTTCGTAGAACTCATAAATGGTTCCTGTGCGAGATGTGGAAAGTGTATCCTTGTGTATCGTTATGCTTTCTTTGCCACTTTGTATGATGCAATATTAATTTTATTAGCTACAAGCAACTTCTAATTCACACGACCCTCAAGTACAGAAACTAATCAACTTGAACGAAAATTACAGTTTAACTTTTACCATTTTGTGCTGTTTTCTTTTAATCCCATTTTGCAACTTTAGCAAATAACAGTTATTCAGCAATTATTTTGACCCAAAATAAATTATATTTAATATACGAGTACACCGCGACAGTTAAATTTGAGCTTATAGTAGCGACGGTAAGTATTCTTGAAAATTTCCTTAATATTTTCGGTAATGCTCCTATAAGTTGTTTAGATGGAAACAAAGTTATCCAAAAGAAAAAGTAAAAGGTAAAGTAATGCAATTAAATATCATGTAGGCATTCTCAGCACGATGAGCAATCCAGTTTTGTTATGGAATAAAACAAAAGTAATATGATACAATTTTTATGACAGTCTTCTTATAAGATTCCAGTGGCTCTTTCCCTTTAAGTTTTATTGAAAGTACGATCATAACACCCTATAACTTCAGGTGAGCATCAAATAGAGTGTGAAAATTATTGACGTTTGTTATTAAAAGTTATTTCTATTTTATTTTGGGATACAAATTATGTGCATTATTATATGACTCAGTTTGTTATAATTTGTATTGTCGTAACAATATTAACAAAATTTCGATTAGTTATTACATTACTTTAAACTAAGGAAGAAAATAACTACGTATTTATTAATTTCCAACTTTATATTGAGTGACGAGTAATAAGGATATTTTTAATTTTACATAACTGCATTGATTATATTAGTTAAAACTTATTGAAAGTAGTAATATTTTATACCTTCTACGAGTAATTAAGGACTAGGCATCTAATGTTTAATATAAATATATGTAAATGAACTTTCCAAGTAATTTAATCTTAAGTAAGAGGTTTTTCCGATTACGTACTTTGCATTAAATCAATTCGTTTGTAACTCCCTCACATGATGAAATGTATTATTATTTTTTTCTTATTATTTTCCATCTCAAATACTGACGTGACCTATAACTATAATTTTTATGGTAGTATCACGGATATGTATACAACTAATTACATACATTTTATTTCTTTTTATGTTATATAGTGAAGTTTTTATTTATTCTCCGTGTAAAAAAGAACATGTAGAGTGTTTAGTTCACGTAGACGGATTCGTTTTATTTTCAAATCAATTGAATTAGTAATAAAAATTTGTATGAAGTTTCGTCTAGTATCATTTATAATAGTTGACATTCATCATTATGAAATGACGACCATTTATAAAATGTTCCCCGTTATCTATACATACCATATATCCAATATTTGCATGACATTCCTTTTTGAAATAAACGATCCAACGTCATAAATAACTAGATTTTACCAGTGAAAAATATTTAGAATTGCTAAAAGAATGGTCTGTTATACATACTGAGTAAAAATGAGTACCTATTTTTAAAAAATACAATACAGATATTAGAATATAGGTGTAATGTAACATATAAAAATATCCCTCAAAGTCATAAATAAAACATTTAAATTAAGGATGAATCTATTACCTACAATTGAACAAATGCGGTTTACTACCAAGAACATTTTGCAAAATTGTTGATGTCATATGAAAGAATGTACATTAAAATCGACATATTTTCAAAAAAATTGTACAGCTGATGTTAATTTGTTTTAAAAAAATCATTTAAAAAAAAATACTCACCAGAAAGATGGTGAAATTTGGATATTACATATTGAAATTTGGATATTCCACAATGAATTTATCATTTCAATGATGGTCAAGGATTATAAGTTATTATATTAATAATCACAATATTAGAAATTGGAGGATTGATGCAACAGAAATTCTCAGTAAGAGCTGATTTCTATCAACGATATATATCTTAAAGTACATGCTTATTCGGGCGGGCGATGTATACCTCAAAGCATAGTGGACCTAAAAGGCAGGCCTGTTGCGGTTAGGTGGTAATAGTTTTACATTTATTTACTTACTATTGTGTATATTTTGTGTTAAAAACAAACAGAATAGTCTTATATAAATTAAATTGTTACTGTGCTCCAATACACGAAAATTTCACCCCTTTCATGTAACTAAAAATGAAATATTAAGTGTGCTGTTCCTAATTTAATATATATCATACATATGATTTCACATGAAGAAATTTAAAATTCAGGATGCTGAAATTAACGAAAAGCTCAACTAGATTGGTGAATTCAGGAAGATGTTGAAGTATAAGCTATATTTACTTTTTGCACTCAACTACCATTTTCATCAAAACCTAACATAAACCTAGCTACATAAAAATCTTTATATATTTCTCCAATATGAAAGTGGAAATATATGTGAAATAATTTAAAACTATGTTTCGAACTAAATTAATTTCTAACAGCAGTTTAAAGACAATCGCGGGTATCGCGCCAGGGTATGTTGAACTTTTCAAATATATTCCAAGTCTCTTGATTAAATGATTAAGGCATTACAAAAGATTAACTACCACATTCTTTTCTGGTATTTTAATACAAAGTTACAAAACAAAGGGGCAACATTTTGCTTTATTAAAATATTAATTTCTTTCTGTAGAATTTTTCATTTTACGCCATAATTAAATTTCTTTACAAACAAAAATATTTTCTTAAAAAAATTGTTAAGAAGAACATTGCACAATGCTTATCTGTATATTATTAGAATGATAAAAGTACGATCAAGTACATATGAAAGTTATTTTTGATCAAAGACGTAAACAAATATAAAAAGCTCCATAATATTCCTAATAACAAGTCGAATCATTTTTTCATTTCACAAAGTTACCGAGGCAAATAAATTGGAAACCTTATACCAGTTCATAGACCGCTTGAGAGAAATGTTTACTTTCCCATAATTGTGTCGCAAATTAAATTTGAGATGATGAAAATAACCTAATGTGCGATACAATATATCCTTCTGTTAGCGTTATTACCTCTTCCAGAACACGATAAAAGGTATATAATACGAATGCTATACAAATGATCCTAAGATCCTAAGAAATGATCCGAGATAAATGGAAAACGAATATGGAGTAATGTTCGCTGGAAATTTATTTCTTTTTCATCGACAATTTTTTTCAAGTTCACGGATTTTTTGTAGTCCAAAAAAAAAAAATTTTATTTAAAAAATGTGTTTACATCTCAGCAGTTTTTTCTATGATATCGTAATCAACAAACAGATAACACGTAAACCGGAGTTAAGAAAAGAAGTTCTCCGTTCCCTTCAGAAATACATTTTGGTTTGGGAGTAATTTTTAATATACTAAATAATTTACATAACGTGTGTGCATTGTAAGTTATTTACTATAAATTTGTTGGTTTATACATATATATTTATATACATATATATATATATATATATATATATATATATATATATATATATATGAATATAAAGTTAGAAATTTACACAGATGGTGCAATATCAAAAAGTCATTATGGCGTATTTTTATACTTTACGTTTACGCAAAATTTCTTATCGTTTTTATTAATAATTACTAAAAATTCGAAATTTTTTAACTCACCCAAGGGTGTAATATGTTCTTCGCAAGTTTAAACGAATTACAACTTAAAATATACAAGTAACAACATACAGGTCAAAATTATTTGAAATTGAAGGTCGCTCTGAGTTTATTTACTATGTCCATCTTAAATCAAGAAATGGAAAATATTTGAAATTTTTAGTTTAAATGTTTTTCGATATTTTTTTAATTAACGGACTATTGTTTTAAATAATAGTTATGTTGTAAATAACACTGAACATAAATGAATTCTGAAAAACTGAACATAATCAGTTCTATTTAATTTTGCTAGAATTTAATTACAATATCAATGAAAGAAAAAGTTGTAAGCAAACATACATGTCAAACCTAAAAATATATTTGTTTTATTATATTTGTGACTAAAAATAATTACATAAATTACTAAAGTGCCAAAATATATATGTCAAATTAGTCTTTATTGTATCTAGTAAGCAAATAATAGCATATCATATAACATTCCATGTTACTTGGAGATTCATTACTAAACACAGCATGCCTTGGTTTTTTAATTAATTAATCTTCTATTATATTATGTTTGAAAATTAATATTCACACTGATCATAAAAGATTTATTATAACGATTAAGATTTCTGTCGCGCCACCGTCTTTCGAAGTCATTGCCCGTTTTGTTTTCACAGCACGTATTTGAGGAATTCTTAAATCAGTGTCAGCTTTTCATTAATCGAAACAATCCCCTTCAAAACGATATTCTCTGTGTAATATCGTTCTGTTTTTTTAATAATATACTGTTAGACATTTTTGAAAAAAATTATTTCTCGTCAGTATAAATAACTATATATAAAATCTTATAAACTATTTCTTGTTGTAGACAAACACCGGAATGTATTTCACACGATATCTGAACTAAGAACTTGGTGCACGCCGAATCGTAAAAATCTTTATTGATTTTTCTATACTTCTCTTACAAGAGAATAAGTATATATTGCTTGTCTTACCCGTTATTGATATATGTTTATATTATTCCACGAGTATTAATTTATTTTATTTTTCCGTCTATATTCTATGGAGTCTCCTCTATGAGCTAGTTAATTCTTTTTCAACTTTATTATATATTTATATACGTAGTCCTATTTTTGCCAATAAATATAGTCAAATAATTGATTATATTACATATAAAAGAACATAATACAAGAATTTACTCTATGTTCCAAGGCCATAACATAAATAGGGAGAAATTTTTAATGTCATTTTAAATAAGTTCTTTATTCGTGGGAGGAAACCTAAATCCAAACGATCTTACTATATCTATTTGGCACTTCAAATTATGTTTGGCACTTATTACATCTTTGTTTATAAAAAGTCATTAGGTACTCGTAGACCCTTTGAAAAATATCTTTTTGTTCCGTGATATTTAAATGATTTTAAAAGCCCAAATTCTGGGTCCGGTGTTAAATTAATTAATTCCGTCCTCTGTTTAATCATGAATAATATTAACATATTTCAATTATTTCAAGAGTATTTCGTCACTTGTAAAAGTAGTATTCTTAATTTTAAATCTACCTTTCTATTTTCGATATGAAGAAACGATAAAAAAGCAAGGAAACTTGGGTTCCTTTAAATATATTTCTGACAATAATTTATTTTGTCTTTATTAAACAGAACTTTCAAAATAATTTGGACACATTTATGGTTTAAACTCCATCAGATGGAATCGGAAATTTTTAGTCAGAAAAGTGACCTTTTAAAGTCAACGGTCTTAGTTAAGCGTTAAAACATAAATTTATTAAATTTGATAAACTTTGATCAAAATCAATTTACCGTAATCCGTCAACCGTTTAAATCCTTTGTAAATAAATTCGACTAAAATTAACGTCCATAATTGTCGTAAAATTGAAAGCTATACTTATTGAATTCTTTTTTCACTTAAGATTGACTTTAATTAACTTAGTACTGTCATAATAGTTCTTTAATATAAAACGTATTTAATAGTTAGATAAATGAAATAATTTCATTTGTAGGTGAAATACGCTTTACAAACGTCTATTTTCGTAAAATTGAACGCCTATACTAATATAATTCTTCTCTCACTTAAAATTGACTTTAATTAACTAAGTACTGTCATAATTATTTAATTTAAAACGTATTTAATAGTTAAATAAATCAAATAATTTCTTACATAAGTGAAATTCGCTTTGCAAACGTCTTGTTTAAGCAAATGTTTATATTGAGTATGATATTGATTAAAACTTTACTTCATTAAAACTGATTTAATTTTAAAATAACTATTCCAATATATTCTAAAATTATTTTTAATGTCGTAAAAGTAATAATCGTTTCATATCAAATATATTCTTCTAATCACGCCACATTATGAAAGTTTTCACTCTTTTTAGTTTGCTTAGTTAAATGAATTCGGTTAACAGATTCATGAATTAATAATAAATAAGAGATAACTTGTACACTTAAATCCAAATTAAGTCACGATAATAATTTTATACTGATACCCCTAATAGGCGATCCAATTATCATTGACATATTCCATGACAGAATTTATTTAATCAATATACTATATAATACCAATGAACGGAAGAATAGAAAAGCAAATTCACTTTTTCAGGCAAAAGCCATTATTATTCGAACTTATGACGCTAATTTTCTTGCCTTCAAATTTCTTATACATTTTCGATGACACTCGTGTGTAACAAACAGTTTCTTTGACAAAATCTCTTGGGGAAATATTACAAAATATTTAACTAAAATTAATTAAATGGTATGCGTGAGTTAATGTGTTTAATTGTATAAATTTCAGAATGCCGACACTCACAATATCTATTAAGTATGCGGTGGACTCCTTTGCTTTCTTGCCCTATCTGTTGCCGCCCCAAGAAGTTGCTTCACATGTAACATTTTATAACCGAATCCGTCGCCTATAAATGAGAACTGTTTGTAGGATTCTGTAAATGATTAAATTTATAGTTTATTCTTAATTATAAGTTTCAGCCACTTACATAAAATTGTCATTATAACAGTTACAAGATGTTAACGTTTTACGATATATATTTACATTTCAAAGTTATTTCCTATCGTCTCTTTTACTTGAATATTTATAATTGTTAAAGTCTAGCATGATTTAAACCGTACTTGAGAAAATTTAAAGATTCCTTGAACTCTTTTCTTGTTCTTAATTTGTCTCTAATTCCCTTTATTTAATTATATTATGAATGACGGTAATTATTTTGTGTTTATTGAATGTAATATTTGGTGTTTCTATATCATTAAATTATTTGAATAATATTCACTTGGAATGCTTAAAAATTCTTACTTTATATGTTATAACACATGTAACCATATTTTACAAGTATTTTCTTGATTATCTTGATGAAAAGTAGTGTAATTCTGGTGGATAATTTATAAATAATTTCCTGAATATTATGTGTTATTGTATATTTACATTATTTAAGTATATTAAATATATCGAAAAAAGCTCAAAAATATTTTAAATAAATGGTTACATTTTTGTGAAAACTGTCATTTTTAGGATTTCGTACCTGGAAAAAAACCGGAGCTCTATTATATTAATAACGTGGCTTTTTTTTAAATTCTGCATAGAATGTAGAACCTCATTTAAAAGAATACGTTATAAGGGTCTCCACAATTTTTTTTACGATTTTAGCTATTTTATCTTAAGAGACATACTGAAAAAAAAATGCAAAAAATATGTAAATCCTTTATTTCTGAAGCTACTCACCCTAAAATAATGAAAACATGGGTTTTTTGAAACCTACCCAAAGGTTTAAAGAAACCACAGCTACGATTCTGGGGTCGTAAATTTTAAAATACGCTTATGAATATATTTTCATTTTTGTATATTTACAGCCAAATTTCTCACAAAACTTTCTGTGACGTAGAAATTTAAATTTAGCATAATAATAATACACGTTATTGCATCACATATTTTACACTAGTCAATTTTTGTTGAAATATCCATATTTAATTAGGAAGAACGAAAATAAAGTTTTAATTTTTTTTAAATTTTATATATCATATGGGATATTATTTAAAAGGACTTGTTCTGAGAAAAACGGAAATATTATGAGAAATTTTTTATAATTATAAATTACATATTTAAGAAATATCCCAAAGAATACATAATACAAAAATACATATATAGATAATTTCCTTTTCATTCTTCCTTAATTCCGAAACTACTGAGTAAAAATCGTGGAAAAAACAGGATTGTTGGAATATGACTATAAGTTTATAGGCGAACTATTATCCCACATCTTATTATTTTGCAATATGCATCATGTTTTACGCCTATGAATAAGGTTATATATTTATTTATAAAAAAATTGTAAAAAAAATAATTTTGTATAAAGTATCATAGAAAACTTACTTAAACCTTAAAAGTTTTTAAGTGCCTAAATACGTACGGAATAATCGTAGTGCAAATTTTACTTGTACTTGAAAGGTTGCTGTCAATTATAATTATGATAACAAATTTATATTTAAATAAGTATTTCCATAAAGAATTTCATTTTTTTCATAAAAAAACAATAGACTTCCCATATTTGCTTCTTCTGAATATAATTGTGTTACATTCTAAATGGGTTATATTTTTATTAGTCAATATATATGTTCGGTCATAACTTAGTGATATTAAACTTTGCATATACTTATTACCAAAAAACTTCAAAATTAGTTAATCACTTAAGTTTATTATAACGTTTAACTTTTTAATCGTGATAATGTGAATCTCATCGAAAACGTTACTGTAATAAAGGCCACGTCCCTCTTTTAAGTTTAGATGTAAAAAGTAATGAGATATAAGCAGATAAGTTCTCGTAGAATTTTGATAGAGAAATGTAAAGAAATTTATTTGGAGATTTGCATCTATAATATTTGACAATATTTAGGTACCTTTTTCTAGTATTGACCTTATATAACGGACAATGGATTCGCGGTTGATTTTGTTGTACGAAATGGTTTTCTAATGTAGATAGCTTTTCTGCTAACGCTAAACGAAAGAATATGAATATTAATTAATAGTAAGTAAATGAAACATTCGCTAACAAATGCATTAAAATATAAAATAAGATATATAATTTCTCATAGGAATAATAATAACATTTCATTGACGTTTTGTGGAGATACAGTAAGTATAACGTCCAGTTCATGTTAAAACAGATAATGCAATTTTTCTTTTTTTCAGTCATTCATGGAAAAAACATTTTTGGGGTAAAATTGTGTTATTTTAAAGGTACTAATTAACCATATATTCATTTATGTAATTTTAATGTTAGTTAAATTTTAGCGAATTTTTTATGTTTTGTGTCGCAGCCATTTTCAAAATATTGGACAATTTTTTCCCTGAACTCATACCAGATTTGAAATTACGCTAGTTTTGTATTAAATTTCATACCTATCGAATAAAAAATGTTGCTTGCGGTTCGTTATGTTGTATGCGTACATGTGTATGTATGTGTGTGTGTATATATATATATATATATATATATATATATGTATATATATATATAATACATATATATACATACAATTATGACTGTCGATGTAGACCTAGCCATGAACAACATCCAGCTCTCTGTTTCGACAAAACTAGACTTGAGTAAGGAATTAAATTCCATGACTGACATTTTGGAGACACGTGCATTATTATTAAATGTATTACAACCATATGTTGACTGGTTCAATTCTTATCTTGACGAACGTAAAGAGGTAATATTCCTTAAAATTATTGAAAGCGGTCTAGTTTCATTGTTGACATACGTAAAGGTAGTGCTAATTGTTTTCTATTTTTATCGATCTTTAATCAAACAACTGCTTTTAACTATAATTTGCTGATGATTTTTAAATATACTTTTTATATAGTGTTGATGAAATTTCTTTCTGCACAGATATACTGAATTCAGGCATATATTTGATCATTTCGTGGGCTGACAAAAAGGATCTTCTGATTAATCCAAACAAAGCACAAGCTATCATTATTCAGTCAGTTTATCACTTTTAGTCAGAAGTTTCAAAGGAAATTATGTACAGCGGTTAATTATTTTACTTCAACTGCAGAACTCAGCCTACCAATTAACCAACATCTCAAATGACGTCCTCAGGTAAACGACGTTAGCCGTAGCATTTTATTCCTATGCACTCTCGCAAAATGAAATTATTTCAGGTTTAAACCAAAGTACACATTTGTCAAATTTTACTTTTATCCGTCTTTGATTACAGGGACGTTCGTTATTTTAATTTAATTGAACATTTACAAGATAAATTGGAACGGCTTCAAAATCTGCATATTCGGTACATTTTTCATCTTAAAAAAAAGTTAATTTATTTTAGTATCTGCCATGATTAAAATGGTTTATGATTCGTACCGGCATAACCGTCATCTCGTATATTTGTTATATAATGTCCTGGATAATCCCATTACATTTTTATATGTCCGATTTCAATTCCAATATCTGTCATCGCATGATTTCGTATGATTTTCTAAAAACAAGTACGGTCTCCTAATATTCATTTATAGCATATGTTACCAGGTTATGGAACCATCTGAACACAAATATATAAAGACGCTCTTATTTTCTGTGTTCAAAAGTCATCTCAAATTACATTACTTTCCGTAATCAACAGATTGAAATCCCTCCTATAATTCATAAACCATTTGTGAACGTAATTAATTTTATATCATTAATATATGTTCACAAATTATTTATGTACCACATACTAATACAGTATTTAATTTTCTCATTATATTAATTGTCCTATCAAATCATTAATCTAAAAAACCATTTATCAAATATCGAATTCTCCAGGGTGGCACGAATAGCAGCTAGTAAACAATTAATCGAAATAATTAATGTATAAAACTCATCACTGTCTCATCACATCATCTCGTATGATCTCATTTTTGTAAGATGAAGTGTTACCGGCAAGACTAATATTTTTGTGTCTTCGATATAGTAATAAAATACACACTTTATGTTAAATGTATACCATTTCTAGAAGTTCATTTTAGTACCAAAAACTCACACCCAAAATCATGAAATACAAAACGAACAGCTTAAAGTCTAAAACATTCTTCTAAGTAACTTTCGAAGAAAATTCTCTCATAGCAATTCTCTCATAGCAATTCTCTCATACTTTGACTGTCGGTTGCTACTCACGCATTGGTGCTAAAATTGTTTACGATAACTTTTGAATGAGAATTTACAACGAAAGAAGGTTACGAGAACCATTACCGGATAAGCGTTTTTTATTGCATTCAACGTAAAATTTCCATCGACCATAGCTATTACATATAATGGTAAGGATTAGGAAGGTAGTTGGCATGAAAAGGGACTAGAAATGATGTTCAAAAACTTGAATCAAATAACAATGAAAGGCTGAACTTAGTGAATATCTCTTGTTGTAAATAACAACATATTCTAAAGCGACTTTTATCAATCATAATTTTGACTATAATCGTCATTATAATCAGCCGGAAGACGCTCACTGCTAAATATAGATTTTCCGAATAGATTTCTTAAATCAATCTCTTGCATCCAACGACTTTGCGTAAATGTTACCAGGATATCTGTCCACAAAGAACTTCAAAAAAAAATATGCTTAATGAATATACCGAACTTATTTACGAAAAGCGACCAAGATCACATTGAAAAACATATAAAGAAAGACCGCACATTTGTCTACATCTCTTGATTTTTTTGACGCAAACTAATCGAAATAGTTTCATTTGAAAGATCTAATCAAACTGTAATGTATATATTTTTTTATATTTTTCAAACTCAAGGTTAATGTTTAAAGGGGGGAGAAATTCGCATGTGATTTTAAGCTTAATACTTCAGCGGAGTTTGAAAATGATAAATGGTACCTCAATTACATTTTGAAAGACCTATCCAATGATAGGCGGTCAGAGGAAAGCGGGAAAAAGTTACATTCTTAACATATATATATATATACTCTAAATTTGTTGACATTAATTGAGCTTAGTATATGAAGCACATGTTTACAAAATTTCGTTCACATACAGCTTAAAACTATAGAAAAAGTGAGGTTGTGATAAATTGACTAATAAGATGAAATGTGAAAATAATATGTTTTAAAACGGACCATAATAAAAACTATATCTATCACTATCACTTGAACACACAGCGATATTTAAACACACAATTAAAATGCTAACTTTGCATTGTTTCCAAATCAATTAAAAAAAAATAATATGTATAGATATAGAAACATAATTACGCTATAACAAAAGACTTGAAAGTCATTCTGATTTTCGAAGTCGACTGTTTCTTGGTGATTTATATTTTTTACCTAAAGAAAGGAAAGAACCTTTCATAAGGGTGAAAAAAAAAGAAAATAAATCCAAGCAGGTAAATTATGGTTTAAAAAAATACATCTTCCCAACCTCTTATCTTACACCTACATTATTGCGCTCATTCATTCTTGTTTAGTAATTTATAATTAATATACTGAGGCTAATACAGGATAGTTTCTGCTAAGTGCAAAATTTTACATCCAAAATACCTAGTACATACCCATGTAGCCACGCACCTTATATGTCACAGATTGAATTTACAAATATATCTTTTATCAACTTTGAGTGTGGATCCCTGTAAAATAATTAGCATTAAAATTATATATATATATTCATAGAATATTAAATGGATAATGATCAGAAATATTTCTTGAGTTTCATTTATATTTACAATTTTGATTAAAATCTGATGAAAATGTGTGAAGGGAAAAATATTTTGTACTCTTAAAGAGAAATATTAAGCCTTCTACTTAAACCAATTTATAATTTTTGTATGTTCTATATTTGTATTGAAACCAATACATCAACTAAATACGTTATACGAAAAATAACTAAATTTACACGATTAATTAAATTGAATTTAAAAACGACGCCCTTACTACTTAGAGAGTTGTTTACTGTTTAATAAACTAGCGGAACTTGGTTTTTAGTGGCAGTTTCAATGAGTACCTGGATAATTATTATAGGAAATCTAGTTCAAATTTGCGTATTTGGTCATTATGCTTAACCGATATATGAAAGAAAGGATGCAACGATACTAAGGAATATATTCTCAACACTTGTATTCAACTTTTTTAAAATGAATCCATACTTATATAGACTTGAGAAAGACTGAATCTTATTCACTAGTAGATTTTAGCCTTTCCTTTAAATGTTAACCATGGCGAAATGTGATACAGTTCGTTTTATATATTTTCATCAAGGTTTTTTATATTTTCATAAAGAATATCTTTTGTTATCCAGCTTAATGGAAGGTCTTAACATGTCTCCCCACAGAAGCAAGATATTTTCTGCTTAAATATAGTTTTACTTTAATATTATCACGGTAGAATACAAATTTAACCAGATCAAATATATTTTGAACAAAATTTTCACCTTCTAAGTTTTCCTTTACCTGGAAAATATTTTTCCAACGTATCAACTTTTCTTATTGTAAAAGACCTAGGCTACACAATTCTGTGTCGCCTTTTGCAAATTATTTCCACGTGTAGTTACTTCGATGCGATTTTTTTATTTCAGAACTCTATTTCACATTTTAAATTGATTTTTTATAGGTTTTATTATACATCAACCAGTGGACGTGCTAACTAACATGTAATGCAAGTTATGTGAAAACCATACTTTATAAAACTAGTATAATTATTTCTATTTATGCTATTTTAGTGTCACATTGTACATATAACATTGTTTTAAAACAAACGTGTGAATAAATTTACATATACGTACAGAATACAGCAATAGAAATAGTTATCAAATAATAAAAATCGATAATTAAGTTTCAACCTGCGTACTGATATTTTCCATACTACGTTATCCAATAATACTACGTCTGATATTACGTCAGCGTCACGTGAAAGCTATCGAGCAAATGCCGGTGATACTACGTCACCTCGACGTCACGAGACTACATCATTTTGGTACAACGTGAATGTGACCGGATGAATGTCGGTAGCGATATATTAACTTTGCCTTAATTTATGAATAATTTTAAAATCACAATATATTTGGTAATTAAAAACATTGATGAATGGATGAATCACATTTTAAAAGAAAAGTAAATAAGCTTCAAAATCCTTTAGACAATTATGTAATGAAACTAAACTGTCAAACTACTAACAGTAGCTCTAGGCCAAACTCACTTCTAATTTAAAGCAGCTTTGTGTTTACCAAACAGGTAACTTATAAAGGGAACAACGGTTTAATTAATGTCAAGAGCAGCCGTAGATAGTGATCACGACAAGCTAGCTCGGCCTTGTCGCCTAACTGCATTAATACACAGTTTTTAATTGTATGCCTTAGTCAAAGTTTGTTTGAATTATATCTTTATTGGTTTAGTTTACGTACGATTTGAGCAGAAATAGATCGTGATCACGAGAAGCTAGCTCGGCTTTGTCGCCTGACTGCATCAATGCGTAATTTTTAATTGTTTGCCTTAGTCAAAATTAGTTTGAATTATATCTTTATCGGTTTAGTTTACGTACGACTTGAGCAGAAATAGATCGTGATCACAAGAAGCTAGCTCGGCCTTGCCACCTGACTGCATCAATGCGTAATTTTTAATTGTTTGCTATAGTCAAAGTTTGTTTTTATTATGTCTTAATCGGCTTAGTTTGCGTACGACTTGAGCAGCCGTAGGTCGTGATCAGGAGAAGCTAGCTGGGCCTTGCCACCTGACTGCATCAATGCGTAATTTTTAATTGTTTGCCATAGTCAAAGTTTGTTTTTATTATGTCTTAATCGGCTTAGTTTACATACAAGTTATGATACTGAAGTATTATTGAGCTGTGCGGGGGTTTATACAATACTTTTGATAGTAAATATTTTCATCTGTGTCGCACATTTCAGAGTTCCCTCAGAATATTTTAATGTTTGATCTATATAAGATCTGCCCACTTATATTTCCATAAATTCTAGTTTTCTGTTAATTTACGAACTTTTTCGCTTTCCTTATTCCTTATGACCGTGGTCTTCAATTAGTTAGTTCATTATTGTATTTCAGTTTTATTTTTACACCTGGTAGAAAGAAACTTATTTTAATGGAATCACAAATTTTATCAGTCAGTATATTTAACAAATTATGAAATATGAGTCATAATAAACATTTGTAAGTATATAATGAATTGTTAGTTAAAATATTACTGTATTTTATATTTTAACTACTATTTCATTATATATATATATATATATATATATATATATATATATATATATATATATATATATATATATATTAATAAAGTATAGTAGATAGACTATCAAAAAACCACCCGGTTTATGTTAAAAATCTTCTAATCCATTCTTGTTTTGGAGGTGCTTATAATTTAGAGATTATTCTTATCTATTCTCAATTCGCAGCTAATGTAAGGTATAATTTTATATTTCTGCTTATTACATAATTCTTCCGTAAATATTCCAAATATTTTTTAAAGATTTCAGTAGTTTCTCAAAATAATTCAAATTAATTAGAGCAAAACTTGTTAATTGAATATATTTTAAATGGTAATTAATTAATTTGATTGAATTAATAAAATCAATATCCACTACTTTTAGACCTTAGGTTGCTTACTGAACTGATCAATCTATTCCAACTAAAATTTTAATGTATTGTTAAATTAGCATTAAATATCAAGTTAATTATGCAGTTACAATTGACACCTCGGTAATTATTGTAGGTGGTCTATATTAAGTTTTGCCTTTAGACATTATACTTAATCTCTAGCGACTCAACTTCTAGTCATCGATTCTAATATTTAATTTCAACGTACGTCTTTGTTTATTTCAAGTACAGTGAAAAATTTAATGTTTTTTAATAAAATGTAACGTTTATTGATAATCAAAACTCCTTAACATTAGTTTGGTCGATTCATAGTATATAGATAAAGGTAGCAGTTTAATAACTTCCTCGTTAAATTCGGAAGGAGATAAAATAGTAATACATAATTGAAATTAACTGTGAACTAGTACGCTTTGAGAAAACCAAGTATATCCATACATTACGCACTGTATACGAGGAGCAATACAGCCGATTCTAGTGTATAAAAGGAAAAGTAAAATTAATTAGATAATGTATTACACCCGTGAGGAATGTACAGAACTAGTCTAAAAACATTGGATTTTTCCTTACATTACAGAAAAATAAAAGGAAGTGGAGCTCAAAAAAAAATTTATATATCTTATAAAAAGACACAATTGGTAAAGTAATTTATAACACATCAAATATTTTCGTGGAACAATTTAATATATTACTAGTCACTATGATATATTAGGAATGAGTTTTTCTATTATTCTTTTGGAACCTTTTCTCGTAATCTTTTCGTATATCGATATAAATAGTGGGGTACATCAACACCGATAATTTAATAAAATTAATTCTAGAATAATTGCTTGAAGCATTAATAACGCAATTTACTTCTTATTATACGAGTAACTGCAATTTCTTTTGATCAATCTTTTTTTATTGCTTTAATTTCATCACCATTATCGATCAGCCATACTCTTTTTCCTCACGTACCATATAAGGTTGTTTATAGTTTTTGAAATTTACCCATATTCTATCCTTTTATTAGGATTAATGATATATTTTAGCTTATTGCACAGTTTTTCCGTAAATTTCCGATATTTTTTTGCCTTCCTTCTATTCTTCCCTTCGCAGCTCTTAAAATTTGTTTTTGGACCAGTCTCAGTCATAAAAAGTGGACGCTCGTGTATATCGGTATCAACCGCAAACAATTTCTCGTGTATATAGCTCTTAAATGCCAAAACTAATTTACTCAAGCCATTGTCCAGACCGCATTCAGTACTGCTTTAATTTTATTCGATCCCGCAACTTTACTATCCACAGCTATGAAGCAATTATTTTAAACCAAACACAATGCAAGTTTAAAACAGGAGTCGTGTGACAATGAAACCATTATCATAGAAGCTTAATTCGAACTGCGGCTAACGACAGTAAATAGACAATAAAATCCTGTGTTCTGTAATAATTACATACGTTAATACATTTAAATGGATAAGTAATTTGGACATATATTTAGATGCCACTTATGTATTCTCACAATTATAAACAATCTAGATTTGTAATGGAAGAAAATGAAACTAATACGAGACAGTTTTTATGCCAGTATATTTATTAGATTCCGTCGGCCCATTCCCTCTAAGAGCTAAAACACACGAACATATTTTGAGCTACAATCTGTTTTAACACACATGGGCGGCTAGTTGTCGCTGAATATACGACTGCTCGTTGTCGCTGTGTCGTAATTTCCGAAGACGCGGCAACTTATTAGTATCAAGATGGATTTTGAACAAGAAACATTGCTCTGGTTGCTATTGAGAAGGAAAAAGCGGCGGCGCATTAATAGAACCTATTGGGTTCATCCACTCATAGAAGATCGAAGTAAAGGTCAATTCTTTCCATTGTATAGAGATTTGAGAAACCACAATGATTTTTCGCATACTGGCGCCATGTGGTCGTTGGGTTGAGCGACCGGTACTTCCCTGCCACCCCTACATGCCGCCTACCGCCGCGGCCAGTACCTGCGCTCAGTTTTGATTTAAACAATGGCTGTGTAAGACGAGTTTGATGTAGATTTATTTATTTCGGAGGTCGAAAATTTTCCATGTGTATGGAATTATGGTAGCGACGAATACAGTAATCGGATATTAAGAGCCAAAGCATGGGATTGTTTGGCAGATAAATTATTCAAGAATTATAATGAGAAATCAACTAAAGAAAATAACGAACTATGTAAGTACCTACAGTAACATTTTAATAATTTATTATATTATGAATTAAAAAGAAATTTCAACAAAATGTTGCAAATACATATGTTTCTTGGGCCGATCTCTTTTTGAGGCGCCAGGCGGCGGTGCCATGTATAAACGAAATAAATAATTTTTATTTTTTATTATTATTTATTTATAATATTTAGTTAAAACATGTATACGTAGTTATTTTGTCATATTTTGTTGTATTGCCAATGAAGTTCGCCTTGTGGAGTCGAGAAGTAATCCGCATATTGGTCTCTTACCAAATTAGTGTTTCGACTTACACGGTACTCTGAGCTGGTTGACAATTCTTGGAAATCTGGATATGACAATGTATCTTCAAAATTATAACCATCTCTCGAACGTACTACGTTATGTAAAATAGTACATGCTTTCACAATATCGATAGCAAGGTCCATGGATACATTTAGGGGTTTGTGAAGAATTCGCCATTTATTTGCAAGAATCCCAAATGCACATTCTATGTACCGGCGTGCCCGAGAAAGTCTATAATTAAATATCCTTTTCTTAGCAATTAATTGCTTTCCACCATATGGTCTTAGCATGTGTGTAGGAAGACCAAAGGCTTCATCACCTACAAAAGCGTAAGGCAAACAAGCGCCTCCCGTAATGATCGGCTTCGGTTCTAGAATATCTAATAAATTATTTTGAATTCTTGAATAGAGTGTACTGTCTTTAAAAACTGATGAATCCGAGCTCATCTCACAAGCACCAACATCTATATATTTAAACAAGTAGTTCGAATCGCAAACTGCCAGCAGTATAATTAAGAAATATTTCTTATAATTAAAGTAAGAAGATCCCCTGTTCGGGGGTTTAATGATTCGAATGTGTTTCCCGTCAATAGCACCTAGACAATTTGGAAAGTTATCCTTTTTATCAAAACCTGTAACAATATCTTCCCATTGACTCTTTGTTGGTTCTGATATAAAACCTTTTTTTAACACAGTCCACAAAGTTTTGCACACTTCTTCTACTATTCCCCTTGCTGCTGAAGATCCACATATGTACGAGTAAAATAATTCTTGAAAAGATATACCACTTCCCAAATACCTGTAACAAACAGTTTTTTATAATAATTTGTTTTTTTTTCGGTATGCAGCTATAGAAGCGGTGGAAAAATTTGCGGGACTGCTTTAATAGAGAATTAAGGAAAGGTAAATCTGCTAGAAGCGGGTCTGCGGCTTCAAAATCTAGGCAGTATTCCTATTTTAATCAATTGTCATTTTTAATGCGGGTCAGTCATAAGAAAAATACAGAAAGTAGCATTGAAAATGTATATATGCCCGACTCAGAACACACGCAACGTGAAGATGAAATGACATTTCATGACAATATATCACAAATTATAATGAGTAAAACTTCAAAAAAAAACATAAAAATTGTGATGAAAATGACGAGTTAATAGAAAAATTAAAAACACGTATTGAAAGTAATTTAAGTAATAATACCCCAACAGTCAACGATATGCTCTTTTTGCAATCACTTCACGAGGATTTGAAAAATATCGACGATAATTATAAATTAGATGCGAAAACCGATATAATGAATGTAATAAAAAAATACAAAAGACTTCCTCGATATTATCATGAAAATTCTTTTTATGAAGTTCCTCATTATCAATCAAACACTACATATCATGGAGGGCCTACCTAGCACCAGTAACAGAGTTGATACTATACCAACATTTCAACCGCAGCAAACTGACTTGTCGCCAGCTACTCCGGCCAGTACCATTTCTCAGGACTCTGTTTTATCTGATGTAATTGGCTTGTTGGAGCAATAAAATTAATATTATATTTTTACCTTCCAAACTGCAGGAGGTTTTCTGACACAAACATAAATATACGTACCTTAATGTAAGATCTAGTCGTTCCTCAGATGGTATGTTCTTTCTCATTACAGTGTCATTCTTATTTATGTGACTTTTTAAAACTTCTAACAAAAATCAAATATGCTTTTAGACATTCGAAAATAGTTAAAAATCTTATCATCGTGGTTTTTCAAATCTCTATACAACAGAAAGACTTGACCTTTACTTCGATCTTCTATGAGTGGATGAACCCAATAGGTTCTATTTATGCGCCGCCGCTTTTTTCTTCTCAATAGCAACCAGAATCCCAAAATAATTTTCGTAGTCGTTTGTGACGACAATAAAGTCGCCGCGTCGTCGGAAATTACGACTCAGCGACGACGAGCGGTCGTTTATTCAGCGACAATTAGCCCATGTGTGTTAAAACAGATTGTAGCTCAAAAGACGTTCGTGTGTTTTAGCTCTTAGTCATATTAAAAGCACAAAGTTATTACCGGGAAATTTTGCGAGATCATACAAACTGCTGTGGAAATCCTTACACCAAGCATTATTTAATTTTTAGGCCTGGAAACTCATAACTGAATTTAAGTAATATCGAGATAATTGATATTTCGAATAATTGAAATACAATAATATTCTTGCAGAAATTGAAAATAACGTCCAAAATTGATTAATTTACTACAGTCTTTTTTTAATTGCCGTAGAAATTTTTACAAAATATCTGTTCCATATTAGAGTACTCATGAAGAGTGTAGAGATTACGAATATTTTAAGTAAGTATTTCGCCTACTATTAACTTTGAGTTAAGAAAGACATATATATGGTTATTAATTTCCGATTTCAACTTCAGTTGTAAATAAAGATTAATTTGATATTTTTAGATAATGGCGTTGGTTGAATATTTAAATAAGAGTCAAATATTACTTATTTTCCAAAACAAATGAATTCAATATTATACATGAGAATAAATATTAAAAAATGGAAAATCATACTTGTCAAGTAAGCTCTAAATTAGTTAAATTTTATGATCAAATCTGTGTTGTCATTTCTTTCTTTTTTATGTCAGGCACAGCCATTTACATAATAGATGCAACCCACAAATTAAGTTAGTTTTTTACAATAAATATTATTTTATTTCATCTGAAACTACCGAGCTAAAATTGTTATTATGACTTTATCTATTTGAAAGTCAGTTTCGTGTTTCAGTTCGATACAAGTATAATATATAATAAAAAAGCAGAAAATAAACTTTGATTGGGGAGCAAAAGATTAGTCTTTTGCTATTTGGAATAAGTTTTGAAAATTTTTGAGTATATCAAATACAAAACCAACGTATGAGCGACTTAAACACAGTGAACATATATACACTTTGTTTAAAGGCCTTTTTTTAATATTTGTGCCTTACCTGCGAAATTATGGATGAAAAATTACATTTTTTTATTCTTGTAATTCAACAATTACAAGAATAAAAAAATGTAATTTTTTTTCTCGTACAAAACACTAACCGCGTGTTTACTTTCTTTTGTAACTACGAGCGGTAGTTAGTAGGTAGGTTGTCATATGATACGAAAGCATAACAAAATAAAAAGTTATATTTATTTAAAACTTGTATAGAAATGATATTAAATAAATGAATATAAAGAGCACGCACGCACGCAAGCGTGTATCTATTTATATATAATGCAATATATCTATTTATGTAAATTAGATCAAGCATTTCGTGACATTGACAACTTTCGGCAATTTATGTTTACAAAATTTCTCGTTTTATTATATTATAACGCAATATATCTATTTATGTAAATTAGATCAAGCATCTCGTGACATTGACAACTTTCGGCAATTTATGTTTACAAAATTTCTCGTTTTCAGTATTTTATGACATCCAACCGATGGTTTTAATAAATTCATTAATATTTGTCGGTCAAGTCTCTGAACTATTTTCGCCTATATAGTATACGTATAAATCCTAAATGCACATAATATTTATAGCTACAATTACTAGATATAAATTTACTCTAAACGCGCGTGAGTCATTCAAATACAAGTATTTACCTCACTGTACTTAATCACCCAACCGATTTTAACGCCCGATTTAAGACACAGATAAAAAACAGGTTCACACTGGACCAAATGCGATCGAAATGTACGTGTTACCTGCGGAACGGTTTAACTAATAAAGACGCACTGCAGAAATTCGGGAAGAAACGGAAGGTGGTTACTCTGCGTCGTACATGTAGCTATGGTAATATAAAAAATGATGCGAAACATTTCATCTATTCCGTTTTAAGCAAGACGAGACTTTATGTCTATTTTATTGCCGTACATTGAATCGTAATATTTATAAATTTGAATTTCTTGTCAAAGTCTAGAGCAGGACTTATTTTATTATTGACTTATTTGATATAGGTGTGTGTATGTGCGTGTGTACGTGTTTGCGTATGTGCATGTGTTCGTGTGTGCGTGTATATATGTATATGTGTATGCACGTGCGTGCGCGTGTGCGTGTTTGTGTGTGTGTGAATTCAGATGATACCTCTAGAGTCGAAAAGAATAATCTGACGTAAAATATCGTTATAATCGTCTTAATCTACCAGATGTCCTTAAGTAAGTGATGTAACGAATTGTGTAATAAAACGGCTAAGAATTAAAGCGGCGCCCCCTTGTTCTAGGTGAACAAATAAAAAAAATGCCATCAAGATGAGCACCAAATTAAAAGTCTCGATCTACATATTCCAAAGATGTATAATATGTTTTATAAATAAATAAGTTAGTTAAAGGTTAGATGTTTAAAAACTCGCAATGCTTTATTGATTAGAACTCGCAATGCTCTATTGATTGAATCATGGCTCTTCGTTAATGTTCGAACTAAAAATGCCGTTTTTAACTTTAAATTGTTATCGTTAAAATCCTCTACTTTAATAATGTAAAATTGTGTAATTTTAACTAGTAAAACCTTATAATATTTATGGAATTGTCGATGTAGGATTACAACTTACACTTGACAAAATTTTCACATCTGATATCAAAAACCATAATTCTAACTTCATTGGCCCTTTCCATATTGTAAAAAACCGTTCACTTTGAACTTTTACGAAGACCTTTTGGTCAAAATATATATGTCAATGTAATTACAGAAATCAAATAAAAATAATAAAGAACCAAAAAATCTAAAAAGCTAATCGTGACTATTTATAACGCTGAGATAATGTTGAGCCAAAGTTCAAAATCTTAGTGATGTCGACTGTACTTTTATATTAAATTAAACATACTTTTTCTTTATGTCATGCATTACGTACGCATGAAATATTAGCATAATGTTTCATGAATGACAAAAATTAAAAAAAAGAAACAGAAATAGCGTAATTTATGGTGCAAAGTCCTCTTTAAGTTGAAAGATAAATCTATATTTTAACTAGTAAACTAGGAGAAATTACTTAGCTGAGATAACTAACCTTTTAATTTTGTTATAAATACTATAATTGTAAATAATTTTCGAACATTCAAAAATATCTATTTAGCTGGAAGGGGGCGCTAACAAACAATTTTCATTTAATCTAATTCCTGTATCGGAAAAGTTTTCACAATACGCGATGGGGTATGCAAATGAAATAATATTCAACCCCATTTTACGTGTAAGAGTGGTACTCTAAAATAACTTTCATAATAGTCTCTCATAAATTTGCACTCGTTATAAATAAATAAAACTATGCCAAATGTTGGCTTTACAGAACTAATAGCCTATGAGTAAAACGGTTAAGTGACATACAGATGGTCATGGTGGTTAGTGTGACATACAGATGGTCATGGTGAAACTAAGAGTTCCAAATTTGGCTATTGAACCCTAAAAATGAGATAATTATTACGATGTTCCTAATTTAATGTTTGTTACTACATATAATTTTCAACGAAATTTTGGAAACATGAAGGAATCGATAACTTTCAGAATGCTGAATTCATCGATAAGCTCAACGAAGCTGGTTAATTCTGGAAAACGCTTAAGCTTTACAAAGTATGTTTACGTTTGTCACTTAACTGTCATCCTCATCAAGACCTAACCTAAACGTATCCACGCAAAAAAAACTTTACTTGTTTTATCAACATAAAAGTGGGTTTATATGATTAATATATGTATTGCTTAAACATGTTTGTTGCCTATATTTTAATTATGATGTATTTGGCTATGTGTTACATATTCTCGACCTCCATATTTTTATAAGTTTGTTGTTTAGAATAAAAAAAACAGTTACTGTGTGTATAATTTATTAATAATAACGACAATACTGAAAGCATTTTCTACTTGCCTTTTTTTTTAATTGACTATAATAAAGTTTTGTTATCCCTCCTTCTAGTTTATTCTGGTAACCATATTCCTTTTTTATTAAAAATGAACGTACCTAATATATTGTAATACAAATTTACGATAACACGTAAATTATTCAACACGCAATTACTTTGAGAAATGAGATCAAAAATTAAATTAAATTTCTTAAAAGAAAATTTCTTATTTTGAAGTGAAACGTTAATCACATAAAATCGCGAACACACATAGATATGAAGGTGAATATTAAAAAGGCTTCTTGGAAAATTCTCTACGGATGAAAAAAATGTAATGTTCTCATATTTTCGCCATTGGCATACAAGTCTTTAGGCTGTTACGAGGTCGGGGATATACACAAGTTAAATATCTTACTGTAAAGGAAAATTGTTACCGGTTTTAACGTTGTTTCGTGATTTTTAATTTGATAACATTATATTTCCGGTTTAAATATATTTTTTCTTGCTGAATAACGATTAGTTAGTAATACAAATAACACTGTTGTCCCATCTATATATTATATGTTTTGTTCATTCTTCTAACTAATATTCCAGAAATATATCATTTTGCATTAATTTAATCAAAAATATGTCCATAGTTATTGTCTTTTATAATTATTTCATTAAATATATTCATATGCATTTTTAAATAATAAAAATGCATATGAATATATTTAGTATTGTGCAAAGAGAAAGTATAGAATTTTGGGATTGGAAATGCAGTTCTATTCATTTAAATTTATTTCCAAAAACAGTCCATACGTAAACTGCACCCTTAAGCTCATTTAATAGTATTTTGGTATGCTACCCTAAAATAATTTAATGTTTCTCTAGTTCTCCTAAAATAATATAAAATTTTCCTCTTTATTTTTATTTAACTTTCGCAAGTAAAACATGGATAACCCTATTACATTTAATAGTCTGCACATGAATACTATAACCAAAGTTTTTCAACCGCTTTTACAAAAACATATTGTTTGGGTATATTAATAGTTATATTGGAAAAGTTATGAAGTTATGAAGCAGGAAAGATCAACAAAATAAATTGCTCTTCAAATAAAGTATTTTAACTACAAAATAGGTGAAATTGAATTAACCTTTACTTCAAAAAAATACCGTACGTACAAATAAAAATATGTGAAACATCCTATCCAGTATGATGAAATAACCTTCTTGGAATCCGATTGTAAATCATATTTATATGTACCTAATTTATGTTGTTTACCTTTCATTAAAATTTAAATAATACCAATATCCTGCAATCTTCAAACGGATGGCGCTGTGTCTATTTAAATTGCTATGATGTGGTTTGTCAGCACGGATTGACCTGACTTTTTTATATTTTCTTACTCTAATCATCCGAATTTCGAACTTCAAAGTCGAAAAGTAAGTCCTTAAAATAAAACACATTTAAATCAACATGACTATTTACTATCGACCCCAAAACCAACAATAATATTTTATTTCTAATTTTTTAAGTTTTGGTTCATATGTTATCGGAGGTATCCAAAGGAAAAATTAAACTTTGTCAACCATTCACCGCGTTGGTGAAGAGCAGACCACTATTGAAGTAATCCAAAATCGGCCAAAATTTCAATTTTGTTATGATTAGCATTAAGCACAGCAAAACGTGATGTTTTCTTAATGTATTAACAATAGTGAGACAAATAACGTAATTATATTATCAGTCTCAATTCTTTACCTGTATACTTAAGAATAACAATATATACTTGTAGTTTTTGCCAACAAAATTTTTACTTTTTTATTATACAAATAACTTAATTTTCTCCTTTTTTATTTCAGAACAATAACATGTAGAAAAGTTTTATTTTTTAACGCCCGTGATGATCTAACAATTAATTAAACGCCACATCAAACACTCAATTTTGAAATACTAATTCCTTGTGATTGTTGCAAGGTCGTCTTTAGGTAAAACAAAATATTTAAAACAATATGCAAATGAGCGAAGTATAAATTAAAAGCGTATGATATTAGCACTTGGACATATTTTTGACGTGAATACGTCTTTAAATTTGCTACCATAAAAAATTAAACTACACCACTGGATAGCTAAAGGATCAAAGAATTCATTACGGTATGTAAAAACAGTCGCATCACGCGCGGTGGAGGGGGAAGCGCCGCCATTTTGAGGTTATTTTGCTGCGTATCGAGATTTGCAATTAGTATAACTTTTGATTCGGAAAAGCTACGATGTTCGTTTAAGTTTTAATAGTCAGCTGTCATCAAAATCTATCGATTGTATATAAAACATTAGTTTGAAGTAGTGACAGTGAATATAATAAGATGTTACAATAGAAAAATATTATCAAAAATATATAATATCGGCCTATACGCTATTGTAACACAATAATTATTTGTTTCCTTGATTTTATCCTAAATACATAAATAAAAATATTTTATTTAAAAATATAACCCGTTACATAGACGTATTCACATACAAAACACGGGCCGTTTCCATGACATAGCCACATCCAATTTTTTTTTATTTGGTGTACAGCTTTTACATTCGGTTAAATAAACTACAATGTATATTATGCAAAAAAGTAAAGCCACTACTTAACCTCGCATGCTGAGTGCTCAGCATCAATAAACTACATTATCCCTTAAACCGGACGGGAGTTTGAAACGGGTTGGGATTTTCTTTTTTAAAAAGTTTCTTTAATAAGGAAATAAAGATGAAACGTAAATTACTTTACCAAAATGTACTTTCTACCCGGGGAACGTAGTGGTAAAGCAACGGTATTTCTCAATCATTTTTTGTAGGACCAAAATTTTCATATCAATTAAAAATTTTGCTAGAAAAATTATACATTATCTCATTTACCAGAGTATTTACAAATTCTATAATCTTGGAACTAGGGAGGGTAAATTTCTCTTAATTTCTATGGAGGATAAATCTTTTGATTACCCGTTTCAGAAACCTTATTTTATAGTACTAACTACTTATTCAGGTCAGATTCATTTTATGATATGAAAATAGGAAATTGAAAATTGATTTTCTTACGCTTCTTTGGAAAATTAAAAGTTGACCTTCTTCCGAAATTAAAATAAATTTGGTTCATTATTTTCAGAGTTATTTATTTTGGGCAACTTGATGATCCTCTCAGATTTCTGTTTAATAATTTTAAGATATTGAACATTACCTAGTGGAATCAGTATGAGATAAGTATTGGGGTTCAACATTAGGATGTCAAGTAATATAACACTCGATACAACTGAGTATTAGGAAAAAAGGTATTGTTTAGAATATAACATATTAATTCATTTCATTATATTTGAAGAAGATCTTTTGTGAATATTTTTAAAATTTAACAGTTCAATAACAATCGCGAATATCCCCTCAAGGCATGAATATGAACTTTCTCGTATATATTCTAATTTTGATCGTTTAACGTTCAAGGTATAACCAATACAATATTTTCCTTACTACTACTACAATATTTTCTGATGTTTGAATTCAAAGTTTTTCAAAAGAAGGGAAAAAGTGCCGGTTTATTAAAATCTTAATTACACAGGCCTGCAAATTTGACCTTTTTTTCCTCTTAAAGATTTTATGACTGATTTTGGGATATTTTGGGGCGCTAGTTACGAATACGTAATCTGTTTTTCTCCAATTGGTTCTGATTTTTCAGAAGTGAAACTATGAAAAATAGACAAAAAAAATTGGGTGTTGCTGTATCATGGACACGGCGGTGTGTTGTACGTGAATACGTCTATGTAACGGGTTATATTTTTTAAATAAAATATTTTTATTTATGTATTTAGGATAAAAGCAAGGAAACAAATAATTATTGTGTTACAATATCGTATAGGCCGACATTATATATTTTTGATAACATTTTTTTGTTCTAACACCTTACTATATTCACTGTCACTACTTTAAACTAATATTTTATATACAATCGATAGATTTTGATGACAGCTGACGATTAAAACTTAAACGCGAACATGGTAGCTTTTTCGAATTAAAAGTTATACTAATTGCAAATCTCGATATGCAGCAAAATAACCTCAAAATGGCGGCGCTTCCCCCTCCACCGCGCGCGATGCGTCACTGTTCTCGCTTATCGTAATGAATTTTTTTGATCCCTTAGCTATCCAGTGGTATAATTTAATTTTTGATGTAGAGGATGGATTCGAAACTGTAACGCTTTTTGAATTGCCGCCATATGGTAGCAAATTTAAAGATGTATTCACTTCAAAATATTCTATCTTGGTTTTTTAGAAACCTTAAGAACATTTCACAATCGAGTATAACTAAGAGCGTGCCGTGTTATTAATCACCATTCTAAATTGACTATCGACGAAACTATGTAGTGAAATCATGGCAGAAGTTAAAATCAAATTGCGTCATTGCTTGCTTCATGAATTTCAATCTGGCCATGCTCATACTCAATTGTCAGCAGAAGCCATGTGCAGCATATGTCAGAGGATACAATGATGTCTCTGAATCCACTCCAAGTCGATTTCTGGCTGATTTTAATATCGACCAATATAAATACCTAATTGAAAATTGACATAGATTTTTATCTTAGACTTGTTACTCAAGTTGAATACCTACACAGGATAGTAGAAAAATATTTAGACAACTTGGACCAAGTTAATAACTGGATTATCTAGATGCTACGTGAGTTGTGTCATGACTCACTCAATTGTTGAGCAGACATGTATACATATGTTTGCTCAACAATTGAGTGGAAAGTTTATGTCTTTAGCGTACTTTCTAGTTGCACGTTTTAATGGTAACTTTTCACTGGGTGTGAAGACTGAATAATGTACAGTTATTGTACTTATAAAAAAAATGGTTGGTCAAAAGAATTGACCAAATAGGAGCCAAATCATTAATCCCGCCATAAAAAATAATGTATCAGTGGTATTCATGGAAATATGTAAATACTTTCTAGTAATGAAATTAAATATACTTGTAAATACTTCCTAGTGCTATAATAGTGGTCAATGCTTCCTAGTAATAAAACGATCACTACAAGGCTGCACTACAGTAAGCTTCAAACTAGGACTTGAACTCCATTATAATTATCCATAGAACGACAGTTTTCTTTCTGCGTGATAATGTCTCCCAAGAAAAATGGCAAGAATTACATTATAAAATTAAAAGGGTTTTATTCAAAAATTGTTCTAGATCCCTATTATTCGCAAGACCCGGTGACATCTGACTTGTGTCTATTTAAAACATTAAATAATGCTTTGTGTCAAAAACTGAAAATTTGTTAATGATATTTTCAATTTAAAACTTATAAGTTTATATTTTGATACTGGCCAAAATATATAGTCGATAATGATTTTACATATGCTACTTATGATTAGTTATAATAGACTCAGAAAGAGTAAATTTTTTTTCCAAATGCTCTATATTTATTAGGTTTTCTCGATGTCAACAGTAAATTAATTGACGTTAAATATCGTGGTTTTCTCTGTTTGTATACTTAATATAGAACAAACTTAAAGTTTCTCAGATATAGAAAATATTTCTTTTTTAAAAAACGAAAAAAACTTGTTAGTTAATCATCTAAATTTGTTGACTTGATTTTTCCGCAAAGTAAAATCGGTCGATTAAAAATAATTTTTAATGTTCACTTAAAATCAAGGCGTGTCTTAAATCAAAATATACATAGTGTACATTAAATAAATCCACTAATTAAATAACTGGATTGTTTTTCTATGGAATAAAAATGTAGGTATATATAACCTAAATAATAATGACAATCAAAGAAAATCTATAAGCAATTTCTGGAAAGATTTACTGGAAAACAAAGTAGACTAACAAACCGTAATTATTGAAGTGAAACTTCTACAAACGCGATGAGAGTAAAATTGTCAAGTTCGTAACGTGTTTCCTGCAATATGTTTATGACGTCAGAATGTAGCAAACTTATTGCAAGAAGGACGGAGAATACGTATTTAGCTAACAACTTAGGGAGACAGGTGAACAGGATAGAAGAAGGAAAGAGGTTTTGTACTTTATCTCTGTCAAAAGTAAACTGTCAAAACTTTGTCAAGTATACATAGACCCGAAAAGAAACACAACTGGCGCTCAATTTTGCTACATGCTGGTCTGTGCGTCACGTAGTAACTTTGGGTCAAAAGTAACTGTCAAATTTTGTAGATTTATTTATCTATTTAAGATTGATTTATTCTTAATTTTGGATGTACTTTACATACACCCTTCAGCAGTATTTTGCGGTTTTCTGATAATGGCATCGCGACTATGAATATTTTATCAGTTATTGACGTCGATTTGTAACAATATTTTGGTTACAAATCTTCTTAAACGGATTTAGCACATTCTGTGAACTTAAAAATATATATAATAAGTTTATTTTTTAAATATTTAACTCGATGTATTTATCCTGCCTTTAAGCACGTATGCATTTTTAAAGAATACGCATGGGCATGTGCTGTATGTATTTAAACCGTGAGTAATTTTCATAGTTAATTACTATTTACTTCCTTCTGTCTCTCTCTCTCTCTGCCATCCCCTACAAATCTAGATTTATATCGTCAAAGAAGTTTTGCTTCTGTCATGTTTATTGAGTTGCATGCGAATTTTTTACATAATATGGTGTTTTTTACACCACATATTTGATGCGATATTCTTTGTCTATATTTGATCATCATCGATATATAATTTCCCTTTTATAAAACAATTATAGAAACCAATTTTATTTTTTCTGAATAAAATTGATTTTGTAATATGAAAAGAAAAAAGAATATAAAAGCGGCCGTAGAAAACAAATTATTTTATTTAGAAAATTGAAAAACAAAATTTTAAAAATAGAAAATTAAAAAAAGAATTATTTTATTTAGAAAATTTAAAATTTTTATTGTTTTATCATAATTAAATATTGTGCATCCCTGCGTCTACTTTTTTTTCACAATTGTGCAGCAAACGAGTCTTTCTTTTATTCTCACATCCTTTATAATGGAGAAATTGGTACACAAAGCGGTTCAAGGATTTTTTAACATGCGTCTCCAGCATTTCTAGCGAATCGATTTTGCGACGGTCTTTTTTGATCTGATGGTCCAGGTTTCAGCTACGTATAAACAAATTGGAAAAAGGAGACATTTCATTAGTGAAACCTGGATATTTTTCATTATTCGTATGTCCTTCCAAATCCTATTCAGCTTCTCAACAGTAAATCTTCTGATGGCACACCATCCTTCGATTTCCTCTTTGAATCATCCAACATTAAACACAGACGAATCGAGGTAAATGTAACTTTACTTGTACCATTTCACAGTGGGTAATGTTCGATGGGTTTGTTATCGTACGACCTGCCCTATCAACTATTATAATTTTCGTCTTTTCTCTATTAATAGCAAGTACAAAATTGAAACTGATGTTTCTAGACGATGTAGGAGTGCTTTTATCGCTTCTTCATCTGTAACAAGAAGGGTCGTTGTCGTATGTATTGGGTTTGGTTAACCACATCGTATACGGCCTTCGACAGCGCGCTGTATTGCGGGGACCCGGGTTCGATTCCCGGCAGCTTGTCGAGAGGAGCTGGACTAGTGTTCTGGTTGGCCGTAAGAGATTGTTCCTGTAGCAATAAATCCACTTGATGTTTCAATTTTATACTTTAAAGTATATAAATAATTTAAAGTGAATAGTGGTGTCATCGCCATGTCTCAATTACGTCGGAGACGTATCAATAGGCTCCAAGCCGCTAGAAAAGTGTAGCTATAAAATAATAGTGCGAAGAGTATGCACCCCTGTCGAATACTGACCTCCGCTCTAAAGCTCTCAGAGTCAACTTCACCTATTCGAATAGCTGCTGTTCCATCTGTATAAAAGGTCTTAATAAGGTATATGAGGTGTTTGGATGCATCTACCTCAGAGAATATTGGCCAGATTTTTTTTCCATTTAGCAGTTTTAACAGCTTTATAAAAGTCCACAAAATAGAGAAAAAACATAATATTGAACTCTATTATTTTCTAGGATTTGCCGCGTTAGGAGGATTTGTTTTCGGGTTCATCTTCCTTTAACACAGCCAGTTTGTTCAGGTGAAATTTATGGTGAGAGTTATGAGAGAAATCAGTCTGAAATTGCTACATTTTTGGCGAAGCCTTTATTATGTAAGGGCATAAAAAGAGAATGGGACAATTCATATGGCCACTTCTCAGTTTTATGTGATTTATTTTCTCATAAATTGAGTAGTTTTATTCTAAAACTGCTCGCCTAAATTTATGAAAATTACTAAATCTAAAATTATGAAAATAAAGAAGCCCTTTGATTGAAAGACATAACTTTTTAAATGATACACACGTATCATTGAAAAAGGATTTTTATGAAAAATAAAAAATTATTTTACATAATTTCAATTTGTTAAAAAGTTATTCCAAAACATCTAGGAAAATGGCGTATCTCTCTCCACATCTCTGAAACTACTGAGCCAGAAACCATGAAAAAATGTGATCACAAGGCGTGAATACTCGATTGTGTGAATAGCGATTGTCCTGAATCTTATAATTTTTGAAATATGCACCATGCTTATAAGCTTTGAATGAAATATATATATATATATATATATATATATATATATATATATATATATATATATAATATATATATATATATATATATATATATATATATATATATATATATATATATGTATCAGTTTTACATTGTGAAATATTAATATTAGTAATACTATAGTATAAATACCATGTGAACTTAAAAGTTTATAAGTGCTGAAATATGTACTGAATTCCCGTAGAGCGAGTTGTTGTACTCGTATTTGCTAAGCTTTTTAACTTTACCAAAAGATAATTATTATAAAGTAGTAAGAAAAAATATAATGAAACGTATATATCGAAACTAAAAGCAAATTTATTGTGAAATATTTTCCACTGAAGTTAGTTGAATAAATAAAAAAACATAAAAAAGAAATAAAATCGAATTACAATAACCAAATTACATCAATTAAAATTTTCTTTTTGTATCCAGTAATCAAAGTATAATTGTATTTTATGATTTTACTTTTCATGCCTCTTGGAGATTCATTTTCTAACATAGCGTACCTTGGAAAGTAGTTAATCTTCTGTTAATCTTGAAGTCAATCTCGTCTTAAAATATTTATAATCACAATTAAGATTTTATTTTCTTCTTAAACTTTTGACATCATTACCCGTTATATATACAGAGTATTTGAGTTAATCTTAAATAAATGTCAACTTTTCATTATTCGAAATAATTGCTTTGGAGTAAAATAAATTTCCCTATATAATATTGTTATTTGTGTGACTTTTAAGGTTCCGTACCTCAAAAGGCAAAAAAGGAACCCTTATAAGATCACTTCGTTTTCCGTCTCCCTGTTAATGTTTACGTCAAGACCGTTTTTTCAGGAACGCGTAGAGATATCAAGTCGAAAACAATATCTAATATTAACTAAATTTACAGTCACTTGGAGCTGTAAAAAAAAGCTTGTAAGTGAAAACAATCAAAAGTACACCAAAAATTTGGTCATTTATACCGTATTTTTGACACTCGCAAATAAATCAAAATATATGGGGTACTTCCTATTGACCTAGAATTATGAAATTTAGCATTAAGCAAAGTCCCACAGCACAAGTAAAGGGAAAAATCCGAAATTGGTTAATTTTTAATTACATTATGTAACAATTTATTTTAAAATGCACTGGTGAAAAATGTACTATGCAGTATATTTACAGACTACAAAAATTACAAGTTTATAAATAGTTTAATAGGAATATTATGTACCATTAAATGTTTATAAACACCTAAATGTGTACAGAACCTCCGTAGTACCGGTTATACTCACGCTATAGTTTTTTTTCTAAATGGTACAGTATTTAGAAATGTTTTTAAACCTATCTAAACCAGCCTTATGATTTAAACTTAAATATAAAGATAAAAAGTTACTGCACTATGCGGACAAATATAGGTAGTGTTTTACCCGGTTTCTGAACTAAAAAAATCGTATATACCCAACTTTAAAATCCTCGTCGTATTCCCATATTTCTTTTCCGGAAAAATAAGTTTTATATTGCATTTTTTCACCTTTTATACAGGTATTTAAATAATGGATCCGTGCGTATTACTACCTTTTTTTTGCTGAAATCTGTCTGAAGTGTATTGTACATAAATAATTTCGAGTGTTTTATCTTATATTGTGTTATATTCTTTGACAATAATCGTCAAAAAATTGTAATTTTAATTTAAAATATTAATTTAACTTTAATATAAGTGTTCGACAAATTGATTTTCAAAGGATAGGACCACTCTTTCAAAAGAAATTCAATCAAATACAAGTCTGTATTGGTATGGATGAATATAATACAAAAGAATGTAAAATATTTGAAGCCTACGACGTAAAGTACCAAAAACTTGTAATGTGTTTTATGTAAGTTCTTTGTTCACAGCAACAAACTTCAAGACGTTTCTGAAGATATTTTGTTCCTCCATATTTTACACTTAAAATGTTTATTGTGTTCATGCTTATGAAAACTAATTGCTTGCACATATTTCCAAAAGTATGATGTTCCGCGATACGAGTGTTATAAAAATAATATCCTTGTCGTAAACAAATAACAGAAATAAGAAAAAACTTAAGTTTTCTTTAATACCGTCTAGATAATAAATTAATTGTAATTTGGTACTGAATTCTTAAAATAATTTCACTTCCCTTATTAAAAGACGAAACGATTTTGAATGAAAAGTTATTATATTAAAATCAACGAACATAATAAAGCATTTAATATACGACTTATATTAGACTCTCACCGAACTCAGTTTTGTAGTATCACATCAACATAAATCAATTGCAAACAAATTGTTAAATTGAACTGTAAAAAACGCTTGTAATATTTATTCGGTTAAAAGCCCATATTTACTCACTAGTGGAGAATTTTATCTAATAGCGCCAATTACGCTAATATCAAATCTTTATTGCAATTAAAATTAATTTATTTTTGTCATACATTTGAAATAATTATTTAATATAAAATATGCTGAATTCTTTGTTAATTAAACCAAATCATTTCTCCAACCAGCAAAATTCGTTTTTCAGATTTTTTGTTAAACTGAATATTGATTGTTTCATTTAAAAAATATGATTCTGCCCACATTGTATGAGCAAAATGGTACACCTCTTTTAGTTTACCCCGTTAAATAAATTGTGTTAACATATATAGAAAACGGAATAAACTAATAAAACATTTAATAAATATGAGGTAACCTGGAAAACTATACTCCAAAGTTAGTCGCGGCCATCCTCTTATACATATACACCTAATCGGAGACCAAAATATTATTGTTGTATTTAATGACATAGTTTACTTAATTGATAAACTAAATAGCAAGGGATAAGTAGTTCTCTTTTTATAGATATAACCTTTGTTATTAGATTTTATGTTCGCTAATTTTGTTTGTCTTTAAACTATTCGTACATGACCATTTTCAGTAATACTTGTGTAGTCGAAACGGTTTCCCTGGCAATATATCTTCGGAAAATAATTATAAGATATTTGAATCGCAAAGATTTTTATATATTTTTGTGAAAACAAAAAACAACAGACCTGTCACGTATGCTTTGAATCGAATTGTATAATATTATAATTTATTTAGTCTTTTATTAACCAATATATATTTTTGGTAATAATTTAATGATGTTAAACTTTACACGTACCATCTAATTTTAAAATCTATAATAAAATAATAATTGATTAACCATAATTTTGTTCTTCATTTCTTTATAGATACTAAATAAAATCTACAATGAATATTTAAAAACAGAAATACACTATAATATTAGGAGAAAAAATAGATATAAAATCAGACCTAATGTCAAATGAATACAAATATTGTAATACCACACTTAAATGTTTTGAGAGTTAGTACTTAGGTACTGAGAAAGAAACCTAAAACAATAATAACAATGTGCTGCAATATTATATGCTACGTTATACGCTAATACTAAAAGACCTAGGTAAATAATATGAAATGTATTTTTCCTTGGAGTATTTTAATTTATCAATAAAATTGGACACTCGACAGAAAAAGCAATAAAAAGTGAATAAAAACATCCACTTTAGCAAAAATAAAAGTTTTACACTTTAAAGAAAATAAAAGGTTTACTCTTTAAAGAAAATCCAGAAAGACTCTTAACATTATAAATATAACCAACCAGTTTACTAAAAAATTGACACAGTAGCTTTTAGTCGACGAAATTGAGATTTGCAAGTTAACGTCTCTCGATTGAGCAATTCATTGAAAAAAAAAGCAAATACAAACATTTAGTTTGTAAAAGTTACTAAAAGTACAAACAAAATAACAAAATACTTACCGTGCAAAGCAAATTTAAATAAACTAAACACAGATTAGATTTGTGAAGTTAATACATTACCTAAAAACCTCTTTGATCAATAGTTTATTTCAGGAAATACTGCTGAAAAATCATTTGAACTTGACTGAAGGTCGCTCAAACTCTGTGTTTCTAATGAAAGGCTGAAGTAAAACTATTGTGATTGCTTATAAAGTATTTCAACAGTCTTTGAAAGAAACTTTTACGAAATTTCTCAAAAGACGAATAGAAAATACAAAGTACTACTTCATTAAGATACAACACTGCATATTTTGCTGGACACAGCCAGTAGGTTATAGGTGTTTAAACAGAGTTTTGAAATATTATTACACATTGACTAAAGTATAATGTATGAAAACAAAGGGTGGAAACCGATTTCTTACAGTTAATTTAGTCTTTTTTTTATCTCGTCTTTCAAGTGATGTTTTGCTATTTGCAAGTAACGAAAAAATAATGTAACAGTGTCAATTAAAACATGAAGGAGTGTTGTTAGATTTCTAGTACAGAATGTAAATAATAATTTCCAATTAATTAATATAATAAATAAAAATATAAATATAAACAAGTCGAAAAATTACAGCTCAAATACGTAAACACATTTAAAGATGATCGATAGATTCATTTCAACCAACAATTCCAAATGCAATTATATTATGTAATGCGTTATACAAATGTAATGCGCTAGTCAGTCGTTGTATTTTTAAAGCTGTAGGTTAGCCTTCCAATATGATACAATTTTATATTCTTCAAACGCTTTTTTATAGATCGGTACGTGGCTTCAAACCTCTTCGTATCTATTATGTGCAGTTTGTATGTCTGAGTAAAGGATATAGGGTGAAAAGTATTTAGATATTGTAAAAGTATTAATAATTAAACTATTACTATTAATAATTAACAATATATACGGTACAACACACAACTCAACATGTAACTAAAATTAACACTTATAATCAGTAAATTTAATACAAAATTATAAATAGATACCATTATATTGATTGTTTTAGATAATTCAGTAGTCTCTATAATTGACAAATTAAAGACAAGGGATACATTATAAATAACTTCGAAGCCTAATATTTCGAAAATAATACTCAGAAAATGATGACGCTTTAATAATCATAATTCATTCAAAACTTGGAAAGAATTATGGGTATTAAAATAATTCACGATATAACAAATATTGTCAAAATAATTTATCAAACAATTTTGTTTTCACATATTCACCAGAAGAATTTTAAACCTCTTGTGTTCTTGAAAATATTAAAATGTGTGAGCTGATTAATAAAATACACAAGTTTGAAATTTAGAAAATAATGTTATCTCAGAAAGTGTCAAAATATTCAAGAACTTTGAATTAATTAAACTACATCAAACTTAATTGATTGAAAAATTGAAAATAATTGATATTAGTAATTTATATCAAATACTTAATCTTTATTATACGAATCCAAGATACGCTTAATAATATAAGTTATATTAAACCTCTAGTGAAATTGTTAAGATTCAGGTGTTTCAAAAGCTCGTTTCGTTTGATTTAGCTGTACAAGTTCCTTTTTGTATTCTACAATGGATTAATCAGCTATAAACAATTACATTTTATCTTCGTGAACAATGTAAATGTAATGGAAAAGCTTTGACCTTTTACAGTTTAATAATTTACCGCGGCCAACTTTGTACAGTTCATACGACGTGTAGATTCTTGGATACGAAAAGTAATTTCTAACTTGAGAGTCTGAAATTAAGTTTAAGTCATTTCGCGTACATGTCTCATTTTTCCACGGCGACAAAGGGATAATCGGATCTTGAAGTAAGAGAAGAAATCTCGCAAAAAATATTATAAAGACAGTACGTTTTGTTTTGGGCAAGGAATGATGTACTTTCATGTGAGTAGAGAAAATATTTGAAATAAATATTTATCTATAAGCTGTTTTCTTGTAAGTATGCTTATATAAAACCAAGTAAGATATAACAATTGACTATTCTAATTTCTGACAATATACACGAAATACAAACAATTTTCTCTTTATAATTTTATTATTAAGCTTCAAGAAAGTTTTTATTTTTTTTGCAAAATCCTATTAACAGACAATTTAAAACAATTATTTACTTGGGGTAAAATAAATTTGACCCAATATTCTTATTTTTTCCTGAAAGACCCTTATTGATTTTTGTCATGCATGTATTATTTCTTTTCTTTTTATCGATAATAACTGCCTTAGATATAATTAATTTTTTTTTAAATATTTAATATTAAATTATTTTTTTCCGAGTGTAAGTAAGAAAAATTATGTAAGCTCTTGCTATGTGTTGCCCTACAAAAACAGAAAATCGATTGCCTTAAAATAACTTTTATATTGTTTTCAAATATAACCAATACATATATATATATATATATATATATATATATATATATATATATATATATATATATAATATATACTAAATATTTTTTCTGTGGCTTGATTTTTGATGTTAACAAAATTTGAAATTGAATTCTTTATTTTTTATCTAACTTGTAATATATCTATACAACCCGAACTAAGCCGAGTAGCAATGCTTGTTCGCTTTAAGATATAAAAAATGTCATTATAGCAATAATGTGTACCTTACTCTGTTGTAACATTACGTTTGAGAAGTTTGACTATTCCAGTTCCAGTTTCTCTTCATGACCCTTATCAGCACACGTAACTTACATATCTGATGGACATTTTACTTTGGATGCAACATAAAGCCGTTTATTGGATACCCCAGTAAAATTTCTCGTGACCTTTTTTCCATTGTAAATGCCTCGCATTCAACGGATATCGTAATCAATCTCAGCACCAATGCGTAGGCAGCAGTTAATAGAGTAAATGTATTATGAACGAATTGCCTTTAAAAGGTGCTTAGCGAAGCATATGGTATTTTTAGATTATGTTTTTAATATATCACGATTTACTTAAAGAGTTTTTGATACCAAAAATGAGTATAGTAAGATAAGATGTGCCATCTTGATGTATGTGTATTTCTTGTAAAGTTAGTAAAGATATTGGCTCTACTTCATGTTGTATCCCATAAAAATGGGACCCTTATAATAACGATATAATGTTTTTTATGAATGAACCATGTTGATTTTCGTCATCGTTGCTTACTTCATCCTATTAAATTTTTACGAATAATTAATTAAATATCGTAGAAAAGCCATCAGAATTACACTTGTTTTTATTATATTTAGAGTATTTTTCTAACAGCAAGTAACGTTATGTGATGAAAGAGTTTTACATAGATTCTGTACAGATCAAAAACACATAACCTATAATTGTTATTGCTTTTATCTACATTATTGTTTTTCTTGCTTTTTCATTCTAATATATAAAACGGAAGGTAGCTTTTTACTAAATACCGTTTGCATTAGTGTCACTGCTATATTTGTATATGAATAGGTCTAAAAATTGTTTTGGCTGACTACTCTCAGCCAATGAAATTGAGTTTGATTTACTTGGATTAAAGTTACTAGGTTATACCTTTTGTTCCAGTGTTCGGCTTGAGCTACACATATAGAATATAATTTATATAGAAACTAGTTAAGAATCTTTTCACAGACAAAAATATTTTAATTCGAGATAAACAAATTATTTATGAAAATAAATATTCAAATTTACACAGTCAAATTACAACTTTTAGTGGTACGCTAGCATATATACTAACTTTTGCAAATAAATTTGTTTTAAAAATATAAGGCATTAAAAGCACAGAAATAAGTTTATATTTACAATAAAAAAATTTAAATAAATACTTATTAAAATTCATAACGTGGCAAAATAGCTTCGGTTAAATGAGAGAAGACTTAAATTCGTAATTGAATATGTATTTAACTTAAGAGTTAAACTAAGAGTTATTTAAACAACTGAAAACTATTTTCCTGTGTTCCATCATATTTCTTTTGTTTTTCTTCGAAGTGACTACACACTTGTGCAACCTAGGGAGGAGCTCAGTTGCCGCGAGTCTTCCGTACGCTAACCACGCGAAGTCTTTGACTCGAGCGCAGAAAACTGGCAGCGATCGGAAGTCGACCGAATCGAGGCGAGGTTGCACAAAGCGAATCGAAGTACCTCTCTACACTATTCTCTTCGCGTAACTTCGATCAACTTCGCGAGAGGTGTAGTGCAAGTTTGTGGTTTCTCTTTACAAAAATCGTTTAGATATTTCTTCCACACATATATTAACTCTTCACGTAACCAAAATTTTTCGAAATCGTGCTCTCGCCGAAAGTTTGCTTTTTTATTTTAACACCAACATGTTTCAACATATTTTTATTTGTATAATGTTTACTGTAAAAGATACATCTTTACAACACATCTAAAATCATGAAATAAACAGAAATAAAACCGGCCAAAATCAATTTAAACTTGCCCTACCATATTTCCGTACCTACATTATTTAAACTATCGTAAACTTTTCAAATTGATTTTTAATTTATATAACGTACTGTGGGCGGAAAAGTTACTTTATATTTTAAAGTGATTCAAACTCGTAATACTTGAAAACTTTTATTTGTGTCACTCGTAAATGACCAAATATTACACATTTACTTAATTTTTATATTTGTTATTGAAATGCAATATTGATTACAAATTCTAGGTAAGTTATAATGTTAAAAGTAATGCTGATCGATAATTCTAGGTATTCAGTTATAAAATATTAATGTTGAAATGCGATTCTGACCAGAAATTCTAGGTAACTGGATATGAAATTTCAGTCTTGAAATACAACACTGACCTGAGGTTCTAGGTACCTTCGTGGTATAAGGTATAAGGTTCGTGATATAATTATAAAACAAAACTGAGTCAAATCATTAGATCCCTATGACAAGCACCAACATGTTGAGCTGATCTGATTAAGGTAAGGACGGGATCCACAATTGCGCAATTGACGTCCGATGCCATCAATCACCAAAAATGGACCAACATTGCAAAATCGGCAATTCTATCCAAAAACAAAGACATAATTTGTACCTCTTCACCATCTGTACGTAATACTATCATTGATAAGAATGCCTTGCAGAAAAATGATATTATGGGAATAAAAAAATACAATTTATACTGGGCTTTATATTGTTATCTTCGAAAAATGTATTTTTATTATATATGTGTTGAATTCAAATAGTTATTTTTAAATATATCCCAGACTCCGAGATAAAAAACACCCCTTCATCTATAGATGTAACCTTGAAATAATTATACTCTGATTTATTTTCAATGGGATTTCTAGTTTTGGGTCAAAGAATAAATAAACTTTAAATTTTTATTTATTCCCTCTAAAAGCCATATGCCCCTTACAGATGTACATAAGGCAGATGTTTTTACCCAACTGTAAAGGAAACGGAAGGAAATATATAACGGATATATACGGAAGATATTACGGACCTTAAAGGCACATTACTCTAAATCAAATAAATATAATCTTAATCTTTCTCAAATATTCTCAAAAACCTTCCTTAAAAATAATTTTTGAAATAGAACCCATGATTCCAGTGATTAGCAGAGACGAATAAATAAACAATTTTTTCTGGTTTATACATCAATATAGATTTGTATAATCACATAGTTTTCAACAATCCACAAAAACTTATATAGGTAAACGCTAATATGGAAGATCCATTTGGGCTAGAAAATGTACCTTAGAAACATGCTTATGTAAGTAAATAACCGTTAATGTAACAAACAATTCTAATAAATCGTAAATTATGAAACCAAATAAACTTAATTTTAAATTAATAAAATGAATAACTTATCCCAACTTGAAATTACAATCTTGACTAAATGTTCCTCCTCTTAATTATTTAGTGAACAGCTTTCACTTTGTATTTCAGCAAATTAAATACAATAAGCTTAAATTTACTGCTGATATTGTTAACCAACTTTGCGAATATGTACTGCATATACAAAGACTATAGGAAAAGATGAATGAAGAAATCGCAGAAAGGTTTGAATTTTATTAAATACTTGAATTAAAATGAAAAATTGATACGAAGAATTCAAACTTTATCCATATCACATTGTCTTGTATATTTGAATATATATATATATATATATATATATATATATATATATATGTATATATATATATATATATGTATATATATATGTATATATAAATATTTACATGTATATATATATATATATATATATATATATATACATATATATATATACGTGGACAGTTATAGCTTAGTTTTCTGTAGATCCTAAATTGGTAAAGTTGGACGAAATAATTTTCCGAAGTATTTACTAAATCACGTTTCTTTGATGGTTTCAGATTTTTATAGATGTAGTTAAAATGTTTGGAAGAGTCACACACTGACAAACGAGACTCGTATCTCGAGAAGGAAATTACGCATCAGGAAATATTACTAAAATTTTGCATTTAAAAGGAGTTTTTTAACGACAACCCATTTTACCTCCATAAAAAACAAATGTAGGGGTTTAAAAACAGCATATAATTCAACTGTCTTTTTGTAAAATGATGTTATAATCTATCTTATAATAATATAGTTGTTATGCTGTAATAGACGAATGACACATATTTAGAAGGGTTTATTTTTGTCATTCGTCTTCAAAACCCTAAAAAATCTAATAGAAAAGAATTCCCTATGAACAGAAGCGCACATTCTTCTAAACTAATTTTTGTTGTTATTTTATTTCTAACGATACTTTATCACTAATTAATCCAAGGTTAATTGTAAATTACTGTAACAGTAAATTCTAGTCGGGCCATAAATTACAGAAGGTCGTGACCGAACATTCGAAAACTAACATGAAAATAAAATCACATTTGGTCTACCCGCTTGCTTTTCATTAAATAAATTTGAATTGCCAAAAAAGCAGAACCCAATTTTCCTACATGGTCTGTAACAAAAATTATATCAGCACATTCTTTTTTCATTTTTATTATCGCAGCACTAAATAAGGCAAATTCCTTTACTCAATATACAAATTATTGATAAAATTACAACCGTTTGCATGCAATATAATAATTTTAATTTCGTATTTCTTCATTAAGAAATAAATACGTGGATACTGAAAGCACTGCCGTCATGAGCTGCTTTTTGAAGTTCCAAGTTCCTCCCACTACGTAATATGACACAAATTATTTTTCAAATAGAAGTGCGGAGTTCTTCTTATATTTAGAGAAACCCGTAATTCTTCCTTATATTTAGTGAAACAAAGAACCCGCATTAATTATATTTACATAAACTAGTATAATCACACAATGCGTACAAACATTACATGCTCGCGTCCACGGTCCGGACGCTAATTAGTGAATTTACTCAAGTCCGGAACAAATGACATTTGCGCAGTTGCACCGCCAAAATTGAATTACCATCTAATTGGTGAATTTACTTAAATGAAAACTACTTGCAAGACATAAATTTTTGAAAACTTTATGAAATTTCTTAAACGATAATTTTTTTATTTACAAATATATGAAAATACATTTAAAAAATGTTATTAAATTTTAAAAAGACCAATTTCTCGCTCCCTTTTCTATTATTTGACAATATTTTGTGAAAATAATTTTAAAAGAAATTTACAAAATAAATGTTTTAAGTTGTATTAATCCAAATTTTACAAAAATGTTCGAAAAAAATTCATAAATATTGAAGGAATCAATACTTATATATTGAAGTTACGAGCTGCCTTTTGAAATTCCAAGGACTTCCCTCAACGTATTGTGACACCATTTGTAATGCAAATAGACGTGCGAAGGTACCGACTTAAGTTCTTAAATTTAGTGGGACTAATAACCCAAATCTTAACAGAAACTTCCATTAATTATATTTATCTAAAATATTATAATCACACAATACGTCCAAACATTAAATGTTTTCTCAGCTGATATTCGTGATAATAACTAATCGCATAGAATTAATAAATTCAATCGACGTTTTTCTCCTGTTACAAATATTATGATGCTTTCACATTAAATGTGTTTTAAACTCCACTGACATTTTCCTAACACTGTAGATAAATGAAAAGATGAAATAGCCTTACACTAAACGTGCGATATAAATTTTACGTCTAATGATTGTTTAATTAGGTTATAAATTGAATAGATAAAATTAGAATTTAATTTAATTGTTTTTATTATAATAATAGCTTAACCAGAGCTTAATGAAAGTTTCAGTAAATGTAACTAGATATATTTAAACAGGATAGAAATACGTGTATTCTTCCACAACTTTTTACTATAATTGTGAATACATCAGCACCAAATATTTCTTGTTAGGCTTTTGATGAATAATCTTGAAAACTGAAATTTTGTTAAATCCAATACCCAGTTTATTATTAAATCTATCATGACGGCAATCGCAATAAATTGTCGTCAACATCGTGTCATTACGGAATTAAAATTTGTGTCATATTTTGCAAACGTTAAGTGCGCGTGTCTTAGATAACGATAAAAGCTGAAAGCAATTTACAACTCAGCTCAAGTGTCAGCGATACTTCGCCTTTCGGATCTTATGTCGTAATATATTTCATGTGGCTTACGGGCACTTCTCTTATATTACTTTTGCAAGTAGCGTCTATGCCTTTGGTACATAATGGATATAGCCTCTTTATATATTTTGGTTATGGCTAAATGGAAATAAAAATATACCAGTAACAAGAATCACTTGTAATTTATATCTGTCTGTACTTAAGCTGGAACTTATGCAATCATGCTATTTAGACTCTAATGAATGATGAATTTAGGCTATTATCATCTAATGAATGATGAATTTAGGGCTCGGTGACTAAAAGTCCTAAATGCCTAAATATAAATATGTACTTAATAAATAGCGTTAAATACAAGATTTCGTTTTTTATATATTTTGGGTCCAGCAGTTCCGGAAATAAGAGGGCGTGTTTTTTATTTTTTTCAATATTTGCTCAACTTATTTCAATATATTGGGTGGAAAATTGAAAAATGAATTGAGTTTGCATATTTTGTTTTTATTGTTTAAGCTTCAAAATAATGTGGGCTAAAGATCTGGAAAAATTCCAGGAATTTTATAAGAAAATTAAATTGTCTTTATTTAGGTAGAAATAGATCAATAAACATAAAAGGCAACGACAATTATCAACCCTACATCATATGTGTTTCGATAAGTACGTGGCCGGATTTTTCACATCTATTCTAGGTTATTCCTAATATTAAAATTACTTAAATACATAAGTTCATTTATTCAAACCATTTACTTATTTCTACTGTGCTTATTTGATCAACCTTATTATTAAAATCCTGTTTATCTTTTAGGTTTTCCGAAACGAAACCTTACATTTATCGCAATTTACCTTGTATATATTTCCATTAAGGTATTTAAGACTTAGTTACCTAGCTCTGAATACATTCACACATCACGTTTACATACGTCATTATCTTAGGCACAGAGGGACATAAGCTACAAGTAGTTCTTGCTACTGGTATATTTTTATATGCATTTAGCTATCATCAAAAGATATAGACTATATCCATTATGTACAAAATGCATTGACGTTAGATGCGAAAGTAATATGAGAGAAGTGCCTGCAAGCTACATGAAATATATTATGAGATAAGATCCGAAATGCAAAGTATCGCTGACACTTGTCACAAGTTTTAAATTGCTTTCAGCTCGTATCGCTTTATGAGGCGCACGCACTTAACGTCTGCAAAATATTATATAAAATTTAATAGCGTAACGACACGATGTTGTCGATAATTTATTACGAGCATGGGCCTAATGGGTTAAATAATGGACTTAGTATTCGATTTCAGCACATTCTGTCTTAAAAATTATGCATCAAAAGTATAACCATGAAATATTTATTGAGTTGAGGTTTATCTATATTGTAATTGCCGCCATATTTTTTTAATATCTGTTCATTATTAAAATAAAAAGTCGTGGAAGAATACGCTTTTCGTTTTGACATACGAGTAGCATAATAACTAATATCACGTTTATTAACTTTAAATATAGATTATTGATATAACCGATCAATTTTTATCTTGAATACAAACTGAGAACATATTTTAAGAACAAAAATATTTTAGAGAACATGTTGATAGCTTCTAATGTATTGAGTGATTTTAATATTTCATGCAAATATAACTATTCGATGCCCGTTTCGAAATGCCGGTTGTTTTCTCTTTTTTTGTCATATCAACAATTGCCAAATCAAGTAATGGATAGTATTTGGAATTTCAAAAGTTAGCTTGAAACTGCAGTACTATTCAGTATACGACTATTTATGTCTTAGTAAAAAAATGAAAAATCACGATATAACATAGCATGCAAAAAAATGTTAATTTGTTAAATTAGTTATTGTAAAATATACATAATAAATGAAATAGTTTTATTTACTTTCAGCAGAAATAATAACAATTCAACAATGCAAATAAAATAACTAATACAGTCTAGTAATTAAAATATTTGAATTAAAAGCGTCGAATTAAAAAAAAAATGTCTGCCTTTTTGGCAATTCAAATTAAATTATTCAAAAGCAACCAGATAAATCAAAATCCTTTATTTTTCCACTTTCAGCTTCGGACATAGGTTTGTGACTATCTGTAATTTATGTATACGGCAATATACCTTTGTATATTGGCCTATGCGCCGTCGGTTTGGGCCTCGTGGTGCTTTGGGGTCCAGCAGGTTAGACGGGTGGTGCTGAGATCGCAACGTGCGCCGCTTCTGGCGCTAACCAAAACTTATAGAACCTGCTCAACTGATGCGTTGCCTGTTTTGGCTGGTCTCCTGCCGTGTAACCTCGCGGTTACTGAACGGGCGGCAAATTTAATTTTAGCACGAGGTAAGAGTTTTGTTGCGAGTCCGTTGAATTTTGAGTTTTTGGCTAATGAGTTTTTGGCTTTTTGCTAGAAAGAGACGTATTTTACAGATCGTCGTTGCTCACTGGCAGTCTAGAGCCCCCGATTCCAAGGAGAAAACGACCAGGATGTTTTTCCCCGAAGTGATGGAGGTACTAAATGATTCATTGAGAAGGGGCATACTCTAACCCTTTTGGGTGGAAACGCTGCGATTGTAGATACGGGACACTATTAGGGGACTTTCGAAGGTCACCTCTTTTGTATGAGGTGGGTCGTTACGGGTCCCAGGAGAGGCCCTGAGACAACCCGGGTGGTTATGGCGGGAATAGTGTCTGTAATTTATGACCCATCTTGAATTAATTAATAGAATAAATTGCAATATGCGGATTGTGAACAATTTAGTAGTAAATTATCATTAGAATTCTACCAATTTCTAGAATCTAGGGAATCAGCTTTTGTAAATTTGTCATATCCATCTGATTTTTCGTCTGTATGTTACATTATTATAATTACATTAGTTTAAAACCGACAATGATGCTATTTTAGTAAGCACTTTCGTGCAAAATTGTTTTGGTAGGATTGTATTATTTATTCAAGAGCTACAGGTAACCAATTTGTTTTATGTCTATGAGAGAAATAGTAAAATCTTTACGTAGTAAAAAATGATATTAATATTGTTTATAATTCATTAAAAACATTAAATAATATTGTTTATAATTCATTAAAAACATAAAAAATATATTTAAACTTTTGTACGTGCCTGAGTACGTACGGCTTCTCGTAGCCCGAATTTTACTCGTAATTAACAGACCATTTCCTTATGAGCTCAGGTTGAAAGGTTTTAAACTTCAGGTTTCATATGTGTAAATACAATGTTATACAACAGCAATGTTATTACAATTCTGTCGACTTACAGAAGAAGGTATTATCGAAGCAAACAATTGTAACTTATTAAATGTGAAGGTTGCTACTTATATACGTGTTGAGTAATTTGTAGCTATATTATTTACAAGTATAGCCATAATCGCACATTTTAAAGCTTTCATCGTCATTATAACACTACTCACACATTTTCCTTCTAAGGGCTATTATTACTTGTCCTATTAAACCATTTGTATGGCTACAATAACTTATTTTATTAGCAATTGTTGGCAATTAATTCATTTAATTAAATACGAATTCTAAATAATTGATACAATTTTTCATTATACTTCAAGCCTTTGCTAAAATCCAGACAGTTCTTGCGAATTCTTCACTTACCTCTATCTATAAATTTTCATTTACACTGTATATTTTCCCAAAAATTAAAAATGTAAGTAATAAACTTGGGCTTATTGCATTTAATAGCTAGTATATAACATAAAAGCTATTCATTAAATAATTAATAATAGGAAAACAGAAAGACTATAACTTAAGACCGAAGTACTTTTCGACAAAGTTAAAATTTTATTTTCAAAAAATATTATTTTTCAATTTAATAAAATTTTAAATTTATAAATTTAAGTTCCTTTCTTTGTCACTTGTGTTTTTTAAATATCATCTTTTATTTTAATGGTTATTAATATATATATATATATATATATATATATATATATATATATATATGTGTGTGTGTGTATATATATATATATATATATATATATATATATCTAATGCATGTGGTCTTTCCTAATTTACAATATATTAGCGTATACGATAGAAGTATATATTTATTCTTGAAAACTATGTGACTGCAAATCAATGCTTATATATGAAAAAGAAAAGTTCGATTATTTCTTTGTCCGCACTCATGATAATTTTTGAGTCACTTTGCGTTCTGGATAATTTTTGAAGCTAGATAAATGTCACATTTAAATATAATTTTTTTTTATTTTAAAGCCGATAGTTGAGAAAAATTATAGGCCCAAATTTTGAGTTACATGGATATTTAAGAAATATTATATCACCAAAAATTCATTGGGACACAGCAGTAATAAAAATGTAACAGAATTCTCGGAACATTACTTAAACAACGCAACCTTACTTATTGACTGATCATCCCAAGTCTCTTCAGCGTTACACCTCTATCCTGACTGCTGACGGTGGGGAGAGAGCAGCACAATTAAAGTAATTCGACCCAGGTGAAATCGCGGGGTATAATTAATTTTATAGTACTGCTATATACGTAGTTACAATACAATAATTTCCATAGATCAGATGTATTCAATTTTCAGCAGATTTTCGTAAATTTCCTTAAAGATTTCAAACAGAATCCTATTGCGCAGACAATATCCGTCACCCATGCATCTGCCACAGGCATTTAGCTTTTAAACTGATATAATTAAAAACTTATATTTTACATCTATTAAGTGATATGCAAAACTGAAAATATTACAAAAAATTTATTTTCATAAGATAAATTTTATGTCAAAATTACCTCCATACAGCAGGAGGTGATTTTTTTACCTCCACTTAATATCAATATTCTGTCGGACACTCTTGTTATGATGATGGATCGGTGGATGGTGGGTCTTTGTTTTTAGAAAGAGTTACCATTTTGTGATGCTTCTCTATTGTTGATACTTGATGCTTCGGGCGTGCAATGCGCTTTGGGTAGATTTCGTTTTACTTGATCAGATTTGTGTAACATGTCGGTGCTTAATTCTTTTGCTTTCTATTCAGCTTTGCACTATAAATTCAGGTATGTGAAATTTTTGATCAATATTCAATTTCATCACACCTTAAAATTCCATCCATTTATAATAGTTTACAATTTACCTGTAATAGGAATAAAAGTTTTTTTAAGTTATCAGGAGTGTGTATAACTTTAAAATGTAAATCAATTACTTTTAACGGAAATATGGTGACGCGATGGCAATGGAAAATATCCACTCTGTCATGAATATGAAATATCGCCGGACTTTTACTCTGAGGCAGCTCATCATATATTTAATACTTATTACTTTTTCTAGTTATTTTAATTCAGGCTGAAAACCTGATTGAACACATTGACAATCTACATGATTAGTCGACAATAATGGATATTGAGTTTGGAATTATGCAATATCTCTGCCTCCTCTGAAGCCTATTAAATAATTCTTACAGTCCATTATAGCTTAACGCCACATTTGCGACCTTAGGTGTTCACACGCTGACGTCTTGAGAATCTCCTCACGCTTTTAATTTGCATACATAACATATAGTTCTATGAAGATTTTTTACAGTGTAAGTTGCCAAGATGTAAAATAAGTTGGACTCAAAGTCGGCATACAGAGCTCTCAGACAACAAATTGTATGCAACATAGATCTCGGTTACCTTTATCTCCTTTCTTTTAAATTCGTATCCTGTTTCTTTCCACACTTCCACAAATATTGTTATCCATCTATATGTGTATTTTATGTATATAACTTAAACAGGTCTTTATATTTCGTCATTAGTTTTTAAATAGTTCATTACATATGTATGTTTCCTCTCAATCACCCGGTTTTAGTTTATTATATTATAATATTTATTTTTTTTATTAATATTTATTTTGGTATTGATTTGTTATCCGTAAAATTTGAAACTTTAAAAAGATTGATTTATATGCTTATTAAAATTAAAACTATATGTTTCTTTATAAAAACAAACAAATATCTGGAGTATATTTTAATGCATTATGAACTCCAATCTAATTTTAAAAAAAATTATGTGTGAAAGTTATGGTCCGTATGCTCTCATACAACTAACTGTTCTTCAATGACTAAACTGGTGAAACTTCGGATTTAGATAGAACATATTTTTACTTAAGAGCAATGGTTAGTAAACCAACACAAACTCCAATTGAACAATGCATCCTTCATTCCATTTTAATGACTATTTCTTCATTTTAATTTCTTCTCTTTACATCTACTTGAACGATATTGAATTAATTGTTCCTAAAAGTACAATAGGATTAAGTAAACAAGGATGAAGAAAATCAACATTGCTTTGTGATAACATCGTACCACTGTACTATGGTGGTCTCATTTTCATAAAATATGACACAAGATGTCAGCATTTTCTACATAGTCACGAATTTTCATAAAAGCTTGTTAACTAATTCATGAAATAAGAAACGCACAACCTAAAAATATCAGACATTTTCAACTGAATTCTTCCAAAGCAGTTTTCAACTAAAATTCTCTCATAACGCATTTAACCTGTCAACTGCTAACCACGCATTGGTACTGAAATTGATTACGATGGTTACGATAACCATTACCGAGATGGAATATCCAATAAAAGGAAAGTTTTTTGCACAGTTTTTCCGTAAATATTCCTAAAATAATTTTTTTTGCACTCAATTTACTCGGTTCCTTCTATGGCATTAAAAATACGCTCCTGAGTGACACTGTCGTAAAAAGTATAGGCTTTTTTTGGCACGTTGTATAGTGTAGTGTTCCTTTTATTAATTGCAAGTGACCTCTCGTATACATACCTCTTAAATACAGAAGAACATCCACTTTATCCATAGTTTTTACATTGATATTTAGTACGCTTTCTTCTTATTTGGTTCTAGAACTTTGTATAAAATAATTGCTGCCTAACTGGGGTTGTCCACAGTTAGGCAGTAATTATTTAATACTAAACACAGAGAAAATTTAATATAGGGGTAGTAAATATTCAATAAAATTTTGATGTTTTCGATAATGGCCCATACTTTGATAAGTTGTTTGGATCGAAAGTAATTTCGAAGCTGCTTAAATACCACTTACACATTCTTAGTAAGTTAAGCAACATAATTAATAATATATATATATATATATATATATATATATATATATATTTCTCTTTAACTATTGCGTTAATTTAAATTATTTTAAAATTAAGAAGGAGGTAATGAGCATTTTACTGCTCGCTTTTCGCATTGCAAATAAATGTTCAACTATTTGAAATAAATACTCCAAACTTGCCTTTTTTTGCGGATTATTTACAGAAAATAAATATAATTCCAAAGAAAAGTGATAAATGTGAATAATTATAGTCGAAAGTTTGACGTATTTTCCATATCAAAGTTATCATATTACACATTCCCAGTGTTTAGAGTAAACATGGCAAAAATTACGGTTTTTGTCAAAAATGTAAACACGCCCTTAAATACTATATGAAAAAGGTATACAAGAAAACCTTGAGTGGAAATCTGGGAAAAATTCAATATAAACTTTTAGCTTACTAATATTGATAGTTATATTTAGTAGAAAACGCTAAATATATATTACTACAGATAAATATTTTTATAGTTTAGTGATTAAATTACGTTAAGAATGAACAAATAGAAATCCCACAGAATTCATATTCCATTAGGGTTATAAAACTTTCTACAATTTGGAGAATATTTATTAAAAATGTGTCTTCTAGTTAAATTATTTCAATGTGACATATAGCTAGTGATTTGCATATTAATGTCACATAAAAAATCGCTCAGTAGTTTAGGCAATTATATATTTTATTTGGCATTATGTCAATATTTAAACAAGTGCCAATTTACTGCTATACTTTAAAAATACAGTACGTACTGAATAATAACAAACAAACGTATAACTACAAATGGCAATTACCTACCATAGTGAGCTAGGTAATTGCCATTTGTAGTTATACGTTTGTCTGTTATTATTCAGTACGTACTGTATTTTTAAAGTATAGCAATCCTAGCATAGTGAGTGTATAATAAAAAGTAAATCTTTTTCAATTTCAAAAGTAATGCTGAAGTTCTGCAGCGCTCTTTGACAATAAGTTTAGATTTGTGAATGTCAAAATTCAGTCCATTCCGTAGGTTGAAACAAACGCAAGATCCCGCTTCTCATATAGTAAAATATATGGAAACTCACAACGCAATACTCATTACCAAAATGTCTCGCTGTCGCCTGACTACTTATATTACCTGAGACATGTGTAAGGGGAGAAGAAACTCTCTTCGACTTTCCTCGTCTTTCCCTCAACTCTCACAGCTTGCTTATATTGATTAAACCCTACCGCAGGTAACACACACGGTTCCCTCGCGTTTTGTCCTATGCAAATCGGTTTCCTGCTGTTTCTTGTTAATGCATCTAATAAATTGGGCATTAAAATCGGTTGGGTCATTAATATGGTAAGGAAAACACTTGTACTTGAATGTGTGACAAAAATGTCATGCATGGCAAGAGTAAATAGGTATCGTATTTACACATACGATAGACAGGATCTAAGTTCATTGACAGCATGGATAAGTATTATCAAAAACACTGAGGCCATTGTTCGGGAATCATGGAACATTACAGATCACAAATTTTATAAAAAAACAAACTGCAAAGCGCTATCGATATTATGATCAATTTGTTTTGATCTAATTTACATAAGTGGATAGTATATCGAACGAAATATACTAAGACTTAAGGTGACATAAAGTCAAAATATATTATATCATCTCAAGAATGATTTCCAAAATTAATTTACTTCCTGTAATTATACAAATATAGCGTTTCAAATACTTTTGGGTTCTTAAATAATTTCAAGCAAGTGACTAAATTTATTGCCCAGTAAAAGGCATTCACATCATCCATTTTATAAAGGCATATTTCCTAAAAAAAATATTGGAATATTTAAGATGGCCAAGAGGTTCGTAAAATCGTTTCTTGTACTATGATCGCAATCAATTAAATTTTTGAATAAATAATTTATGCCAAAAAAATTTTCATTAAATTTCTGATTTTTTTTCTCAAATTATGATTTAAAGGCCTGTCGGGCAGGTTATTTTATACCAATGAATAATTTACATATTCGAGCGTTGATCACAGAGAATAATAACACGTATTTTATTTATCACTAGGATTGGGTTTATAACTTTCTTAGCCGTTCATATATAACTTAGAATTTTTAATGTCCATATACACAATTTGGACACAAAGCATATGTTATTGTAACAAAAGGAAAAAAATAGTTAAGAGAATAGTAGAAAACGAAATGCTACAACGTATACGTTGAATTTTAACGATTTAATGATTCCGTTCATATAAAAGACTACATATAATATATGAAGCTTGTGAGTGACAACAATCAACTGGGTGAACTATAATTATATTTAAGTAACAAATTTTGTCTATTTCAACTTTAACTTAAAAAGAGCTACTTAAACTATACTTTTATAAATACTTTTACTTATTTATTATATAATCCGTCAATAACCGTTTTGATGTACATCGACTGGGAATGCCTGGTCAGTGTTCGGTTTATGTTCAATTGGTACGTTTATATACAGACCTAGACAACAATCTGAGTCTGGAAATTAAATTGTTTTGAAGTATGCTTAATATACTCGAATTCTATGATGATAAATTCCTAAAACACAAAATTTACTGAACGACACTTTTACATATGCATTGCTTTCATCTGTTCGCATATACAAGTAAATCATCATCATCATCATATATATTAATACGCTAAGGTTAAGATGTTACACTCCCTTTTTAGAAAAAACCTCACAACTAATCCACATAAATTATATATCATTTTATAGATAATTGCTTGCTCTACCGGCATCCACAACTAAAAAATTTATTATTGCTATTGTTTTTGCAAATTAATTAATTATTAAAATTATATACACAAAACAGCAATGCTGCCATCTAACGGCTCAACGTCAATATGATTGACGGTCGGTAAAATTTTTGTTTAATTTCAAATCCACTCACGTATAAATAAAGTGGCGCTTTAGCTCAATGCTTTTGATACTTGCGCCTCTATATGTCAATTTTAGTAAAATATTTGTTTGATCTGTCATCTGAGCTTCATAATGGAATAAATAATGCGAAGACTTCGCACGGGTCACGCTAGTTTCTATTAATTGTCTAAAATAAAACTAAAAAATGTATAAAACTAATTTCATTTACTTCACTTATTCTTGACTTCAAAAGATAGATTTTATAATAACAGGTGAGTATATCTACGCTCATTTCAGCTTAATTGATTATGATTAAGAAAACTTCTTTGGAACCTAAAATGGAAATAGTTTTAGATATATTTTATCAGCAAATAGATAAGAATTTACTTTTGGAAGGAAGGAGAAACGTTAATTTCACGAAAGTTATATCGAAATATTTTAGTATTCACCCTTATTTTTTAATATTTCCCCCAAACATCATATTAATTTATTTAGAACTAATCTTTAAATTGTCAAATAAAGATTAGTTCTAAATGTCAAGTAAACTGTCAAGTACTAGTAAATTCTTTAGCATTGTGGAAGTTCCGTACACAATGAAGCTCTTATAAACTTTAAACTACTTTTTTTTAATTTGAAATTTTCATAAAGTAAATTTATGGCTTCCTATATCTTACACAGACATTAAAATATAGTGCATATTTCGAAAATGATAAGATCTAGGATAATAGCTATAGTTTTCCTGCAATCTTTTGTGTAGACTTCCAAAAGTCCTATTTTTTCATCACAGGTTGAGAAATTTCGGGGAGGGGATAAGGGGATAGCGGTACTTATTTTTTTCCTCATTGTATATTCTTAGTCTATATCTGAAAATATCTTACCTAAAATTATGAAAAAAATATTTTTAAGATGCTCATCAGTACCTCTTTCAAAAAGGTTAGGTATTCTTTAAAACAGCTAGTCCTCATCACTAGCTGTTTTAAAGAATACCTAACCTTTTTGATTAGTGAATAAATAAGGAATTAAAAAAAGTAATTTCGGGTGCTTATATCGAATATTTTTGAGTATTACCTTGAGTTCTAATATGTCCAATACCAAGTTTTCACGTGAATTGGTTTCTAGGAAAAATGGCTGACTTGAAGACAGATCAGTAATCTCGTAAGATTTCCGTTTTTCCATTTGAAGCACGGAACCTTAAAAATTAGAAAAACACGCGTGAGGAATATATATTTTTGGATAATCGACTGGCGAAGAAACTTATCGATGTTAATAAGTTTGTGCGAAATTTAATTATCGTTGTGTTATCGTTCATTCAAAAAGCTTTATATTCAGATTACCCGACGAGTAAAATTAATTCAGATACATCGTTTAAAATCACAAGAGGAGAAAACCGACTGTGGATTTAATTTAGTGTAAGCTTAAAGTGTTCTTTCAAGGCATAAATATATTTAAGGTTGAATTTGCATTATGTAACCAATTCCAATGTAATACGTTCCATAATTCCTTAAGTAGTATATTAAAAGTTAAGCGACCGTGTGGCTAAAGCAATAGTGCATCGGACGGCATACTACTGATCTCTTGTAATTGTATATTCACTCACTTTTATCTCGTCTTCTAACCCAAGCCCACATGCAAAATCTTTACAAAGTTTATGGTAACATAAAAAAGAATATACAATTTATATTATTTCAACATTATGTCTATTTTTATTAATGATGATGAATTTGAGTTTTTTTATCAATCATAACAAGATCCTGTTCTTCCTGTTTGCATAAGTAGTAATTGTGTCTATGTGTGGTTCATAAATAACAACAACTATAATCGACTTTTCACTGTTTTTCTTCTTTCAAATAGTTTTGTTTTTTCACTCCTTTTATCATATTTACATAATAATGTTTTCCATTTTTTATAATAAATTCGCAGTAGTGTAATACAAATTTATGATAAGATATAAATTGTTCATTACCTTGAGGAATATGAAAACAGAACGAATTTTTTTGCTTTCTAGATAGATGATGGATGGTTATAAGATTATTCCTTATTTTAAAGTGAATCCTTAGTCATATTAACTCGCGTAATACACATAAATATGAAATTTACTTGTATCACATACGAAAGTCAGTGTTACATAAAATGTTTCTTGGAAAATCCTTTTCGGCCGAAAAATTATATTGTACTCTCATATTAGCTACTGTCAAAGAATTCTTTTATATTATTACGAAGATCGGGATTTTCTTAAATATCAACCATCTACTTTTGCAAAAGAAAATTGTAGTAGATTTTAACATTGTAATGTGGTTTTAAGTTAAATAATATAAAATATCCGTCCAAGATGTAATTTTTCTTGTAGAGTCCTATTTTATAAGACGTTAAAACAACATTGACTTATAAATATGTTAAAGTGTTGAATAATAATTCGTAACTTAACGTATTTAATAAAATTAACGTATTTAATTCGTAACTTAACGTATTTAATGCGTAACTTAACGTATTTAATTCGTAACTTTAACGTATTTAAGTTAAATAATATAACATATCCGTCCAAGATGTAATTTTTCTTGTAGAGTCCTATTTTATAAGACGTTAAAACAACATTGACTTATAAATATGTTAAAGTGTTGAATAATAATTCGTAACTTAACGTATTTAATAAAATACTCGCCTTGTTCATAATTAATAAAGGAAAACAATGTGATTAAGCTCAGTTTTTACGTTTGTTGCGAGTTTTTACGTGTATTACATTATTAATACATGGATATAACAAGTTACACTAAATACATAATTTTATTTTCTATCTCTATAGTTGGAGACCCATTAATCTAAATTTGATAAGTAAGAAGATAATTTATTCAAATCGTTGTTTGCTGATAACAAAAGTGGCTTTTCATATTAAAATTGAACGCAACAAAAATTTAAACAGAAGCTGCCAACATAGTCATTTCTAATCATTAGATGTAACTTCTTTATAACGTACATACGTATTAAGTAAGTATAACGCAACAACCATTTATCTGTCTTTTTGTTTGTTCGATTTTAACTTGGGTATTCTGGATTGATTTCGATGCGGTTCAAACAAGTTGTTTATTCGCGATGGTTTCCGTATATTAATCATTAGAGGAGATCTTGAAGTTACAGAGCCATATAATCTTGCATATAAAGTAAAATTAAAAAAAAACAGTCAAGTACGTGTCGAAACACGGACAAAGTAGAATTACGTAGTTCTGAAATTTTTAACGATTTTCATTTTTTGCGCAATCACACCTGCAAAAAAAAATTTTGTAGACACATGTTTATTTTCTGACATTTTCACCGTGGACAAGTATGGAATGAAATTTAAGCCAAAATATGGATAAAAATAAGCATGAAGAAAACATAGAAAGTATTAAGCATAGTCAACATGTGACAAATATTTCTTTATGAAGACCATTACAATGCAGAATATTAAGATTAAATGTTGTTAAACAGAATCGTTTAAGTCGTTTATATAAGGGTTTAGACGTAGTCAGGCCTAATGTATATTTAGGGATTCAGTTCTACCTGATCTAGTTTTTATAAGAATATCAGTATTATGTGAATTCTAATGGTCTTTTTCTTGATAATAAACAAGAGGAATCTCGAATAAGAGAGGCTTTGATTTGAGATGTTTTCATATCATCCTTCAAAAGTTTCTTTTACATTAGAACAGTTCTTGCTTTGCATGTTTGAGGATATTTTATCGAAACCATATTTCGATTTGTGACACAAAATGAGTGTCAAAGGCACTGTATTTGTTGCTACTTCAAGATATGCTGTACTGGATAGTCCCTAAATTTTTAAAAGAATTTATCATTGAGCTCTCAGATTTAGACAGACAGTAATTCCTCAAACTTATAGAAAAAAACTTCCACTTTTTTCAACCCTGTAAATGATAGTGACAAATTGTTTACCCAATAGAATTCACAAAGTCAACATTTGAAAATGAAGATGCGCCTTCTTAATAAGTTGAGGCTGATGAACTGGTCAATTAATCCAATTAAAATTTTAACAACTTATACTGCCGGATCCAATTGGCACCTCGCTAGTTATTATAAAAGATTGACATCAAATTTATGTCTTTATTAATTATACATGACCTCTAGTAACTCATATTTAGGTCAATGATTCTAAAATCTAAATCACCGGACAAATCTCCTTATTTTGAATACCTCTTGAAAGAATACATTAAGTATGAAACGAGTTTAGTTAAAATTATAACATCGGTACATAAATCTAAAATAAAAATCTATTGTATGCAATGAAATTATTTACAACCATATTTATACAACTTTAATTCTTTCTATCCCATGTGATTTTTATTTACCTGTCTATATATTTATATTCAATCCTCTCAAAATTTAACTTCAACGGCAAAGGAGAAAGGTAACGTTTCAAAATTACTGCTCTTCTGCGGCGTAGCTGACTGATGACAGCAATTGTTGCAGATAAATCGATATCCCCGCCTGTCGCACGCCACATTCATATTTGAATAATGGTCCGCTATCACGAGCATGATTGAATATTCTGAGGCCTTACTAGTATAGTTATATATTATATCCAACTCCGCTGACTGCAGCGGAGTTGGATCAGAGATATAAAATATAACTATACGCGGAAACTTTTCCCTGGATGCATCCAGGGAAAAGTTTCCGCGCTTTAACTTGGTTTTTGCAACAGTATACTTTAGCAAAGCGTCATCCTTATTAGACTTGGGCAAGGTGACCTATAACAGGACATAGTTTGGTGATTACAAAGCTAGCTGTTTCTTTTTCAAAGCTAGCTGTTCCCGCTAAATTGTATTAATAGCACAACGCGAAGTTTAGGACGAAGGTTTAATAGAGGGCAAAAATATTTGTTTCAAATTTTTTTACTTCAAAACTGGAACTGAGTAATCGAAAAACAAAATTCACGTAATGTTCCCCACTACTTCTAATTATATAAGAACAAGTCTTCTAGAAATGGAATATCATGTTTGTTATAATTTTTTTTGCTGCAGAAATATTTACGAAATATCTATTTCATATGAGCAATTTTATATAATAACATAGATTTTAAGATTAAGTAAATATTTTAATAAGTTTTTTTCTGCTGTTGGTTGTCTGTTAAAAGGCTGAAATGCATGGTTGAAGATTTAGCATTTAATTTAGGTTATAAATGATAATAAATTTAATATTTATTGAATATATTTGGCGTTAATTTTGTAGAAATTCATTATTCACAATTAAATGAAACTACGTGCTGTAGTATTATTTCTACTTTCTTTAAGTTCTTTACCACAACCTAGGTTTATTACAACATTTTCAGATGGGCTATTAGGAAAGCTCTTTGCTAATAGCCCACCTGAATAAGTTGTAATACAACGAAACCTAGCTCATGGTAAAGCACTTAAAGAAAGTAGAAATAATACTATAGCACGTATTTTCATTTAATTGTGAAAATTAATGTTTTGAAAATATTTACCATTTATTGATTATTTCAATTGAATAGAATAATTTTTTCCATTTTCTTTTATTTATCAATTTAGTATTTAACATAAAAAACAAAACGGGTGAAACGCATTAGCCCAATATTTATTTACTAATAATCTTGTTAATTAAGCTCCAAACGTTAATTTAATTCCATTTCATTCTATTATAATAATGTCTAGAAACAATAATTTACGTAACAGAATGGACTATTAAATAAAATTTCATAAAATAATATTTCTTTTCTGTTTAATCATATATAATATTTTGCTCGGTCTGAAACAAAATTTTCACTATGATACTTGTAAAATCAATATAATTATATTGTGTTTTGGAAATAATTCTGTTTCGTGTTGTATCACGTGATTATGTCGTATTAACTCTTAGATGACTTTTGACTATTATTAACTACTTCATGATTGCCCTGTGTTATGAATTTAATATTGAATTAGAGTATGAAAAAAAACAATTAATGCAAATATAGAGCATGTAACGAAGTGAGAGTTGGAAAGCAAATTAACTTAGTTTTAATATGGTAGTGGATATTTATCGAGGTATCAAATGAAGGGTTAAATGAGCAATTTAAATAGATGAAATGTAAATAAATAAGTTTTGTTTATTTACATTTTATTTGAAAAAAACTTTTTTACAAGAAAATTGAAATACCGAATACGAAGGACATGATAAATTATAAAATAATGGAAATACGAATACTGAGTTGGAAAATTTGTGGTGCAATATAGTTTTCGAATATAAATAAATTTGGAAAATACCGCTTCTGCTAGATTTTTGGAATCGGTGTTAAATCGACCCCTCCTTTCTCTCTTACGTACAAGTACATTTACAGACAAAAATGAATGTTATATTTCACGTGATACCGAGTACCTAGGTGTACATTCCAACAAAAAAGAGTCATCCAAATTGGTTGATAAATGCCGGAAATATGAGATTAAACATACAAAAATACAGTATATTCATTCAAAATGTGTACAGAAATTATATTAAAAAATAAAATGCATACATGAGTAGGCTGCAGTGAGACCACGCAACCTACTAATATATGCAATTACAGTGCTAGGCGTGTTTTATTTATCTTATAATTAATCCAATTTATGGTGAGTCACTGAATTTTGATCTTAAACGAGCCACAGTTTTAATATTTTTCTTTGATTTCTTTCTGTGAGTCCTTGATATAACTTTCGCAATTCATTAAATAATTACTTACTCTGTACTACTGTATTTCGAGGTTCGTATTATATGGTATATATATTCTTTATCTATGTATTTATATAATTAACCTCTTAATTTATTTAATTCTACTTTTTACAATATAGCTTCGCGATTGAGTTTCTGATTCAGTAATAAAATCCTTCGAAGCTATAGTACCCCAAACAACTGGGAAATATTGAATATATTTGGCGTTAATTTTGTAGAAATTCATTATTTACAATTAAATGAAACTACGTGATGTAGTATTCTTTCTAGTTTATTTAATTTATTTACCACGACCTAAGTTTCGTTCCGCAACGACATCTTTAGGTATGCAATTAGCATCGTTTAATTCTCAGGGCCGGACAGCATTAAATATTACACAAAACAATAGGGGAAGCTGAGTTTGCGCGGGTTTTCCCACTGCTTACGTTTGTGAGGGTAAGGTGTAGTTTTTATTATATTTTTGAAAGTTATTCAATATACAAGTATTTTAGTGAAAGTAATAAATCAAATTGATGTTATTCTATATTATTGTATAACACAATGCAAATTTTTACCTCATTCGTAGAAACCTATATCGCTGTAAAAAATTTAAATATAGTGGAAATAATACTAGATCACGTAGTTTCATTTACTTGTGAACTGAAAAATGTTTTCTTTACTCATTAAGCTAATTTCTATAGGTATACATAATTAACTAATGAATTGAATCAATATTTGTATTATGTGTATATTAATGAAAAAATAAACGGTGTCTTTATTAAACGTTATTTACGAAAATCTAGCTAGGAAGTGACACTTAATTATATCATTCTATATGTATAAAAAATAAGCCAATTGTTATCGAATAATAAAAGTAATTTAACAAATAAGATAACTCATAAAATAAGTAAAGTGCAAAATAGTATATATTTCTCTATACTCTTACTGACACGTTTATTTACTCCTGCATCTTTAGGAAGCTTTTCCCCTTTTATCACCACCATATTTATTTCTCAAAGGTGAAATCCTCTAGTTTATTCCAGTAATTATATTTTTCTTGTCTTTATGTTTCAAAAATTTATGTGAAATTCCAAACTCGCTTTGGTTATAAACATATATATTTCAGTTAAAATGAATTAATATCGAATCGAATAGTGATATACTCGTCCAGGCCGTATAGTTATTTTTGTAACATCAGATGCGTACAGAATGAGATAGCTCAAAAAACTTAACGTTGACACAAAATTTTGTTAGAACAAAAAATTTTCCATTTAGGTTTGCATTCAATTATCTATACGTTTTTATGGTAATAGCAAAATTCCATTTTTCAAGACTTCTTTATGAGCCTTTTTTCTCACGGAAATGACAATTTTTTCGTCTTGCTCATAATTTTTTTTCAATACTCAATAATTTATATTAAGGTGGAGCAAAAATTGCGATTTGTTTTCTTTTTTTCCTGTATTGCTAATTTTTGATCCTATGGTAGTACTCCGTCTTTGCAGAATATTACGTACTTACGACTTTATCTGTAGGTGGCGTACGACGGATACTTAAAAAAAACACTTAAATTTTTACTACTTATTTCTACTCGCAATTGAAAGTGATGTTAACAGTTTCTTGGCAATAATATGTTACTATTGTTTTCTTTGAAGCCATATCCAGAATTTATATGCCAATAATTTCTATTATACCAATAATTTCAACTATATTGGTCCCAATTAAGTTTACTTAAAAACGATTTGTTGCTAAATTAATGACTTCAATATATAGTCACGTAGTTCCTAATTAAAACTGTTTATTCTGTATAACGTAGACTGAGTGTCTGCCCGCTGAAGTGTAGTGCGGTGCGGTGAGGTAGGTCTTTGTGTATGTCTACAATACTTGAATACTTGAATTTTTATTTTTTTATTGAACTTCGATATCTCGAAATATATATTGAAATTTTAAAGTTCCTAACTAATAAATGATACATATGTTTTAATAATACTTAACGATCATATAATATGCCTTTCTATGTTTTTACAACTAAAAAACTAAGGTCGCTTAAATTCTTCACCATATTTCAACTTGTATCATAAGAACGGTGGAGATCATTGAAGCCATCTTGTCGCAAAAGCGCAAAACAGTATAAAAACTTTCCACAACAAACGGATTGGAAAATCAACTAGACGGAAAGAAATCGTTCTTTATTGCCCCACTTCCGTCAACCGATTTTGCTCTCCATCCGGATCTCGTGTCTGCCGTCAGATGTGTTCCCCGGCAATACACATTTAGCTGACATTCTGAAAAGATCTACTTTAATGCACCAACATTTATAAATTTTGACGATAGTAACCGTATGGTAAATTCATTCAAAATTGTGAGCTCCTTGCAAAAGTGCAGCAGATATGTGGGTACAATAAACAAATTACGTATAATTTGCTGTTTTCCTAAAAACGAATTTGAATACTAATGATGTCATTGCAATTTTTGCGTCAAATAATTATCATAATTATTTATCCAATGTTTCAATTTTTGCTACTCTAAAATTTAGGGTAGCAAAAATTGTCCTTATACTTTAAAAATCACATAAAATATAATAAAGTAAGCCACCATAGAACTTTTAGTCCATTTATATCTAAAATATATGACTATTCAAATGATATAATTGCATACGTAAATACTCATTTGATTTTAAATGAAAGAATAGGGTTTAGTTTCCCAATATGAATGGTATATTGGTAACAAATTAGAAATTTTTAACTCTGTCAAAATATATGTCGCAAACTATAATAAAAATATTGGAGATTCTAATACATAGAGGTAATATTCTGGCTTGAAAAGATGTCTAACGAAGATTGGTTGGGACGAATCGAAATTTTTTCGCCGAACATGAAACAAAATGCTGCAAATGTAACTGTACTGGTCATACATTTCGAAATGTATGTGTTCATATCGAAATGTTAAAAAGGCCATATGTTCATATTCCCAAAAATGTTTTAGAATAGAATCCTCGTGGAAGCAGAAAGAGTGGCCGCCCAAAATAAAGTTTTGCGTGGAGAACTTGGAGGGAAAAAAACATCAAATCATCCAGGGCGGAGTAACATAGATGTAATTTGTTTAATCAACAGGACACCGTAAATTAAGAAAGAAACAGTTGAAGTAATTATTAAATGAAGTTATTTTATTGGGAGGAGTATCAAGAATAAATTTAGCCTAAGCAGCAAAAAATTGTTACCAAATTCAACAGATAATTCAATGTGCACAGTATATGAATGCATAGCCGGATACATCCATCCGCACAAAATGAACATTCAATTTATAAGATCTCTTGTTTTCTATTACACGAGTAAACGAAATAATGGCTCTTTCTATCTAAAATGGTCATTTTCATATTTGACTATCCATATAACTATATATATATATATATATATATATATATATATATATATATATATATACATATATATAAATAATATATTTAAAAAAACTACAACGGACCATATCAGTTTAAGAAATTGTACTGCATTTTATCTTATTCAGAATATTAGTAAACTCTGTTACTTTTTCAGAAAGTAAAATTTCGTACCTACAACTCTTTTTACTTATGTCTTTCGATACAGTCCGGCGCAATTCAAAATCTTATGTTTAACATAAAACCTAATCTTCCAATTAACTATCAACTTTATTTAATATTGTTACAATTTAATTTGATAACTATAACAATGCAACAAGACATACATATCGAATCTAAAAGAAAATACATTGTGATACATTTTCCACTAAGAAAATTTGAATAAATTATAAAAGCAACAAATTATTCTTACCAAAATTTCTTTGCATCCGGAAAGCAACATAATATCCGTTCCAATATCATTTCATGTTTTTTGATGATTCATACTTCAACGCATAATGACTTGGGAAATAATTAATACTTCTATTATGCTTAAGATTAAAATTCACTCGTCTAGAAAGGTTTATAATTAATTATAATTAAGATCCCAGCAGAATATTTTGTCATCAACCGTTTTGTTTATCATATTTGAGACATTCATAAATTAATGTCTGCTTTTCATTAGTTGCATAAAAACTAATTAAAACTTTGAAAATGTTTCTTCCCTTCGTGAAGTTAAACTTAAATGAAAAGTTATTTTGTAGAAATTCAATACACATTTACTTTAACATGGCAAATGCTACTGGTGGTCTAAGAATTCCAATTGTTTGTTTTATCGTATATAATCGTTAACATGGAAATAATTTAAGCCAATTTAGATCACTGTTATAAATCTAACGTTTTTAGTCATAAATCTAGAACTATATCATTCAGATATTTGATGGTCATGACAAATATTACAAAAAATGAGAGACTTGGGATCTTTAAATATAATATAGTTATTAAATTTAATTAAACCTGAAAGGAGTTTTCAGTAAGCTATCGAGCGTAAATACATTGTTTATAAGTAGTTAAATGTAACCTGAGCAGAGCCTGCAACTATTTAATTACGATTATTCTGGTTTAAAAATATCGGTGTTGTATCGGACCTTATTCCAATTAAAATTAACCATAATTATTCCAGTACCTTCATAATAATTCTCCAATATATTGTATTATATTATACATATATATATATATATATATATATATATATATATATATATATATATATATATATATATTTATATATATATATATATATATATATATATATATATATATATATATATATGTATATATACATTCAACGTTGTAATGTTTTTATATTGAGTAGCGCTATTGAAAATATAAAAAAAATGGATTTAATAAAAAATGTATAATTTTTTTTACATTACACAAGGAAATACGAGTTTAATTATTAAAATGGTTTGATGTCGTACGTTATAAATTTTCTAACCATAAATACTTTGATATTACAATCATAACATGTAGAGTTGGTGATTTCCCTAAAAACGTTTCTGGAAAAAACATACATATTTAATTTATGTTTTAGAGTCAAATATGCTGAAGTCCAATGTGAGGAAACAAAAAAAAAGTTGACCGATAAAATTTATGCATTATTCTGTCGCAATTTATGAAACCAAGTTATTTATTTTTTCATTGTCTTATCAGTGTGTAATAATATACTTTTCTAATAGACTATTTTGAAACTATTTTTCTCTTTGTAAATATATTAACCAGCGTATCTTACACAAGCGTGAAAATAATAACTTGCTTCCTTACCTTACCTTAGTTCCTTTAATTTATAAAACGAAGATATTTATTTTTTAATTTTCTTATTGCGTGTAATAATATACTTTTCTAATAGACTATTTGGAAACTATTTTTCTCTTTGTAAATATATTAACCAGCGTATCTTATACAAGCGTGAAAATAATAACTTGCTTCCTTACCTTACCTTAGTTCCTTTAATTTATAAAACGAAGATATTTATTTTTTAATTTTCTTATCTGCGTGTAATAATATACTTTTCTAATACATTATTTGGAAACTATTATTCTTTTTGTAAATATATTAACCAGCATATCTAACACAAACGTGAAAATTATACCTTGCTCACTTTAGTCCCTTTATTTGGCAACGTAATTCGGTCGATATAGTTTTGCACTCTAATACTTAATAAATGCTTGTAACCTGATTATTTCATTATGAACCTACGTAGCTAAAAATATAGACATTTTATTGTATTATAGTAATCCTTTGAGGGTCCCATTATCCAAATGGCAAAACAATATCTTCTCTTTGTCCCAGTTGCATAGTCTTTTGCAAAAAAATATAACTAAATTATATATAAACATAGAAAAAGGAAAAGAATAATTATTATTTTTAATTTTGGAGTGCCTCTCTTTATATTGAACCCAAAATGATTAAGTAATATTTTTCAATACAGCCTCTCCTTCGTGAGGTATAAGTCTCTAAAATACGCTCCCCACTCTATCTTTTTAGTTACCTAGGCTGATAATGAAATAATCAGGTCACCGGCATTTAGTAAATAATTACAGTGCAAAATTATATCGATCGACTTGCGTGGCCACTCATAAGAAAATTAAAAAATAAATAAATTGTTTTCAGGAATTATGACAGAATAATGCATAAATTTGATCGGCCAACTTTTTTTTGTTTCCTCTCATTGGACTTTAGCATATTTGATTTTAAAATATAAATTAAATATGTATGTTTTTTTCCACAAATGTTTGTAGGGAAATCGCCAACTCTACAGGTTATGATTGTAATTTCAAAGTATTTATTATAATAAAAATTATAACATGCGACATCGAACTTTTTAACAATTTTTTTAATATTTTCAATAGCGCAAAGAGGCAATAATTTTATTTCAAAAATGTTCCTTTAGAGTTTTGTGGGATGACAACATGGGTAAAAGTTTTAACCTGTTCTCGTTAGCTTAGTTAAATGACTCGTATTAACTAAATTAGGACATAAAATATTCTGATGTAAAGTTTAAAAAAATGAGAGGTAATCTGTATAACTTTATTTTTAACTGTGATCTTTTTATATTTTGATATCTAATTAGACATTAAAATATTATTCTCATGTTCCATATCATAATTTATTTAGTTAATAATGCCAATGAATTAAAGAAAAGAAAACAAGTTTGCTTTTTTAAGGAAATAACCATTGGATGACAATTGGGTGGTTTAAAATGTCCTGTGTACTTCTACTAAAAATACTCTCAAAACGGTTTCGTTGGAAATCTCTTAAGAAAATATTAAAGATAACAGAATGTGTGTGTATACGAACTCCCGCGAACGCGCGTTCGTGTGTGTGTGACTTGAAAATTACTTGAAAAATACTGGTACATCACTTGAAAAATACAAAACTGAAGAAAACGTGAAAAAGGCTTAAAATATAATATTAGAGTTTATGTGTATTATAAGTATTTTCGAAATATTTTTTTTACTAAATAAATCGTAATCCGCTTTTATAAGGGTTAAATAGTTTTTTTTGGTTAAAAAAAGAGCAGTAATTGAATTCAGTTAAAGTACAGTTATTCCTAATGCCCACGGGACCTGTATTGTAAATGTATTTGAAATCTTGATAACATAATGTTACTACTGCCCATTAATGTTTCCTATTACTAACCTAAAATTACAAGTTTCAAAAAATTTCAATTACCATATACTCATCCACAGGTTCAGGATTAATTGCAAGATTTTTTTTCGTTGACAATTATTAAAATCAATAAAAAATTCAACAATAATATTTTAAGTTAAGTGAATTAATAAAAATAAACAATTCCGTTATTGAAAAAAATATTGTAATTGCTGACAAAATAGAAAAGTAAATATATATATATATATATATATATATATATATATATATATATATATATATATATGTATATATATATTTATATATATGTATATATACTATATATTCTACAACGTACTTTATACATTAATATCAAATTTAAAAAAATGCCATATTACTGTTGAAAAAAGAAAATATTTACTTACAAATTGAAATATGTAATTTATCTTATAGCATGTTTTTATTAATCTATATCTTTGGGTGCTTCTACGGAGATATAAGCACCTAAAATGTGGCATATTATCTTCGCGTTGTGCTCCGAAAGTGATCTCTGTCTAATGCCAGGAAAGACGTAGTGCTACGTCAAAATTTTAACCATGAGGTTGGGTCAAAAAAACCTTTTTTTAAATCATGTATTTTAATTACTGTATTTTACATTTATATAGATCACAAACACTTATTAGTTTAAATTATACCACGTTCAACTAATACGACTACTCGAAAATAAATACAGGTTTGCTTAACTTTTTAAAACATGTTAAATAGATAAACGATAAAATTAGATGCTGTTTCAGGCTAGCGTGATGTGAGTGAAACATTGTGTCAATCGACATAGTGCAACTCCCTCCAGATTGGATTCAAACTTTCAAAAAATTAAGTTGGTTTGCATATTTTTCAACCAGACACACTTAAAGAGACATTAATATTTACATTCCACGTTGTTTATATTAGAATCATATCTATGGTTACAAATAATATAGAATTAATAAAGGAAACACTTATGGGTAGGATAACCATTACGTAGTCTACTGTGATATAAGCGAAACCTGTCAGAATGCCTACGAAGTACTATATAGAATACAGCATTCTCATTGTGTTGTTCCATTATTTAACTCTTTGGTCCGTAGTATTCTTGAAACGAATGCAGTTATCTGATCTCCGTATGAAGCTACTTATATCTTTATGCTAGAGAAAATATTTAAAAAGTTTAAATGGTTTTTGTATTACAAAATGTGTGGATATTATATTTAAATATTCCTTTCCAAATTTATAATTGGCATGGTAGAATGCCCCTTCAACTCCAACGGGAATCGTTTTTTAATTATCAAATCATAATGTTGATAACCCCTCGGTCAAAGGTTTAATAGCGCTTAATACTCCAATTGCTACACGAGAGGACGATGTCAACTTTAGTTCACCTGTCCAAAGGGCGCGTGAATATCCTACAGTGTCCATTTGTTTTCTTTGTGCACACACATTGTTTAATGTAGCATTACGAGATGTACCCATTCTGGATATTTTTTATACTCCATTGATTTCTTCCAGAATTGGGTTATAGAACTGATTGATGGTTCACGACTAATCATTAAATAGAATTATACTTTTTGGAATGACTGTGTTTTCCTCTCTTATTTGTTATTATCACTACTTTTGAACCCTATTAGTTATTATTTTTATGTCCTTGCATTGAACTACTTGTTATTATATTCTTTCACACACCGAAAGTTTTGGATAAATCTTTAAGTTAAATATGGAGTTTCCAAGAAATAAGCAAATAAATGAGGATATGTTACGAGTGGACGAGAAATCAAATGAAGCGTATAGAAAAGAAACAATTTTTGAAGAAATAGTTCCGGATTAGTGATATTGTTTCGGTGAAAATTGAATAAAACAGGGAAGAAGGTATTATTACCATCAGTTCCATATGTAAGAGTGCAACAAATGCTTAAAACTTATTATTTGGAGTGAAACAATTTATCTAAATCTCATTTATATAATCTTTCCTTGCTACTAGCAGCATAGGAAAAATAATATTATTTGATATTTCTTTTTGTAAATATTCTGATTTTACAAAATGTACTTGCTCCAAGGTAAGAAAATTGCCACCAAACGGGTAATATTTTCTTACGAATTAAAAAACTGCAAGAAAAATTATAATAGGATACACAAACGTGGCTACAACTTAAAAATATCGGACAAGTCTAGCATATAAACAACCTAGTCCCAACTATTCCTATTTCTCTCGTTAACACTTACTCTTCTTCAGCTCCAGAGTCTGATGCATCGGACGATAGCGAAGATTTTCGACAAGTCAAAATAGACTTTAATTTTATTTAAGGAAAGGATTAATGTGTCAATCAGCCAAGTTGAACAAAAAAGTCAACTTAGTTGAACGTAATATATCTTAATTAAAAAAACTAAAATATGTTATGTTCAACTAAAATGCGCTAAAGAACTTTTAACTCGGACTTTACATTAAACATACATATTGTATTTATTTCCGTATGGAATCCTAAAGAGAAATTTGTTTATTTTATACATCGATTTAACGTAATTTTGACGTTTCAAACATTGGATCATTTTGTCATAAGCTTATAGCGATCATTCATTAAATTGTAAAGTATTTATTAACTGTTTAAGAACAAAGGATAAAATTGGAATCCTCTACATATTCATGTGCAACAATATTTTTTGTACATTAAATGAGATTTATATGTACATATGATCATAACTTCATAAAACCGGTGCCGACCGCAGTGAGAAATAAAATCGGCGCTGGCAGAACGAGAGAAACCTGTATGAAATTTAAATAACTTATACGTTTGCTTAACAACAATGTTGAAAATACATGCAGAAAGTATACGTATATATAGCAAGCTACTTTTTGTGGCCCGTTTGCATATACGCACGCACACACACATAATAAACATATATATATATATATATTAATATATATATATATATAGACATATATATACATATATATATATATATATATATATATATATATATATATATATATATATATTTATGTAAAAAATTAGGTTCATATAAAAAGTTGCTCAAATTAAATTAGTAATATATTTTAAAATATTAAATATCGTTAAAGGTAATGGTTATTGTTAATATGAAATTACGTTTAAATCTGTATTTGACTTAATTTTAATTAAATTTTAATTTACATATTTTTTGCCCACATTAACTCCAAAGCGATAAATTCCTTTTATTTTAAAAAAATGTATTATGAATTAATACATAGATTAGTTTTTATCCAAAAAGGTGTAGTTTCTTAAAAAAACAAATTTTAAAACAAAAAAAAACAAATTTTACTTTGCTTAACTTAACAACTTCTTCATAAATTCACCATTAAAAAAACACAGCATGTTAAATCGGATCATATTAAATTTTACGCGGACAAAGTCAGTAAAGTACTTAATAATGTACTTATAAATAGTAAACAGAAAGAATATATATGCAAAATCGATATATATACCAATTTCAAAGTAATAATTTATTGCCATATTATAGGACTTTGTTTTTATGAGACGAAGTGAAGACTAAGTTTTCATTTCTTCGCTTTCGTCAGAAAATTTACACTTTATTTCCCATGTGTATCATATTATTACACAGTACATTTTAGTATTTAAAATTCATTTAAAGAATCATGAAATACAAAACAAACAATTTATAATATGAAATGTTCTTTTAAGTCATGGATAAGTTAACCACTGGATAACGCATCAACATAAAATCTCTAGCCACGCGATGGCACAATTTGTGCCACCGCTCCGGGCGAAGAGTTTACGCGCCTTCAGTTAGAAAACGAACGTCACAGCGAAAGTTTCTCGTAATTTTAAATAAAAATTAAATAAACCATGCCTTCTTGTGCCATAAAATATTACCAAAACAGAATAATAAAACTTTCATATTTGGCTTGTCAACTGCTACCCACGCATTGGTGCAAAGATTGATTACCCTATCTGTTGAATACGAGGCATCACAATACAAGCCATACAATGATAGAAGGTTACAAGAATCATTACCGGGGTATCTAGTAAAAGATTTGATGTTACATTCAACGTAAAATTTCTATCGGTAATATCACTTACCTATAAGATAAGGGTAGGTAGGTAGATGGTATGAAAAGGGACTAGAAATAATAGCGAATTCTCAAACTGAAGAATACAGTAGAGTAAGGTACAGGAAGGTACACAATGTTGCGATTATTTATATCTTACAGTGAACTGATATTTTCAATAAACTTTTTCCGGGTTGTATATATCTATAGAGTCTATAAGTAGCTAAGTTAATTAAAAAATAAAAAAAGTTTTGAATTGTAAAGTTTGTAAAAATATTAAAAATCAAGTCAATATAAATAAATATATTCAAAATATATCTTTAACAACTACATAACTCTGTCACAGGGAGTAAATAACAGAACAAAATTTAGTTATATTTTAAGTTTAAAAACAGTTAACATCATGAAAATTCAATTATATGTTGGATATTTCCAAATGAAATAATCAGGAAAAAATCAAATCAAAAGATCCACTATTATTTAATGTCAAGAACTCAATATAAACATTTTTTCAACCTTAAAAAATAAAACAACCACCACTAATTTTTCTGAATTCATTTCTTTTGAATCGTATATATAAAAATATTGAAAAAATATAATTTTGCACACTAATACGATTATTTAATAGAACCCTCCTGTTATCGATACCTGAAAGTTCCTTATCTGAATGTGTTTTGCACAATTTCAAATAGGTATTAAAAATTAAACATTTTAGGGGTTTTAAACTTGTTCTGACCCCTTAACTCTTGCTCCTAATAAACTAATATTTATTAGGTGAATATACCATATAAGTACTAAAAAGATTAATATCCACCATTATTTCATTCGATACAATTTTTTTATATAGAAAAACAAGGATGAAAATTAAAACATTTTCAAAATACAAAAACGTTTTCTAAATAGTTATATTAAATTTCTGAAGATGATTATGTACTTATGAAACAAAGGGCTAAGACTTACTCGCTAATTGGCTTTAGGGTTCCCATTACTTTTTGATTATAATGTCAATTATCCCAGTTCATAACTAAGGAGAGTAACCAAAAATAATATCCTTTATAAAAACAAAGTATTTTTTGTTTAAATTTTATTTTACAATAATATCATTTCAGTAAAATAAGACTGTAATCAGATCAACTTTCCTTTGACATAATTTTTTTCAAACAGATCGCATGAATCGCTTGTGAATTTTGTGAGCTTTTCCTAAAATAGATTTTACTATATCATTCCTTTTTGTATAGTCCTAGATGAAGGCTGAAAAATTCGGTGTCGGTTGTATTAAATATTATTCCTATATGTGCTTACGTCGATGAAATTCGTGATTTCTAAATTTTATTCCTTCATTCCAGTCTATCTCCTCACAAAAATTATTTGGTTTTATATTGTCTTTAACTACAGCTTACTTTAAAATTGATCGATAAAAATTTATGAAAAATGCGAACATTTTTGGAAAAAAAAATTATTTCAAAGATAACACATAAATAACCTACATACACACTTGCTCTTTTATATATTTTATAACGTTAAAAAACAAAGTCAAAAACAGTAATCTCAAATTATATGACCGCAGCTCTAAGCTAAAGTCACTTCCAATTTAAGGCAGCTTTTCTCTACCAGCCAAGGTATAAAGGAAACATAGGTTTAACCTGTCAAGAGCAGCCGTAGATCGTGATAAAGAGAAGCTCGCCCTTGCCACCTGACTCAAACTTTCCTTATTTGTTTGCCTTAGTTAAAATTTAGTTAAATAAAGTCGGTGGCGGTTTAATTTCTGTACGAATTATCATATTATAGTATTGTTCATGCGTGTATTTTATACCTTAAATAGATAGTACATATTTTCCCAAAATTTCAGGTTTTGTTTAATTCTCTTTTATTTTCTCTGACCGTAGTATTTAATCAAGTCATTCATTACTTTCAAACATGCTCGTTAACAGAACCTTCTGTTAATTTAATCACCATTTGATTAGTCAATATACTAATCATATTTACTAAAATATTTTATTTATTTATCTGACTGATAAACATCGTGAACTTATTGCTACGAGAACAATCTCTTACTGCCAACGAGAACACCAGTCTAGCCCCGTTAACGCGCGACCGGCAATATAACCCAGATCCCCGTGGTGCGCCGCGCCCTAAGTCCGTATGCCTTGTGATCAACGAAGGTGGGTAATAATATACATTTATAAATATTTACTTACGTTCCACTTAAAATACTACCGTTGTACGATGATAGAACGTGGTAGATAAAATATTTATGAAACATAAAAGATACATTACCGAAAAATTACCATCTATGGTTAAAATTATACTAATATTTCCATCTTTTGGGAGTACGTATAATTAACTCAAAATGACCCAAACTTTATAACTATAATGAAATATTTCTGAATGTCAATAGTTTCCAAATTGAAATTCCAATAAATAAGAAAAATATAAAAATTAAATTAAAAAATTGTAACCAGATATTAGAGTATAAATAAATTCAACAATTATATGTGTATTAAAATCAACATATCAACTGAATACGTTGTAAGGTAATTAAGCGAACTAATGGGAATTATGAAGTAATCATCTAAAAACGAAGTCATGACTTTTTGTTAAGTTACTCGTTGTCTAAATAGTCAATTAAAATCTTTACATCTTACACTACCGGTTTCAACTGGCACGCCGGTAGTCAATATTGGCGTTTACATTTAAGTTCATGCTTTTAGTCAGCGTATTTGACTTCCAGTGACTTAATCTCTGGTCGCTGATGCTAAAAATAAATTTCAATGTAGATACTTGTTTACTTCGAGCTGGGGAGAATATTTTAAGCATCAAACGAGTTACAAAAGTGAATCGGGCTAAAAATTTATATCCTAAAAATTTATATCCATATTTCAACTATGGGACCACCTGTTGCGCGTTCGATAGTATCTAGACAAACATGTTGGTGTTATAAGTGGTTCTTCGTAACAGCATATTTTAAGAACGCCGTATTTTTACTCGAATATTCCAAAATGAACCATCACAAGGCAGAGTTGGCTGAATGGAAAGCGGACATCTTTTCCGATGGAGTTTAAACATACATTATAACAAAAATGTTCGTCTTAAAAATGCCATGTTCTTTGATACCTAATAAATATTGACTCTGTATCGAGAATTGTCATTTAATGTAAATTACTTTTACTTATTTACTCCTTGTTAAATTTAAGGATGAAAAGTAAATAATGCTTCAATGAAATGAGATAGAAACGAGCACACGTTGAGAAACCCATCTATAACATTATATTTAGATTTTGGTAGCAATATAAC